>JAQSUU010000368.1:6000000-7200000 GCA_038087645.1 Saccharum hybrid cultivar R570
GCGAAAGACTGCAGGCCACGTCATAAAACCCATGTCATAATTCAGCACGAGCGAAACCGATGGGCCGAGGCTGTGCATAAGCCAAGGCCCTATTTGCTTTGCTAAAATTTAGTTTATGTTGCTGCTTATGCTGAAATGTTGTGAGAGGAATTGTTTGTTCACTGAAAATACTGCGAAGTAGTCCTGAAGAACCAGACAAAATTTTTTATTCCTCTTGCAGGCAACGCCGGGCCTTCCTTGTGAAAGAAAAATCGAGGAGAGTTGGGCCTGCCAGCGTTGTGGCTGCTGCAGTTGTCAGTGCAGCCCAACAGATGTCTGCCCGAGGCCCAGACAGTGGTCAGCAACCGAGAGCACGTGCTCGTTGAATGTTTTCTTTTTTTATATATATCAATTAGTGAGAATGAAATCATCAGTGTATGACTGTACGTAGACATTTTGTAATAAGTATCTTGCTTACATGTCCATATGTATGTACAACCAATGCAAGAAGGGTTGTCTCGACCAGCGTCAAACGGTATACCGCTGCAGTGAATCAACTCATCCGTCTCGAAAAACAGCGGCCCACTGGTATGTCAACTGTAACCATGCATGCATCGATCAAGCGCCATGTAATTATTTATATAGATGGAAGACGACGACCTCGATCAAAGGTGGATTAATGACTAATGAAAGAGACCCAAACCAAAACCTTACCAACTAAACTCGTCAAACATATAGTAAATGTTTCATCTAGTTAATTACACACATACACCTATGGCATGGTTCGTCCAGCCAAGCACGGAATGCGCAATTTGCCTAGTTGCTTGTGTAAAAACATCGTGACGATTGAGTTTTCCCATTTCCAAGTTGCACCATGCATTATCCGTCAAATATCACGTGCTTACATGCGCCTAGTTGGTAATAATAGGTGCCGACTGTCACTAGAAATCAATATTTATGGGCAGTTACGTACATGTTCTTATTAGAAATATATATTTGATTTCTATATATCGACCCTCTTGGTTGATGTGGTTGGAAAACCGCCTCTATAATCAAATCTAAACAGTTCCTGTAAATATTTTGTAAGTAGTGTTCGGATGCCTTGTCCTGGCAGATAGAAGCCCAAACATTTTTTTCCATTATATAAGAGCAAGACAAATAATAAAGCCATGTGCCTGGCTACAATAGATCTAATTGTAAAAGCTAATCTACACAATAGTATTTTTTATTTGTTTATTATATTTTTTTTGTTATTAGGTGTGGTACTACCTTTTATTCCTATCTCATCTCTTTTGTATTCCTCCTCACATCCACTTGCCATAGGTTCACCGCTACATAGGCTCTAGTGCCCGCCTTGTTGATTCCATGAAATTCAAAATCTCATTTTGCCATTCTTATACCCTACACTAATGATAAGGAAAATTTCATGTATGTAAGACGCCTATGTTTTCCACTAGTGATGACTAAAACTTTGCAACGAGTTGAGGCGCCTGTAATTTTGGGTTGTTTAAATTTTGTGTTCACGATTTTCATCATGGACATCGTTGTGGACCGTCAGAGGTGGCTCTATCAAAATCCGCCTCTAAAAATTGATTTTTTTAGAGGCAGCTAATAAGCAGAAACATAGCTATGTTTTACAGCCACCTCTAGAAATGGAGGCATTAATAAATACGGTTGGGAATTCCAGCCATCTATAGAATTGGATTTGTAGAGGCGGTTGATAATTGGTCTATCTCTAAAAATAGATGTAGCAGAGTAAATTAAAAACTTTTCCAAATCATCAAGTCGGATGAAGATAAACTATATATCAAAGTTATAGTATCGAATACTACAACTTTCATGGGTGCAAACATGAATATTTTTCAAAAAAAGGGCCAAATTGCAAAAAAGGGGAAGCGTGTGCCGTCGCTGGCCAGGGAAGGGAGCCACGCACGCCTCCTGCCGGGGGAGAGCCATGTGCGTGTAACACCCTAAAATTTGCATTATTTCAAAATAGTTATATCTGATTTATTTGTGCATTTATGTGTGCATTCAAATGTAGGAAATAATTATTATTATTAAATTAAAATCAAATATAAGGATAGATACATATTGATGCATTCATGCTGCTGCACTCTTATTTATGTGATGATTGGTTTTGGCCAAAATTGATATTGGATTTAAAATTCATGTTGAAAATGCTTTGAAAAATTCTAGAAAATAAAAAGAAAAAAGAAATTTCCTTCTCCTTCTCCTTTCTCAGCTTTCAGCCCAGCCGGCCTACTCCCCATCTCTTCACAGTAGGACCTCTCGCCTCCCTTCCTTCCCCTCCCCTTCATTCTCCATCATGGGCCGGCCCAAACCGTGGCTAGCAACTGCTGTTGTCGATTTCCCTTCCTCCCTCGCTGACTGACCGGGCCCGCTAGTTAGCTCCTTCCCCAACTCCTCCTTTGCTCCCGCCTGCACCGCTTGGGCGAAACCGCCGCCCCACGCCCACGATCTCCGAGTCGTGGGAGCGTCCCCCCTGCCCCACGCCCCGCCCTTTATTTCGGAAATCCAAACCCCGCCTTTGGCCCCCTGCTGCAGTTCACCTCGCTAGAAGCACCGCAACACCCAACAACAGCGCAGCTATCCGCCTAGCTCTGCCGAGCTTGAGAAGCGCCTTCTGTTGCCTCGCCGTCGTCTTTCGACCCCTGTCGAGCTCCTCCGAGCCGTAAGAAAGCCCTCAACGTGATCAATTTGTTGCTTCTCTTACCGGTCGCTTACCCTCCCTTGTCGGACCTTCCAGAGCTCCTCTGTCTGCCTCTCGCCGTGACTCGCCGTCCCCATTCCTCCTCACCTCCATTTTCATCCGCGGTAAGCATCCCCATGTTCCCATCTCTCCCCATGCCTCTATTTTCTCGAATGGGGGCCACTAGGGCCATTCCCGCGTGCTCCGGTGAGCTCTTTCCGCTGCCGGTCATGGCGAGCACTGCGCGGGCCATTCCCCAGCCGTGCTAGACCTCGGAGAAGATTTGCCGTTACCCTCGCTCTCTCCTGGTGTCCTCGGTTCATCGAACCGTGGCCCATTGGCCTTGATTCCCATGCGCGCTGGCGAGCACTCGCCGTCGGTCATGGTGGCTACCACGTCGGTCGCCTTCCCCACCCATGTAAAGTGCTTGGTCAAGGTCGCCATTGCCCCCACTTCACTCCTGTGCCAAAGTCTAAAATATTCACTACCGGAAACTAGCTCTTTGCCGAGTGCCAAGTGGTTTGCCGAGTGTAATTTTTCAGACACTCGGCAAAGAAGCTTTTTACCGAGTGCAAAAAAATAACACTCGGCAAAAAAGATCTTTGCCGAGTGCCGGGAAAAAACACTCGGCAAAGACCTTCTTTGTCGAGTGCCAAAAAAACAATCGGCAAAGAAGGTTTTTGTGCCGAGTGTTTTTTTTCACTAGGCAAACAGTTATTTAAAATCACATTTTAAAGCACAAAATGACTTCAAATGAAAAAGTTTTCAACTACAAAGTTGTAACACTTCTCAAGACCTACAAAGTTTATTTTGGTCATTTCTTCATATGACAAAGTGAAAGTAAATTTATTCACAAATTTTACATATCTCTCTGGTAGTTTATGAGACTCCAAGAGAGATATATAAGATTTGTGAACATGTTAGAACCACCATGTCTGATGAACAAATGATCAAGCAACCAAAACAAACTTTGTAGATCTCGAAAAGTTATAAAACTTTATAGTTGGCAACTTTTTGATTTGAAGTCATCTTGTCATGCAAAACTGCATTTGAATTTGAAAAATTTTAAATTTGAATTTTTCAAACGACCTCAGATGGAAAAACAACCAAAACAAACTTTGTAGATCTCGAAAAGTTATGAAACTTTATAGTTGGCAACTTTTTGAGTTGAAGTCATCTTGTCATGCAAAACTACGTTTGAATTTGAAAATTTTAAAATTTGAATTTTTCAAACGACCTCGGATGGAAAAACAACCAAAATAAACTTTGTAGATCTTGAAAAGTTATGAAACTTTGTAGTTGGCAACTTTTTGATTTCAAATCATCTTGTCATGCAAAATTACGTTTGAATTTATTAAATTTGAAATTTAAATTTTTTAAACGACCTCGGATGGAAAAACTTGCTAAATGAAAAGTGTAGATCTCGAAAAGTTATGAAACTTTGTAGTTGACAACTTTTTGATTTGAATTCGTTTAGTGCCTGAAACAAGCAATTTACACTCGGTTTAGTATAATATGTGGGGAACCGAAATGACTTATAGACACATGTGAGTGTGTAGTGCAGTTGGCTAGAAAAGGTACCGTGTGAGGGAGAGGTCACGGGTTCGAATCTCGCTGGTCGCATAGCCGTGAATTTTATGCCAAAAATGCTGCGACTTGCAACTTCGACAGAGACGGGCGGACGCCGGCCGGTGGGGCCCTCCCCCCAATTAAAATTTTTTTCCCATATTTTTCTAGGTTTCTTCGTTTCAACCTTTGCCGAGTGTCCGACAAAAAACACTCGGCAAAGACATCTTTGCCGACGTTTTTTTACCGAGTGGGCTTTGCTGAGTGTTACACTCGGCAAAGCCTTTACCGAGGGTATTTGAGGCTTTGCCGAGTACCTGTTGCACTCGGCAAAGCCCCAGAATCCGATAGTGATTGGACCTTGTATGCTAGCAAGATTGAACAATAAAGTAGTATATATTTATATATACAATAATGTATTACATTTTAAAGTGATATATCCATAATTCTACCGATTCAATCTTTGATCACATAATTTTTACTTGAACAACAACATTCCTTTGGTATTCTTTGAAATGAAATCCTCAATTAATGATACAATGGTCGTAATCAATCTTCTCCGGCATGTCACGCTCAAGCGCTATTGTGGCCAAATCAGTAAGCCTTTAATTTCTTGCATCATTGTGGAACACAAATAGGACTTCAATAAGTTCAATTTACAAAAGGTTTGTTCTACTAATGCAACAGTCACAGGAATGGTCAACAGAACTCCGTATACAATTGTTGCATTCAGAAAACAATCATGTCGCTTGAAGAACATTAGAATTTCAATCTGGCTCATTTTTTTGGAACCAAAATCTTGAAACACAAGACAAGTAGACATCAAGGCCGATCGATGCACATGTATGCAAAAGATGAAAAGAATAAAATTTAGGGACATACATAAGAATATTGAAACACAAGACGGTTTACAGGTCTAATTAGTAGAATTTTAGAGAGAAGAAAAAAAACCATGAAAATTATCTTGCTTGCTGCACGGCTTCACACTAGTACATAAACGGTTTTTATGGATGCTAGAGATTTTTTTCATTGGCGGTTCATAATAAAGAACATACGGCAGTAGAAATAGAACCAAGGGTCCATGGTTATGAACCTCTAGTCGAGATACATCTCTAACGATAGTTTTCTTAAGATTACCGCCACAAAAAATCATGTATTTACACTGGCTATGTAAATGTTCACACTTGTGGTTTTCATAATTGGATTTACACTTGTGGTTGTTGATCTTAAGCATTTCGTCAATGTAAATACATGATTTATGTTTGTTCTATCGTTGATCTCTTAAGAAGAACACCAGCAAAAATGTATTTACACTAGCAGTTTTCTTAACCTGTTGTCAATACAAATATTTTGAAATCTTTTTTTTTGCATTTTTCTAGTTACCTTGAATGGAGAAATGACCTAGAAAAAAGCTGTAGTACTAAAAAAGTTCCACAACTTTGTAATTGACTACATTTTTATTGAAATCATTTAGGGCCTATAAATTATGTTTTCAGATTAATGATTTTGAAATTCATATTTTTATTAGTTTTTCAAATGATCTGAGATGGAGAAATAACCTAAAATAAAGTTGTAGTACTCGAAGAGATCTAAAACTTTTTAATTGAAACTTTTTTGCATTTGAATTTGTTTAAACTCTCAAATATACATTATCATATCCACTAAATATAAATACAAAAGAAATGTGTATCTGCTACTCAATCACAATTGATTTTGAGGCGTCGCGGTTAAGGAACCAACTGAGGCTTAAGATCGTGATTTCGTTCCCCATCATTTTCGTTGTCCTTTAACATTGGCAGTTTTCCAAACCGTCAGTGGAAATATAAAAAGTGTTTGCTGGCCTTTCACCCTTAGGTTTCACAGAACCTTCAGTCCAAATAAAAAAATACCGCCTTTTAAAATTATTTCTGTAATAGTGTCACTTCGATCACCACTCACCAGTCACTCGATCAGGATTCACGTACACGACTCTTCGGTCCAGCAGCCCTGGCGGTCCCCTACATGACTCACGGCTGCATGTGCTCGCGACCAAAACGGCGAGACAACCAAATGGCACGACTGCACGGGCGCTCGCGGCGTCGGAGTCTGCCGGTGCTGAGGCATCGGACTACCATGCGCCGATTCACCGACATAGGCACCATGAGACCGGGGAGATAGGAGCTTCGAGACGCACAATCTGAAGGGAGAGAGAGGAGCCATCGACGGATGTCCAACTGATTTTGGGCTAGTCTATGTTGCATTGTTGAAACTTGGGCCAAAAAGTATAGACCCAGGTCTACATTCTATCGGGCCGTATACAAGAGATCGGAGGCCCCTGGAAATTGGGGATTTTGGGCCACCATCACACGGGCTGCACATCTGTAGGGACGGGCCTGTTAACTAGGCCTACATAACTCACAAAACTGAGGTAGAGTTGACAGTAATAACAACGATATATAGCTCAGTTCCAAAAGACTTTGTGCTAATTAAATCTAATTACTTTAACTTTGATCAATTTTATAAGGAAGATTGCCAATATTTCCATTTGGAACATATCTATTCTTGTCAAACATGAATCCTTGCTATTTCCATTTGGTGCTGGAGAGGCGGCAGAGCAACTGCGCACCTAGTTATTAGTAGTACCAAACATCCAAGTGTATATTTACCTTTGTGGCCTTGTTTGGATGCTATCCACGGTGGATACAGGAGCATCCAAACAATGACATATACTGTGTTTCATTATGGTAATTTGTAGTTGCCTTATTACCATCCTCTTGCAATACCACGCGGCAGTTGTGGTAAGCCATCATCCTCAAATTATTCTTGATGTCGGTCTAAGTCCCACCGATCTCCTGGTGACGACTTGCAAATAGAGCACACTACATGTTGTGTTCTTCAAAACCATCGTCTTGCAATCCTGTAGGCGCCATCATTGACCGTGACCATGCCAAACTGCATGCAGTAAATTATAACACAGTCACCATTTGTCTTTACTAGTTTGGCATCTTAATTGCCACCATTGGACAAGTCACCAAACTCCGTATAAATACCCTGGCCAGTCGCCACATCTCATGCACCGATCCATCGATCACAACAGTCATCTGCTTATTCGTCAGCAACGACAGCAATGGCGTCCTCGTCACCGAAGCTGCGGCTAGCGTGCCTCGTAGCCGCAGCTCTGGCGCTGGCAGCCATCGTCGTCGTCAGTCCATCCGCGGCACAGAACTCGCCGCAGGACTACGTGGACCCGCACAACGCGGTGCGCGCCGACGATGGCCGCGTACGCGCAGAGCTACGCGACGCAGCGGCAGGGCGACTGCCAGCTGATTCCACTCCGGCGGGCCCTACGGCGAGAACATCTTCTGGGGCTCCGCCAGCGCCGACTGGTCGGCGTCCGACGCCGTGGGGTCGTGGGTCTCCCAGAAGCAATACTACGACCACGACACCAACAGCTGCGCTGACGGGCAGGTGTGCGGGCACTACACGCAGGTGGTGTGGCGTGACTCTACCAGCATCGGCTGCGCCCGCGTCGTCTGCGACAACAACGCCGGCGTCTTCATCACCTGCAACTACAACCCGCCGGGCAACGTCGTCGGACAGAGCCCATACTGGCAGGCTACTGTTGTCATATATATTACATACGCTTTCAGCATCGCATGCATGCATGGTTGATATATACAGTACTGTTTTCTACGTATACACGTATATATACATGGATACATGCATGTATACCGTGGGTCTGAGGGAATAAATAAACTGTTGTCAACTGTATACCATTATATACGATGATTATACTGTAAACATAGTAACTCAAATAAAATCATGCAGGTGATTGGTGACACATCTCTCTCTCTTATTTTGATATCTGTTTATCATTTATCACAGGGCGGCCGTCCAGGACTAAACCAATACCCTGTGCCAAAATCTAAAACAGAACCTCGTAAGCTAGCAAGATAGAACAATAAAATAATATATATACGATAATGTATTACATTGTAAAGTGATGTATCCAGAATTGTACCTATTCAACATTTGACCACATAATCTTTACTTGAACAGCATCATTCTTTTTGTATTCTTGAAAATGAAATATAATCACTCTATAAACTCGTAATCAATCTTGTCTAGCATGTCACTCTCAAGTGCTATTGTGGATAAATCAGTAGCCTTTTCTAGCGTCATTGTAGGACACAAATACGACTTCAATAACTTTAATTTACAAAAGCTTTGTTCTGCTAATGCAATCGCTATAGGAATGGTCAACAGAACTCTATATATACAATTGTTGCATTGGGAAAGCAATCATGTCGCTTCAGGAACTTTTAAATTTCAATAGCTCAATTGTTTGGAACAAAAATCTTGAAACTCTCTAAAGAAGGAGATGCCAATGCCAATCGATGCACATGTATACAAAAGACGAAAAGAACAAAATTTGATACACATAAACGTTATTAAGTGCAGGATTTACTGGTCTAATTAATAGAGATTTATAGAAAAGAATAATAACAAAGAAAATTACCTTGGTTGCTGGGCTTGCCGCACGGCTTCACATTAGTACATATATGGTTTTTGTCGAGCCAGAGATCTTTTCCATAGGCGGTTCATTAGAAATAGAACCATGGGCCCATGCATGCGTGCGACCGAAGCAGCGAGACAACCTATTGGCATGGCCGCACCGGCGCTCACACGGCGCTGTGCCGAGGTGTCGTACTACCGTGCACTGATTCGCTGATACAGACGCCATGAGACCGAGAGATCGGACGGGAGAGGAGCAACGATGGGAGCCGAATAGTCACGGATGCCGAACTGATTTTGGGCTAGCCTGTGTTGCATTGTTGAAACCTGGGCCAAGAAATACAGACCGAGACCTGTATTCTATTGGGCTGTATACAAGAGATCGGAGGGCCCCTGGAAATGGGGGTACTGTGCCATCACATGGGCTGCAAATTCATAGGGATGGGCCTGTTATCTCGGCCTATATAACTCACAACACTGATTTTTTTTATTTTTAACTTTTAAAAAAAACAAATTTCAAATCTAACACCGTTATTTTTTTATTTTCAAATCTAACACTTTTGGTCACACCAAAGTCCGTGGTGTGGCCAAAACACGCTGTCGCGCCACATGCATCGCCACGGCACGAGCTGCCATATCGGACAAGGATTTTCAGCCACGCCACTGCGGTTGGCGCGGCACACTGCACCATGCCATCCAGACTGGTGCGGCAAGCTGCAACCTTAGAAAATTTATATCTTTTTCATACAATCTTGGATAAAGATGATCTTTATATGAAAATTGTAGCGCTCGCCGAGATCTACAACTTTCTAGTTTTGAGTTTTTTTTCATTTAAGGTCGTTAAGGTGCTCAAAAAAATTTAAAAAAAGTTTCAGCAGTATATTAATCGCGTACAAGCGCTTGCCGCCTTAGAAAAATCGTATTTTTCTTATATGGGGTCAAATGGATATACTTTGTACATGAAAGTTGTAGCTCTTGATGAGATTTACAAATTTATCATTTTGAGTTTTTGCATTTGAGATCATTAAGATGCTCAAAAAAATTAATATAATTTTACAACATTATATTAATTGCATACAAGCGCTTGTCGTCTTGGAAAAATCATATCTTCCTTGTATGGTGTCAAATGGAGATACTTTCTATATGAAAGTTATAGCCCTCGATGGGATCTACAAATTTATAGTTTTGAGTTTTGCAGTTAAGGTTGTTATCTTGGGCGTGCGATGTAACTGATTACTAACCAAGAGTCGACTCGGGAGTAAGTGCTACCCAAGAAACGGAAGAAGATGATTGATTTGTTAGGCTGATGGTATGACGGTGCTCATGGAAAAGAACCGTGCACCAACCGGCGCAATGGCCATAGTAGACAGCTTAGTGAACCACACACTATTACTATCTCACTGCACTTTCGTATGCGAAGGAGGTGAAAAAAAGTTACGCAACATTAGACATCGTTAATTGTAAAATTGACGAGATCTAATAAACTTAGAAATTAAACTATGACCTTAACATACTTTTTTTATCGCTTAGTGTAACCGTATTCTCTCGTCATATTTTCTTGTACCTAAAAAGGTACTTTTCTCTTTAACTAATGGACAAGCACGTGCTGCACGCACCAAAAAAGATTTTTATGAGGCATTGAGCTCTAGTACATAATTAATATACTACTGAAACTTTATAATATTGTTTAGCATCTTAATGACCTCAAATGGAAAAATCAAACTATAAAGTTGTAACTTTTAGTGGTGAACTAACTCAACTCCACCGCAGGAAGCTCAATAATTATTTGATCTAAATTTCTTTAGGTAAAATTTGAATTGTGAACTTGAGCTTGTCACGTACCGCAGCACTGCCACATGAGTTCGTTTTAAATGTGCCTAGTCACAAAGATAACGATCTCAAATGAAAAAAAAACTAAAACTATATATAAAGTTGTAGATCTTATCAAGAGCTACAACTTATATGCAAAAAGTATCTCTATTTGACACCATACAAGAAATATATGATTTTTTGCAAGACGACAAGCGCTTGTACGCAATTAATACGATGTTGTAACTTTATATTAATTTTTTTGACAATCTTATTGATCTCAAATGCAAAAACTCAAAACTATAAATTTGTAGATCTTATTAAGGGCTACAACTTTCATATACAAAGTATATCCATTTGACACCATATAAGAAAAATACGATTTTCCAAGGCGGCAAGCGCTTGTACGCGATTAATATACTGCTGAAACTTTGTTTAATTTTTTTTGAGCACCTTAACGACCTCAAGTTAAAAAAACTCAAAACTAGAAAGTGGTAGATCTCGTAGAGGGCTACAATGTTTATATAAAGATCATGTTCATCCGAGATTGTATGAAAAAGATATAAATTTTCTAAGGTTGCAGCGTATCGCGCCAATCTGGATGGAGTGGTGCTACAGTACTGCCGTGCCAACCGCAGTGGCGCAGTAAGGATTTCCACGTGGGAATCACTGTCTGGCATGGTAGATCGTGCCGCGCCGATACATGTAGCGCGACAGTGTGTTTTTGCCACGCCACGGACTTTAGCGTAGCCAAAAGTGTTAGATTTGAAAATAAAAAAGCAACGATGTTAGATTTAGAATTTTTTAAAAAAAAATGTTAAAAATAAAAAAATCACAACACTCAGGTAGAGTTGACAGTAGTTTCTCAAAAAAAAAGGTAGAGTTGACGGTAATAACTATAATATCTCAGTTCCAGGAGACTTTGTTAAATCTAATTATTTTAATCTTGATCAAGTTTAGAGAAGATTCCCAATATTTCCATTTGGAACAAGGAACATATCTAAGCTTGTCTAACGTGAAAATCATTGATATTTCCATTTGGAGCTAGAGAGGTGGCAAGCACAAGTATGCAACTGGTTATTAGTAGTACCAAATCCAATTGTACTTGCCTTATTACCATCCTCTTCTTTCTCTTCCACCACTATATATATATATATATATATATATATATATATATATATATATATATGCTCCTTTGGTAGGGGATAAGTTGTCTTGTCAAAATCAGGTGATTTTTCATGCTATTATGTACGCCCAAAAAATACACACTACTACAAAAAAAACATTTCCACAGTATAATTTCCATCCTTGATTTAGTAATAAATGTTTGTAGTTATCACTACTGGTTTGTATAATGAGCTAGCGTTGAAAATGTGTATAGCACCACGACCTGCCCACTACCCCAATAAAACACCCTAAGGCCCCTACCCCCACTCCTTTTCAGACTCTTCCCTCTCTAACAGCCACCGCCCTGCCCTCGTGTTCACTCCCAAAGACCCTGGCGCCAACCCCTGCGCCCCTGGGGACAGAAATACCAGTTTCTTCCACCAATCTATAACTAAGAGAGCCAGGAAAAACATCATCACTCACTTCCAGAACCCTGATGGAACTTTCTCCACTACCCATGATCAGATGGCTCGTACTGCAAACCACTACTTCATTGAAATTTTCAGGTCTCAGGGGTCAAGCAGTGTAGGTTCCCACCATCAGGAATGGGCAATTGAACCGAACCAAAATCAGGTAAATAATGATGATTCTTTTACAAATTCGACACCTGACTTACAGGAAATTCACAGCATCATAAAAAATATGAGGAGCAATGCAGCGCCGGGACCAGATGGGCTAAATGCAGCATTCTACAAGGCCTCATGGGAATGGATTGGTAATGATGTGTACGACCTTGTCTCATCTTTCTATAATTCTGGTTCCTTGCCCACTAAAATTAACCGCACTCACATTGCCCTTATTCCTAAAATCAATTCTCCTCTTACACCCAAAGATTATAGACCGATGGCTTATCAGATTATTGTAGCTGATAGAATAAAAAATCATTTACCCCACATTATACATCCATCTCAAAGTGCTTTTGTTCATGGTAGATATATTGCTTCTAATATTGTTATTGATCAAGAGATTATTCACAGTTTCAATCTAAAAAGTTGGAACCAAAAAGCTTTTTTCCTCAAACTAGATCTTGCTAAAGCTTTCGACAGAATAAAATGGAATTTCATTGTTCAGGCTCTCAAAAGGCAAGGCTTTCATAACCATTTTATCGATCTAGTTTACACTTGCATCTCGACCACTACTCTTTCTGTCATCGTCAATGGTGAGCCTACCCCTACTTTTCATCCACAACGTGGTGTCAGACAGGGCTGTCCTCTTTCTCCTTATCTTTTTATTATTGCTGTCAATGAATTGTCTATCTGCTTGCAGCACCACTCTAATGCTCATAATATTCATGGGGTGACTCTTGGGCCCAACTATCCAAGAATTCACTCTCTTCTTTTTGCTGATGATTTGATTATTTGTAGTCAAGCTACTCCCGAGGAAGCAACTAGAATCAATTCTATTCTTCAAAACTTTTGCAGTGCCTCAGGTCAGACTCCTAATCTCACTAAATCTTCTATTATGTTCAATAAGAATGTGGATACCAATAGCAAGATTGTTGTCAGAAATGTGTTCCCTATTCCAGATCTTACTGCTAACACTATCTACCTTGGCCATCCTCTCATCTTTAATCATAGTGACAAAACTAAGGCCTATAATTTCATCCTTAATAAGTTTAGGGCTAAACTTACAATGCTTAAGGCTAATAAACTAAATCATGCTGATTGGCTTGTTTACATTAATTCAGTTCTGGCTTCCATTCCTATTTATTATATGTCCACTGTCCTTTTTTCCAAAACTTTCATCTCTAAAATAACTACTATAATAAAGAATTTTTGGTGGGCTGGTGCCCAAGAGAACAGTGCTTCCATGCCTTTCCGTTTTAGATCCTGGAAGGATATTTGCAGGCCAAAGAAAGGAGGTCTAGGTATAAGAGATCTGTTAACAGTCAATCGAAGCCTCATACTTCATGCAGCTTGGAATGTTGCCACAGGTAAAAATCCCTTTCTCTGTTCTTAAGGCAAAATATTTTCACAATGCTAGTTTCTGGACAGCTCGTGACAGCCAAGTTAAATCTGCTTTCTGGTCTTCAGTGCTACAAGTTAAAGCATTCTGATTGATAATTGCATTGTTCAAATCCACAAAGGTGATTCTAGTATCTGATCTATTCTCTGGTGTTTGATTTGGAAGGAAATTCACAGCCATCTCAACTTACCTGTTACCCTTCCCAATTTGCCCCAGAACATTTCTGATATGTGGACACCTAGAACAAATATTTGTTGGGACACTAATCTCATATCTCAGATTTTTGATGCTACAGCTACAGATGCAATTAGCAAAGTCATCACAGTACCCTGCTGAACATGATGCAATCAGATGGAGACCGGCTCCCCAAGGTAAGTGCACATAAAAAGAAGCCTTCAGGCTTCTCAACTCTCAAATGCAGGTACAACTCCTGACACAGGGTTCCAGGGGTGTCACCGCCCAATCCATGGAAATTTTAAGGAGGGTATGGACTAATAAGCTTCTATCCCCTAACATGAAGACTTTTGCCTGGAGGTTAATTCGAAAAGCTATTGCAACAGGAGCTAGAGCGGGGAACCTATCTACTAAGATCAACAAAAACTGTGAAACATGCAACATACTTGAAAATGACTCTCACTTGTTCTTTCATTGTAGCTTTGCAAGGGCGGTTTGGTTTTCTTCCAAAACCCCTTTGCGTACCTCTTCACTTCCTTTTGAGCAGGATGGAATATAGGAAACTTTGCCCATCATCATAAATAAACATACTTCAGAAACTGAGATTCAAAGAATCATCCTACTTCTCTGGTACATCTGGAGAGCTAGAAATGATGTTCGCTTTAAAAGAAAGAAATGGTCTGTTTTGCAGGTTCATCACGCTATTGAGGCAGACATTGATGTAGCATCAGCTTGTACTCAAAAAGACACCTATGCTGAAAACCACAGAAGAGACAAGGATGTCTCTCAAATAAATAATTTGCATGCAATCAATCTTTCTAATGCAGGTACCCATATGGATGGAAGGAGTCCACAGACCAATATGCTGCAGCAAAATTTCAGGCTGGGCTTGCCCGGTAATCTGTTTCCTTGCAGGTTTCCAATGCTGTTGCCTAGGGCCAGATGCTATACTGATGCATCCACTGCTCCAGACAAGTTAAATCCATGACCAAGGAAGGCAGGTCTGGGAATTTTTATTCTGGACCCAACGCGCAATCTCAAGTTCTTCATCAAGGTGCAAATCGACAACATCACTTCTGTTATCATGGCGGAGGCGGCTGCCATGGCCTTTGCAGCCAGGGACGAAGCCAGAAAAAAATTTAGGGGGGGCTAAACAAAAGTGCTACAGTGACTTAGCTCTACTTTAATCCCTCGTAATAGAAAAAGTATAATAGCTTGAAGTAGTCTTATATTTAAAACGTCAATTAACAATGAAATTCACAAAATACATCTAAAAAATAAATGTCTTAGCCCACCCTACCTTATACATCTGCGTCTAAAATTGGAAGAAGAGCACTAGAAGTTCCACTAGCTTAGCAGCAGTAGGGGGGGCTGGAGCCCCCCCAGCCCCCCGCTGGCTTCGTCCATGTTTGCAGCCTCAATATCATCCCTGCTTCAGGCTGAGGAAGTTTCTTTCCTCACAGACAGCCAGATTCTGGTTAACTACTTCAATGGTCCAGATCTCAGCTCTCCTCCACATTGGGAAGCAAAACCTTTCACTCAAAGATTCATCAACTCTGTGGCCAACAAAAGAATCCCGGTGCTCAAGGTTCAGAGAAGCATGAATACCACTGCACACACTCTGGCATCTCAAGCACTTAGACATTCTGGAACACTCTGTACTTTAGCAAATGTAAATTGCTCCAATGCTTCCCATGAAAGTAGTTGCCCCCTTAGTATGGCACTACAGTGTTTTGTAAGAAAACTTTTTCGATTATCGCAGCAAGTTGCTGCTAATAATAAAGTTTCTTTTCGTAAAAAAAAAACCCCTGCGCCCGACACCTTCTGCTCTGCTCCCTCCGTTCCATCTGCTCAAAACCTCATCGTTGGCCTGTGGCGGATGCGGGATGAGAATCAAGGGGGGGCTAAAACAATAGAGATGTTGATTTGCATGAAGATTTAATGGTGATTTGAGGTTTTGCTACAGTATTTTTAAGTGGTAAATCAAGTCATTAGGGGGGCTGGAGCCCCCCAGCCCCGTGTAGATCCGCCGCTGCTTGATGCCTTCCGCTCCTTCCTCTCTTTTGGAGCAGGGAGGTATAGTTGGCCACCGTGCCGTGCCGACACGGCACGCGGCACGGCCGTGCCGCAGCGTGCCGCCGTGCCGGCCATGCCGTGCCTGGCCGTGCCATGGGCCAGGCCTTCGGCCCATGACACGGCACATGGGCCGTTTCTCCGTGCCGTGCCGCCCATGTGCCACGGCCATTTTGGCCGTGCCGTGCCATGCCGGCCCACGGCCCATCAACAGAAAACACTCAAAATCAACAGAAGTCCTCCCAACAAGCAGCAGTGAGCTTACCAGATGAGGCACCATTGGTGTCCTGAGACTGAGAGGTGTCCACCCCACCATCGCCGTCGCCGGAGTCGACATCGATCGAGTGCTCGCCGTCACCCATATTGATGACGAACAGCGCAGCTGCGCCTTCGGTGATGTCGTCGTCGTTCTCAATCTCCAACTCCTCCACGGCCTCCTCGGCCTCGGGGTGCTCGCCGTCGGCACGGTGGTTGTACTCATCCGCAGGCACTGGCATCGTCACCGAGGCCTGAGGGAGGTTGCTTGGTGGAGGGTCCAAGGCGCTTCACGTGGGGGCCGGAAAGACCCTGAAGGAATCGGATTCGTCGAGGTGAGTTGTGGATTTGGCATTGCGCAAAGGATCCGACGAGGTGAGGAATTGGGCTTCTCATTGATGGCATCAGACTCAGCGGACATCTTGGGAGCGGTGGGCTCGGTGGTGGCAGGCTGAGGTGAGGTCCCAGAGGTGACAAAAAGTCGTGGAGTTGAGGAGATGGCGAGGTTTTCGGTGGTGGCAGGCTGAGGTGAGGTCATCGTGCTCAGATGGAGTCCTTCAATGGGCTTGGTGGGCCTCCTCTGGGGCTTAGGTTTTTTTTTCAAAAACCATCGTCACCATCAGCTCAAAAAAAATCTGTTCGGAATTGGTGGTGTGATATACCTATATATTATAACCGCAGGGTTTCACCGCCAGTTTTCAAAACCTACACTGATATAAGGGGGTACGGACTACGGACTGCTTGTGATAATGATTCTGTAGTAGTCACTTGCCGTGTTAATTCTTATTGTGTGTAAAAAATCCAGAAAGAAGCGGAATGGAACCTTTGCCTCTTTGACTTCCCATTGTTCTTACTGAATTTAGCAAAGGTTGGTGATAAATATTAGCTTGATCCATCCTAACTTCTACATTATATTTGGTCTTATCGGGTATGTCAAACATGTGTTCTAAATAGCTTCACATACATTCCAGCAGCTATGCCGCATCGGGAGAACTGCTCGTGCAGCAGCGAGGAGCCCTCGCCGCGCTGGGGAATAGCGGTCACCATTATGTTGTTACATGAAAAACCAAATACATTGTAGTCATAGTATGTTTGTAATGAGCGGTATCAAAGTTCTTGACCAATAATATATAAATCGTTCGTAGCCTTTTGATAGTATATACTAACAAAAATGTCCGTGCGTTGCAACGAGACACATGATACAGCATGGAGATTCAGACGATCCACAGGCTGAGCGATGCCAGCCTTGCCGCACGTGCGCATCTGATGCACGTTGTTGATCGGTGAGATGATGACCGGTCGGGTGGAGGCGGTGTGGCAAGTGCCACTGGCAGCAATCTGGACGCAAGCCGCAGGGGCAGCGGTACTGGCACCATGGGGTGGCGCCGTCGAGGACAAGGCATGGTCATTGGTGACAGGAACCACGACTTGTGGTAGGGTGGTGGTGGTGTGGTCAGTTCTACTGGCAGCAACCTAGGACAAAGTGTCTGCAGCGGCAGCAGAACTGGACACAGTTGGGGCGCCCGAGGAGCCAGCACCCGGCGTAATGGCACTGCTCGGGCCAGAGCTGAGCTCGATGGCGGGTGCGTGCTGCGCGGGCGCAAAAGCAGGAGAGGTAGGCACGTGTCCATGGGCGTCAGGTGCTGGCGCAGGTGAGGGGACGCCAGGTGCTGGCGCGTGGGCACTATGCGCAGCATGGTGAGCCTGAAGCAGCAGCGGAGGAACCTGCAACCATAGCACTAGGCCCAACGGGCATAGTGGAAACATCAGCATCGTCCAAAAATTCCAAGCTAGTAGGGTCCAATGGCGAGGTCGACATCTCGACAAAGGAAAATATAGATTCATTAAATACGACATGACAGAAATAATGAACCTGTTGGAATGAAGATCAAGACATCGATACCCCTTGTAGTCTGAGGAGTAGCCAAAAAAGACACACATGGATGAAAGAGGCGATAGTTTATGGGAAGACAGGTTTGGGTAGCAAGCACATCCAAATGAAGGTGTGTATAAGATGGATGAGTACCGAAAAGAGCAAAGAACGGTGTGAGGCCGCCTAAGGTCTTAGTGGGATGACGATTGAAAAGATATGTGGTAGTGTGGAGGGTGTCAGCCCAATAGACAAGTGGAAGGCTACCTTGAAAGAGTAGAGTGCGAAGAATGTTGTTGATGGTGCGAAGGGCGCGCTCTGCTTTACCATTTTGTTGAGAGGTGTAGGGGCATGACATGCGGAGGACTGCACCCTGGGTGAGGAAGAACCTGTGGGCCGATGAGTGATCGAACTCGCGGCCATTGTCGCACTGGATGGCCTTGATAGGGGAGCCAAACTGTGTGTGCACATAAGCAAAAAAGTTAAAAAGAGTGGCAAAAGTGTCAGACTTAAGGTGAAGCAAAAATGTCCAAACATAGTGAGTACAATCATCAAGAACAACGAGACAATATTTGTAACCAGACACACTAGTAATAGGTGAGGTCCAAAAGTCACAATGTATCAAGTTGAATTTATTGAGGGCTCTAGATTGTGAGAAATCAAAGGGAAGACGAACATGCTGACCCAATTGGCAAGCATGACAAACTTGATCATTCTTTGGTTTAGTGCAAGAGATAGCTTGAGAGGTAATGAGCTTGGACAAAGCTTCTGAGCCAAGGTGACCAAGGCGGCAGTGCCATAAGGTAGTGGACACGCACGCAGCGGCAAGGGCAGGCGTGCTGGTGGGTGGGAAGAACGGGTAGAGGTCACCGGTGCTACTGCACCTGGCGATCATGCTCCGAGTTTAGAGATCCTTCATAGAAAGGCCAAATTCAATAGAACAATTGTTGTCGATGGTAAAGCGATGCACATAAATTAAATTCTTGATAATGCTAGGTGCGACTAAGACATTATTAAGAACAAGAGAACGATTAAGTGTAGGAAAAGAATATGACCTAGTGGAAGTAACGGGAAGCAAAGCCCCACTACCAACAACAATTGATGAAGGACCAAACAAGGAAGGAGGGTGTGAGGATGACAGAATACTAGCATTGTGAGCCATATGAGAGCCGGCGCCGGAGTCGGCGTACCACTCGGGTGGGTTGCGGTGGGGGCAAAGTGGCCATGAAGGAGGGTGCCAGGGCGGGCGCACCAGAGGCTCCCCCGTACTGGAAACCGAGCGGTGCGCCGAAGCCAGGCACACAATATACAACATGTGGAGGGCCGTAGGGCAGCATGGAGTGCGACGACATGGGAAGCAGAGCACGGACAGCTGAGGTGTGAGGAGTCGCGTCGCATGCGAGCGAGCGACGTGGATCGCCACGAGCGCAGAGGACCGAGTCCCATTCGTGAATCACAAGCAGAGCACCACGCAGTGCCAAGCGCGACGTGGAGCGTTACGAGGATAGCGAGCAGCGTGTGCGGGACGTGCGGGCAAGCAGGCCTGAGCAGGTCAATGCGTGGCTTTAGCGACGGGCTGAGAAGCTAGTGGCGCCGAGAGGAGATTTTTGTTTTCCTTTTGTCGACTGGAAAGAGAAGGCGCACATGGTTTGCATGCGAGCATGCGAGGCGAGCGGCTAGGAAAGGAAGTTTTTTTTGTTTTTTTTTGGACCAAGGGAAAAAGAAGGCATCGCATGGATGGAGCTTGAGACTTGCACGGAAGGAACCGGTGGCGCGGCTAGAAGTGTTCGTGCGATGGTCGCGGATCATGCATGCGGCTGGGTAGGCCAAGCAGATCCACGTGGCGGCGGCAGCAGGCTGGTGCCGGTGTGTGAAAGTCCCTAGTTTGGTTTTGGCTAATTGATGAAACCTAGGACTAACCTTTGTATCTAATGGATGATTTAGATAAAGGTGGTCATTGAATATGAGACATGACATTGACTCATATGACTAAGATGATGAAGACCAAGATGAGGCTTAGCTCGATGGACCGGTTGTGAAGGTGAAGGGCAAGTCGAGGCTTTGAAGCGAAGGACCATGCGATGGTGAAGCTTGAGCAAGACTTGACACCGACGGACCGATGCAACGGTGAAGAGCAAATGAAGTCAAGATCGATGGATCGAGATGGTCATGTGATGATATGAAGTGGATCATATCATTTGGAGAAACAAAATGGGCTCAAGGCAAAGGTATAACCATTGGGTCATTTTGTTTTGCACTCAAGACACCACAGAGGGTGTGAGTGATTTAGGATCGATAGCCGAACTATTAAGAGGGGAAGTCTTATCGGTTACTCGATGCACGGGTGCCACTATGTGAATTCATGAAGTGCATTGCATGTAGGGCCTAGTGAGCTAACTAGAAAACCTTTGAAAATGATTGAGAAAAAGCTAACACACAAGCACATGGAGATGTACACTTGGTAGTGTTGGCACATTTGCAAAGGTGGTGTTGGTCGCACTGTGGTTTGCAGGGTACAGATGGGTTTGGGTCCCTCTCTCCCTCCCGCTGAGCTTGCGTGGCGAGATTCAAGCATTTTCGAGGAGATGAAATACCTATTTTCCTTTATGCCAATGTCGAGAATTGGAGGCGATGTCACGTGGTGTTTCACGAGCTAAAACATGTGCTAAAGTGTTACACATACTTAGAGTAGCTCATAAGTGAAAGTGGCGAAGTCGTGGGAGTGTTTCTCGTCGAGAAACACGTGACAGACGAGCGCAACGCCAGCGACAGACACTGGGTCGGGCGTCTGTCGCCTAACCCTAGGTGCGGCGCTGTGGCGAGCGAGGCAGAAGCGTTAGACGCAGTGGTGCCCTCCACGACAGACGCGGAGCTAGCTACTATTCCAGCGTCTGACGGCTTGGAGGCGTTCGGCCTGTGCACCATTAGACGCCGAGGGCGCGTCTAACGCCCGACCAGGGGACGCGTTTGTCACCTCGGCGCGCTGCAGGCCTCTCCGGACCGCGTCTGTCGGTCTAGGGGGCGCGTCTGTCACTCAGCGACGGACGCGTCTGTCGCGGAGAGCGCGGAGCAGGGCGTTCTGGACCGCGTCTATTGGTGCGACCGACGCGCGCCCGCGTAGCGTCGGACGCATCTGACGCTGTGGGCGTGAACGCGATGAATTCAAACGGTCGAACACGTGGCGGCCGTAGGAGCGACAGACGCTACTGTGCAGCGTCTGTCGGTTCGGCAACAGATGCTACTGTGCAGCATCTATCTCCCCTGTTTCTGTTGTGTGGAGAAGCTAACGGCTAGTTTCAAGGATGGGCGCTATAAATACTTATTGGCTGGCCCTTGGGGAGCTCTCTTGACATCTTCTAACACTCTTGTGCATCATTTAAGCTAAATCTTCTCCCTCCCACTCATCTCTCTTGCTTAATTGCAAATCAAAAGTGAGATTGAGTGATCCCAAAGTGCATTGCATAGCTTGAGGGCATCTAGTGGCACCTGTGGGTGGTTTAGCCGGTAGATTTCTTGTTACTCTTGGAGAGTACCGCTCCTAGCCGGCTTGGAGATTGTTAGAGGTGTTGGCAAGAGAAGGAGATTGTTCTTAGCCACCTTCGGTTGATTGTAAGAGGTTCTTGTGCTATCCTCGGCGGAGTGCCAAAAGCAACTCTAATACATTAAGCGTGTCATTGAGTTACCTCACTTGAGAGTGGTGTCTTGCGGTGCCTTGCAGGGCGTGCCTTGAGGGGCAAGTGACTTATGGGTCACACTGAGAAACCATCTAAGTGTTGGTCGACACAACCGGAGACGTAGCTTGTCGGTGCATAAGGGAACACCGGGTGAACAAAAATATTGTGTCTCTTGTCTCTCGGTGATTGGTCTTCATATTATGTTGTTGTCAATATTGATTGATTGTATATCATCTTGGTGATTGGCAACATCTTCACTCCACCATCGGTATAAGAATTACAATCCTCTCTCTTGCTTTTACATTTACTAAATTATCTTGTGTAGCTCTAGTGGTAGCTTTGCTAGTAGTGTTGTTAGCTTGCTCACTAGTGTAAAATTAGTGACATAGCCCTTGTGTGAACTAGAGATCATAATCTACTATACTTGTGGATAGGAGGCTTGCATCACAACCATAGGCTAAGCAAAACTCGTTTTACACCGTTTGTTATACTAACAAGTTTGCTTAGTGGTTCGTGTAGGATATTTTTTATAGGCTATTCACCCCCCTCTAGCCATCTAGGACCTTACAGTGTGGCGGATCGCGGTGGCGCGGGTAGCGATTGAACGGACCGCTGTAGCAGCCGGCGAGTGGAGCGTGAGCGAGCGGAGGGGCAAAGAGCTGGCGAACGGATCACGACAGCTAGGGTAGCTGGCGAGTGAATCGCGATAGCGAGAGGGCCCGCGAATGAATCGGCGACGGGCGATGAACGCAGCGGAGATAGGTGCCCGACGATCGGATCGGCGGCAAGCGAGCAGGGAGCCATTGACGAAGTCTGCGGCGACAGGTGGAAAGCCTGGCAAGGTGCTTGGCAGCGGGCGGATAGGTGGCCGGTGATGGAGTCAACGGTGGCAAGGGTTTGCAGAAGCGCGGTCGCAGGAGCGAACCGTCTGTGATACCATGAAAGAGATTGTGGAATGAAATATGTTCTATTATGTGGATTGTACATAGTACATATGGGCAGCTGGGACGGCACATGAGCCAGTCCACAGGCAATTTACAACCACTCAACACCAGGTGCACACATGCAGCCACTCAATACAAGGTGCACACATGCAGAAACTCAACTCTACAAGAATGGGCAACACTCCAAATATAGCTATCGCTAACATTCTTCGTGTTTTGGCAGTGAAAGTGGACTTTGATGCTCATCTCATCACTGCTGGTTTCAAACCAGCCATGAAACTAACAAAAAACTTTAAAAAAGTAATGGTCAATGGCATGCCCGCCACGCCCATGGCCCTGCACGCCGTTAGTCGGCCACTTCAACAGTCGTGTCCTCACGCCCCTCCTCACCGTCGGCAAATTCACCCTGACACCCTCGCCAGCCTGATCATAGATCAACACCGTAGGGATGCCGCCTCGCCGCTGCTGCCATAGAGCCTCCTCCGCACCCGCTGAGGGGGGTGGGAACCTGTGAGCGAAGGGAAGCGCCCACCACACTGGCCGGGAAGGAGTGGGTGTGGTTAGGGCCAACGCGTTCACGCCAAGGGGGTCACCCCTTCAAGCGTCTGCCATGTGCCGGGGTGGTTTGTACACAAGATGGGAGGGCAAGACCCTGGGGAAGGGAGAGAGGGAGGGACAGAGCCTGGGAGAGGGGGAAGTGGATAACACTGAGTTAAGAGGGAGAGAAAGAGGATAGAGTTCAGATGCTAGCAACCTTACTAAATACAGTGAGGATCCAAAATTTGGCTATGTGAGGGGGTTATCAACACGAACCGGCGGTGAGAATGTTTACTGTTTGCTCATAAGATGAACTGGTGGTCAAATTCATTTTCACCACCGTCCAAGTTCCATTCTGAACCAAAAATGATTTTCAACATTGAGTCCATTATGGACATGTGGTGAAAATATTATCACCAACGCTTACTATAGAACCAGCAGTGAAAATGGTGTAATGAAAACTATTTCTGTAGCAGTGCATGCAGAGAAATGGCGAAATATATGATCCATTAGTGAAGGATGCCCGAAACACGAAAATGGCTCTGGGAAGCAGCAGCGGTGCGTTCCACCCTGAGCAATTGTGGCTGGCTCCCCTGGTAGTGAACTCTAGCTGTAGTTGTTTTTGTTTGAAATGAATTCCAGGTGGGGATCCTCTCCCCTCTAGAATTTCTTTAAAAAGAACTCGGTTAATTAGATTAGATTATTACTAATTTTGTAGAACAATAATGCTGGAACCTGCCTTCTTGGACGTACGTCCTTAGGTATGTCGTGCTTGTTGCTTCTTAATCCACAAACTGTCCCTCAGCTAGTTAAGACTACCCGCAGTGGTTACTCTAAAACGATACTCTAAAACTTTAGAGTATGAATATAGAGTAAAAATTGCTACACTGGGTACTCTAAAACGATACTCTATTCTTTCTCTCACTCTATATTTAGAGTGGTACTGTGCTTACTCTATACTCTATAGTGGCGGGCCCCACTAGCTAAACAAAGGGAAAAAATGCTATAACTCACAAACCAAAAATCCAAATTAAATTTTGATTTCCCCATTAAATTCATCTCAATAAATCCTTCAAAACTAGATCACACATAGATATATTTAGATAAAGTGACAAGTGGGTCCCACAGTGGATAGAGTGGATAGAGGATGATATAGAGGATGGATGGGTGCGGGAGAATTGAGTATAGAGGAGAGAATCTTGCTGACTAGGACGTATACAGGATGAATATAGAGGTGCATGAGTGTGTGGTAGTCTAAGACGTGAAAACGAAGACAGAAAGTCAAAAGCCAGTTAGGTTGAAATGAACTCTAAAAAATCTGAAAGTGATTTGGATGAATAGCTAGGGTGTGATCGGTTTGGACTATCTTATTAGGAAGAAAATATCAGATTGGTTGTGATTCTCACACGTGTGAGATACTGTATATGGAATTGTTGGCTGATGGTTAAAATCCGAAAATAAATAAATCAGAGATATAAGGCCTGGTGTGGGACATGGTGGCCACTGGCTCTGATCATCCAAGAGCGATACGCGATGGGCCTGCGGCCGGGGAATGTAACTGGGTTTCTGACGCTTGCTTGCTAGCTGCCCAAAGACCAAACACACGAACAAGGAAGTGGCCGGGGAGGTAGAGTGTACGTATGGACGTATGGTCATGGTGCTTGCTCTCACCTGCGATGCGATGCGATGCGATCCACCACCTTCGCCGGAGATGACCAGCCAGCGGTCGTCGGAGATCTACTGGCATCCTAGCTACTTTTGGAGAGAAGAGAAGAACACAGCACTTAGGGGAGAGCCGGAGAGGGGATGGCGGGTGCTTGTTGCAGCACACAGCACGCAGGAGATCTTCTGAAACGGTTGCTAGATTGTCGACGCGTGGCCTCGTTACACAATCATCACACGGCCTGTTTGGTCAGCTTCCTTTTCCGGAAACTCATAATAGCTACAGGGGCCCTGTGCCTATTGGCAGCCATTGGTGCTGCTGTATTGCTCTCCATAGGAGTAAATTATAGTACAGTGGCCATTGTGTACGGGGTGGGTTCTTTCCAAACGCTGTTGTTTTCCCTTTCTACTCAGTCCGACTCATAAAAAAATGATATTCTCACTTCATGAGAAAACAAATATTTTTTTGACTTTGACCAAATATGTATAAGAATATATTAATATTTTTAGTCCATAATTAGTATTATTGTGTTAGAAAATAAACAAAGAGAAAAATATTTGTATAATTAACATTTTATTAGTGAGATGTATTAAACAATAATTAATACTTATATCTTCTAAAATTTTAACCCATGCAAGAGCACGGATTGATAGACTAGTATTCCATAACAAACATATTTGAAGATACAAATATTAATAATATTTTTTTTTACAAATCTAGTCTAACATAAGAAAGTTTTGACCGGTTATGCTCTAGCGACTATTTTTATAGCACGGAGGGAGCACGTGGCTAGCTTGTTCGGGATGGGTCTCATCTTTGGAGCATGTGCGTAGTGCGGTGTACCGGATTCATAATCGGTCCCTAACGTGTTGTAACGATCACATCAACTCTGGCCACGAAAAGAAGTTGGTGCATTCTGGTACTTCTTTTTGTATGTATGTGTGGCTGTTCATGGCCAGATCATTGATTGGTTCAATAATGCGTCGAAGTACGCTGACTACGTTATGGTGTGGCACACTTTACATGTCTTTGTATGCTACTACTACTCTGCTCCAGCTAGTACGCTTCGTGGTGCACTAGGGTAGGGCCGGCCGGTCCATATCGGAAGCCTGCGGCATGAATCCCACCCACGAGTAAAGCACTCGTGGGGCTGATGAAAATGAAACGGCAGAGTCAGTGACGCTAACTGGCAACCTCTACTGGCAGGCATGAGCTGCAAGCCCTAGCTGGTGGCGTGCTGGCAGTATATGGTTGCTTTGACGAGTCCCAATAATGGATGTCGTTTGGGCGCGAATGGCAAGATATTTCCGCCGGCCGCACGGCCGCCTATGCGGCGGCCACGGTGGGGTGGCAGGGTGTCGGTTTTCGGACTGCTTGGCATCGGCAAGCTGTTGGTTACCAATATACATGGCCAAACGGGCTGTCCAGGCACGGCACGGCACTAGCACGACGTGGCATGGCACGTTGCGGCACGACACTATCAGGCACGGCGGCACTACCATACTATGTCGTATCGTGTCACTGTGCCCAGGTCGTGGCCCAGGCACGGCACTAAAGGCCATTAGCCATGCCGTGCCGTGCCGCCGGGCTCCGGTGTCATCACGGACGCACCCCTAGCCACGCGCCGCCACAAGGACATGCTCCAGCTGTGCGGACACGCCTGCGCTGCCACCGCGGGGGCGCGCCGTCGGCTGTGAGGAGGTGCTCCAAGCCGCACGCCAGCACCTGCGCGAGAACGCGACGCCGTCGCCGGGACACGACCTGGCTGCTCCTCACCGCCGCCGCGAGGACCCCGGCTTCTTTTTAGTTACTTGAAGGTTGCTGTAAAAGCTTTCAAACTGCAGTGGTGAAGGTAGCTCTAAAAGCTTTCAAAAAATTGATTTAGCTTTTAGGAAAATAGAAAATAAACAAAAAATCTGTAGAATTCCCAAAATATTATAATTGATGTCTAAACACGTTTTCAAAACTTTCTATAGAAACAACATGAGGGCAATATCACCAGCATGAATGCATTTAGCATTATATTTATGTTGTTTTCTTGTTGTGTGCTTCTCATATTTTTGTTATAGCAAGTTCTTTAAACACATTTGAACATCAATTAGGATGTTTTGGAAATTTTCAGATTTATTTGGATATTTTTTCTTTTTCTTGAGCTATAGATAATTTTTTGGAAGCTACTAAAGTTATTCTCATTAGGATTTCATGTAGCAATCTTACTTTAGGATTTGCCTCAAAATTGTTAGAATCTTTGAGGTATTTTTCATGGTTAAAAACTTTATCATATTTTTGGGACCAAAAAGGACCAAACTATCCTCCTGAGAAGCACTTCTAACTGAGCAGGGAAGAAATTGAAACAATTTTTAAGAGTTTAGGGGGTAAAATGTCCATTTGTGAAGTTTGAAAAAAAAATAGACTATGGCAGTAGTTCAAGGAATTCAAAGGGATTGTTTTTCCAAATTTACGAGGGTGTTCTCTATTGTCCCATTAGGACTAGGAGAGGCCCGAGACAATATTTGCTTGGTCAGGCAACGGAAGCGGGGGCAATTGGCCCATAGGAAACGGATAAAGATATGCATGAGACATCACTGTCATGGGCATGGTGGCCTCATGAATTAATTGGCCAGAAAATGCACAGGAGAACATGTAGTTTTGAAATTACTCATCAAACGTTATTCTACCATGCAAGTCATCTTACCAAACCTTACACATACATGGATCATCACACAGTACGTGGAGACACTAAACAATTTGTATAAGCAAGTGAATCTTCAGAGTCTTTATTACAATATTATTACAAGCAGGACACGAAACAGACTAGTAACAATTGATACTCAACACAAGAGTACCATGATATACACAGATCACATGAGCAGCGGTCGACAACATCATTCAGAAAAGTGGCAACTCAAATGCACTTAGCATACAGAAACACGTTCACACAGCACACCACCATCTGAAGAATCCAAAACAAGAAGAAAACTGAAGAGTTAAAGCATGCATGAGTAATAATAGAAGACTCCATTAAACCACACCAGCAGCAGAAGTAGCAGAAGCAGCACCGTCGTCCTCGCCTGGCCTGCTGATGATCCCGTCATGGAAGAGCAGCACCCAGAGCAGCGTGATCAGCTCGCCGCCCCTGGCAACGGCAGCCTTGTGCCCTTTGAGGTTGTCGGACGGCGCGACAAACAAGATCATCTCCGACCAGAATTCAGCCAACAACTTCCACACCGTGTCATCACCACCTTCTAGCACCGGCTTCACCAATTGCTCTCCCAGCTTCGCGCCATCCTTGACTACTTGATGCTTCGCTTTTGCACTCAGCAATTCGACCAGCTGTTGGCATTTGGCTTCCGGCGTCAATGAGACTCCTGCTGTGCAGCCGGCAAGGACACACCGAGCATCCTTCTTGACATCCTCGTACAGGCTCTTGCTCCATTCATGGTCGTCAGGAAGCAGCTCAGGGCACCATGTCATGAGGTACGCATAGTACTGTGATAGGTAGGTGGCAACCATCTTATAGTCAGTGTTAGAAAGTGGCGGAGAACCTTGTTCTTCATCATGCAGGTGTGGGTACCTGACATCGAGGATGCTTGTGGCTATGTGCCATGTAAGTATGGTATGAGATGTACTTTTGTTGCTGCAAGCCCAGAGGAAACTTTTGTTAGGATTGATCTCCCACCACTTAGGCCCAACGGCCTAACTGGGCCCTGTTCTCGCGCCCTGATCGGGGGCGCCCAACCCTACATGGTTGGTGGGCCCTCATCGCACAGCGCTATAAAGGAAAGGTGGGGGCCGGGGCTCGCAGTACGAGGTTGACCGCGCCGCCAGTCACCCCACCAACATCCAAAACCCTAATCCGATCAAGATAGGGGCGCTGCCAGCGACGGGAAGCCTCACCGACGCCGGCAACGCCACCCCGACGTCACTTCACCGCCTCTGTCTCCACCGACCGTCGCTACCGGCGCGCAGATGGCACCGCCGGCGAACGAGACAACCAACCCCACTGCTACGACTCCGGCTCTCGATGGTTTGCAGTTTCCTACTCCTCTCTCTCTCTCTGTTTCCCTCTCCCTTTTTCCCCTCTCTGACTATCAGTAGAAGAGCCACTAGGAACTATTGTCTAATATACTTTTGATGAATGTGTACCCGATCTAGCAAACCCTAAGAATGTTCAAACCTTAACAATGGTACCGGAGCCACGGTTCTTTAGAAGAAGATCTAGATCGGGGTAAAGAAACGAAGAACAACCCGAACACCGTTTTAGTTTTGCAGATCGGGAAGATATGGAACATAACCCTAACCCTAACTGAGAAACCCCATCGTGGTAAAAGAAAGAAAGACCGAAGGATAGGTCTTACCCGGACCCGTGGATCTAGTGTTTGGAAAGGAAATTTGAAAGAGAATGATGGTTTCCAACGGATCCGAATGAAGGAAAAACAAAGAACTCGTCCGATCCGCTACTGATCGGGAAAGAAATCATGAACACTAACCCTAATCCAAACCCTAGAAGGGTCAAAGAATAAATAAGAAGTCAAGTTGCGGCGCGAGCTTACCTAGGCGCCGCCGTCATCACCTCGCCGTGTGGGAAAGACACCGCACCGCCCTTCATCGGCATACGGGAAGAAGAGCCCGAGCAGCCGGTAGGGGGCGAGAACTCCACCTCGGGCTTGGGTCAAAGGGCACCACAGTGGTGCCGCTCGACGGTGCCGCGCGCGGCTACGGCCGCACACATGCGCCAGCGAGAGGATCCACCGTGGCGCCATCCTCCGCCACCCGCCATGGATTTCCTTCCTCTCTTGCATCGCTCGGTGAGGAACCAGAGAGACCGGGGGGGAAATGAAATGGCGTTTAGGGTTAGGTGCGGCCGGTCGCCGACGGAGATGGGTTTTTGATGTCCCGAGAATCACTCCTGACGGTCGATCACGATGAACGGCGCAGGCGGCTCGGGCTGAAATCGGCCCATGTGGGGCGAGCGTGGAGGCCGAATTGCCGGCCCAGGCCCAGGTTGCGGCCTGGGTGTGGCATCCCCTCCGATCGACGGGTCGAATCGGCCGCTGGGCCGAATTCCATGAATTCGTTTTCCTCGGCCCGAAATGAAAATGAACCTTATGAATTTAATTTTCCAGAAAATTTTCGATGAATATTTGATGAATTTGAATTGATTTTGATATGAATTTTCCGTGCAATTTTGTCCAACGACATTTTGCTCAGAAAATGGTGAAATTTTTTTTTAGTGCTTCTGGAAAATAATAATATGAAAGATCGTTAATGTTTCCGCTGTGCATGATAATTATTGTTCTCTTTGATTAAATTTGAACCAACGGGATAATTTAATTCTAAGAGAAATGATGAATTTCTAATAATTTTGATGAGATTATGATGTTGTTATTTTTTGACCAACGTTGTTAATAACAATGTTATAATTTTGATCCATGAGAAATTGTGCATTCATTTTACTTCTGCCCAACGGTGATGTAAAATGTTTGTATAGATGAATTATATATTTTAATTTAACCAATGTTGGGTTAAAGCATGCAATTTTATGTATAAGTGTTTCTCACTTACTCTGGTGTGGTTTCAGAAGGCAAATGTATTGTGAACATAGCAAACATCCCAACGCTCAATAGGAGCAATTACCGTGTGTGGCGGGAGAAATATGAACTGGAACTTGCGTTGGGAGAGGTCGATTTTGCCATCACCTCACCGTGTCCTACTGAACCAGAGGACCCGGTGAGAGACGAAAATGAATCTGACGTTGATTTCGCTGCTAGAAAGCGTGATCATGCTGAGATAAGAATGAGATATGATCTTGAACATAGACAATGGATTCTCTCCAACTGCAAGTGCCTGTTGGTAGCCAAGGCCACCATAGAAGAACAGATAAGAGGCTCAATCCCTGAATGTGCTACTGCCACAGAATATCTTGATAAAATCAAGAGTCAGTTTACTGGGTCTACCAAGGCCATAGCAAGTTCACTGATTAAGAAGCTTGTGAATGAGAAATACACTGGTGGTAGCATAAGAGAGCACATTTTGAAGATGAACACTACGGCATCTAAGCTGAAGGAAATGAATTTGAAGGAAGATAATTTCCTGATTCATTTAATTTTTGCTTCTTTGCCAAAAAGGATATGACAACTTCATTGTGAACTATAATATACAGCCTGAAAGATGGGGCATAGAAAGACTTATTTCAATGTGTGCTCAAGAAGAGGAGAGGATTAAATCCTCACAGGGTGAATTCGCTCACTTTGTGAAGGATAACAAAAGAAAGAACTTTAATGGCAAGAATTTTAAACCACAAGGAAAACCCAAGTGGGATAAGGCCTCTTCTTCAAATTCACAGGGAAAGAAACCCCAGGACTCTGAAAATCAGCAGAACAACTCCTATGGTGGAGCTGAAAAAGATCAATGCAAGCACTGCTTCAAGAAGGGACACTACAAGAGAGACTGTCCAGACTTCCTGAAATCTCTACTAAAGAGAGGTGATGAATTTATTACATTTGTAGATAAATCCCTGTATTTATGTTATGCTAAATCAACTTGGTGGGTTGATTCAGGAGCAACTACTCATGTTGCAAATTCCTTACAGGGGTTAAGTGGGACGAGAACCTTGCAAAGAGGAGAAAGAACGATTAAAGTTGCAAATGTAGTTCAAGCCAATGTTGAAGCTATTGGAGATTTATCTTTAGAATTGAATAATGGCTTTGTACTTAGACTTAAAGAAGTACTTTATGTTCCCTCTTTGCGTAAAAATTTAATAAGTGTTTCGAAACTTAATGATGATGGAATTGATTGCCATTTTGGTAATGGAAAATGTGAGATACTTGTTGATAATGAATGTGTTGGTCTTGCCTTCCGACAAGACAAGCTTTATTTATTATCTCTTAATGAGAATGCGAATAATGTATACAATGAGAATATAAATGATTCCCCATCTGCGAATGTAACTAAGAAGCAGAAGCGAATTGATGATGCCTCTTCGAAATTATGGCACTATCGCTTAGGCCATATTTCGAGGGGAAGAATAGAACGGCTGATTAAAGAATCAATTCTTCCGCACTTAGAATTTTTAGATTTAGAACACTGCGTTGATTGCATCAAAGGAAAGTATGTCAAGAAAATTAAGAAAAATGTCAAACGAAGCGCAGGAACTTTAGAAATAATCCACACTGATATATGTGGTCTATTTCCTGTGAAAAGTGTGGATGGTTATGATTCGTTTATAACATTCACAGACGACTACTCTCGTTATGGCTATATTTTTCCAATTAAAGAAAGATCGGAAGCATTGGATAAATTCAAAATATTTAAAGCTGAAGTTGAAAATCAGCGCAATAAGAAAATAAAGATAGTACGATCAGACTGAGGTGAAGAGTACTATGGGTGACATACCCCATATGGCCAAATTCCTAGACCGTTTGCAAAGTTTCTACAGAAAAATAGCATAGTCGCTCAGTACTCCACACCGAGGAAGCCTCAGCAGAATGGAGTGGCTGAAAGACGTAACTGTACCTTAATGGATATGGTAAGAAGCATGATAAGTTACTCCACATTACCGATTAGTTTATGGATGGAGGCACTGAAAACCGCCATTCACATACTTAATCGAGTACCTAGTAAATCGGTGCCTAAAACACCGTATGAATTATGGACAAGAAGGGAACCCTCACTTAACCATTTGCGTGTGTGGGGCTATCCGGCTGAGGCAAAAGTGTTTAACCCAAACATAGGAAAGTTAGACTCCAAGACAATTAGCTGCTATTTCATTGGCTATCTAGAAAGATCGAAAGGATATCGCTTCTATTGTCCTGACAGACATACGAAGATTGTAGAAATAAGACACGCTGTATTCTTGGAGGATAACATGATCAGGGGGAGCATGGTAGCATGAGAAATAAGCCTACAGGAGAAGCGGGTACATGTACCCACTCTGATGGTTGAAGAACCATTCTTTACGCTACCTGTTGCTATTGCGCCGACAGTGCAAGACACTATAGTGCCAACACCTGTTGCAAGTTCTCCCGTGGCGACAATGAATGAACATGAGGAACCTATCCTTGAGGAGCCCGTTCTTGAGGAACCTATAGAACCAAATGTCGCGCATGAGGAAGAACAGTAACAGCCCAATGAGGAACAAGTGTCAGAGGCCCCTAGAAGGTCTCAAAGAATAAGAAGGTCAGCAATTTCTAATGACTATGAAGTTTATGAAACAGAAGAATTTCAGATGGGGGATGATCCCACCTCATTTGAAGAAGCCATGAGAAGCGACCACTCATTAAAGTGGCTTAAGGCCATGGAAGATGAAATGAAATCAATGAGTACCAACAAAGTTTGGGACTTGGAAATTATTCCTAAGGAAGCCAAAACAGTAGGTTGTAAATAGATCTACAAAACAAAATATGACTCCCAAGGGAATGTAGAAAGATTTAAAGCGCGACTTGTGGCGAAAGGCTTTACGCAAAGAGAAGGAATTGATTACAATAAGACATTTTCTCCAGTCTCATGTAAAGATTCCTTTAGAATTATAATGGCACTTGTAGCCCACTATGATTTGGAGTTACATCAAATAGATGTAAGGACTGCATTCCTTAACGGGGACTTGGAAGAAAATGTTTATATGGCACAACCGAAAGGTTTTGTTGTAAAAGGAAAAGAAAATATGGGATGCCGCCTAAAGAAATCAATCTACGGATTGAAGCAAGCCTCAAGACAGTGGTATTTGAAATTTGATAGAACAATAAAAGGTTTTGGATTTAAGGAAAATGTTGAGGACAATTGCGTTTACGCAAAATTTAAGAATGGAAACTACATATTCCTGATTTTATATGTGGATGACATTCTGCTTGCTAGCAGTGATGTCAATCTACTAATGGAAACGAAGAAATTCTTGTCCTCAAACTTTGATATGAAAGATCTCGGTGAGGCCTCGTTCGTTTTGGGAATAGAGATTCACCGAGACAGAAGAAAGGGGGTTCTAGGATTACCACAAAAGGCATACATAGAAAAGGTTCTGAAGAAATTTAGTATGCATGTGTGTAGTCCTTCACCTGCTCCTATTGTCAAGGGCGAAAGATTTGGGGAACATCAATCTCCTAAAAACGAATATGAGATTAATCGAATGAAAGCGGTACCGTATGCTTCAGCAGTTGGATGTTTACAATATGCTCAAGTGTGTACACGCCCTGACTTAGCTTTTGTTACCGGGTTACTTGGTAGATATCAAAAGAATCTAGGAATAGAACATTGGAAATTGGTGAAGAAAGTCCTGCGTTATTTGCAGGGTACGAAAGACCTCATGCTAACGTATAGAAGATCTGATTCCCTGTAGATAGAGGGGTATTCAGATTCCGATTATGTGGGAGAAGAAAGAAAATCCACGTCATGATATATATTTACTCTCGCAGGAGAGGCTATATCGTGGAAAAGCTCCAAGCAAACCGTAACTACATCCTCGACAATCTATACCGAGTTTGTAGCATGCTATGAGGCAACAGGGCAGGTGAATTGGCTAAAGAAATTCATACCCGGATTGAAAGTGATTGATAATATCAATGAACCACTGAGGTTGTATTGTGATAACAACCCAGCGGTACAGTATGCTCACAACAATAGGTCAAGTGGTGCTGCCAAACACATTGACATAAAGTACTATGTTGTGAAAGATAAAGTTCAGGATCATATAATAAATCTTGAGCATATAAGTACAGAGAAAATGCTCGCGGATCCGCTCACAAAGGGCTTACCACCCAACGTGTTCAGAGAACACGTAGCCGGCATGGATTTAAGGGAAAGCCTATGATTCCTGAACATACGAAGGGCCCGAAAAAGAAAGTTTCATTTCAAAACGAAGAAATGTGTTGTGGCTATTAGTCTAACGGCACTAATTGCTGTGACGATAAGATAGTTCAACGCAATAACCTGTAATGGAAAAGGATAGAAGCAAGAAAAATATGAATCGAAAGTTTTAAGTATGAAATTAAAGAACGAAGAATAGATGAGAGATCAAGGGGGAGAATGTTAGGATTGATCTCCCACCAGTTAGGCCCAACGGCCTAACTGGACCCTGTTCTCGCGCCCTGATCGGAGGTGCCCAACCCTACATGATTGGTGGGCCCCCGTCGCACAGCGCTATAAAGGAAAGGTGGGGGCCGGGGCTCGCAGTACGAGATTGATCGCGCCGCCAGTCACCCCACCAACATCCAAAACCCTAACCCGATCAAGATAGGGGCGCTGCCAGCGACGGGAAGCCTTACCGACGCCGGCAACGCCACCCCGACGTCACTTCACCGCCTCCGTCTCCACCGACCGTCGCTGCCGGCGCGCAGATGGCACCGCCGGCGAACGAGACAACCAACCCCACTGCTACGACTCCGGCTCTCGATGGTTTGCAGTTTCCTACTCCTCTCTCTCTGTTTACCTCTTCCTTTTTCTCCTCTCTGACTCTCAGTAGAAGAGGCACTAGGAACTATTGTCTAATATACTTTTGATGAATGTGTACCCGATCTAGCAAACCCTAAGAATGTTGAAACCTTAACAACTTTCACCGACCTGGCCTCGGCGGCGAAGACATGCCGCACCATTGCTCAGTTGTACACCATTTCCATTTCTTCTTAGCACTTGGATGATGCAAAGCTTCACCGTTGCTGGCACCCTGACCTTCCTGTTCTGGTCTGGTAAAAGGGGGAAAAGGTGCCAGAGTAGACCAAGCGGGGTTGCTCTTGGTTGAAGAACCAATACTGAACACTGGCCAATTTTCTCATCCCAATGCCTCCTCAATAACTTGCATCTGCAGCGGAGCAAAACGCCAGCACATTTCTGAATGCAAAGAGAATGCTTCGAGGAGGAGGAGGCACGGTTTAGGAGGTGGCACACGAGGGCTACTTTGGTCCAGTTAGAGTAGATGTAGGAAGCCATGTCCCTTACCTCAGCAATGAAAACTAACAGCAAAAGAAACAATAGTGGCACCTGACCAAAGAGCCAGCTTCCATACCATCTTGGGTCCACTTGTGTCTGCAATTGATTTTCAGTGCAACTGATGCCACACCAAACCTGAGGTGAACTAGTATTTCCAGCTAAAATGAAGCTGAACCACACTGCAGCCAAGATGCAATAACCTATGCTCAAGAGTGAAATAAATATACCCACGATGGGCAACCAGCACTTGGAATAGGAGATCGGAATCGATGTGTAATAATAGTCATGAACAAAAGAAATCTCCTCCGAAATCACCTGAAACACCCTATTGTGGTCTCCATCCTTGAGCAGCAAGCTCCAGAAAAAAGTGAACATGTCAATCGAGGCATTAGCAGTGTTGACATTGTACCTTGCAAAACGGCACCGCAACAACTTGAAGAATGCAAAGGACAGGCATAAGTCTTGTAATCGTTGCAGTGTTGAGAACGGAAAGAAGCAGTCTGTCATCTTCCAAACACTGTCAATAGTTACCAGGCCATCTTTACCGTGCACAGCCGTGCCTGAGTCACCCTTCCATACATACCCATGAGACTGCTTCTCCATGTGTCTTTTCCCCTCTCCCATAACCAGTAGTGGAGGTGGAGGAGGAGCATCCTCATCAGTTACTACTGCTGCTTCTCTACGGTGACTTGTCCCTGCTTGTACCGGTGGTGGTTGCTGCATGTAGGCAAAAATAAGATGAGGATTGTTTCCGAGAGCAAAGGATTGCCGTGCCTTTTCAAATGCATAATATTTGAACATCATTTTGGCACATGTGAGAGCAAAAGGTATCCTTTCAAGGCCAATTATAAGCAGAACAAAATCAATAAGCTCTTCTCTGGAATTTATGCCACTACTGGTGAAGTAGGTGACACCTAGGCACTGTTTAGATGCCAAAAATTTTGCCAAAATTTTCAGATTCTCCGTCACATCGAATCTTTGAACACATGCATGAAGCATTAAATATAGATAAAAAATAAAATTAATTACACAGTTTAGACGAAATGGACGAGACAAATCTTTTAAGCCTAATTAGACCATGATTGGACAATATTTACCAAATAACAACGAAACTGCTACAGTAGCGTTTTGCCAAAAATTTTGCCAACTAAACAGCCCCCTAGGTAATAGGTCCAGAGGCCCTGAACAAGCAGCTCAAAAGGAGGACCTATGTTTCTGCCTTCTCTGTTATCAACAGCGACTATTGCACTGCTATTGATCATGATTATCTGAACAAGGGATGCCCATACTATAACCATGGGAGATTGAAATTCTGTTTCGCACTTTGCAGCCAACCGCCCCTCCTTTGTGTCTGTGACATAGTCATTTGATCCAGCGACCAAGGGGACAGCAGTGGACATGACAGGCAAGAACAAGGTGGTGGCTCCAACAAAGATGAACCTGGTCAGGCGGTGGTAGCGGTAACGTTGGCCAAAGACGCCTATGCCGACTATGACTCCCGCCAGGATGGCGCTGGCGACCAACAAAGTGTTCACAAGCCACAACCTGTGTCTCATGCTCTTGTGGAACAAGGACAGGGATTGGCCGTCGCATATAATCCGATAGGAGCATTGTTTGAGTGCTTCGTAGGAGCAGTGGTCTCTAGTTGAATTCCCTCCAGCCATGATTGCCCTGTTCATTGCCAAAATATCAAGTTAAGGTACGTTATACAAACAAGGAGTATTTTGTATTATGCTGAAATGGAAATAATATGGAGGCACATACATTATTAGAGGCCCCAGCGGAAACACCATGTTAATTCTCACCAGATGCACTAGGAAAAAAGATAAATCTTAGAAATTCTCACAATAATCAGAAACATCTGGCCTTTAATTTGGTAGACTTGAATCATCATCACCGATAATAACCATTGGATCTATTGAATTTAGAATAAAAATTACCCACCGTTGTCATTATAAAAAATACATAAAGTGACCCCCCTTATTTTGTATCTAAATTACCCACCCCTGCCATTACAATAGATCATTCAGAATAACCTCCTAAATTTGTATATAATTACCCATACTGTCATTATGAAAGATAATTCAAATAACCCCCTAAATTTGCATCTAAATTACAAACATTTGTCATCACGATACATAATTCCAAATAAGCCCATAACATTGCATCTAAATTACTCATCTTTACTATTATGAAAGATAATTTCAAATAAGCCTTTAACATTGTATCTAAATTACCATCTTTCATTACGAAAGATGATTTCAAATACCCCTAATGTATTTATAAGTTATCCATATTTGTCATTATAAAAGATAAAATAACCTCCTAGGTTTGCTTTCAACTACCCATATGTGTCATTATGAACGATAAATATTCGTATGTACCTCAGTCGTTATAAAAGTAAACAAAATCATCCCTCAAATCTACTTGTAAATACTAATATATGATAGTATGGTACATATATATATATTTCTAAATTATAGACTTCAACAACCATGAAATTAAAAAGTCATAATGTTATGTTTCACCATGTATACCAAGTAAACACGTATACATTAGAATAAATATTTATTTTAATAGATTATGAAGCATGGAAAAATATTCATTTAACAAATCACATCACAATAATATTGACAATTCACTTCAATTTATATTAATTCTTCACGGTAATAAATTTTATAAGTTTTTATTTTTATAACGAGAAGAAGAATATGTAGTCACTAGTCACTACTAAGGATGGGTACAGGTCTAGTTCCAAGAATTTCGAGACCCTGTCAACCATAGCTGTATATTCGTGAAGCTAGAGCCATGGACAGAGGTTACTTAGTTGAGGAATTTTATTACCATCTTGGATTAAACACAGATTTTTGAATATTTTTATTTTATCAATTCCACGTGTAGCTCAAAGCCAACATGCCCTAAGTGAGGTTCAAGATTGTAGTTACATCTTTCTTGCAATCGATTATCAAGAAGCCAAAAACGGGTTATTTCTTTTACTTTGAATAAAGAGAAGAAACAACCGAGGTGGTGCATATGCACGATGAACTAAAGTTAGAATTTTTTGGGAGTAGCTGTGATTACCCCTTTTCATTGTACGGACCATAACGTACTATGCCGAAATCTTCATCCCAACGGGTAGAGAGGCCCCATCACCGTCTTCTTGTTTTGACAGTGAAAGTGGACGTTGATGCTCATCTTCATCACTGCTGGTTTCAAACCAGCCATGAAAACTGATAAAAAACTTTAAAAAAAAGTCATGGTCAAGGGCGTGCCCGCCACACCCATGGCCCTGCGCACTGTTGGTCGGCCGCTTCATTGTTCCTTCACATCGTCGGTCGCGTCCTCACGCCCCTCCTCACCATAGGCAAATTCACACTGACGCCCTTGCCCACCCGATCATAGATCAACACCGCAGGGATGCCGCCTCGCCGCTGCTGCCATAGAGCCTCATCCGCACCCACTGAGGGGGGAACCTGTGAGCGAAGGGAAGTGCCCACCGCACTGGCCAGGGAGGTGCAGCACCACTAGGTCAACACGCCTATGGAGATGGCAGGAGTGGGTGTGGTTAGGGCCAACGCGTCCACGCCAAGGGGGTCACCCCTTCGAGCGTCTACCATGTGCTGGGGTGGTTTGGTACTCCAGATGGGAGGGCGAGACCATGGGGAAGGGAGAGAGAGGGAGGGATAGAGCCTGGGAGAGGGGGGAGAGGATAACACTGAGTTAAGAGAGAGAGAAAGAGGATAGAGTTCAGATGCTAGCAACCTTATGTTGGGACATACCATATTCATATGGGTCAAGTCCCCTATAAAAGGCCAAACTAGCGCATTGGACTGGCATATAAAACCCACCCCCACCAAGGGGTCGCTTGTAAATTGCCGTTTGCCTATATAATGCCAAGAACATAAGGGCAAAGGGGTTCTCTCTTCTCCCACTATTTTTTCGCAAACCCTATCTGCCGCCTCACTCTCCCCCTCCTCGCGTGTTGGAGCCTTCGTCGGTGCACCTTCTCCGTGGAACCTCCGCACTAAACCATCATGGAAGGGCCTTCTCTGTTGAGCCCTTATACAAAACAATCATCATGCCTTCGTCCGATACCTTCGTTCCGAGCCTTCGCCCCGGACCATCGTCCTAGACCTTCTTTCCAAGCCTTCTCCGGCCGGGCCTTCGTCGCCAGCCTTCTCCGGCCGGGTCTTCATTGGAGCCTCCTTCGACTAGGCCTTCGTCCGAGCTTTCTCCGACCAGGCCTTCATCAGCAGAGCGAAGGTTAGAATCTATGTGAATCTTGAAGGACGGTAAGAACCTTTGGGCGAAGGTATGACCTCCTTACACCTCCATAAAAACTAACTGAGCGGTAAAAGCTTCGCCAACTCTTAAAAAAATATTCAATAATAATAATAATAATAATAATAATAATAATAATAATAATAATAATAATAATAATAATAATAATAATAATAATAATAATAATAATAATAATAATAATAATAATAATAATAATAAAAGAAAATAGATTTTGAGATAAACTCCTAAAGTCTTCGACTACTTTTCCTACAAAAATAATAATTGAAAAAAATGAAGAGGCTCCTAAGCCTTCGGCCAGAATCGAAGGTCAGGCTTCGACCTCTCTGGTTAAGAAAAAAATCGCCTTTTCTTGAAAAAGAATCACCAAAGCTAACCTGTGGCAAAAAGAAAAAGAAAAATAAATAAATAAAATGCAAAACTAAACTGCACCAGAACTTCTCGAGCTCAAAATCTCCATGATGGTATGCCCGCATGCTAACCAGCAGCCTTCGCAGGGATTTCCGTTTATATTATGTGCACATCACTAACTGATTATTAAATCAAGGCATGAGAAGGCCACGTCCGGGCAACCTAAGGCACCGGGAAAACAACGCCGCGCGTGCGAACGCAGGATACTCCGCCCCTGCGGGCCGCGGCCTCCTCTCCACCGCGGATTTCGACTCGCTTCAGGACCCTGCTTGGCCGCCGTCTCTGCATTCACCTTCGACTCTCTGGGGCCCGTGTCGCGGAACCTCTTGGATGCCTGTGACGACGGCGCCCTCAACCTCTACGACGCCAACGGTTCGCCGCTGCTCGGGAACCCTTGGCACCACGCCGTCGGCCGTGCGGGGGGGCTTGCCACGCTCAACATCCTCCAAGGTCACAGCAGCTCTCGAAGGCCTCCGGTGTTCTGGCCGAAGGACTTCTCGGGATGCACTATACCTGCGGATTACCAGGTAAGTAACGCAATAACCTTTCTCCGTTCTTCAATGATCTCAACCTCCAATCTGCAGGATAATCATGGGCATTCAGTCAGCCGGGTTCCGTAGCAGTCCATTTCACATATTGCACAAATGTCTCAGCAAGCTAGCAACCACGACGTATTTCTTGTTTTTGATGCTGGGGCAACAGTTTCGTACCAGTTGAAAAGAGCAGTTTTTCAATTATCAAAGACCGACTTCAGCAAAGGGGTGATTCTGAGCGCAAACTTCGCTTTCATCTCCAAAGGTACCAGCTCGCCGAAGATGTGCCCAGAACCGAAAGAGGCACCGAGGTCCAACCAGCTCCAATCTTCACCAAAGGTTATCCAATCCCTGATGGTAAGCGCCGAAGGTACTCAGCATACATAACTCGTCTTTTCCTATTAAAATATTCACAAGATATAATCCGCTTGAGAATATCTCTCTCACTCGCTAAATGGTCCATGATTAGTTTACATAATTATTTGTCTACCATATATTTGTTAAACATCTAACCTTAGTAAAAAATCAAAAAATTTATTTCTCCCTGATGGTTCTCAAAAACCCTCACATATTCCATTTCACTTGTACGAAGCTTTAAGCCTTCGTCCTGAAAATTTAATATACATATTTATGTGCTAACATTCTGTTATAGATCAAGTTGCTTTACTCCTTGCAGCTTCAAATTCTCAACCTCGCACCAAAGTATTCTCTTGTAGGAACCAAATCAACACATAAGTGAGTATTTCTCAACAGCTTATAAGCTCTCACCAGTTTATAATCCCTGATGATTTTTGCTCTTGCGGTTTCCTTTATCAGAACACTGCTCTAACCTTCGCCTCACAAGGCAAATTTCAAAAATTAACCTTCGCATACAACTTGTCACCAATGTGACCAAAAAAGTTGTTGCGACCTTCACCATCACCAAAAGCATGGTCTGAGTGGCTATACAATCTTGGCTCTAACCCGGCTAACTTAAAACACTTTTTTTAATTTGTATTGAATCTCTTTTTGTTACTAACATATAGGTCACTATCACTGTAAGTATCTCTTATCCTTCTAAGTTAACCCTCTCTTAGAGTATATTTTCTTCGTTGTATGCACGTTTTTTACAATCCTAAGATACATAGTTTACGATAGATAGTAGCCCCCACTAAGAAATTCAGTCTTCGTCACTCAGCAGCCTTCATTAGTTATCAACCTTCGTCAGTCAACAGCCTTCGTTAATTATTAGCTTTTGTCAGTCAACAGCCTTCGTCAGTCAACGGCCTTCGTCGACTTTCGTCAATCAATGACCTTGGTTGGTCATTAGCCTTCGTCAGTCAGTTACCATCGCCAGTGGCTTCGTCTTTATCAATCAGTGGTCTTCATAAGTTATTGGCCTTCGTCAGTCAGTGGTCTTGGTCAATCATTTGTCTTCGCCAGTCAGTACTCTCCATCAATCAGCGGTTCTTGTAACACCCCGGTGTTACGCAAGCATTTAGGCACTGCAAATCACGCATATTATGCATCATCAAGCATCATAATCATACATGTCTAATACTGTTAAATAATAACTGAAACAATGCTTTGAAACATATGAATATGGACTTAAAACATGCGTGTTGCATAGGTTTTGTTTAATTAATTCTATGCCTAGGTCTTGCTTGTATTAGTGTTAAACATGCTTGTTTACTCAACTAATTAACTTATAATGGTTCATCATGATTTTTGGAGCAACTTTGGTATTCAAAGTTTTGTCAAATTTTTGCTTTAAAAATGTTTCTAGAAATGGTCAAAATACCCTTCTATTTAGCTTTTACTTCCCAATTCAAAATCTATGCAAAAATTTAGAGTTGGTCCCTTAATAAAAGTTGTAGAGAATTAAATTCTAAGCAACTTTCATTTTGGGCCATTTTCAGAAAATGTCATTTTCTTGCTCAAAATGGTATTTGAAATCTATTTAAAAATGGAAAAATGGAAAATCCTTTCTCACCTTTTTGGGCCGGCCTCCTCATTTCTCGGCCCGCGACCGAAGCTGGCCCGGCCTGCCTTCATCGCGCCCGCGTGCGTCGTCCGACCGCGTCAGGCCGCGCACGCCACGTGGCGGCCATGCGCTGACGAGCTCGCCACGTGGCGCCTCCGGCCTGCCTTCACCCCGCCTGGCAGCGCACCGCCTCCCCCTCCATCTCCTCTGTCCCCTGCTCCCCTCCTCGCTCGCGCGCTCACTCTCTGCAGCTGCAGCAAGCCAAGCGGGAGCGCTCACCGCCGCACGCCGTCGCCCCACCCGCCCGTGTCCAGCTCCACCACCGTGCCACCATTCATCAATTGCCTCTACCTCTAGCTCCGCCTGAACCTCTACCATCCCATGCGCACGCGCTCGCCATTGTTTTCGCCGCGGTAAGGCCAGGGCTGGCATTTCCCCTTTCACGGTGGCGCCATGGCCGCCGAGCTCAGCCTCCATGGCTAAGCTCCCTTCCCCTCCTTCCCTCAAATTTTCTTCGATTTTGCGTCCGCCTTGACCTCGCGGACCTCGCGCACGCCGCACCTCCCTTCGCCATGGCCGGGACCGGCGTACCGCCGGTGAACCGCGCCACCTCCCCGCCATGCATGCCACCGAGCTCACCCGGGAGCTCCTCCAGTTCTCTAGGCTAGCGCGTTGAGCTCGCCTCTCCAAGGGGAAGCCGCTGCTGGTGACCTCACCGCTGGCGAGCTCACCGGCGGCGAGATCAGCGCAGTCAGCACCTCTCTCCGCCACTGTGTGGCTGATGGGTGGGGTCGGGTTCCCCCACGGGCCCACCTGTCTGTCTCACCTCGCGCGCGCGTGTGCACTATACCGGGTGCGCTCAGCGTTTTCAGCGGCTGAGGTTAAAAAGATTTTTTAAAATGATTTTTCAAAAAAGATGTAAATGCTTTGGAAATTTGTGACTTGCTCATTTTGGCTCCGAAAATTGTGAAATAAATTTTGTAGTGATCCTTATGAGTAGATCTATGGTTTAAAAATATTGCATATTAAATTTGTGACACTTTCTGTAGAGTTTTATTTAATCATTGAAATTGTTGTTTTCTTGAGAAATGTATAATAAATAATAGAAAACTCAAAAAAATATGATTCCAAGTTTGTTACTCTTCTTGTGTACTTTACTTTCTAAGAAAAATATGTGCCATGCATATTTTGTAGAAAAATTATGAGGTGCAGTTCAAGTGCCTATAATGGCTGATTTTTGTCATTTTTGATAGAGAGCAAAAGTTGTATAAAACATGCATGTGATAATTTTTGTACAGTAGTGATTCACTATGTAGAACCTAGGAAAAATAATAAATTTTTTGTTTGATACTTTTCATAATAAAAAGTATTTCCATGCTCTTATTTAGGCCCTAGCTTGTCATTTTTATGTAGGCTATTTCATTTACCCAAATGCCATGAAATTTTGATGGTAGTCAACTTATGGTAGTACTGTGCTATGGTAATTTTCTAAGATTTTTGTATGTTGTAAAAATAGATGTTGCTATTCAAACTTAGTATTAATTAGTGTTTAATCAAATATTACTTTATGCATGATTAAAGAATTAATGAAGCTTTGGTGTATCTTTGAAGCACTCAATAAAATATGTTGACTAAGCATGTTAGTAGTCTAAGAGAATGCAGTAGATGACATGCACTAATAGTACATGTTCTTGGATGATGTTGACTACCTTGTATGAGATTTGTATTATACTCTACCCATTAAAGCGAATCATGCTCATCTACCTTGCATGCAAGCATATTCATTGTGTTCATTTCATCCGATTCACCTTTTACATAAGCACTTACGCACCTGCATCATATAGGATCGCAAACCGATAGCCCAGTCGTCGTACCCAAGGAGCCCGAGGAGCAGCTCGAGGTGCAGCCTCAAGAGGTGACCGAAGCAGACGAGGAGGACGTTGAAGAACTTCCGTAGTGCCCTGATCACCGCCCGAGCTCCTTCGAGAGAGGCAAGCCCCGGAGCATTTCTCTATACCGGAACCAATCCATAGCCTTGGACAACATTCACGAAAACAGAATATTAACGACCAACAATTGGTCGGTATAAATTTCTAACATATAATCTCAGTCACTATTTCTACTTATACTGACTCTAAATCAATTGATACATATATTTAGCTATTCCCTCGGATCGATCGGTAGGTAAAAGCACATAATACAGTCAAACAATCGGTCAGTGTAGCCCGTTTTCGTTATGGCACGCTCGGTCCAGCCCACTCATGCCATGAGTATTTTTAGTGGCCCACCCGTCATTCACTTTTGCGAAAACCCTAGCTCATCCCTTTTTCAGCCACTACTATAAAACATACCTTCACTTCTAGCCCATCACTGCCAATTGCTCTGAAACCGGAAGTGATAACACTTCACTATCGGTTCTTACCTTAAAAATATGAAAATGATTGGGGCCTTAAAAACCAGTAGTGAAGGTTCCTGTCACTGTCGGCTGGTGGCTTGAACTAGTAGTGATATGTCATTGTCGGTTTGTGGCTTGAATCGGTAGTGATGTTGTGCTATCACTGCCAGCTTTAGGCTTGAGCTGGCAGTGATATCTAAGCCCACGTCCTCCTCCCTCCTTCTCATCCCAAGTATACTCATCCAAGGAGGCACCTTTCCCCACCTCTCCCTGCATTGTTGTGGCTATTTTTCACCAAAATGCTCACGAAGGACTTGAATTTTGAAGCATGTGCATGATCTTCTTGCTTTAAGGTTAGTAACAAGCATCCAGTCCTTTGAATTTGTTGCTTGTTCAATTGTTTGGATGGCTAGATTGTTTGATTCTCATGCTAATTATTTCTCCATTTTAGAGGGCACTTTTTATTTAGATGTTGAAGAAGTCATTCAAATTGGATCGAGGGTGGATGTATGGTCTAACATCTACGGACATGCAGTACTTGATGGGCGTCAGCACCTTCATCATGGCTACCAAAGCTTATGCTGAACGTGATCTAGGGGAACAAGAGCATGTATTCTGCCCACGTAGAGATTGCAAAAATCTTAGGTGATTTGGTAACGAGTAGATACGATGTCACTTGATTACTAGGGGGTTTGTGAGAGACTACACGATATGGAGTAAGAATGGGGAGGTTGGTGAGAATGTTTTGCAAGAAAACTTTGATGATGTGATCATTCCTAACGTAGCCCCCTCCCTCCCCCACCGAAGCTTTTACTAACCGTGAAACAGGTGTCAATATGCAACCTATGGCTACCAATGATGATGCGTTTAGGAATACGTTAGCTGATGATACCGAGGATGATGATGGAGGTTTTGAGTAAAGATGGATCTTTCTCCATTTCATGGGCCAAGAATAAGAAAGATTATGATAAATCCATGTTCGAAAGACTATTGAAATATATACATTTTCATTTTAACTTATACATTATCATAACATTTGTAATATAAATCTTGATGGATTTGTGATGTATGTGAGTCTAGTAACCATATGAAATAAAAAGTATTGCACAAAAACAAAAAAATAAATTAATAAGTAGAAATATGGGAAAATAAGATCACTGTCGGGTTAATCAACAAGCCAGCAATGATTCTAGGTAAATCACTGCCAGCTTAAGTAGGCGGTAGTGTTGCTCAAATCAACACTGCCATTTGGAGACCAGAATCGACTGTGATCATGAGGATATCACTACCAGTTTAGATATGAACCGGCAATGAAGTTTGATATCACTGCCGGCTTTGTTGAACCAATGGTGATAAGAAAGCCACGTCATTATCACTTTCCTTCTATCGGTTCACTTTCCGACTGTGATAGGGGATTGTGAACTGGCAGTGAGGGATTACTCTGAGGTAGTGAGCTACCGCTGTCACATAGATCGACAAAACAGCCCATCCCTTACTCCGCTGCCGACCGCACCCACATTACCTAACACGGCAGCCTCTTGCCACCTCTAGACCTAGGGGCGGAGCCCAGTGGAGGCAAAATCACTACAACATGACACCCCCTTTTGCAACGCATATATACGTTGCTAAAAGTCCATATATGCGTTGGTAGGGTCTATACCAACACATCTAGTATGTGTTGCCTAAAATGACGTTGCAAGGATCTATTGCAACACTTATTTATGTGTTGGTAACACATGCTAATAAGCGTTGCAAAGTTGCAACACATAATGGTGGGTTATGACAACACTTATATGTGTATGTACAAACCATGAGTGAACGACTTCTATTGCTTGTTGCAACATATAGATTTAGTTTGTTGCAACACTTATATATGTTGCAAGGAATAAAACATGCTGCAATTAATACCACAATGAATAAATTTATAAAACAATACAATTTAATGAGAAATGCTAGATCATCCAACACATAGGAAATAAACAGCCATATAGTATCAAGAATTTGTTGCATTACAATGACTACCATCCACATAATACATGAAACAATTTTTGTTCATAGTAGAAGTTCTATGCAAGTAAGTTATAAACATAAAGGGATCCCTCTTAGAATGCTAGAAACCCTTCTTTCTCCTTCCTTCAGTTTAGTCTAGCATTCCACCGATGTGATCATCCATTTATCTTCTTGACCTACAGATGAAAGTTGGATTACTTTAATGTGACACTTAGAAGTAATATCAAATTGGGATAATATGAAGTTTTAAGAGAGATGTCTTACACACTAGCATCATATGATGAGCAGAAAAATATTATCAGTCCATACAACATTATAACAGTTCAAGGAAAAATATTGTCTGATTGCAAAAAATGAAATACTAGTAAACTGGTAACAAGAAGTACAATTGATACCACCCTTAACTCTGAAGATTATCCCTCAAAGCAATCAAAATGTAAGATAGGAGCTGAAATCTGGTGACTGCAACAGCACAAAAAAAATCTAGAGTACACTGTACATGCAAAATTCTACACAGAAGAAACTCTGTTATTTGAATATCTCAAATGTCAAATGAGTAAAACCATGGACATTGAATATATGCAGCACAATTTCATTGTGTTATTAAAGTGACCATACCATGTATGTGAAGTTCTTGACTTCTTGTACCAATTAAACTAAGTATTCCATGGTTTCAGATGGTTAGAAACTGATGATTCTATAACATTCAGACATTCTGTAGGTTCTGCCAAACAACACTGAATTAATAGAATACTAGTGGATCAGCTCAAATATAAAAACGATATCAGAGTAACAAAAAAATCCTATCTTAAATCTACGAGTACAGTTCATAGTTCACATCCTTGATCCAAAGTCTTAATTGATTTCACTGAGAGAGAAAATCATATTTGGTTAATATGATACGATCTATAGTTAAATACTTTTACCAGCTAATACTTTAGCTAGTAGGTGCAAAAAAAACTTTTGCTTGATCCACCTGAACAGAAGATACTAAAATATTACTGATCAAGAGATTCACTGGTAGGTGAAAAAAACCACACAGGTGGGACATGATTCACAATCTAACCTGATCCAAAGTAGGGAGAGGGATAGTTAAGGTTGAAGGCACTACCAGCACACCAGCACAGAGTATTTCTCTAACAAATGCTAGCCTCCGTCACTAATCCATTGCACAAATATACTATGATTTGACATGCTGAGTTGGAATATATCTTAACCTTAGCACATTGGAATCATACGTGCTATATCTTTATAAGTTACTACAAATTAAGAAAGGTAGAATGCAGAATTAAAAAAAGAAAGCATATATTCTTGCAGAATGACATACCCAGTTGACCATGCTAGGAACACTACTGTACTGTTCTTAAATTTTGTTATGCAATGAAAATATACAAACAATGGAGAAGTTCAGAACATAAGGCCAGAAGCCTATGGAACATGCACATGTAGGAAAATCAGTGATTATTGAATCAAGAAAAATAGTATAATCAAAGGGTGTTAGTGGTTGACAATTTGGAAGACTTTGTCGTCCCTCTGAATCAGCATTACAGTAACAACAGTTAGTAACACACATCTAAAGCGAATTTAGATCCGAAGGACCATATATGCACAAGAGAAACAATACCCAAATATTGAAGTTCACTCAGAATAATTCAAGTTCTCACAACCTGCACAAATGTATATCAATTCAGGAAAAATAAAATATATAAAAATTAGTATAGGGATAGTAACACCATGGTCAATTCAGGAAAAAATGAATTCAGGCTTCCTTATGTAACACCATGGTCAACAATGGACACTGAAAGAAAATGACATTTGATTCTACCAACAGAAGGTATTGGTCTTTAATTGAAAACTAGACAGTAGAAATTGCACCTAAAGTGAGAACAGTTGCTGTAAATTTTCAACCTTTTTGTGCAGATCAATTGTATTGTCCAGTCCTTTACACAATTGGCACAGATCCACTACTTCACTAGTACTGACACTACTGTCAGAATTCAGATCGATGTGACTAGAAAAATTCCGATTGATACAGTGAGAAAAAGAAAGGAAAACCTGTATATACTTGTCAACATTGTTGATAAAATCTATTCAGATGAAATAACTGTTGAACACATGCCAGAGAAAAAACCCATTGGGGATTTGAATAAGGTGCACCGAAATTCACATATCGATAGATTCTTATAACTCGTATACATGGAAACGGAGGGGATGGGGATAATACCTCAGGGATGTAATGCAGAGAGACGAAGTGCATGCCTGGAGAATAATGGACGGCACTGTTTCTAGGGGATTCACATAGCAGATCGGATGAGAATGCGATTATCCTCCTTCGGATCCGATCACCACGTCCTCCTCCCATCTCCTCGATTCTAAGATGGGAGGGGAACGCCACTCTGTAGGAAGATGGTGATGCAGACTGGATCGAGATCGCGCTGCTCGTCCTCTATGGTGCACCGGTTCCGCTGCGGACGACGACGCCGCGCGTACAGGCAACTGCAGCGGGATGCGTGTTGGGGCCAGAGATGCCAACAACGGCGGAGGCTAGGCGGAGACAGTGGCGCCGTGGTGGGGTGCGGCGCATCCAGAGATGAGGCGGCGGCGGCAGATACGTGAGATGTGCGGGAAGAATTGGTCTTGGGACCTTACGGAGTAACTGGGGGTTGTTTTTCCTGTACGTGTGGGAAAGTGGGCGGTGGTGGAGGTGACAACAACGCATGTTATTTCCGTTCCAAGCCTTGCGTTGCCTAAAGCGGTTTGGTGTTGTAGTGAATTTAGCTTCGCCCCCCAACCCCGGTCCCCTACCCAAAACGAAATTCCCAAGTAGGAGTATTCTTTAGCCCACGCAAAGGAAGACCAATATCACACACTGTGCAGTAATGAGAATAGGTGAGCGGAGGCAGCCCACGCACTCACCGCCGGATAGGGAACGGGAGTTACGGGATTGACACTGCAGGTGATCATGACTCATCGTAGTCACTTTGCTCCTGCCACGGTGGTCGTCACCTTGTCGCCCTCCCCAGTCCCCACGAGTCCACGACGCCGGCGCAGGCTGCACTGCCACAGCAATGCTAGATGAATCACTACATCATGTCTTATTATAGAAGGCATTTTGTTAAAGGCATTTTTCTCTGAGTGCCTTAATTAGCTATTGTATAAAGGCATTTTTTGAAAAAAAAAAACTCAAAAAAAACTTCTTTTTAGAGGCTGATAAAAAACGCATTAAATACATGTACATTTGGAAGCGTTTTACCAAAAAAAACGCCTTCCTAGTCCATGTGCTATGTATGCATAGAAGACCCCATCCCTCTACTTTGTTTTACAGTAATATATAGACGTGGGTCCCATGTGTCATCCAAATCACCAACCATATCCTCTTCCTCCGCCCATAGCAATCGACCGAGCAAACGACTCTTCTCCGCTAGCGCCTCTGCTTGCCCCCAGCCGCCTCTGCCCATGCCTTCGCCATCCTCGGCTGCCTCTGCTTGGCGCCAACGCTGCCCTGGTCGTTTCCACTCGCATCCGATATCAACCGTGGCCCGCCCGGGCTGCCTTGCGTTGCCCTGGCCGTCTCCGCCCGCCCTAGGGCTGCCCTTCTCCGACCGCTAGATCCGACCGACTATGGCCGCGCGCGGCTACACCCGCACCGGCGTCAGGTCTGGCGGTGTTGGCGCTTGACCGTTGCCACGTCTTCTGTCCTTGGATCCGGCACTGCAGCTGCTCCTCACGCATGCGATTCAAAGTTACGCCGGCCCGAGGCAGTTGCATGGGCTCGCGATTAGGAGTCACTGTCGACGAAATGTAAAACATAAGTTCTTTCTACCTCTAACCTATTGACTGGTCTGTCCAGTCTCGCCATATAGGTCTACGTCACTAATCATCTTTGCGGCCGTCACCTGGGAGGTGGTTCTAAGCTGCTCTGCCTTCACTGGGTCGATGTTGCTTGACACGCTGGCCTCAAGCCTTCGTAGGTCAACGCCGGGGTAATGTGACCGCACCACAGCCAGTACGTGGGCGGCCACGTACTCGCCAGCGTCACGGATGTATTGTTTGAATCAGGTCCAGGAGTTCTGACACTTCTCGACGATGACCTCTAGTTGGGCTGGTCGGTCGGTTGGCCCCCCCTTCAGGTTCCATGCCGATCAGGTCCAGCACGGGCTTGATTTCTTCTTCCATCACCTTGCACTTCGATGCTAAGTGGTCCTACGTGTTGTAACGATCACATCAGCTCTGGCCACGAAGAAAAGTTGTTGGTGCATTCTGGTACTTGTTTTTGTTGATGTGTACTATACTTCTTTTTGTATGTATATATGTGTGGCTCTTCATGGCGAGATGATTGAACTACGCTGACAACGTTATGGCGTTGCACCCTTTACATGTCTTCTTTGTATGCTACTACTACTCTGCTCCAGCTAGTAGGCTTCGGGGCGCACTACGGCCGGCCGGTCCATTTCAATCGGAAGCGCTGGTGTGCTAGGTATGATTATGAATCCCCAGTAGGAATAAAGCATTCGAGCCGCTGTTGAAAATGAAATGGCAGCGTGAGCTGAGTGACGCTAACTGGCAACCTTTACTGGCAGGGACGACGAGGTCACGAGCTGCAAGCCCTAGCTGGTGGCGTGCTGGCAGTCTGTGGTTGCTTTGACGATTCCCAATAATAGATGTCGTTTGGGCGGGAATGGCAAGATATTTCCGCCGGACGCGCGGCCGGATGATAAGAAAGAGCCTATGCGGTGGCCACGGTGGGGTGGCAGGGTGTCGGTTCTCGGACTGCTTGGCATTGGCAAGTTGGAGAAGGTTTGGTTACATAGTGGAGATCGTCATACTTAAATATAGAAGACATCTCCATTTCTTTAAAGTCTAGTGTGGGGAGAGAGAAATGAAACCCTTATGTGCTCTCCCTCGCTCGTGTGACATTTGTGTGAATGGTTTGTGGCCTTGTGGGCACGCGGCCTCCATTTAATAGTTTTAGGGCGCGTTTGGTTGGCTACCCAAACTTACCACACCGTGCCGTAGCTTTCACGCCCAAGTTCCGGTGTGCGTTTGGTTCCTTTCCAAACTTGCGGCATGCCATAGCCTAGGCATCGCGTTCTAGTTCAATTTGTGTGCCAAAAGCTGCCGTAGTTGTGGCAGATGATTTGGTCGCTGCAGTTTTGGTGTGGCCATGACTGCGGTGTGGCATGCAACGGCGCCAAGCAGACGTGTCCTTACTTTTTAGTTACTTGACCATTAAGTTTATGAATTGGAAACCTAATTGGCTTAGATTGTGATCATGACACAAGATCGTGCGGAACTTTCCAATATAAACAACCTATTGACAAACGCCAGAAACACATTTATTTGAGTTAGGGTTTCGCCTCTTTTGTTGCTTTAGTTTTTGGTCTTCATAACCACTCGTCCTTGCGTTCCTGCACCAGGAGAGAATGAATAAGGTTTTTAGGAACCGCTTTTGTATGAATGTTGCCATCTGCCACGATGGCTTGTCTTCCAAATCTTTTGTCCGCATGTCATCTCCACGCCAATTGCTTCGACCTGTTTTCAACAATAACGTTGCTCCACCACTACTAGTCAATGATCTTCCACCACCAGCCATGACAAAAAGTATGTACGATGTAATCTAATTTTTTTTATTAGTATGCCTACTCGTTTGATCATGTTGTTGTTCACATTTATGTTGTTCTGTTCAACTAATATGTTAGGGTTATACATGCTAGTATCTGAGATCGTCATTGTTTATATTCTAAAATTAATCATTAAATTGTTTACTTTTCTCAACAATCTGAAAACCTAATTGTAGGCCTTTTCCTAAATTAACTATGACTGGTTTTGCTGATGCACTGAGATCAAAAAAATCACCGGAGTGCACTTCAAGAGGTAGCAAATCAAGGCCACGCTCTGGATGCAGGACATGAAAGTATTCAGGGTTAGTAATGGCAAAGTAAAAGAAATATATCTGATGAATATCCAAAATCTCCACTCAAAATATTGGCCCATCTCTCACAACTCATGTGGAACGAGCTTCCATATGCGTATCATCTCTCTCTTATACTTTTGTCGTCGCTTCGTGTAAAAAAGTCAACTCGGAGATGTTATGTTTGAAGCGATGAAGATTATAAGCTTTGCTAACTATTAAGGTGGGGGAAATTCCATCAGAACAAAACACATAGGAGACAACAGGTTCAAACAAGAACCCTAACAGACTGGGTATTACAAATTGCATCTAAAATGTTCAGTACTTTAAAGTTCAATTAAATGCAAATTTAAAATTGATGACATCATTTAGTACGGGAGGTGTGTACATAGGGACTTGTAGAAAAGAGATTTGCTTGATTTGTTGGAAAAAAAACTGATGTCAGCTAAAAAAACAGCAAACAATGTCTTACACTTTTCCGCTAGAATATATAAAGACAGGTTTGCTCGTTCGTGCTGATGCCCACACACGGTAGCAATAATGGAAGAAAATGGATCAGTGTGCGGCAGAAGTTTACACTTCACATTAGCAACAATGCCGGTGGGTGCTTCTCTAGAAGCATGTTGGGCGCACATGAAGGGGATGATGATTCTTCATGGGATAGGACGTTGGGCCATATTGGGCCCAAAAAATAAGAGCAGAGCCAGAAGTCGATGGAAAAAGTCTCTTTCAACTCCTTAAACTATCAATGTGTTCTGATTTTTCTCCTAAAACCGTAAAACCGCATATCTTACCCCCTCAATTCCCATGATCATTTAAATTACCTCCCTATCCTAGTTAAAAATGGTGATAAATGCCTGATAAGACTTTTAAACTAAAAAAATATCTCTACGATTCTTAAAGTTCTGAGCTAGATTGTAATAAGAAAAAAAAATGAAATAAAATATTTAGAGGTCGTGGCAGTAGCTCTGAAAGCTTTCAAAAAATAGATTTACCTTTTAGGAAAATAGAAAATAAATAGGAAAATCTGTACAATTACCAAAATATTCTAGTTGGTGTCTAAACACGTTTTCAAAACTTTCTATAGAAAAAACAGGAGGACAATATCACCAGCATAAATGCATTTAGCATTATATTTATGTTGCATTCTTGTTGTCTGCATCTCATATTTTTTTATAGGAAGTTCTTTAAACACATTTGGATATCAATTAGAATGTTTTGGAATTTTTCATATTTATTTGGATATCTTCTCTTTTTTCTTCAGCTATACATAATTTTTTGGAAGCTACTAAAGTTATTTTCATTAGCTCTCAATATTTTATTTGGATTTATAAATATTTTATTTGGGGTTTTCATGTACCAATCTTACTTTAGGATTTCTCTCAAAATTTTTAGATGCTTAGAGGTATTTTTCATGGTTAAAAACCTTATCATATTTTTTGAACAAAAAATGGACCAAATTGTCCTCCTGAGAAGCACTTCTAACGGAGCAGGGAAGTAATTGAAACGATTTTTAAGAGTTGAGGGCGTAAGATGTGCATTTGTGAAGTTCTAAAAAGAAATTAGACTTTAAGGAATTGAAAGGGATTGTTTTTCCAAATTTGCGAGCATGTTGGCCCATTAGGACAAGGAGAGGCCCGAGAGAATATTTGCTTCGTCGTGTAACGGCTGGCCCATATGAAACGGATAAAGATACGCAAAGTCTAACCAACGACTGGTCGTGCTCCGACGCGTTCGCGCGACACCAGGCCGCGACGGGCCGGCCCAGTAGACCCTCCCTCTCGCCACCGACACGTTCACTCGCATAGTACGCTCGCTGGCACCTAGTAGTAGTAGCCTAGTAGGAGTACTCTTAGGTTGCAGGGCTACGTGGAGCCAGGCGAGGCGAGCGCAAGGCCCCATATGTACACTGATATACTACGACTGTACAGTACATAGCCTCCAAATCCGATGCTCATCCATATCCTTCTCCTCTCCCTGGCTCCCTGTTGCTAGTTTACTGCTGCTGCTGCTACAACTACAACTGCAGGGATGGCAACGTGAGGAAATTTTGTTTTCACATGCCACGGTTCCATGGTTCACAAAGTTGGTTAGTCACAAAATTGGTCACAAGGGCCTGGTTCTCTTCCCTTCCAAATTCCAAGTTTTTTTACTCTCTCCATTACATCAATTTTTTGGACGCATGCATGAAGCATTAAATATTGGTAAAATAAATAACTAATTGCATAGATTAGTTGTAAATCACGAGACGAATCTTTTGAGCCTAGTTAGCCCATAATTGAACAATATTTATCAAATACAAACGAAAATGTTATAGTTAGAAAAATTCTAACTTCCCACCATCTAAACAAGGTCAAGATCCATGGATGATCCTATTACATTAGTACATGACAGAGCAGCACTAGCCGTGAGAGAATCCAATCCTTTTTCATTGTGTTTTCTTTAGTTTTTAGTAGTTATTTGTCAAGTTCAGTTTTTTTCTAGTTGTTAATTTTAGTTTTATTTTTTGGTAGCTATGTTATCATTTCAGTTTTTGTTTTTCATTGCTTTTACTTCACACATAAGTTGACACAGAATCATACTTATCGATTCAATTCCGGAAGCCATTCCGGTTTTACACTTGGAATGAGATGTTTCGGTACCGGTGCATTCCGACGTACCGTTCCGGTGTTTTATTATTTTATAAATATTTAATCTTATATGCATATATAAACTTTTTCAGCTTCAAATATAACCTCACGGTAAAGAAAAGCATAAAAACACAAATACAAGGTAGTTGGGCCGGCCTGGGGACCAACATGGGCCTTTTCTCTACCCTACTTGGCAGCATACATCTTTCTCAATCTCACCCTCAACGCATCCCACGAGCAGCCTACAGGCATGCGCCGCCACCTCCCAATCTTCTCCCCAGCACCAGAAATGTCTGGATAGAGATGATGGAGATTGGAGAGAAAGAAGTGGCGAGGGAAAAGAAATCTACATCTACTGTCTTGGTCCATGGAGTAGTCGCCCCTCAGCTGCTCGAGACAGCGGACGACTGCCGCCGCCGCCGCTACACTCACTGCTATGCTCGACGCCCCGCCTCCCCACTGTGAGATAAAGCTCGTGGTAGTTTGCCGCCGCCGTGCTCGACGTCCCCGCCGTTGTGCTCCACACTCCTCTTCCCCACCGTGAGAGCTCGTGGTCGTCCACCGCCGCCGTGCTCGACGCGCCTCCTCCCCACCGCGACACCTCGTGATAGCCGTCGGTGAGAGCAGGGAGATGCCGGTGGTCGGTCTGCCCTTGCTATACTGTCTTTTTTTTCTTTCTTCTCAGTTTATTTCTTTCTCAGATCTTGAGTATTTCTTTTAATTTTGCGTATGAGGGTGTGTTCGTTTCGCGAAAAGTAGCTGAAAAGTTACTGTAGCATCTTTCATTGTTATTTGGCAAAATTTGTTCAATTACAGACTAACTAGGCTCAAAAGATTCGTCTCGACATTTACAGACAAACTATGCAATTAGTTATCCTTTTTACCTACGTTTAATGCTCCATGCATGCGTCGAAAGATTTGATGTGATGTGTGTAAGAGGAAATATTTTGGATTGGGAGGGGAAGTGAACGAGGCCTGAGATGTATTTGGCAGAGAAATTGTTTGTCGATTTCATGCTTCCTACTCAAAATTCAATTGTTTCCTCTCTGATTTGTCCACTTTAGAGGTGCTCTGATTTGCACCGCACATGCCTGGTACCGAGACTGACGGAACGCACGGTTCCGCCCGGAACGGCCAGAATTGTCCGGAACGGCCGGAATTGCCCGGAATGCAGGGCGGTACGGGATGCTCTGTCTGCTGTGCAGCTTTGGGGACCGGCACGACATGTTTCGGCCATTCCGGCCGGTACCGGAATAAAATGCATAACTATGCACAGAATAATTTGTCTTCCCATTTTAGTTTTCAGTTAAGTTTTTTTTTTAATTTTTTTAGTTTCAGTTTTCAATCATTTTTTTAATTTTGTTTAGTTTAAGTTTTCAGTCAAGTATTTTTTTCAATTTTTTAGTTTCGCTTTTCAGTCAAGTTTTTTTAGTTTCAAATTTCAGTCATCCTTTTAAGTTTGAATGTCTTTCTAAATCCTGCATATTAGTTGCCTCAGCTACAATGTATAAGTTGTTATAAAATAGTAGTCATTGCACACATAAGTTGCCACAAAAGAATTTACCGTCAGTTTCAGTTTTCAGTAAGTTTTTTAGTTTCAGTTTTCAGTCATGTTTTTTAATTTTTTTAGTTCCAGTTCTCATTCAACCTTTTAGAGTTATATAATAACTTATCTTCTAAATTGGCACCTTATGCAATGCTGCTTCTAATAATTTGTCGGTCAGGGTGCAACTTATCTTATTTTGGGTTGCTACTTGCCTTTCTAATAAATGTTCCTCTAATTTTCAGCTAGTCATGTTTTCCGGCTTATATAGTGGGTTTTATAATAACCTACTCCTCTAGTTGGCAGCTTATGCAATGCTTGTTCTAATAATTTGCCCCCACAGCTTGTCTTCTAATAAATGCCCCAGTTGGCAGCGAGTCAGGTTTCCTGGCTTTTTGTAATATGTTTTATAATAACTTGCCCTCTAATTTGCAGCTTAAGTAATGTTTCTTTTAATAATTTACCCCTCCATGTTGCAGTTTATCTTGTTTTGGTCCGTTACTCTCTTTAGGAGTTAGTACCTTTATATAAGAGTAAAATGCACCCTGGGTACTTAAACTATTAGACCATTACCATCTGGGTACTCGAACTGAAAAAACTACCATTTAGGTTCTTAAACTGTTAGGGCATTACCATCTGGGTACTCGAACTAAAAAAGCTACCACCTAGGTACTTAAACTATTGAGGCAGTACCATCTGGGTACGCGAGTGGGCCGTCGCCGCCGCTGCAGGGGGAGCTCGAGCAGGTGAGCACAGGCGGGCCTCCGGGCACATGCGCGAGGCCCCATCGCCGAGGCCACACGTTATAGTATTTTTTACCCTTTATTCAAAAAAAATTATTGAAAACAGTCTAGATCCTAGTAACGTTTTCCACATAAGTTGAAATCTTGTTTGCTTCACGACACCAAACATGTTGAATTTAGATATAAATTTAGAGGGTTATTTTGAATTATTTTATAATGATAGATGTGAATAATTTATATAGGAATATATGAGTTATTTTGAATTATCCTTTGTAATAGCAGAGGTGGGTAATTATCCCGGAGGCCCGCCTGTGCTCGCCTGCTCGTGCTCCCCCTGCAGTGGCGGCGACAGCCCACTCGCGTACCCAGATGGTACTGCCCCGATAGTTTAAGTACCCAGATGGTAGCTTTTTAGTTCGAGTACCCAGATGATAATGCCCCTACAATTTAAGTACCCAGGTGGTAGCTTTTTCAGTTCGAGTACCCAGATGATAATGCCCCAATAGTTTAAGTGCCCAGGGTGCATTTTACTCTTTATATAAATACAATATAACAAATTTACTATATTCATATGGTAACAATCGATGTGCATAACATGTAAAAACTTCAGCTTATTTTTGGATTAGCAAGTTTAGTATTATATTGTAGCAACTTCTTTCAGAAATCTCCTAGCACATTTTTATATATATATATATATATGTATTGCTACTAATTAAAATTTCTTCGAAATATAGTTAAATGGGGTCTAGTTTTATTTGTCTCGTCACACAGAACATACCCGTGTGGACGAATTTAAAAACGGATACACCGTTCAAAATTTATAGCAATTCAAAGAAAATCTTTTACCTTTTTTGCTTTGCGTCAGCATGACATCAGGGTAGCATGGCTGGTCAGGAGCATGCATTGCCATCACGTGGAAAGTGGGTCAAGGGTGCAGGCTGAGTCGCTCGCACATGGAATGGGGTCGCGCGCTGCCCCCTAAGCGTGACGGGTCGCACAGTAACCACGTCCTTAAAGATAGGCATCAGCCATCACTGTCATGGACATGGTGGCCTGATGACTTAATTGACCACAAAATGCAGAGAAGAAAACTAAACCAACATCCAGATGCATATAGTTTCGAAATTTTCTTTGGCACTAACTCATCAAAGGTTATTCTACCATGCAAGTCATCTGTACCAAAGCTTACACATACATGGATCATCACACAGTACGTGGAGACAGTAAACAATTGGTATATGAATTATTAGTGAATTTTAAGAGTCTTTATTACAAAATATTATTAGAGGCAATATGGCCCAACGTCCATGTGAATAGGCTAGAGGGGGGTGAATAGCCTAATTAAAACTTATACAAGAATTACTTAACCACGAGTTAGTACGAAAGGTGGCGAAGCAAAAGCACTAGCTCTAACTAATTAAGCAAGCCACCTACACAAGTTTAGTACAAGGCTATTCACTAAACACAACAACAACTACAAGCTAGAAACGAGAAGTAATACGAGAGAAGAGCTTCGAGTGATTATACCACCGTGAAGAGAAGAGAAATACCAATCAATCAATCATACAAGAGAAATCCTCGGGAAGAGAATAACACAAGAATTTATCCCGAGGTTCACTTGCTTCCCGGCAAGCTACTCCCCGTTGTGGCGATACACCCACTTGTCGGTTCGCGAGCTAATCGACTATCAAGAGTCGAGCCCTCGGCGGGCGCCGCACAACCGCACACAAGATGGGGATCCTCCAAGCCACGAGCTCCACTAGAGTATCCAATTTGCGAACTCCCGCGGGGAAGGATCAAGAACCCCTTACAACACTTGGTGAAGGCTCCAACAATCTCCAATTGCGAGCACAATCACCTCCACTGCTCCAAGCCGTCTACCGTGTCGGGAAACACGGAAGAGTAACCAGAAATCCGCAGCAACTCGAAGATCAAGTGCCTCTAGAATGCAACTCTCAAGCAATACACTTGAATCTCACTCAATCTCACTCAAGATGTGCAACTATGCAAAGAGATGAGTGAAGGGGTTGTTCTCTAGCTCAAAGTATGTCTCTATATCTCAAAATGTGCAAGAGTTATCCTCAAACCCCGGACATCCTCTATTTATAACGAAGGGGTATGCAGCTAGCCGTTACAGACGACGCAGCGAAAATCGCGCTGACCGGACGCTCCGGTCAGGGTGACCGGACGCGTCCGGTCACTATACGACAAACGTGAACAGTGCGTGTCAGAACTAGCCGTTGCCCTGACCGGACGCGCTCAACCGAGTGACCGGACGCGACAGTGCCAGCGTCCGGTCGCGTTCCAGTAAGCTCCAGCTGCGACCGGACGCGTCCGATCGCACGTGACCGGACGCGCCCCGCGTCCGATCGGCGCAACGCTGTGCTCGGCCTCTCTGGACGCTTGACCGGACGCTCCGGTTCCGTGAAGGACCGGACGCGCCGGTCGCGCGCTTTTCTTTTACGCCCAGTTGAACTGACCGGACACGCTGGTCAGGCCAGACCAGCGTCCGGTCACAAACCCTAGCGCTCGCGCCACGATGAACTGACCGGACGCGTCCGGTCAAACCGTGACCGCGTCCGGTGCAGCATCCGGTCAACGCAGTGACCTCCTTTCGCCTCCGTTTCTTTTCTGACTTTCGGCGCAGTAGAAAATAGGCATTTCACTTCTCCAAAAAGCGCCGAATCCCGCCTCGCAAGCTCGGCGGGAGGGAGAGAGGAACCCAAACCCCTCTCAACCGCTTAAACTCCACCGCCTTCGCAAAAGTGCTAACACCACCAAGTGTACACCACCATGTGCATGTGTGTTAGCATTTCATAAACATTTTCTAAGGCGTTATGTTAGCTCTCAACTAGATCCTAATGCATATGCTCAAGACATTGATCTAGTGGCACTTGATTCCCGAGCTAACCGTGATTGCCCCTCTTGATAGTCGGCTATGTATTCTAAACCCGGTCAATCACTTCTCTACTCAACTTAGACCGGTAAAAGGAAAACCCTATGGTTATACCTTTGCCTTGCGCTCTTAGATCCTTCTCTTCCACTTGATCATCAAGTCCATCATATTATGTGCATTTCCACCATGATCATCATTTCATGTCCATGCACCATTTCTTTGTGATTTTGTGGCCACCACTCCTTGCCACATACACCTTCATCATATGTGTTGCTTATGCCTAACTCAAAACACTTAACACGTGGCATTAGCAACTTAATGTCATTAATTACCAAAACCAAACTTGGACTTTCAATCTCCTCCTTTTTGGTAATTGATGACAACCATCACAAAGATATGAAATGAAATCAATTTTCAATTTCGATAGTATTAGCTCCCCCTACATATGTGCTTCCATGAGTTTGGTTTAATTATGCACATATGTATGGATTTAAATTTTGGGAGAGTTACTACTATCAAATTGATGCTAAGGTATATAGAATGGACCTTTGAAGCGTGATACCAATCGGAGTTGCCTTTATATACCATCCTTAGCATCGATGTAGCTAGACACCGCTTGTAATACATCACTTGTAAAGATCATAAATACTAAAGTACCCCGTGAGATCAACATCATAAGCAAAGGTGTCTAGATACCACTTGTAAATCTACTCTTAACAAGTCATCATTCAAGTACTATTTCTAGCAATCACCATTCAAACATGAATATCGAAATTAAGTTTGCAATGCAACACATCATCATGTTAGTGCACATACAAATGCAACAAATAATTCATGAGCTTGCTCCCACTACTTGTGTGCTCAATTTTAATTGATCCCTTTCTCCCCCTTTGTAACTTAACTTTTTATCTTTGTCTCCCCTGTGACTTTTCTCTCCCCCTATGATTTTTCTCTCCCCCTTATTATCTTATTTCCTCTTTGCAATATCTTTGTGACTTTTCTCTCCCCCTTTGTCAACAATCACCAAAAAGGGCCAATTTAGTGAGAGATAAGTCAATCAATATGAGGGAGTCCAAATTATGGTTCAATCTAGATCACTTGCCTAGAATATGTAATTCGGTTTGATCCAAGGACAAGTTTTTTCACACCTCATAAAGTATAAGGGTTATCTTGACCATGTTGAATTACACATCATGAGCTCGTTTACTAGATTCAACACTAGGTTTGCAAGTCCACAAACATGTCATATGCTACCACTAGATTAAACAAACATAGAAGCAATAGTGGTACCATATATACATCAAAATTATTTGATTTTCATGAATGAGCCTAATTGTCATGCAAATATATTTATATGTTCTAACCATGTCCTTAACAAAGTATGAATGATATGATAAACAACTTTACCTTGCTATGTTGGAGGAGAGGCATGTCATATAAGAATGTGGGGGTGCACTCATTTCAAGTTGGAGAAGTCAAGTATGTTCAATTCATTCTTCAACTTGTAAAATCTCTTTTCATCAAGTGGCTTTGTGAATATGTCGGCTAATTGATCTTCGGTGCCAATGCTTTCAATGCTAATATCACCTTTTTGTTGATGGTCTCTTATGAAATGATGCCTTATATCAATGTGCTTGGTTCTTGAATGTTGAACCGGATTTTGAGTCATCTTGATAGCACTTTCATTGTCACAAAACAAAGGCACATTCTTAAATTTGATTCCAAAGTCATTCAAGGTGGCTTTCATCCAAAGCAATTGTGCACAACAACTACCGGCACTAATGTATTCGGCCTCGGCGGTAGATAGTGCAACACTATTTTGTTTCTTTGATGACCATGAAACAAGAGACCTTCCAAGCAATTGACAAGTGCCACTTGTGCTCATTCTATCAATCTTGCATCCACCATAGTCGGAGTCCGAATATCCAATCAACTCAAAGTTAGACCCCTTGGGATACCATAATCCAACATCATGAGTGCCCTTGAGATATCTCAATATTCTCTTGGTTACTTTCAAGTGACTTTCTCTAGGTGAAGCTTGATATCTTGCACACTTGCACACACTAAACATCACATCCGGCCTAGAAGCGGTGACATAGAGCAAACTTCCTATCATAGACCGGTATTGCTTTTGATCTACCATGTTGCCACTAGCATCAACACTCAATTGATCATTAGTACCCATTAGTGTACTCATTGGCTTAGCATCTTGCAATCCAAACTTCTTGATCATGTCCTTGATGTACTTGCCTTGACTTACAAAAGTGTCATTCTTCATTTGCTTGATTTGAAATCCAAGGAAGTAACTAAGCTCTCCAATCATAGACATCTCAAACTCATTTGCCATCATATTTCCAAACTCTTCACAAAAGTCTTGATTGGTTGATCCAAAGATAATGTCATCCACATAGATTTGCAACACAAACAAGTCATTTCCAAGCTTCTTGGTGAAGAGAGTGGTGTCAACCTTTCCCATCTTGAACCCTTTAGAGAGGAGAAAGTCCCTCAACCTCTCATACCATGCTCTAGGTGCTTGCTTCAAACCATACAATGCCTTCTTTAGCTTGTAAACATGGTTGGGCTTCTTGTCATCTTCAAAATCGGGAGGTTGCTCAACGTAAACTTCTTCATTGATGTAGCCATTTAGAAATACACTCTTGACATCCATTTGATAGAGCTTGATGTTATGTGCACAGGCATATGCTAATAAGATTCTAATTGCCTCCAATCTTGCAACCGGTGCATATGTCTCTCTAAAGTCAAGACCCTCAACTTGAGTGTATCCTTGTGCTACTAATCTTGCTTTGTTCCTCACAACCATGCCATATTGATCTTGCTTGTTTCTAAAGACCCATTTAGTACCAATCACATTGTATTTCTTTGGCCTTTCAACAAGTTTCCAAACTTGATTTCTAGTGAAGTTGTTTAGTTCTTCATGCATGACATTTATCCAATCGGAATCCTTCAATGCATCTTCTATCTTCTTTGGTTCTTCTAATGAGACAAATGAGTAATGCTCACAAAAGGATGCTAATCTTGATCTAGTTTGAACACCACTTTGAATTCCACCAATGATTTGGTCCAACGGATGATCTCTTGCAATGCTAGTAGGTTGGAGTATTGGGAGTTGATTGCTTCCACTTGCTTGACCTTGATCTTGCACTTCATCATGAGAACCACAAGAGCTTGCTTGATCTGTATTAATTTGCACACTTTGGTTGATCACATGAATATCATCATCAACTTGCATAGGCCTTATATCACCAATGTCCATGTTCTTCATTGCATTTGACAATTGATCTCCTCTCACATCATCAAGGTTTTGAGCTTCATTTTGAGACCCTTGGGTTTCATCAAATTCAACATCATGAACTTCTTCCAAGGTGCCATTTGTGAGATTCCAAACTCTATATGCCTTGCTTGTGGTAGAATAACCAAGTAAGAACCCTACATCACATTTCTTTTCAAACTTGCTCAACCTAGTGCCTTTCTTAAGAATATAGCATTTGCAACCAAACACTCTAAAGTATGCAATGTTGGGCTTTCTTCCATTCAATAGCTCATATGGTGTCTTTCCAAGCTTCCCATGGCAATAGAGACGGTTGCTACAATAGCAAGCCGTGTTGATAGCTTCACTCCAAAATGAATGACTCACATTGTATTCACTAAGCATTGATCTAGCCATATCAATCAAGGTTCTATTTTTTCTTTCAACTACACCATTGGATTGAGGAGTGTATGTTGGTGAGAATTGATGTCCAATACCAAGATCATCACACAAATCTTCAATTCTTGTGTTCTTGAACTCACTACCATTGTCACTTCTAATCTTCTTGATGGTAGTCTCAAACTCATTTTGCACCCTCTTGACAAAAGACTTGAATAGATAAAAAACATCACTCTTGTCATAGAGAAAGAACACCCAAGTGTATCTAGTGTAGTCATCCACTATCACAAAGCCATACTTATTCCCTCCAATGCTAGTGTATGTTGTTGGCCCAAACAAGTCCATGTGCAATAACTCAAGTGCCTTTGATGTGCTCATCTCACTCTTACTAGGATGTGTATTTCCAACTTGTTTGCCGGCTTGACAAGCACTACATAGTTTATCCTTTTCAAAGGTGACATCCTTCAATCCTCTAACTAAGTCATGCCTCAAAAGCTTGTTCAATTGTTTCATTCCAACATGACCAAGTCTTCTATGCCATAACCAACCCATACTAGATTTACTAAGCAAGCATGATGTCAATTATGTCTCACTATCATTGAAGTCAACCAAGTATAAGCTACCATGTCTAAATCCTTTGAATATCAAGTTTGATCCATCAACACTTATTACTTCAACATCATCACTACCAAATATGCACTTGAAGCCAAGATCACAAAGTTGTGCCACCGATAAAAGATTGAAATCTAAGCTCTCAACTAGCAACACATTAGATATGCTCATGTCATTTGAGATAGCAATTTTACCAAGCCCTTGACCTTGCCTTTCTTGTTGTTGCCAAAAGTGATAGCATCAAAACCACCATTTTGACTTGTATCAATTGAATTGAACATACAAGAGTCTCCGGTCATATGTTGAGTGCACCCACTATCAAGCACCCAATGCCTTCCTCCGGCTTTGTAATTGACCTACAAGACAAGATCAATTCTTTTTAGGTACCCAAACTTGTTTGGGTCCTCCAAGGTTAGAGACTAAGCTCTTTGGTACCCAAATAGCTTTCTTCTTTGAGCTCATCCATGGTGTACCAATAAACTTAGCATGAACACCATTTGTATCCTTGGTAAGCATATAGAAAGAATTAAACTTGATTGAGGATACATTTGTATTGGATTTCTTGTTCATGCAATGTTGCTCTATGTGACCAACTTGCTTGCAACTTTTGCAATAGCTACCATTGTTCTTCACAAAACGAGTCTTGTGAGGAGCAAAAGCGGCCTTGCCTTTCTTGGGGTTATAGCCCAATCTCTCTTTGTAGAGAGAAGCTCTTTGGCTACCCAAGCACATAAGCAAGCGGTCCTCACCACCATAAGCCTTAGCTAATGTGTGATTGAGATCTTTTACCTTCTTCTTGAGATTTTCATTCTCAACTATAAGTGTGGAGTCACAAGTGAAACCATCACTACTAGATGAGGATGATGTAGATGAGCTACATGAAGGGTTAGTAGGAGCAACAATAATAGGCTTATGAAAAATTTCATCAATTATATCACATGATATGCCTATGTTACAAGTTTTAGCTTTCTCAACATTAGTTGGTATGTTTTCATATTTTTCAACTAGAGAGGAATGAGCTTCTTCTAGCTTAGTGTGAGACTTTTGAAGCTTCTTATGGTCTACCTTTAGACTCTCATAAGATGCCCTAAGCTCATCAAGTTCTTGCATAAGATTTTTCTTTTCCTTAAGCAAGCCCTTGCACTCCTTTCTAGATTCTTTAAAATGTTGAGTGCAATCTTCTAGCATAGTGATTAGTTCATCTTTAGTGAATTCCTCTTCATCACTATCACTATCACTAGCATTATCATGATCACTCTCATCATTGGATGATACCTTAGCGGCCTTAGCCATGAAGCATGATGGAGTGTCGAAGAGGGAGACCTTCTTTTGGATGGCAATGCTAGCATGTCCCTTCTTCTTGCTCTTGTAGTCATCCTCATCATCACTTGAGGAATCATCACTATCCCATGTAGCAACATGAGAATCATTCTTCTTCTTATAAGAGCTTTTCTTCTTTTCTTGCTTCTTCTTCTCCTTCTTGATAGCATCTTCATCATCACTATCATAAGGACACTTTGCAATGAGATGGTCCTTGCTATGGCATCTAAAGCATCTCATGGTATGCTCACTTTTCTTGGATGAGTTCTTCCTTCTTCTTGCACGATAGCCTTTCTTCTTCATAAATTTGCCAAATTGCTTGACAAAGAGAGCCATCTTCTCATCAATGTCATCACTATCACAAGAGCTTGAGTCTTCATCACTTGATGATTCAATCTTGGATTTGCCCTTGGATGTGGTGGCTTTGAATGCCATACTCTTCTTCTTTTCATCATCTTTCTTCTCATTTTCCTTCTTCTTCTTCTTGACCAACTCATCATTCTCATCATCTTCTCTATATGAATCATCGGTCATCACTTCTTGGAATATTTGTTGAGGAGTTGAATCCTTCAATGTAGTCCTCACTAGTACGGTGATCAATGTATCAAATCTCTTGGGTAGACTTCTCAAGAACTTCATAGAGAATTGATTGTCCTTGACCTCCTCACCAAGTGCCTTGAGCTCATTGACAATGACTTGCAACCTATGAAACATCTCCGGTACACTCTCATCATCTTGCATCTTGAAGCTTGAAAATTTTTCTTGCAAGATATATGCTTTAGCGGTCTTTGTGCCTTCGGTGCCCTCAAATATTTCTTCTAGCTTGGCCCAAGCATCATGAGCAATCTCTATGTTCTTTACTTGCTCAAATGTCTTGTCATCTAGTTCCTCATGAAGAGCACTAATGGCAATATTATTGCATTGGAGCTTCTTCTCCTCTACCGGTGTAGGTGCTTCCGGATTGGCAACCTCAAATTTTGTTTCGGTGACCTTCCACACTTCTCTATTGATTGACTTTAGGTGTGCTGTCATCTTAACCTTCCAATATGCATAATTTGTGCCATCAAAGTGAGGTGCTTTCTTGGTGTTGTTGATGTGCAAGCTTAATTGAGCTATTTCTTTTTCACCGTAGGTTGTTAAGCCTCAAATAAACGGTGCCTCGGCTCTGATACCACTTGTAAGGTCCAAATAGGCTAGAGGGGGGTGAATAGCCTAATTAAAACTTCTACAAGAATTACTTAACCACGAGTTAGTACGAAAGGTGGCGAAGCAAAAGCACTAGCTCTAACTAATTAAGCAAGCCACCTACACAAGTCTAGTACAAGGCTATTCACTAAACACAACAACAACTACAAGCTAGAAATGAGAAGTAATACGAGAGAAGAGCTTCGAGTGATTATACCACCGTGAAGAGAAGAGAAATACCAATCAATCAATCATACAAGAGAAATCCTCGGGAAGAGAATGACACAAGAATTTATCCTGAGGTTCACTTGCTTCCCGGCAAGCTACTCCCCGTTGTGGCGATACACCCACTTGTCGGTTCGCGAGCTAATCGACTATCAAGAGTCGAGCCCTCGGCGGGCGCCGCACAACCGCACACAAGATGGGGATCCTCCAAGCCACGAGCTCCACTAGAGTATCCAATTTGTGAACTCCCGCGGGGAAGGATCAAGAACCCCTTACAACACTTGGTGAAGGCTCCAACAATCTCCAATTGCGAGCACAATCACCTCCACTGCTCCAAGCCGTCTACCATGTCGGGAAACATGGAAGAGTAACAAGAAATCCACAGCAACTCGAAGATCAAGTGCCTCTAGAATGCAACTCTCAAGCAATGCACTTGAATCTCACTCAATCTCACTCAAGATGTGCAACTATGCAAAGAGATGAGTGGAGGGGTTGTTCTCTAGCTCAAAGTATGTCTCTATATCTCAAAATGTGCAAGAGTTATCCTCAAACCCCGGACATCCTCTATTTATAACAAAGGGGTACGCTGCTAGCCGTTACAGACGACGCAGTGAAAATCGCGCTGACCGGACACTCCGGTCAGGGTGACCGGACGCGTCCGATCACTATACGACAAACGTGAACAGTGCGCGTCAGAACTAGCCGTTGCCCTGACCGGACGCGCTCAACCGAGTGACCGGACGCGACAGTGCCAGCGTCCGGTCGCGTTCCAGTAAGCTCCAGCTGCGACCGGACGCGTCCGATCGCACGTTACCGGACGCGCCCCGCGTCCGATCGGCGCTACGCTGTGCTCGGCCTCTCTGGACGCTTGACCGGACGCTCCGGTTCCGTGAAGGACCGGACGCGCCGGTCGCGCGCTTTTCTTTTACGCCCAGTTGAACTGATCGGACGCGCTGGTCAGGCCAGACCAGCGTCCGATCACAAACCCTAGCGCTCGCGCCACGATGAACTGACCGGACGCGTCCGGTCAAACCGTGACCGCGTCCGGTGCAGCATCCGGTCAACGCAGTGACCTCCTTTCGCCTCCGTTTCTTTTCTAACTTTCGGCGCAGTAGAAAATAGGCATTTCACTTCTCCAAAAAGCGCCGAATCCCGCCTCGCAAGCTCGGCGGGAGGGAGAGAGGAACCCAAACCCCTCTCAACCGCTTAAACTCCACCGCCTTCGCAAAAGTGCTAACACCACCAAGTGTACACCACCATGTGCATGTGTGTTAGCATTTCACAAACATTTTCCAAGGCGTTATGTTAGCTCTCAACTAGATCCTAATGCATATGCTCAAGACATTGATCTAGTGACACTTGATTCCCGAGCTAACCGTGATTGCCCCTCTTGATAGTCGGCTATGTATTCTAAACCCGGTCAATCACTTCTCTACTCAACTTAGACCGGTAAAAGGAAAACCCTATGGTTATACCTTTGCCTTGCGCTCTTAGATCCTTCTCTTCCACTTGATCATCAAGTCTATCATATTATGTGCATTTCCACCATGATCGTCATTTCATGTCCATGCACCATTTCTTTATGATCTTGTGGCCACCACTCCTTGCCACATACACCTTCATCACATGTGTTGCTTATGCCTAACTCAAAACACTTAACACGTGGCATTAGCAACTTAATGTCATTAATTACCAAAACCAAACTTGGGCTTTCACCGGTGTAGACGAATTTAAAAACGGATACACCGTTCAAAATTTATAGCAATTCAAAGAAAATATTTTACCTTTTTTGCTTTGCGTCAGCATGACATCAGGGTAGCATGGCTGGTCAGGAGCATGCATTGCCATCACGTGGAAAGTGGGTCAAGGGTGCAGGCTGAGTCGCTCGCACATGGAATGGGGTCGCGCGCTGCCCCCTAAGCGTGACGGGTCGCACAGTAACCACGTCCTTAAAGATAGGCATCAGCCATCACTGTCATGGACATGGTGGCCTGATGACTTAATTGACCACAAAATGCAGAGAAGAAAACTAAACCAACATCCAGATGCATATAGTTTCGAAATTTTCTTTGGCACTAACTCATCAAAGGTTATTCTACCATGCAAGTCATCTGTACCAAAGCTTACACATACATGGATCATCACACAGTACGTGGAGACAGTAAACAATTGGTATCTGAATTATTAGTGAATTTTAAGAGTCTTTATTACAAAATATTATTAGAGGCAGGACACCAAACAGACTAGTTACAACAATTGAGTCACAAGACAAGAGTACCATGATATACACGGATCACACCAGCAGCAGTCGACAACATCATTCAGAAAAGTGGCAACTCAAATGCACTTAGCATACATAAACACATCCACACAGCACACCACGATCTGAAGAATCCAAAACAAGAAGATAACTGAAGAATTAAAGCATGCATGAGTAATAATAGGAGAAGGCTCTATTAAACCACACCAGTAGCAGAAGTAGCAGAAGCAGCAGCATCGTCCTCTCCTGGCCTACTGACGATCCCGGCATGGAAGAGCAACACCCAGAGCAGCGTTATCATCTCGCCGCCCCTGGCGATGGCCTCCTTGTGCCCTTTGAGGTTGTCGGACGGCGTGACAAACAGGATCATCTCTGACCAGAATTCAGCCAACAACTTCCACACCGTATCATCACCACCTTGTAGCACCAGCTTCGCCAATTGCTCTCCCAGCCTCGCGCCGTCCTTGACTACTTGATGCTTCGCTTTTGTACTCAGCAATTCGACCAGCTGTTGGCATTTTGCTTCCGGCGTCAATGAGTCTCCTGCTGTGCAGTCGGCAAAGACACGCCGAGTGTCCTTCTTGACATCCTCGTACAGGCTCCTGCTCCATTCGTTGTCATCAGGAAGCAGCTCAGGGCACCATGTCACGAGGTACGCACAGTACCGTGATAGGTGGGTGGCAACCATCTTGTAGTCAATGTTGGAAAGTGGTGGAGAACCTTGTCCTTCATCATGCAGGTGTGGGTACCTGACCTCCAGGATGCTTGTGGCAATGTGCCATGTAAGTATGGTATAAGATGTACTCCTATTGCTGCAAGCCCAGTTGAAGCTTTCACCAACCTGGCCTCGGCAGCGGCGGAGACATGCTGCTCCATTGCTCAGCCGTCCTCCATCATCTCTAGTTCTTCTTAGTGCTTGGATGATGCAAACCTTCACTGCTGCTGGCACCCTGACCTTCCTCTTCTGGTCTGGTAATAAAGGGAAAAGGTGCCAGAGAAGACCAAGCGGGGTTGCTCTTGGCTGAAGCACCAATACTGAGCACTGACCAATTTTCTCATCCCAATGCGTCCTCAATAACTTGCATCTGCAGCGGAGCAAACGGCCAGCACATTTCTGGATGCAAAGAGAATGCTTCGAGGAGGAGGAGGAGGAGGCACGGTTTAGGAGGCGACACATGAGCGCTACTTTGGTCCAGTTGGAGCAGATGAAGGAAGCCATATCCTTCACCTCAGCAATGAAAACTAACACCAAAAGCCAATATAGTGGCACCCGACTAAAGAGCCGGCTTCCGTAACTTCTGTCCAGTTTTGTTTGCAATAGGTTTTCAGTGCAACTGATGTCACACAAAAGCTGAAAGGCATGGTATTCTTCAACTAAAGCCGAGCTGAACATCACCGCAACAAAGATGCAATAAGCTATGGTCAAGAGTGAGATAAAGATACCTACGATGGGCAACCAGCACTTGGAATAGGAGATCGGGATGGATGTGTAATAATAATCATGAACAAAAGAAATCTCATCCGAGATCACCTGAAACACCCTATTCTGGCCTCCATCCTTGAGCAGCAAGCTCCAGAAAAAGGTGAACATGTCACTGGAGGCATCAGCATCATTATTGACATTGTACCTTGCAAACCGGCACCGCAATAACTTGAAGAATGCAAAGGACAAGCATAAGTCTTGTAGTCGTTGCAGTGCTGAGAATGGAAAGAAGCAGGCTGTCATCTTCCAAACACTGTCAATGGTTACCAAACCATCTTTTCCGTGCCCTGAGTCACCCTTCCATACATACCCATGAAACTGCTTCTCCATGTGTCTTTTCCCCTCTCCCATAACCAGTAGTGGAGGTAGAGGAGGAGCATCCTCATCAGTTACTACTGCTGCTCCTCTACAGTGACTTGTCCCTGCTTGTAGCGGTGGTGGTTGCTGCATGTAGGCAAAAATAAGATGAGGATTGTTTCCGAGAGCAAAGGATCGACGTGCCTTTTCAAATGCATAATATTTGAAGAAAATTTTGGCACATGTGAGAGCAAAAGGCATCCCTTCAATTCCAGTCGTAAACCGAACAAATTTGAGGTCTCCTCCACTAATGGCATCATTGATCACGTAGGAGATACCAAGGTAAAAGGTCCAGATCCCCTGAACAAGCAGCTCAAAAGGAGGACCTATGTTTCTACCTTCTCTGTCATCAACAGCGACTATTGCACTGGTATTGATCGTAATTATCTGAACAAGTGATGCCCATATTACCACCATGATAGATTGTACTCCTGGATCGCACTTTGCAGCCAACTGGCTGCGCATGCCACTCTGCCCCCTTGTGACATAGTCGTTTGACCCAGCGACCAGGGGGACAACGGTGGACATGACAGGCAAGAACAAGGTGGTGGCTCCAAGAAAGATGAACCTGGTGAGGCGGTGGTATCGGTAACGCTGGCCAAAGACGCCTATCCCAACTATGACTCCGCCAAGGATGGCGCCGGCGAGCAACAGAGCGTTCACAAGCCACAACCTGAGTCTCATGCTCTTGTCGAACAAGGACAGGGCATCGTAGGAGCAGTGGTGTCCAGTTGAATTCCCTCCAGCCATGATGGGCCTGCTCATTGCCAAAATATCAAGGTTATATATAAACAAGGAGTGTTTGTTGTATCATGCTGAAATGGAAATCATATGGGAGGCACATACATTATATAAATATCAAACAAGCACGTGTGCATATGTAAACCCAACAGTACTCAACATATACAAATATATTTGGCACGACACACTGTATCTCTTCCAAATTGTTTTTTTTAAGGAGAAGAACATACTAAGCTCATGTAGTTTCTACTTTATCAATTCTATATAAGCAGCCAAGAAAAGATCTGACGTGTTTGATAGTATTAGTTTACCGTAAGGTGGAGGTCGATCTAGATGACTGACGGCTGATCAATCCGGCTGCCTGCAGCCAGCCCGCTCGCTCTCCAAAATAACGTGTTTCCCTTTGGAATTGGATGATCACATATTGCTCTCAATCACGCAGTGTCTTCCTTATTCTTTTGTCTAGTACGTACGTTGGCTCTTGCTTTATCTGTTCCTGTGCATGCTTTTATATGTAAATAAATGTGCGTGCTTTTGCCAGTCTTTCCCTTTGGATGCACATGACAGGACCATACTAAAGACGACAAGAATATGTCTCTTGCTTCCCTGCCTGCTCGCCGTCACTAAAACGCCATTTTAGCATTGGGTCCCCCTCGCCCTCTAACGTTCGTTGATGCTCTCGCTCTGCCGCCAAAACGAATATGTGTTTTCATTCTATATCACAGTACAGAAATGATTTTTACAAACGCCTCCCTTTTCTAATAGAGGCGGTTGACTTAGGACGCTCGTCTCTAACCTAGGCAGGAAGCACTATAGCTATACAACCAGCTATACAACCGTTGCTGGAAATCAATTAGAAACTAGAATTAATAGTGCGCTGAAACAGATTATATATGTGATTTCGCGCGTTATTGCGGGAATGTAAAAAGTGGTTTTAATTTAATGGGATCTGCTCCGGTACTCCTCCTCACTACTCTAGAAATGGGAAATACTGCCGGTTCCAAAAGGCCTATTACTGCCGGACATTGAACGGGCACTAGGAAAACGACAGTGATAGCCTCTAGCTACCACTGCTAGTATTTCACCCGTCAGTGATAGGCTATAAAAAAACAAAAAAAAGGAATACATGCTCGTTGGAGCATGCTCGTTACTGCACGCCACCGCTGCCATGTTCGCTGGCCACCGCCGCCGCTCCATCAAGCAGTTCATCCAATAAAAATTCGTGCATCACAAACAAAGGAGGAGGGATTCAACACATCACAATCAACTCACCCACAAAACGATTCGTACATCACAAATTCAGTACATCACAGACAAAGGAGAAGGATGCAGATGTTCCTGGGATTGGGAAGGAATACACCTGACGCACCTTCTTCCTCCTCCCAATCCAGCCCGCGTCCATTGTCACCGTGGCCGGGCGCACCTTCTTCCTCCTCGCCACCGCTGGATCTAGATCCACCTCCATTGGGCACCAAAACTCCGGATTCAGGTGAGGAAGGGGTGGGCACCATGAGGGAGGTAGGTGGGGAGGGGCGAGCAGCAAGGGAGGCCCGGGCGGGGGAGGGGCCAGTAGCGAGGGAGGTCATCCAGGCGGGGGAGGAGCGAGCAGCGCGCGGAGGTGCGCGACGGGGGAGGAGAAGTCTGCGGAGAGAGAGAGAGCGGAGATGTATTAGAGAGAGAGCGGAGAAGTCTGTGTGTAGACTGAACGTGAGTTTAGAGTTAACCGGGATACATAAAAATTTCGGGTCCGGCTATGGATCAGTGCCGGCTGGCACTCTAGCCCGACAGAGATAAACATATGTGTCGGATTGTATCACCAAGCGGCAGTGATAATATCAATCACTGTCGGTTGGTATAAAATTCCGACAATGATAGACTTTTTCCTTACGAACCGGCAGTGATGTATCTATCAGCGTCGGTTTTAAAATTCCGGTAGTGATGTGGCTGGCAGTGATTGTTTATTCTGTAGTAGTGCCTTCTATAAATTGCACACATCTCGAAGCAGCATGTTAAAATAATTAAACATTTTTATATAATAATTTCTATATGGGTCACGCTTGGGCCTAGCCCGTCCTAACCAGCCCTGACATCAAAGGTAAAGTGACGTCTCCTATATTCTCTTCCGTGCGGCTCCGTTTATTCGACGAAGAAGACGGTGGCGGCGCACCAACAAGTTTCGGAGTAGAGGCAACTCGCGGACCGAGTGAACGGGGGCACGCCGACACCTCTACACTTTTCCTCGATCCGTTTCGTCGTGTCTCATGTGCTGGCAGCCAGCAGCGGTGCCATTCGATTTGGGATGAGGAGGTTCACGGCTTCATCCACCGATCCACGTCCTCGACGGGTGGCGCATGAGGACTAAGGAGGTCTGTGCCTCCATGCCCCTCCTCGACATGCGATGTCCTTCCAGTTATTAGCGTGAAGAGATCCGCGCCTCATCCTGATGGAAGTCCACCGCTAACTGCTGCCTGTTGCCCATGTTGGAAGTGTATGAGGATGCCAGGGCGACGGTTGTGCCATATAGACACTGAAAAATTGAACGGTACCGCTAGATCTCACAGGAAATGGTCAGATCGACCTGGACAACTGGATGCCAGGGCGTTCGTGGAGCACCGGCGCCGGCTGCTAGCCACAACGGCACGAGGGAAAGCAACGAGCGGAATCTGAACGAAGGGGATCGGGGGCACAATGAGTTCGGCTTGGGTACGGGCTAGGCTTGGACAGGTTGGGCCCATGTGGGATCCAGGTGAAAAAATTCAGAAAAAAAATTAATTATTTGTCTAGGCTGCTTTGAGATCTGTGCATTTTTTTTTAGAAGAGGAGTACCGGAGCAGAAGCCGTTGCAGCAGTGGTTTGAATGCCCCACCCCCTGCACAACCAACTTGCGAGCTGGAATAAAACGTTAAAACTCTTTTATCTCTGATGTAATGGTTTGGTGAATAGAATGCAAACTCTAGTCTATGGTTGGATCTACATTGCATTTATTCTCAACTTTTGTTTGCACTCTATCTCTCTTTGTTTGGCAATTATCTTGCCATTCACTTTTTGGCCCACCCACTTGTGATCATGAATAGCAACACCAGATCCTCAAAAATTTTGGTTTGGAATGTAAGAGGGGATTAATTCCAAAGCTAAATGGGATGCCACAAGAGAAAAAAATTTCAGAAAGTGCCAGTCATATCCTATGCTTACAGGAAACAAAGAGAAGTGACTTTGACAGTTTCTATGTCAAAAAGTTCTGCCCCTCAAAGTTGGACACTTCTGTTTTTTCTTCCTCGGTTGGAGCTTCATGGGGGCCTTATCACCATTTGGAACAGTAGCTTGTTTGATTGCTCCACTGTCGAGGTGAATAGCTATGGCATCAGCCTGAAATTCACATCTAAGATTGATGGTAAATCTTTCCTACTCTCCAACATATATGGCCCCTCTCAGTCTTCAGAAAATATGGCCTTTATAACCTGGCTATACAATTTCAATACCTCGGCTTATGCATACTGGATTTTAGCAGGTGAATTTAACTTATACAAATATGTGCAGAATAGAAACAAGGTTGGAGGTGATCTGATGAAGACAAGGCCCGATCTTCCGATAGGTATGATAGCGTCGATTGGTGGAGACACGACATTCACGATCTAGGCTTCGAACCAAGACTGATTCGGACCCTCGCAACCGTTACACCATAGCTCCGTTGGTTATCAACCACGCGAACGCGATTGACCTCGCCGAGAAGGCTTTCCTGTAAGCGAATCGAGAACACAAGCAAGAACAGGTAAAACGCAATCTGAAATTACAAATAAATATGAGGCTCACGAAATTGGGGTCTCACAAACCGACGGCGGCGGCAAAACTGTTATCAACAGAATAATCTAAGCAAAACCCAACCCTAATGTAGGCTGCTGCTACTGATTATATAGCCTAAGGGGCGTCCAAGGACCCCTATTCGCGTCCCTGAGGAGCGCCAACACGTTACAAGGCCCAAACGGCCAAAAAGACGGCGACACAGCGCCTTGATAGATTCTGGATGCTGACTTGTTTCGACGATTCCCGTTGATTCCGAACAGCTTTTGACGTGGAACCACTTGGGTTGGCTTCCTTATCAAATAAGCTTTCCATCCATATGTGGATCGTCGAAAACAGAGTCCATATGTGGCATGGGCGTCTATTTTACTACACACTGCTTCTGGAGCCCGAGATAGACTCGAACTTGATTTGGGCCTCCACCTTGGCGACTCGAACCGGATAAGCTTTGGGCCTCCTTCTCAATTTGGATGCCCTTGCTGATCTCGTTGGCCTTCATGTGATTCTCTAAGCATGGTCATATGCATGGAGGCCATGTCCTCATCATCCTCCCCTTCTTGATGAAAAGCCGTCCTCGGTGTCGATGTTGCTTGAAGTCCATTCTGCACAACATGAAGACAAACGAGGTTGCCAAAATATTAGGAATTGACATTGTTGGAAGAAAGAATATGACCACATGTTTCGGTTTGCAGCACGCCTTCTCCTACAAACATGTAGTCTCCTCGATTAAAACATGACATGTATGTCTAGACAACCATGAAAAAATCAGCATATGCATAAAGTTTTTCCTCTATATAATTAAGATTTCAAAGAACATCAAATTCAATGAATCCCAAAGTATTTAAAGAAGACATCCATTTCAGCTCATCAACATTACTAGCATTATGAAGAACATGTCTATTTTCAGCAGTAGTGTTCGATTTCAATATACATATAGCATGATCATTCATTAATGGTTGCATTGGAATAATATAAATATCATCATTCAAGTCATCTTTATCACAAGGAACATCAAGAAAATCATCTTGTGACAAAAGTAAATCAAGCGAAGGTTCCACTAATATTTGCTCTATCATAACATGATTGGTGAAAAAATTCAGCACATCAAGAGAACTCTCTTCTTTTTGTGAGAATAGAATCATGGGCATTACCTTTGTTCTCATGTTCAGCAGGAGTAATAGGTGATGGTTCTGAACTGTCACATGAGGCTATTAGCACCGCATTTCTGTCATGTCATCCTCGCTCTTTTGTATGTTGTCCTTCAAAAGGTTAGGCATTGCAGGAGGACTAACAAGAGACTAGTCGAGTTGATGCTCCTCATCATATGAATTAGTAACAAGAGACGGATTAACAAAAAATTCTCTCATAAGAATTTTCATATCGTTCCATGTATGAGGTTTATCTGAAGAACTTAAGGACTCCCACCAAGTTGAAGCTAAATGTCGCAAAACACTAGATGCATTCTTAATCTTCCTCCGCTCACACATACGACATTGTGCAAAAATATTATCTATTTTAGTTTCCCACTCAATGTACTCATCAGCACCCATACCATCATAAGTAGGTGGGGAAGAAAGAATAGAACGACCTGTGGAAGGAGGTGTAGCAGCAATAGTGTGTGTCTCATGCATCTTCGATGTGTCATATCGGCGAGTGTTGTAACCTGTTATTGTTAGCATCAAACAAAAAACACACAAATATGTATTTTCCTATCGTCTACTAGGATGTGGTCAATGAGTAAAGTCACACACTCTCAAACATCTTACCACGTGCTTGCAAGTGTTCTTACCAATGCAACAGGCGGTGCAATCGGCCGGTGACTGTGATACCGGTGTAGCTTGAGTGTAACAGTCGCAAGACGAACCTGTACTTGGCTAGAAGAAAGTGGGGCTTGGACAGGCACAATATAGTAGCAAGGAATAGCAATAAGTTAATTCAGAAATTGCAAGATTGAAAAGTAGTCCCAAGCTAGTCTATGTCGTCGGCCTAAACTCGTCCTGGACCTAGTTCAAGCAAGCAACATAATACAACTCAGCATGAGGACTCAAAAGGATGCAAACACTTCTGATTTTTTTTACTATCTTCCTTTTTTTTTGGTGCGGCTCTTTTTTAGCACCTCTGCCTTTTGTGTTTCTTTTTTTTTATTTGGTGCTGCCTTTTTTTAGCACCTATTGCTTTTTTCTATTTTTTACTTTTTTTTAAATCCAAGGAGTGTGGCACAAAATTAAGTCACTCAACAAGTGCACCACGGCACAAAAAGTTCTAATGCCAGTGAACTTAACTATCAAAATTTCTAGCCGCTTGCTGTATATAGATAGCAGGTAGCGTCTGAAAAGTGAGCAAACTGTCTAAACCAATCAGCACATATGGTTCAGAGTATGGACAGGCGAGATATTTGGAAACAGAGCCAACTGAAAGATTTGGATAGTCACGACAACTCCTGGGATGAAAAAAAAATCTAAACAAAATACAATATGCCCACTGCCCACGTAGATGTATGTCTCCTTATTTTTTCTCACGTCTCCTCTGTAGAACACACGACCAAATAATAATAATAATAATCTAGAACAAAGATGGTCTTGTCTAATAGATGAAACTTCTTGGATGGGTTGCAAAGCGGGGACCAAAATACCAACACTGTGATGGGACGAACACGGTGACCAGAACTTAAAAGATAGACACGACAGACACAATGACACGGCGAGGGACGACCGTTCAAGAAAGCAAACTGAAATTAAAAATATCGCAACGGCACAAAGGGGCTCTAGGATAGGAAATATGTGGTGGTGTTTTTTTAGCTTTCTGTGAACTCTAGGTAAAGCAAAATCAGATTCAATCTAAAGGGGAAATATAGATATATACCTAACAGGCAACAAGAGCTCCGATACCACTTGATGAAGACAAGGCCCGATCTTCCGATAGGTATGATAGCGTCGATTGGTGGAGACTCGACGTTCATGATCTAGGCTTCGAACCAAGACTGATTCGGACCCTCGCAACCGTTACACCACAGCTCCGTTGGTTATCAACCACGCGAACGTGATTGACCTCGCCGAGAAGGCTTTCCTGCAAGCGAATCGAGAACACGAGCAAGAACAGGTAAAACGCAATATGAAATTGCAAATAAATATGAGGCTCACAAAGTTGGGGTCTCACAAACTGACGGCGGCGGCAAAACTGTTGTCAACAGAATAATCTAAGCAAAATCCAACCCTAATGTAGGCGGCTGATACTAATTATATAGCCTAAGGGGCGTCCAAGGACTCCTATTCACGTCCCTGGGGAGCGCCAACACGTTACAAGGCCCAAACGGCCCAAAAGACGGCGACACAGCGCCTTGATAGATTCTGGATGCTGACTTGTTTCGACGATTCACATTGATTCCGAACAGCTTTTGACGTGGAACCACTTGGGTCGGCTTCCTTATCAAATAAGCTTTCCATCCATATGTGGATCGTCGAAAACGGAGTCCATATGTGGCCTGGGCGTCCATTTTACTACACACTACTCCTGGAGCCCGAGATAGACTCGAACTTGATTTGGACCTCCACCTTGACGACTCGAACCGGATAAGTTTTGGGCCTCCTTCTCGATTTGGATGCCCTTGCTGATCTCGTTGGCCTTCATGTGATTCTCCAAGCATGGTCATATGCATGGAGGCCATGTCCTCATCATGATCCCTCTGAAATGCAGATTTTCAACGACCGGATCTGGACCAGGATCCTGTTGACATTCTCTTCAGTGGCGAAAGCTTCACCTGGAGTAATATGCAAGAAGAACCCATACTCACTACCAGATTTTGCATAGCTCCCGAGTGCGAAAGAGTTTCCCTTGTGTTTTACAAAAACACTCGGGATATGGTAAAACACTCGGGATTTTTTACTTTCCCCGAGTGTTTTTATTTGCTCTTGGGATACTTTTATTTTAGACCGAAAAAGTTAGGCAGATGCGGCAAACCTAAACGGCGTCAGGAAACTCCCGAGTGTTTTATGCTAGCGGACCTTCGGGAACTAGTGATCAGGTGGATCTGGCGGGACATATCCCGGCAGAGGCCCCTGGCTAGGGACGGTGGCGGCGCCGCGCTCCCCCATTCGCTTGAGCGCTCGGTCGGTTCTAGGTCAGGAGTCTGTGCTCGGTCTCGTTCGGTCAGATGCAAAACAGGCACAAAGGCAGAAGGGTAATTTAGATATTTTGCGTATCTACAAGTAGGGAACCTAACAGAATATCCTAACAGAGTTGACGGAAGGCCATACAAGAAATAAAATTTTGTTTCAGGGCATACAGATAAGTTTTTTTAAAAAAGGAGGCCATGCAAGGAAGTGGCATTTTTTCAAGGCCGTACAGGTAAAAAGCTCTATATATACTGACAAAGGGCTTCTATTTTATCCATCGTCGTGCTCGTGCTTCAGTTCTAGAATTGTAGTATATATATACTGACAAAGGGCTTCCTATATTGTTGTCATCATCAATTTGAGGTATCAACGAAAGGCCTTGTGATTTATTTTATTTTTTTTGCGAGCAGCCTTGTGATTTTGTTTGTAGAGTTAATTTTAATTTGACTTGTGCAGATAGTATTTATTGCAGTGATTATGAACATTTCACAGTTATAACATGATTTTCGTTACTATGATGCATTTTTGACTGGGTGCAGTTTCTGAGAATAATTTTTCTCAATAATGCTTATGGATGCTATTGGGATGGATGAATGTGCCCATCGGAACATGGCCTCAGCATACAAGTTTTCACTCATGATGCTGCTTGAATGGAGCTCAATCTCATAGAGTTCATGATGTTGAAGTCTATTCTAAATTTCCTTTTTAGAGGAAATGTATATGCATATTGAATTCGCTTGTTGTATATGATACCATTGTAGGTTTGAAATCGCAATTATGTGTGACCTTATTTATATGAGACCTTATTTATGTGAGACTGAACCTATGTTGGATTTGTGAATAATTTATGTCTCAACCTATGGTCAATTGCAATGAATTTGTGCAGTTTTTATGTGTCTTATTTATGTGGGACTGAACCCGTTTGATAAGCTCATTTTATTGCAATGTATTTGTGTACTTGATTATGTGTCTTATTATGTATTATTATGTATTATTATGCGTGAACTTATTTGCGTAATATTAATCCAAATGTACAACAGACAAACAAAACTCTGCATTTTTTTGCTAGGGGTAAAATGATCGTTTTAACCTTGACTTAACACTTTCGAGTGTCAAAAACAGACGGAAGGTCATAGAAGGAAAAGAATTTCATTTTGAGACCATACAAGTAAGTTCAAAAAAACGGGCTATACAATGAAGAGGCATTTTTCGATGGCTATACAGGTAAATATCTCTAAAAAGTATAGTTTATACAAATCTATGAGCAATGTAATATGGAAAAAATAACTTAAATAATTAATGGAAATTGACAGCAACAACTCAAAATTATTTAATTTAAAATGTTAAACGATGCGTGATGTAAAATAACAAGAAGAAAACTTAACCCTGGACGAAAATAATAAAAAAGCCCTAAAGTGAAATCGGCCCAGTAGCGGACCGTATCGCGTGCGGCTAGAAGGTCTGGAGCGCGCGGCGTGTGGCCTGCTTAATCGCCCGTGCGTCTCCCCTCGTTGGAGACCATATCTGCATGGCCAACTTAATGGGCCGACCGAGCAAAGCACGCGTGGACAGATTATTCTATTATGTAAAATGTCAGTGGCTCTGAACGATCCAGATATCCATGTAACTATACGGCATGCAGTTTATGTTGTGGGCTTTAGCACAATCGCAGCCTGGATGGGACTCTGTCCCGCCCATTGGGCCTTGGTTTTGGATGTCCTCATGTGCTGTCAAGTTTAAGTGCATGCATGCACACGAATTCTTCTTGGATATAAAAGGAATAAAAAAAGCGAAGCAAATTACACCTTGTTCGCTTAAACTTATCAGCCTGAATTAACTAGCCATTTAGCAGTATTTTTCTCTCACAACAAATTAGCATCAGCATCCGCATCAGCACCAGCCACCATCCAGCGAACAAGCTGTTAGTTTCTAGGTCAAAAAAAGTTACGCTTAGTTTCTTGACCCTTTTCATTTTGAACTTGCCTATTTAGCCCCAAGATGAATTTTGTTTACTTTCTGAACCCTTCTGTTAGTTTTAGCCTCTAACGGTGTTAACTTGTACACAAAATTACCCTTCTACCCCTGACGTCGAAGGCAACAGTATACATGCCTTTAGGCTGCATACTACAATAATTTTCCAAAATAAGGTATACTATATTTGCAAGCATGAAATAATTAGGGATTTTGCATACAATATAATCACTAGTAGAGAACAGACCTTTGATCCTCGGCCAAAATGGGCTCTAGTCCCGGAATTTTTTGCCCCCGGGACTAGAAATACCTTTAGTCCCGGTTGGTGGCTCCAACCGGGACTAAAGGTCCCTGCCCAACGGCTACTGCGCCAGACAGAGGTGGCAAGGACCTTTAGTCCCGGTTGGAGCCACCAACCGGGACTAAAGGTAAACATTTAGTCCCGGTTGGTGGCTCCAACCGGGAGTAAAGGTCTACTCCCGGGCCGTGGCTGCGCCCGGGGTTGGAAAGTTACCTTTAGTCCCGGTTGGATCTATCAACCGGGACTAAATGTTCTCCCTTTATAAATCGGCCGTCTCCTCCTTCCTCCCCGAGCCCGAGCTCAGCACATTTTGAAGCTCACTGGTGTTCTTGCTTCCTCCCTCCCTCCATTGTTCCTCCATCCATTCTTCGATTCCTCCGTCGATTCTTCAGTTGTAAAGGTTACCAATCTCATACTCTCATTTTTTACCATTTTCTTATGCCATTTTATTCACTATATATATTTATGGTTCTTTATTGTGGTTTTTTTTCATTTGTAAGCAATTTGAGCTCAAAATCACTTTAAGCTTGCATATTTACATGAAAGAAGGTTAAAAATATCATTGTTTAGAGATGTAGATAATTTTATAGTTTGTTAATTTTATTTGTTTATAAAAGAAGAAATTTATAGTGTATTAAAAAATGAGTATAGAGAGTAGATGGCAACTGCTTCCGGGTCCTCGGCCTCTCATGGGTTTTCAAAGCGACTTAGGCCGGGCCTTCCTCTCATTCCATGTGGCAAGTGTCATGATGAGACGAAGATTGTGATGGAGTACCGAGTGAAGAAGGAGGGTCCCAACAAGGATCGTATCTTCTACAAGTGTCCGGATCGCAATGTGAGTTATTTTATCGTATTTAATGATTATGGTTAGTTTATACCTATTTTCATGATGGTTGTGATTAAAGTTCTAATTTTTTGTTTTAATTTCAGTGGGATGGCAGTGGACGATGTTCAGGCTTCTACTGGGAGGAAGAGTATGTTGAACTCGTGCAAAAATATCTTGCACAACAGGCAGATACGGCGGCTAATGAGGCAGTGATCCAGCCGAAGAAGCCCAAAGATGTTGCACAATCGGGGGATCTGTCTGTTTTAGTTGAGATTGGTCGCGAAATCCTTGTGCTCCTGAAATGTATTTTAGCTTTAGTTCTTTTAGTGGTAGTTGAGATTGTCTACATTGTAGCGATGCTTTCATAAATTTGTATCTTTTGTGGTGGCACGCATGTTGTATAAATAATTAATTATGATCTAGGTTTTAATATGATATTTATGTCATGTAATGCAGATGAGCCGTCATTGGATGTATAATGCTGATCGCCGCTCACAAGAGTTCATTGACGGCGTGCATTCTTTATTACGTGCGGCCGAGACAAACAAACGCGACGGTTTCATGTGCTGCCCATGTGCCATATGTAAGAATACAGTGGAATATCCTTGCTCAAGGACTCTTCATTCACACTTGTTCAAGTCGGGTTTCATGCCAAACTATATTTGTTGGACAAAGCACAGAGAAACCGGTGTTGTAATGGAAGAAGATGAAGAAGAAAAATAGGACGACAATGATATTATTCCTGATGGTGCGTGCCTCAATGATACTGCAATGGGAGAAGCTGAAGAAGAGGTAGCCGTAGAAGATGAGCCGGCTGATGATCTTTGTCAGGTCATTCGTGATGCACAAAGAGAATGTGAAAGTGAAAAGGAGAAGATCAAGTTCGAGCGGATGCTAGAAGATCACAAGAAATTGTTGTACCCAACTTGTGATGCAGGGCAGAAAAAGTTGGGAACCACACTAGAATTGCTGCAATGGAAGGCAAAGAATGGTGTATCTGACAAGGGATTTGGAGAGTTACTAAAAATCCAAAAGAAGATGCTTCCGAAGTACAATGAATTGCCCGCCACTACCTACGAAGCAAAACAAGTTATCTGTCCTATGGGGCTAGAAATAGAGAAGATACATGCATGTCCTAATGACTGCATCCTATACCATGGCAAAGAGTACGAGAAATTAGATGCATGCCCGGTATGCCATGCGTCGCGGTATAAGATCAGGCGAGATGACCCTGGTGATGTTGAGGGCGAACGTCCACGTAAGAAAATCCCTGCCAAGGTTATGTGGTATGCTCCTATAATACCACGCTTGAAACGTCTGTTCAGAAACAAAGAACATGCAAAATTGTTACGATGGCACAAAGAAGACCGTAAGGTAGACAATATGTTGAGACACCCTGCTGATGGGTCCCAGTGGAGAGCAATCGACAGAGAATTCCCGGAGTTTGCAAATGACGCAAGAAACTTAAGGTTTGCTTTAAGTACAGATGGTATCAATCCTTTTGGAGAGCAGAACAGTAGTCATAGCACTTGGCCTGTTACTCTAAGTATCTACAACATTCCTCCTTGGTTATGCATAAAGCGGAAGTTCATTATGATGCCTGTGCTCATCCAAGGCCCGAAGCAACCTGGCAATGACATCGATGTGTACCTGAGACCACTTATTGATGAACTTCTCATTTTGTGGAATAAAGAAACCGTACTTCTTCGTAGCTCCGGATATTTTAAGAAAAAAGGTGACTTCTTACCAGCATCAACAGCGGGAATCTCGTAAGCCGTCCAAATCAACGTTATCAGACTATGACCGCACTCTCACCAAGTCAATTGAGGCGGCACAGAAAAAGAAGCGGGCAGGGAAAGGAGTTGCCCAACTCGGACAACAAGCGCACCAATCAATCCCCCCGCTAGTTGTTGGTAATGAATATGGTTCGAATTTAGGATTAATGCATCAGGCAAACATACCTCCGGATGTCGATTTGGATCACCTTGGTGAATTTCTTGATGAGACTGGTCTCGACCTTTACCAGATGTTTGGTGATGGAAACATTGAGAGTGCGGCGGAGGTTGATATTTGGAAGAAAAAATTTGTACTAGGCCAGAGTCTATACAACCCTCAAGCCTTATCTGATCTGGGGACGCAAATGTACCTGCTAAACAAGTGGTACATGCAGGCGTCTACCAGTGGAGACATCTGCGTTGGTGTCAGAATTAGAGACGAACATTGGTTTCGTGGCGATGATGTTATGTATGTTGACTTTGCAGAATTTCATCAACTATGCCACCTGACATCTCTGGACAAAGTTATCATTAGCTGCTATTGCCTGTAAGTAATAATTCTTTCGATCTATTATTAAACTCATCATATGTGTGTATATGCATATAAATTATCCTAACAAGTACTATATATATGCAGATTTACAATGACAGAGCTCAGAAAGGAAGGATGCAATGAAATTGGTTTTGTTGATCCCCATATAGTATTCAAAGACCCAATTACTCCAATGACTAATTGGAAGTCTGAGTCAGAGAGTAACCTCATGAACTTCTTAGTGAACCAACGCCACAAGAAGGATATACTCTTTCCCTATAACTTCAAGTGAGTGTTAATCATGTCGATCATAGCCTTAATGGCTCATATGTTGATTCTAGTTAATTAATGAGTGTTATGCGTTATATCCTATAAACATATGCAGCAATCACTGGATATTGATGGACATCGATCTGGTGAAAAGTCACTTGATAATCTATGACTCGATGAGAAAACCACAACAAGACTACCAAGATATGATAGATATTATCCAGAGGTAATTTCGGGATCTCTAGCAACTATATATACACACAAACATGATGATTAACTATATCTAATGATGTGGCAAATTTTTTATTGGGCAGTGTTTGGAAAACCTTTATTGAGAAGCAACACATGGAAAAATGCAAAGCGCCACTGAATGTAATCCCATTGAAAGTAAGTCCCCTGAATCGCATCATCTTTATTAATTAAACATATAGCTTTCACCGGATCACCAGATTGGATGACAAATCTTTTTCTCGTAAAGTGGTGTCTGAGGCAGGAACAGGGGAACAACTACTGTGGTTACTATGTTTGCAAGTTTATCAAGGTGGTCTCCCAAAGAACTCCTACAGAGAGACTCAAAGTACGTTAAAAATACACTATATATTCATTTAATTATTATTATTGATTGTGTTACTATGTCTTTATATATATATGTACATATATTAATTTATTTTCCTTTAATTCAAACCTGTAGACTCGATGGTTGGAGGAAAAGGTCATACGGCAAGACCAAATCAAAGCAATTCAAGAGTCTATAGCCGGATTTTTTAATGAGCAGGTCATCGATTCCAAGGGCGAGTTCTACTTCGACCCAACACTGCCATTGAAGCCAAGCTAGAGGATGAGAAGAAACTCGTTATGTCACAACAACTATAATGCAATCTTTTGTAATATATGCACATGAAATAATATAATGTAAAATACACATATGCATGCATGCATGTAAATATATATATGATGCATGCATATATATATATATATATATATATATATATATATATATATATATATATTTCTATGCTTGAATTGTGTGATTTAATATGTTCATTGTGCTTGAACCGAAACATACTATATGCGCGTATAAATGTATAATTAGCAGCGTACAATACGACTTCGAAAACCTATTTTGAAAAGAAAACAAAAAAATGAAAAGAAAAGAAAAAAAAACCTTTAGTCCCGGTTCGTATTACCAACCGGGACTAAAGGTGCTGGCCATCGTGGCATGTCAGGAGGCACATTTAGTCCCGGTTGGTGTTACCCACCGGGACTAAAGGTCCTCCTTTAGTCCCGGTTCCTCACCCGGGACTAAAGGACCCCCCTTTAGTCCCGGATGCTTGCTCCCGGGTGGGGAACCGGGACTAGAGGGGGTTCCCCACCGGGAGTAAAGCCCGTCTCTGTACTAGTGAATTGAGAAATTATTTCTCAAGCTTGCAAGCATATTTGGGAAATAATACTCCTACATTAAGCATGAAACTATTTCATGCTTAATATATTGTGTTTTGGTGTACGCCAAATAATATTCGATGGTATTATGGTAGGTACAATATATTATTTCAAAATAAGTGATGTGGTACGGAAATTATTTCACAAGTTTGCTTAATATATTCGGCAGGTACAATATATTTGGTGCAAATATATTTGGGAAAATAATTTAATGCTTTTTTTGTTTCATGCTTGCAAATATATTGTACCTTATTTTGCGAAGTATGCAAAAGGCATGTATACTATTGCCTTCAACGCCAGGGTAGAAGGGTAATTTTGCATAGAAGCTAACACCGTTAGAGGCAGGGCCCAGAAAGTAAATGAAATTCGTTTTGGGTTCAAATAGGCAAGTTGAAAAAAAACGACCAAAAAATGAGCACAACATTTTTTAGGGCCTAGAAACTAATTTTCTCAAAAAAGTTCACGGAGACTTTCAGTTGCAGACACTACTTAGACCCGTCGGAAAAAAAAAATACTTGGCCACTACTGATGCTGCTGCTGCTTGCAAGGCTGCTAGCTCTACTCTTCTTCCTCTTTTTTTTTCTTTCTTATATTTAAAGTATAAACAGCAGCCCATGCACTGATGTAAATTAAAAAGCCATATTTAAAGTTTTAAATGATGCGCATGCACTGATGTAAAATAGCAAAACAAAACTTAATTCTGGAAAATAAACAAATTACGTAGTATGTCGCTGGCTCAGCTCCCTCAACTGTAAAAAATGCCACCGGCTCAGCTCCCTCAACTGTAAAAAATGCCACCGGCTCTGAACGATCCAGATATCCATGTACACATCATACAGTGTAGGGCTGGTTCGGCTGGTGGAAAAGTCGGCTGGTTTCGGCTGATTCAATAGTGTTGTGTGAGAGAGAATAAGCTGAAACAAGCCGAAACATGACTTACAGAACAGGGCCGTAACGTTGTGGGCTTTAGCATAAACGTGACCTCGATGTGCCTCTGTCTCGCCCATTGGGCCTTGGTTTTGAACGTCCTCATGCGCTCTCAAGTTTCAAGTGCATGGACATGAATTCTTCTTTGTGGATATATATATATTATAAAAAGAACAAAAAAGTGCATGTAGACTTTCAGTTGCAGAGGCTACTATAGACCCCCCAAAAAAATACTTGACCACTACTGGTGCTGCTGCTTGCAAGGCTGCTAGCTATGTTCTTCCTCATCTCTTTTCTTTCTTTCTTAGGAGTATATACAAAGGCCAAGCTTAGCTCAGTTTTTTTTTTTGGTGCGCCACACTCAGCACTCAGTAAGTCGCTGTATGCATCATCACTGCTGAACAGCCACTTGTAGGTTGACGGGTGGAAGGGCACCATGGTGATGGTGTATTCCATCCAGTCTCAGGTGGGATCTGATATCTCCTCATGGCCTCCCAAGTTGCATGCATTGCAGCCGGAAGATCAAATCGACATCTCATGGCCTCGAATCCGATTCAGAGAGAAAAGGGGACGGAGAGTGGCTCTGAATTTCTACTCCACCCATCTTTTGCATAGCAATAATGGTATGTGTATGTGTTTTGTATTTGTATATATACCAACCAATACCACACATTATAATAAGAAGAAGAAGACAAAAAAAAGAGTAATTAAAGGGACAAAAGAAAGCTAAGAAACCAGGGACTTGTTTAGTTTGTGTCAAAATGCAAAAAGTTTTCAAGATTTCCCGTCACATCGCATATGCCGGCACATGTATGAAACGTTAAATGTAGGTAAAAAAATAACTAATTGTACAGTTTATCTGTAAATGTCGAGATGAATCTTTTAAGCTTAGTTAATCTATGATTAGACAAAGTTTATCAAAAACAAACTAAAAGTGCTACTGTATTTTTTAATAAAAAAATTACAAACTACGCGGCCCAGATGTGAGAGAGAAGTGGTAAAAAGTACTGTACTGACCGAGTTAATAGGGGACAGAAGGGACGTTCGAGTTGACAGCAAGAGGGGCCCGCGCGGCTGCATGCATCCCCGGCCCCACCCCGAATGGTGGCCTCCGATCGGCTGTCCGTCTCCGTCGTCCATGCTCATGCTGTCTCTCTCTCGTCCTCCCAACTCTCTCTCTCTCCACCCGTTGCCATTGGATGCAGCTTTCACACTGCTGCAGCTACCTGCACCTTCTGCCCGCTCCTCCTCACCATCACCACTGTAGCTTCTTCTTTCCCCCCCCCCATGGGGGTATCTGAGTAACCCACCCCAGTGAGATTTCTCTTTTCTTTTGTTGATGAGCTGAGGAGGAACACCAATGAGCTTTGACAGTGATCCAATTACACAACAACAATACTACCTTTACTCTACTGCGCGCCAGCTAGTACTAGCTAATAGAACCCGGTAATTTCTCATCTGTCCTTAACAGAGTGCCGTACCAGTGCCTAAAATTGGCTACCTTGTACTAGTAATGACATCTAGAGCCTGTTTAGTTCACAAAAAGTGAACCCAAAAAGTACTACAGTACCTGTCACATCAAATCTTGCAGCATATGCATGGAGTACTAAATGTAGATAAAAGAAAAAACTAATTACGCAGTTTAGTTGTAAATCACGAGACAAATCTTTTGAGCCTAATTAGTCCATGATTGGACACAAATTGCCAAATAAAACGAAAAGTGCTACAGTAGCCGAACCCAAACTTTTTCACCAACTAAACAGCCCCTAGTACCTCCAGGTACTAGTGTTTAGGAGTACAAGCTAGCACACAGTACTAGCTAGTAGGATCAAGCCAGCATGCATTGCAACTGCATGCTCCTATAGCGCCGGTTACGGCTAGTGCCATACCCGTATCATCATCGTCGTCATTCGTCGTGCAGATCAGATCATGCCGTCTAGTCGCGTCGCGTCGCATCGATGATCGATCACAAGCAAAAGAAACCAACCTTCACCTTGCTTTTTCATCATCTAAAGTATACCTAGCTTGTCGTGTTAATTAACCTCATTTCGTCTCGGGTGAAAATGCTACGCTGTTTTGGTGCTCAAGTGCTGTTCATCTTTTTTTTTTAAAAAAAACTCCAAGATAATACATACAGTAGATATACTCCCTCTGTGTCTCGATCACAATAGTTGACCTCATGGCGTCTCCAATAGTCTAGCTTAGAGATAATTGAATTGCTCTTTTTAATCAATTAATAGTGCAAAAGGCAAGAGACTAGCATAGACTCGGGAGATAATCTCGCACATTTCACGATGCATTTCTATCTCACAAGACAAGTCTCTTTCTGTATGTATCGTATTAGAGCTAGTGCTAGCTTATACTGTTGGAGACGTCCTAATAAGACTCAAATTGTCTCAAACATTTGACATTCTTATTTTCTAATAATGCACATTTCTCTTCTCTCAATGCATTTTTCTCGATACATCTCTATTTGTATCTCTCTCCTTGTTTTTCCTTTGTGCACCACAACATTTCGTTCCTCAGAGTGTAAAAGCATCTAAGCTAAAATCATGATTTAGAACAAAATAGCAAAGTGTCTGATGGTTGAGACTAGCCTAGAAGGACCCTGGGATTTTTTTTTTAAAAAAGAACCCTGAGATGAACTGGAGAGAGAGAAAAAAAAGGAAGGAATAGGGTAAAGAGGCAAAGTAAAAGTTAAAAAGGGCACTGATACAGCAGAGCCTTAATTCTGGCAGTAATCCCAACGGGCAGCGCAGTGGCAAGTGGACTGTGGACTAGTGGTGCAGCCAAGGAAAGGAAAACGAAAGAAATTCCCCGCGAATCGCGCGGGCTTCTGCGCCGCATGAACGGACCCTGCAGTCTCCTGTCGTGTCACTGCCGGCCGAGCACACCGGACCCCACCTGTCTGCGGCGCGTGCATTGGAGTCCGTGCGGTCGTGATCCGGGAGTATATGTACCGTAGTCATTTAAACCTCATGTCAGTCCTCGGCTGGGGTTTATGATCAATGATCTTACAAATGTCGAACACTTTACACTTTAGTAATACTGATGTAACCTGATTTTAATTTTGGAATTAAGTTGTTGTGGAATTAACCTGATTTTAGTACTGTTGTACCACAACCCTTTAAACCTCATGTCAAAAGATTCCTTGGCAGGATTTTACGATGGGTGATCCTACAAATGTCTAACACTCGTGCTTTACTATTGTAATAACATGATTTTAGCTTTGGAGTTAAGGTGCTGCACTATTGCCTATGGCTACACCTTCTTGTACCACAACCCTTTAAACCTCGTGTCACAAGTTTCCTTGGCATGGTTTTATGATGAGTGGTCTTACAAATGTTTGTTGTATATCCATGGTTTTCACATAACACAAAGTTGGTTAATCAAACTCAAATAAGACCATGATAGCTAAGGTGATGACTAATCTATTAGTTTTTTTTGTCTCTCAAGGTTGCGTACCATATTTGAATAGGTCGTACTCCTACCATGCTTGTTGACTTTGACGGGTTAGCTACAAGTGTAAAACATTTTCTTCAAATCGGAAATAGATGTGAGTACCATTGTCGTGCTATTAGTGCAGAGGAATAGTCGGTGGGGCCTAATGCCGCCAACATAAGCATGGGCTTAATCCTAGCTTTTATTGGAACCGATGCGTTGTCTAATTCATCCGAGTTCCGAACTCGATGTTCACATGTTCCTAACTAGAGACAGGTATCTATTTCGCGCACACCTAATAAATCACATGATGCCTTAATTATAACAAGTGAGTCATGTCATGGTTTCACTTCAATATAGAATTGTAGTACACATATTTGTCTTTTGACATTTTACCATATATGGAGTATACCTTATAGTTCACATATACTCCTCTCATACAAATTTTTCAAAGCTAGCTAATCTTTTTCAACGTAGGCATTGAGTGGCATCTAATAATTCAACCAAACACATTGTACGTCACAAGTATAATGATACTCCCTTAGTCCAAAATATAAGGAGAAAAAAAATCAATACTTAGGTCTATGGACAAGACAATAATCATATGCACCATCCTGACGTATATAGAATAGGGAGTTGGTTAAGAAAACCATGATAGTTAAGATCCGTCTAATCTATTTAACAAACTTGCGTTCTACTTGGATAGGTCATAAATAAATGTCTCGTGCTTATTGATTTTGACCGTTAACAACAAGTGTAAACAATTTCCTCGAAAGTAGACATGTACAATGCTGTGTTACTAATGTGGAGTAATAGATGATGGGGCCCTAATGCCACCAATGTAAATACATGCATCATTCTAGCTTTTATAAAGATATATGCGTTGTCTAACTTTTCCAAGTTCCGTACAAATGTTCCAAACTAGAGATTATGTACCTTTTCATAGGCTAATTTTATGATAGATGTTACTACATTTATGACGAATTTACTTTGTTTTTTCATTGTTCGTGTAGCAGTTGCTCGATTGTTTATTAGGTTGCTGGTGCTCTGTTGTATATATTGTCCGGTCTAAATTCCTTCTTTTTAATATAATTGAAAACGTGAATTTGATTAAAATTAGTATATCCTGCTTAGGATAAGACTAGAACATCATATATTTTGGAAGAGAGGTATTACTAGACAAGGCACTAATCATACATGGTCGAATCTCAACTCTTATTTGGTCAATCTCTATGTATAAAGTAAAAATATTTACCATTTTAGTGTCAAAAAGGCTCTCCAAACAGAAAAGAAAAGCTACCGAGAGATGACTTGATTTTAGAACCGTTGTTGTCTTTGGAGTGAAATGATACGTGATTAAGCTTGGTGGGTCCAGGATGCCGGGCTTTAAATTGGCATACGTCGCGATCTAGAGCAGGGGCGACGTTTAGGTATTGTTTGGATGCAAAGTATTTTTAAAGTATTGGTGAAATACTATGGTTTTATAAAATACTTTGGTTTTTAAAAGTTACTGAGTGTTTGGATGCAACAAATCTTGTAGTCTCTAAAAAATCAAAATTGTAGTCTTTTTGGAGTTTTAGAAACTATACTCATGACTTCTTTTTTTCTAAAACACGGTTTTGTGTCTCTTTGGCTTATAAAACCACATTTTCGTGATACTACAGGGTTTGATAACCACATCATCCAAATAGGCCCTTAGATGTTTTTTTATGTTAAACACACGTAAGGAAAGTCATTACGGCTTCTGTATGACGTGTCGTGTACATAATCAACCAAAGGGTGTGTTCACTTCGCGAAAAGTAGCTGAAAAGTTACTGTAGCATCTTTCGTTGTTATTTGGCAAAATTTATCCAATTATGGACTAACTAGGCTCAAAAGATTCGTCCCGACATTTACAGACAAACTATGCAATTAGTTATCTTTTTTACCTACGTTTAATGCTCCATGCATGCGTCAAAAGATTTGATGTGATGTGTGTAAGAGGAAATATTTTGGGTTGGGAGGGGAAATGAACGCGGCCAAAGTAGATAAAAGAACTGAATAAAGAAGACCTTCTTTTCACGCAACACACAAACCAAACTACTAGTATGTGCAAAGGAATATGCTGGCGTGCAAGCACCTTTCTAGCGCCAGTTGGGCCTCATTCATTCATCGTGTCTACATAGCAGGCAGTCCCATCGATCGCCTTCTTCCCTTGTTGAAAATGTTGACAATGCGTCCCTAGTCTCCCTCCATTTCAATAAGTGATTGGTTGTTCAAGAATAACAGGTACTAGAATCGAACTATTGATATGCACCTTCTTTTTCTTTTACTTATTTTCATATTATTAGTCTTGAACAATAAAAATTACAAGCTCATTGTATTTGATTTGTAATTTCACTTTGGCTGCAAAAGACCCAATGATACTGCCTTTTGGCGGAATACTCAGTTTCCTCCCTCAACTATAGTCCGAGGCTCAAATCGTCTACGGACCACTAAAAGGTTGTTTTAGTCCTCAAACTTTACTTGTAGGTTCAATTTCATTATATAATTACCAAAGTAACTATTTTGATCCTCAAACTTTACTTTTTAGGCTTGATTTCATCTATGAGCTATTAAAATGGTTGTTTCAATCACAAAAGTTTTCTTTCTTGGCTCAACTTCGGCTTCCCTCCTCCCTCGTCTAGGTGGCATGCTACACTATTGCACCTCTTCATAGACAAATATTTTTCAAACCCACGACCCCGAGACATCTTTAGTGGCTAGTATAAAAACTCTTTAGCTCGAATTTCTAATTCTAATGTGTTATTTTAAATGTTACCTTGTAATGGTATTTAATACCGTACCTTTGAGCACCTTGATGAATTAGAACAATGAATGTAATTTTTTTTCCTTAGCTACTTTTAGCGATGCACTCAACTAGTAACCAACCTCAGCTAAAATAATATGTTTTTGTCGTCCATAAGCTAAAACATAATATTTGGTTATTCAAATGGAAAAATAAAACTATAATTGAACTATATGATATCCTAATTATGGTTTGAACAATCTAATTTGTATTTGAGGATATTCGGGTCTATATTCATATTTGTTTTAAAATATAGATATACATGTGGAAAGTGTGAATGGTACTGGAGTTGATGAGGCACAACAGCACGATATTCCAAGTAGGACAAGGGACATAGTTGAGCCAAAAAAAGAAAATTTTAGGAACCAAAATGGCCATTTCAATAATTCATGGACAAACTGAACGAAAAATCGAAGTTTGAAGATTGGGATGGTTACTTCATAGTTCAGGGATGAAACTTAGGAAAAAAATCTAAGGACTCCAATGACCATTTTTAAAAATTAGACACAGAAATGAGCCCTGGGCGGTCATTGATGGACCAAAATGGCCAAAATGGCTATTCCGCCTGACTTTTTAGTTGTTACTTTTCTTTTCATGATTTGCTTAACAAGCTATAGTAATGACACCAAATATATATACTATAAAATATAATCATACTTTTTTTAGTACAATAAGGCACCCAAGAAGATGAAAAAAGGAAAATAGTAGCAATTAACATCTTATTGGGGAACCAGTTAAACTTGTCATGTTTCTAGAGAGGTTATTAATGCAATTAATTTGTCTCCTTAAAATGCATCGGCAGGTACCAAAATTATAGATGGCAGTCCGTTATGGTAACCTTTGCTAAGTAATATCTGAAAACTTGTTGTGTTGAATTTCCATGGGTTAATTTTCATATTTCGTGAGCGCTAGAGTAATAGTAATAATATGGTCAGCAATAACGGCAAATTTTTTTGGACAGCACAAACCCAGCGACACTCTTCTTGAGACACGGTATCCAGCAGGAGCACAATTACTCCTGTCCTCAACTCCTGATGGAATTGATCGATCAAGGCACGTCAGCGCGTATCCTTTTGGATCGGACGGAGCCTTTTTTCAGGAAAAAAAAACTACTCTTCTTTCTTCTCATTTCATTCAGGCTTTCAGGCTTCAGGTCCTGGACGGGATGGATCTCAGCCATGCACAGCAATGCAGCTCCTGCGCTGGTGACTGGCGAGTGGTGGGGGGGGGGGGGGGGGGGGGGGGGGGAATGAATGGACCTGATCTCTCGTCTCTTCTGATCCGTGATGTCTGATCGGCGGGGGGGAATGAATGGACCTGATCTCTCGTCTCTTCTGATCCGTGATGTCTGATCTGATGCATCAGTTGATGGAACTGCAGGTCATGTAGTTTCAGTCTTTCAGAGTAGCTACGGCAGCTCGGTGTGCAGCTTATTATTGTTTAGTTTCTCCCCCAACTTTACACTCTATCACATCATATATTTAGACATATACATAGAGTATTAAATATAGACTAAAAAATAATTAATTATACAGATCATGTGTATTTTACGAGATGAATGTTTTGAGCCTAATTAGTTCATAATTAGACAATTTCGTGCTACAGTAAATATGTGCTAATGGTGAATTAATTAGTCTTAATAAATTTGTCTCACAGTTTACAGACGAACTCTATTATTAGTTTTTTTATTAGTATCCTCATTTGATGTGACGACCAAAACTTTACACCTATGAAACTAAGGCATTGTTTAGATTGCAAAATTTTTCAGGGTTGCCGGCTCAGGTAGACTACTGTTACATGCCCGTTTGACCAGCTCTAGCCCTGTAACAAAACCAGATACACACCATATGTGAGCCCAGGAAGTCAAATTTCACATATAGCAACAAATAAGTGTAATATCAAATGACAATGCTTAATATATAATGTACCTAGTATAAAAGATATAACCTTATATAGCAAACAACGGAAAGACAAATTCGGTCTTCAGGTGAAGACTCCACTCCACAGGGACAACTGACTGGTTGATCACAAGCCTAACTGCTCCAACCTCTAGCAATCTGATACACATCCGGGATTTTTCCAAAGTATTTAAAAATAAACAAGCGTGAGTATATTTCGTACTCCAGAAGCATAACATGGGGATTCATGAGACTCAAAAGGCAGACACGGTTTACTGCATTTAGCATTTTAGTAAGTCAACATTTTGTCATTGATCAATATCAAATTATGCTTAAGCTCCCCAATTAACCCACATGATCATATACTAGAATTAAATAGAGTCATTGATCAACATGTGACACCCTAATTTTTGGTATTATTTAAAAATAGATAAATTTGGTTTAAATATGCAATTGTTTGTGCATTTAAATATAGGGAATAATAAATTTTGTGAAATTAAAATTAATCATAAGGTTAACAATTTGTTTTTGCACTCATGCTGTTGCACTATATTTTTGTGATGATTGGTTTGAGTCAAAGTTCAAAAGATATTCAAAAACATTTGAAATTGGTTTTGGAAAATAAAATAATAAAAAGAAAACTCATTTTCCTCTCCCTCCCTCCTTTCGGCCCAGTCGGCCTGCTGGCCATTTTCTTGGGCTGCCCGCGATTTTCCCCTCTCCTCCTTTCTTCCTTGCTGGGCCGGCCTGCGTCGGAGGCCACAACCGTCGTTGCCGCGCCCCCCTCTTTCCTCTTGTGCGGCTGACGCGCTGGACCCACCTATCGGCACTCTCCTCTCCAACCTCCAGCCGCTCCCTCCGGTTCTCTCGCTCGGTCGTGACGGCAACTGCCGCCCGCACCCACGTCCCACGCGAGTGGGAGCGTCGCCTCTGCCCCGACCTTCAAAAGGAGTGTGTGACCCCGTCTCCGCCCTTCCTATCTCCAGTTCCCTCTCTCTCTCGCACTCGTTTGAGCACCCGGAGAACCACCGCAGTGACTCACCGGAGGAGCCGTCCGCCCCGCCGCGTCGGCCACCGTTCTCAAGCCGCTTCAACTCCGTTTTTCCTCCCGGTGAGCTTCGCCTCGTTCCCCGCTCCCTCCCCATACTTCTATTTCCTTTATTTGTGGCCTCTAGGGCCATGTCCGCGAGCTCCAACGAGCTTCTTGCCGTCATCCATGGTGGGCACGCCGCGCGGGTGACCCTGTGGCCGTGTTTTGCTCCGGGGCGAGTTCACTTTCCTCCCCGCATCACCCCGGTGCTCTCGGTTTTGAAAACCGTGTACCATAGCGTCGGTTAGGCCAACTCCGGTGAGGTCCCATCGCCGGCCATGGCAGCGCCGCCGTCTCCTCCCCAAAATCCGGCGACCCGGCCTCTCTCTCCTTTCCCCCATCTTTTCTCGGCCGTCCATCACTTGATCAACGGCCCAGGATCGCCCATACCCCTTCGTGGGTCCTTTTTCTTAAAGAGACCCTCGGTTTCTTGCTTATCCAACCCGCCGTCCTTGGCGTACTTCTGGAGTACGCATTCTCTTTCGGAAAACGTAGTTTCTTTGGTTTATATGAAAAATACATTTTCAGATTAATTACAGAACTGCCACTGTAGTAAAACATTTATAAAATCGTCGTTTTAGCTCCGAATCGACCCGTTCAACTTGCGTTAGTTTCGTAATTTCGTAATCTACGCATTAGTGCCACTGATAGACCTGTTAGAAGCTTTTGAGTTTCTCGATTAAGTCTAGCTAGTTTTGGAACCTTGTTTAGCACGTAACTTTTGCGTTGTAGCTCCGTTTTTCGTGCACTTCGCGTCGTTGTGATCATAGCAAGACGTAGATGATTTTGGTAAACATTTTATTCAGATTTATTTATTGTTGGTGTACTGTTCTAATCGTATTTATGTTTTGCTTGTATGTCTGCTTCGAATTGCGTGCTGTACTTCGTGTCGTTTGAGTTCAGACGATGAGGAATACATTGGGAATCCGGACGCGTACGAGGAGCAGCAGGACCAGCAGCAGTTCATGAACCAAGGCAAGTATAGCATGGGCTTATCTTGATTCCTATTCATTATATAATCTACTCATTATGTATGTGTCTAATATTGCTTGACTATAAGGACATCCTAGCCATTGATGACTTATATCTCGATACCTATGGGTTTTACTGCATATGGGTAGAATGCTAGTGCTCTATTCAAACATGATCAATACTATGATTAATGGAACAAACGGATAAACATGATGGTAATAATTGAAATATAGGGTGATGGTGCAAATGATGTCGATCATGTTGCCCTAAACTCTCCGTAAGGACTTGTCTGTAGGGCAAAAGCTGGGACATACAGTGCAACCGTGAGAGTCATATGGGTCTGACTTTAGCTCAGTAATAGGATCTTTTCTAGCTTGTTAGAGGTTACCCGAAAGGGCGCAAGAGGGGCTTGCCACTTTGGGTATAGAACTGCCTCTGTTCTGATGTGTATAGCATGCGGGAATTGTGCCATCGAAAGGGGGGTTCTCTATATCTGCCTGCCGAGGAAACCTCGTGGCCCTAACATGTTAGAAGAGGCCTATGGAAGGCTTCATAGTGTACCCTGCCTACTCACCTTAGGAGTGTTAGGGGGTCGACGGGCCCCGGGCAAATGGGCAACACGACTCACGGGTAAAGATGCACAACCTCTGCAGAGTGTTAAAACTGTTATAACAGACGTGCTCACGGTCACGAGCGGCCCAGAAAACTCACAGAATAAATGGTTACTTGATTCTTGGATGAACTGTGATGATGATGACGAGATCATAATGATGCTTTCTCTTCTTAATTCTGGTAGTGGATCATGTGGGTTAAATGGGAGTTCGAGCATAACTTAATAATGATTAATAATGAAATGTTGATCTACTAAAAGTGCTAACTGCAGTCAACCGTGTCTAACCTTTTTGAGCCTCATAAATCCTCATACTATACTTGCGGAGTACAAGTGTACTCACACTTGTTGCTATTTTGTTTTTGGATAAAAATCCCGGATGGGTAACAGATGACAGTTTCTACGAGGACTTCCCAGAAGATTTCTAGGTTTGGGTCAACCAGTCGTCCTTCCCTGTGGATTAGACGCTACGCCTGAGAGTTGCTATTTACTTTTTTGGTTGTTATGTAAGAACTACGTGATGTAATAACGTTATGTATGTACACAGTGATGATACTTCTGTTAATTTGTCGGCTTATGTGTGCGACTACTCCTGGGGCGCACATAAGATGTATGCACTCTATATTGTCCTTTAATTGGAGTGTGACAAATTGGTATCAAAGCCGTGTCGACTGTAGGACGCAAACCTAGATAGAAATGGTCGTTTCTAGGAGTTTGACTTTATTTATTTACTTGCTACTATCTCTATCTTGATATTTTATTAAAATTTTATGGTCTATTTCTTATTCTATTGCATAAAATATTGACTCTGATAATATTTTATATCAAAACTATAGATGCCTCGCCTTAGTGCCGCTGCCTACATCGCCCAGTTCATTCCAGCAGCACCTGCTCCACCAGCACCACCAGCAGTACCACCACTGGAGCCAGAGGTCGTCCACATCTCCGACGAGGAAGAGGAGGAACCCATGGAAGAGGAGGCCTTTTCAGCGGCTGCATCTAATGGACCTGCTTCGACCCCCATGGCTGCACCCATTCCACATGTGGATGCGCCAGTCCCCGCTGCTACACCTCCACCAGTTTCCCAGGCCGCTTCTGCACCAACACCAGTGTCCTCCCCAGCTGCTTCAGAGGAGCCAGAAGAGATAGGATGGACCACCAGGAACAAGTTTAAGGAAGCTCCCGAAGATGCCCATTACCACCACCTCCTTACCACCATGCTAGCCGAGTACTATCCAGAGTTTGCTGCCTCGGTGAAGTATTACTGTGCCGAGCACACGCATCCAGTGGAGGCGGCATACTGGAAGACCAATGTAATCATCACCGCCTAGAACAACACCGACCAATCTCAAGATGTTGTGACTACCCATAGCCACCAAGCCAGGCGTGCCAGTGCCTATGACAGCATGGAAGATGCTGCGCAGGCGGCGTACCTGCATTACCATGGTCAGCGTTTTGAGGACATGCAGAATGATCGCTACCGGTATCTTCCACGCTATGACCCGAAGGAGAAGACATGGGCAGTGTTGGCTCCTCCAGCTTCTGATCCCACCTTGGACACCACAGTGAGGCACCTCAGCGCCATGCAGGAGGCCAACGAAGCACTCAGGGAAGAGCTTCGTGCGGCGCAAAAATCTGAAAAACACCTTCAGAACTAGATAGATGAGATGGTCGTTCAGCTAGGACAGCCTACCATTTACAAGAAGAAGGCCAGGGTGTTCACCATGGTGGATCACGCTCCTTAGATGCTTGCAGCCCCGCCATAATGAATGCGTTTTAGATCGAGAGTCGTGTCAAGTTTGTGTATGTTTTGTGAACCTTTCGTTGTCTCGTTGATTGTGTTGTTGAACTTGGATGATTGAAGTTTGTGTGATTGCTGGAACAGTGTGGGCTTGTCCACATGTTCTTTTTATCAACACCTTAAGTTAGTGTTTGTTTATCTTAGTTGGGGTTTAAATTTCTGCATCACTGTTGTGCTGTTTTTCAGAGCAGTCTGCAATGTTTGTCTCATATCTCTAAATCTCTACGTCCAAAAATTATGAAATTTTTGTGGAAAGAACTAGACTTGCTTACCTCTCATTTCCCACTGGAATCACCTCATTATCAATTTTTGTTTGCGAGATATGCCTGCTACAACCTGGAAAGTCTGTGCAGTCTGTAACCTAGAACAGAATTTGTTTAGCTCAGTTTTTGATGATGTTGCCGTCAGAATCTGTGAAAAAGTTCTATACAAAAGTTGTAGCAGACTCTTTAAGCTTTCCAACGATGTATGCCACGCTTATTTTGGATTTCTGAAACTCGAGTTACACTTCAATTTCATATCTGCTGTTGTAGACACCCGTCCAGAAATTTTCAGTTCTGTTATTTACCTTTTGTAAATAAATTGTAAACTCTTGGAAGATCTCTAAAAGTTTGCATATTTGCTTGGAAGAAGATGGCTGCCCGAGGAGGACGTGGCCGAGGCCGTGGACACGGAGCTTTAGTGGATCCACCTCCGCTACCGCCGGTGACAATTGAGCAGTTGATGGCCATGCAAGCGCAGCTCATGCAGACAGTGATGGACCGTCTCGGTGAGCAACCAGCAGGAGCACCCCCACCTGTGCAGGTCCGTGACAAATGGGGTGAGTTTCTGAAAGGACGCCCACCTGTGTTCACACATGCCTCTGAACCTATGGAGGCGGATGAGTGGCTGAGAGCTGTGGAAAAGCAGCTAAACATTGCATAGTGCAACGACTTGGAGAAAGTCTTGTACGCCTCAGGTCAACTCCAAGGAGCTGCTCAGGATTGGTGGGAGTCATTCCAGTATGGACGTCCCGAGAATGCTCCAGAGATCACGTGGAAAGAGTTCACGGAGAATTTTAGGTCCTATCACATCCCTGAGGGACTTATTGAACTGAAGCAAGAGGAGTTCTGGGCTCTCAAGCAAGGGTCCATGTCTGTGGTGGAATACCACGTCAAGTTTGTACAACTGTCGCGATATGCCCTAGCTGAAGTGGCTAGGGATTCTGATAAACAGCGCCGTTTTCTAAAAGGGCTGTATGATGGACTCCAACTACAACTGATGTCCAACAAGTATGCTAGTTTCTAGGAATTGGTGGATCGTGCTATTGTGATCGATAACAAGCGTAAAGAAATGGACCTCAAGAAGAGGAAGCTCCAGGGACATGCGTCGGGTAGCAGCACTCGCCCGCGAGCTTTCCCGCAGCAAGGTTTTCCGCAGAGGAACCAAAGGCCACCCAACCAATGGAACAAAGGCCAGTATCCCCAGAGGAACCAGAACCAGCAGCGTCCCCAGTACCCACCGCAGTTTGGTAACTAGGGCCAACAGCGTCCCTAGCAATAGCAAGCTACCAATCAGGCGCCACATCAGGGAGTGCCCAACAATGCTCCAACCAAGAGTGGCACCCTAGGCAACCCCAATGCCTGTTACAACTGTGGAGAGGTGGGACACTATTCGTACCATTGCCTAAAGAAGCAGAACCGGCAGGCCCCGCAGAACCAGCAGAACAACCAGAGACCCAACGCTCGACCTCCGTTCACTGGCAAGGTGAATCATGTGTCGTCAGAATCAGCTCAGGAGGCGCCTGAGGTTATGTTGGGTACGTTTAGCGTCAACTCCATCTCCGCTACAGTACTTTTTGATTCTGGTGCCTCGCATTCTTTCATATCCCAAGCTTTTGTTAGAATGCATAGCATACCCCTGTGTGCCATGAAGGATCCCATGCTAGTAAATTCACCGGGGGGTAGCATGCCAGCAAATTATTGGAGCCCTTCTACTAGTATATTCCTAAGGGGGGTAGCTTTTAAAGTAAATCCAATTGTTCTAAGAACCGCTGGGATTGATCTCATCCTAGGAATGGATTGGATGAAGCAGCATAGAGCAGTGATACAATGCCAGGAGAAATCCGTTGTTGTGACAGCTCCAAGTGGTGATAGAATTTGTGTTGAAGTGGAAGTGCAAGCTCAACCAACTGCCACTATCAACCAGCTGAGCGATGTTGCCAACCAAGAGAATCAGGTGGTGGATGAATTCCTAGATGTGTTTCCCGATGAACTGCCAGGTATGCCACCTGATCGCGACATCGAATTCCTTATTGAGCTTTTGCCTGGAACTGCACCCATAGCTAAGAGACCATATAGAATGGGGGTAGATGAATTAGAAGAACTAAAGAAACAAATTAAGGAATTGCAAGAGAAAGGTTTTATTCATCCTAGTTCTTCACCTTGGGGAGCACCTGTTATATTTGTTGATAAGAAAGATGGCACATGAAGAATGTGTGTTGATTATAGGTCTCTAAATGAAGTCACAATCAAGAACAAGTACCCACTCCCTAGAATTGATGATTTATTTGATCAGCTGAAAGGTGCTTGTGTGTTCTCAAAAATTGATCTCCGTTCTGGATATCACCAACTAAAAATTCGTGCATCTGACATACCTAAGATAGCATTTACTACCAGATATGGCCTTTATGAGTACATAGTGATGTCTTTTGGACTAACAAATGCACCTGCATACTTTATGTATCTGATGAACGAAGTATTCATGGAGTACTTGGATAAGTTTGTAGTGGTATTCATAGATGATATCCTAATATTCTCCAAAAATGAAGATGAACATGCTGAACACTTAAGACTCGTTTTACAAAAACTCAGGGAACATAAGTTGTATGCAAAAAGGAGCAAATGTGAGTTCTGGCTGAAAGAAGTATCTTTTCTAGGACATGTGGTCTCTAATGGTGGAATAGTCGTAGATCCCAGTAAAGTGCAGGATGTGTTAAATTGGAGAGCCCCAGCCAATGTTAGTGAAATTCGTAGCTTTTTGGGTTTGGCTGGGTACTATAGAAGGTTTATTGAAGGATTCTCTAAGCTAGCTAAGCCTATGACAGCCCTGTTAGAAAAGAATGCCAAATTTGTTTGGTCAGACAAATGTCAGGCTAACTTTGAGGAGCTAAAGAGAAGGTTGACAACTGCCCCAGTGTTGACCCTACCTGATTTAAGTAAGAGTTTCTCTATTTATTGTGATGCATCTCGCCTAGGCCTTGGATGTGTGCTTATGCAAGAAGAAAAGGTTGTGGCCTACGCATCCAGGCAGTTGAGAAAACATGAACTGAATTACCCAACACATGATTTGGAATTAGCCGTAGTTGTCCATGCCCTGAAAATCTAGAGGCATTATTTGATCAGACATAAGTGTGATATCTATACTGACCACAAGAGTTTAAAATATATTTTTACTCAATCCGAGTTGAACTTAAGGCAACATCGTTGGCTGGAATTAATTAAAGATTATGATCTGGAAGTGCATTACCATCCTGGAAAGGCGAATGTTGTTGCCGATGCACTTAGCCGGAAGAGCTATGCCAACGGACTTCAGTTGACATTTATACCAGCAGAGTTGCGAGCTGAAATAGAACATCTCAACTTGGGTTTTGTCAATAATGTAGTAGAATTGGCTATAGAACCTACATTGGAGCAAGAGATACGCAAAGGTCAGTTGGAGGATGAGAAACTAAAGGAGATTGCAGAGCATGTAGTGGTTGGAAAGGCACCAGGTTTTCGGTTAGATGAGAATGATACTCTATGGTTTGGAAAAAGAATATGTGTACCTGAAGTGAAAGCTATCCATGATATGATTTTGGAGAGACGTGGAGAAGTGGCTTTTCAATTGGAATTGCCAGAAAGTTTATCAGGTGTGCATGATGTGTTCCATGTTTCTCAGTTGAAAAAGTGTTTGCGGGTACCAGAAGAGCAGATTCCCTTGGAGGAGCTTACTGTTAAAGAAGATCTCACGTATGAGGAGTATCCGGTAAAGATTCTTGAAACTGCAGAAAGAGTTACCAGGAGCCGCACTATAAAGATGTGCATAGTACAATGGAATCGTTATTCAGAAGATGGGTCTACTTGGGAAAGAGAAGAAGATCTGAGAAAGTCTTATCCGCAGCTTTTTGAGTAAGCATCATCCAATCTCGAGGACGAGATTCTCTTAAGGGGGTAGAATTATGACACCCTAATTTTTGGTATTATTTAAAAATAGATAAATTTGGTTTAAATATGCAATTGTTTGTGCATTTAAATATAGGGAATAATAAATTTTGTGAAATTAAAATTAATCATATGGTTAACAATTTGTTTTTGCACTCATGCTGTTGCACTATATTTTTGTGATGATTGGTTTGAGTCAAAGTTCAAAAGATATTCAAAAACATTTGAAATTGGTTTTGGAAAATCAAATAAGAAAAAGAAAACTCCTTTTCCTCTCCCTCCCTCCTTTCGGCCCAGTCGGCCTGCTGGCCATTTTCTTGGGCCGCCCACGATTTTCCCCTCTCCTCCTTTCTTCCTTGCTGGGCCAGCCCGCGTCGGAGGCCACAACCGTCGTTGCCGCGACCCCTCTTTCCTCTTGTGCGGCTGACGCGCTGGACCCACCTGTCGTCACTCTCCTCTCCAACCTCTAGCCGCTCCCTCCGGTTCTCTCGCTCAGTCGTGACGGCAACTGCCGCCTGCGCCCACGTCCCACGCGAGTGGGAGCGTCGCCTCTACCCCGACCTTCAAAAGGAGTGTGTGACCCCGTCTCCACCCTTCCTATCTCTAGTTCCCTCTCTCTCGCACTCGTTTGAGCACCCGGAGAACCACCGCAGTGACTCACCGGAGGAGCCGTCCGTCCCGCCGCGTCGGCCACCGTTCTCAAGCCGCTTCAACTCTGTTTTTCCTCCCGGTGAGCTTCGCCTCGTTCCCCGCTCCCTCCCCATACTTCTATTTCCTTGATTTGTGGCCTCTAGGGCCGTGTCCGTGAGCTCCAACGAGCTTCTTGCCATCATCCATGGCGGGCACGCCGCGCGGGTGACCCCGTGGCCATGTTTTGCTCTGGGGCGAGTTCGCTTTCCTCCCCGCATCACCCCGGTGCTCTCGGTTTTGAAAACCGTGTACCATAGCGTCGGTTAGGCCAACTCCGGTGAGGTCCCATCGCCGGCCATGGCGGCGCCGCCGTCTCCTCCCCAAAATCCGGTGACCCGGCCTCTCTCTCCTTTCCCCCATCTTTTCTCGGCCGTCCATCACTTGATCAACGGCCCAGGATCGCCCATACCCCTTCGTGGGTCCTTTTTCTTAAAGAGACCCTCGGTTTCTTGCTTATCCAACCCGTCGTCCTTGGCGTACTTCTGGAGTACGCATTCTCTTTCGGAAAACGTAGTTTCTTTGGTTTATATGAAAAATACGTTTTCAGATTAATTACAGAACTGCCACTGTAGTAAAACGTTTATAAAATCATCGTTTTAGCTCCGAATCGACCCGTTCAACTTGCGTTAGTTTTGTAATTTCGTAATCTACGCATTAGTGCCACTGATAGACCTGTTAGAAGCTTTTGAGTTTCTCGATTAAGTCTAGCTAGTTTTGGAACCTTGTTTAGCGCGTAACTTTTGCGTTGTAGCTCCGTTTTTCGTGCACTTCGCGTCATTGTGATCATAGCAAGACGTAGATGATTTTGGTAAACATTTTATTCAAATTTATTTATTGTTGGTGTACTGTTCTCATCATATTTATGTTTTGCTTGTATGTCTGCTTCGAATTGCGTGTTGTACTTCGTGTCGTTTGAGTTCAGATGGTGAGGAATACGTTGGGAATCCAGACGCGTACGAGGAGCAGCAGGACCAGCAGCAGTTCGTGAACCAAGGTAAGTATAGCATGGGCCTATCTTGATTCCTATTCATTATATAATCTACTCATTATACATGTGTCTAATATTGCTCGACTATAAGGACATCCTAGCCATTGATGACTTATATCTCGATACCTATGGGTTTTACTGCATATGGGTAGAATGCTAGTGCTCTATTCAAATATGATCAATACTATGATTAATGGAACAAACAGATAAACATGATGGTAATAATTGAAATATAGGGTGATGGTGCAAATGATGTCGATCATGTTGCCCTAAACTCTCCGTAAGGACTTATCTGTAGGGCAAAAGATGGGACATACAGTGCAACCGTGAGAGTCATATGGCTCTGACTTTAGCTCAGTAATAGGATCTTTTCTAGCTTGTTAGAGGTTACCCGAAAGGGCCCAAGAGGGGCTTGCCACTTTGGGTATAGAACTGCCTCTGTTCTGATGTGTATAGCCTGCGGGAATTGTGCCATCGAAAGGGGGTTCTCTATATCTGCCTGCCGAGGAAACCTTGTGGCCCTAACATGTTAGAAGAGGCCTATGGAAGGCTTCATAGTGTACCCTGCCTACTCACCTTGGGAGTGTTAGGGGATCGACGGGCCCCGGGCAAATGGGCAACACGACTCACAGGTAAAGATGCACAACCTCTGTAGAGTGTTAAAACTGTTATAACAGCCGTGCTCACGGTCACGAGCGGCCTGGAAAACTCACAGAATAAATGGTTACTTGATTCTTAGATGAACTGTGATGATGATGACGAGATCATAATGATGCTTTCTCTTCTTAATTCTGGTAGTGGATCATGTGGGTTAAATGGGAGTTTGAGCACAACTTAATAATGATTAATAATGAAATGTTGATCTACTAAAAGTGCTAACTGCAGTCAACCATGTCTAACCTTTTTGAGCCTCATGAATCCTCATACTATACTTGCGGAGTACAAGTGTACTCACACTTGTTGCTATTTTGTTTTTGGATAAAAATCCCGGATGGGTAACAGATGACAGTTTCTACGAGGACTTCCCAGAAGATTTCTAGGTTTGGGTCAACCAGTCGTCCTTCCCTGTGGATTAGACGCTACACCTGAGAGTTGCTATTTACTTTTTCGCTTGTTATGTAAGAACTACATGATGTAATAACGTTATGTATATACACAGTGATGATACTTCTGTTAATTTGTCGGCTTATGTGTGCGACTACTCCTGGGGCGCACATAAGATGTATGCACTCTATATTGTCCTTTAATTGGAGTGTGACACAACATTATATCATCATCACCGTCATCATCATCATAATACCATCATAGTTCACCATGAACAACAACATCATAAGTAACCATTTAGTTTGTGAGTTTTTCGGGCCGCTCGTGACCGTGAGCACGGCTAGTATACCAGTTTTACACTCTGCAGAGGTTGTGCATCTTTACCCATGAGTCATGTTGCCTATATGCCCGAGTTAATTACTCCCATAACACTTTCAAGGTGAGCGGGCAGGGTACACTATGAAGCCTTCCATAGGTCTCTTCTAACAAGTTAGGGCCACGAGGTTTCCTCGGCAGGCAGATATAGAGAACCCCCTTTCGATGGCACAATTCTCGCAGGCTATACACATCAGAACAAAGGCAGTTCTATATCCAAAGTGGCAAGCCCCTCTTGCGCCCTTTCGGGTAACCTCTAACAAGTTAGAAAAGATCCTATTACTGAGCTAAAGCCATAGCCATGTGACTCTCACGGTTGCACTGTATGTCCCAGCTTTTGCCCTATAGATAAGTCCTTACGGAGGGTTTAGGGCAACATGATCAACATCATTTGCACCTTCACCCTATAGTTCAATAGTCACCATCATGTTTATCCATTTGTTTCATTAGTCCTAGTATTGATCATGTTTAAATAGAGCACTAGCATTCTACTCATGTGCAATAAAACCAATAGGGATCAAAATACAAGTCATCAATGGCTAGGATGTCCTTATAGTCGAGCAAAATTAGACACTTGCATAATGAGTAGATTATATACTGAATAGGACATCAAGGTAAGCCCATGCTATACTTGCCTTAGTTAGCACACTCCTGCTGGTCTTCGAAGTACTCCTGGTTCCCAACGTACTCCTCACCGTCTGAACTCGACCAACACGGCAACATACACATTTCAGGAGCATTCATGCATAACAAACAAATCTATAATTAGAACAGTACACCAGCAGTATAAAAACAAGATAAAAAGTTTATGAAAATATTCTCTGTCTAGCTACGATCACATCAACGCGAAGTGCACGAAAAATAGAGCTACAACGCAAAAGTTACGAACTAAACAAGATTCCTATAACGAGTTAATTAACTTAACCTAATCAAGAATTTTAAATGTTACAAACCTAACTAACAGCGGCATTAACGCGTAGGTTATGAAATTACGAACCTAACGCAAGTTGAACGGGTCGAATCAGAGCTAAAACGATGATTTTATAAACGTTTTACTGCAGTGGCAATTCTGTAAATAGATCAAACTATTTTCGGATTTAAAATAAATAAAAATCAGATTTATCCAAATAGCTGAGGACTGCGGGTTCAAATACGAGAGAGGTGGAGGTCTCTTTAGCAAAAATCCCCACGAATGGGTATCATTAGTTATGGGCCATTGATCTCAGATCGGACAGTTGATAATAGATGGAGGGAAGAGAGAGAAGGCGCGACCGCCGGAGAAACAGCCAGCACGACGGCCCTCCGTTGCTGGTGGCGAGGATGCTGGCCGGCGTGAGCGAAACGGGCCCTAGAGGCCACTGTTCGATGAACAGAGAGCACCAGGAGAGAGCGGGGATGATGGTGAATCCGTCTCGAGGCAAAACATGGCTGGAGGACGGCCCATGCAGCGTGCGCGCCATGGCTGACGATGAGGAGCTCGCCAGCGTGGTGTAATCGAGCGCTACGGAGCTCCATTTTCCAATTAAATGCTATGGGAGGATGCGGAGAAGATGGCGAACTCAAGGGTGCCCTTTGCGCGGGCGGGGATGGTCCTACGTAGGGCTCACCATGGCCGGGTAGTGAGAGGAGCTTGTCGGCGCAATTGGCTAAGGCCCTAGAGGCCACCAATCATCACGGGAGATGGACGGGGAGAAAGAGGAGAGAGAGGCGAAGCTCACCATGCGAAAAACACGGGGCGGAGGCGGCTCGGGGACGACGGCCGACACGGTGGGGCGAACGACCGCTCCGGTGGTCACTGTTGCGCGATGGGGCGGTTCTACGAGCAGGAAATGGAGCGGGAAGGGCAGCTGGGGGAGGCGGAGACGGGGTCGCACCATCCATTTAAAGAGTCCGGGGAGCGGGGGACGCTCCCACGACGCGGAAGGAGGTGGGCGCGGGCGGCGGTTCTCGCTGGTTGCGTGCGACACGGGAGCGGCGAGAGGAGGGAGGCGACTGACGGGTGGGCCTTGCTCGTCAACGAGTGAGAGAGAGGTTGAGGGCAGAAACAGTTGCTGAGGCCGATCGGGCCGGCCTAGGAAGAGAATGAGGGGGAGGAAAAGGAGAATGCCACCGCTTGGTCTGGGCCTCGGCCAGTTAAGGGAGGAAGGGGAAGGGGGAAGGAAGCATGCGGGCCAGTGGGGAGCTGGGCCAACAGGCCGAAAGCGAGGAAAAGAGGAGGAGAAAAAAGATTTTGCTTTTCTTTTTCTATAGCACTTTTCTAAATTCATTTTCAAAAGGTTTTTGAAACCTTTTAGCATTTGAATCAAATCCAGTCATCACAAAAATACAATGCAGCGGCATGGATGCATGAACATGTTTCTATCCTTATATTTTGTTTTAAAATTTTCATAAAAATTATTATTTCCCTAAGTAAAAATGCTCACAAAAATGCTTATATAAATCATTTTAACTATTTTAGATAAAAGCAAATTTTAGGGTGTTACAAGCCCCAAGAAAAAACAACGAATTTTCACTGTGTCGTGGTTTGTATCCACCGACCGATCTGGACTGTATGAACATTGTATACACCCAAGAGGAATGCAAAAGATAGACTGCTAGTACTCCATTTGATTCAGCTGCTGCCGGTTTGACTATATATGATACAGTCAAATTTCACTACAATCTTTGAATTTGTCTCGAGTTTTGATCTACGTCCTAGTCCTTTTAATTACGCATTTACCTTTCTAAACTTATTCAAGTTCTCGTTTCAATATCAAAATTTTCAAAATACATGTTCAGCTCTCTAAACTTATATTAGTGTACCGTCTTGGTCCATCCTCTTTCCCTACACCATGTTGTGTTGCATATGCCCACCACAATCATTTGGCCATATCCCACTGCACCATGTTCGCCCATCAACAGTGGTGTTGCGCACGAAGATGAGGCATGTGGCCGGGAGCTCAGGTAGGATCCGCTATGCTGCTTGATCGTCCTTATCGTGCTTGCGCTATCGTACGTTGCGGCTGAGCCTTCGCCAACTGTGGCCCTTCTCGATTTCGCTTGACTCGTTTTCGCTCCATCTCACCGTGGTGCCGACTCCCGCCTCGTGATAGTCACATTGAACACCACCAACGCCACCAACACACTCCTACCTCTCCCCCGTCGAGCGTGTTCCAACGCTATGTGGCTACACGCACTACCGGAATTCACTTCTTTGCCGAGCGCCGGAGGCTTTGCCGAACGTTTTTTTTCGGGCGCTCAGCAAAGAAGGCTTTGCCGAGAGCCAAATAAAAAACACTCGGCAAAGCCTCTACACTCGGCAAAGAAGGCTTTGCCGAGCGTCCGATAAACGGCTCTCGGCAAAGAAGTTTCCTTGCCGAGAGCCAAAAAAAACACTCGGCAAAGAAGGCTTTGTCGAGCGTCCGATAAACGGCTCTCGGCAAAGAAGTTTCGTTGTCGAGAGCCAAAAAAAACACTCGGCAAAGGCTTCTTTGCCGAGTGCCAAAGTAAAACACTCGACAAAGCAATTTTTTAAACCACATTTTGGTGCCCTAAACGAATTCAAATAAAAAAGTTTTCAACTACAAAGTTTCATAACTTTTCATGATCTACAAACTTTATATTGGTCATTTCTTTATTCGACAAATTAATAATTACGTTGTTCATAAAATCTATATGTCTCTCATGTAGTTCCATGAAACTACAAGAGAGATATATAAGATTTGTGAACAATGTTAGCACCACAATTTCGGATGGAAAAACTTCCTAAATGAAGTTTGTAGATCTCGAAAGGTTATGAAACATTGTAGTTGACCACTTTTTAATTTGAATTCATCTTGTCATGGAAAACTACGTTTGAAATTCAAAATTTTAAAATTTTAAAATTCGAATTTTTCAAAAGACCTCGGATGGAAAAACTTCCTAAATGAAATTTGTAGATCTCAAAAAGTTATGAAACATTGTAGTTGACCACTTTTTTCATTTGAATTCATCTTGTCATGTAAACTACGTTTGAAATTCAAAATTTTAAAATTTGAAATTTTCAAAAGACCTCGGATGGAAAAACTTTCTATATGAAAAATGTAGTGCTCGAAAAGTTATAAAACTTTATGGTTGACAACTTTTTGATTTGAATTCGTTTAGGGCCTCAAACAATCAATTTTCACTTGGTTTAGTATAATATTTGAGTAACTGAAACGACATATAGACGCATGTGAGTGTGTAGTGCAGGTGGCAGATGAGGTATCGCGTGAGTGAGAGGTCACGAGTTCGAATCCCACCGACCGCGTAGCCGCGAATTTTGCGCGAAAAATGCCGCGACTTGAAAAAAAATTTCCAGGTTTTTTTCGCATTTTTTTATTTCGCGCTTTGCCGAGCGTCGGGCTCTCGGCAAAGGCTTTGCCGAGTGCCCGATAAACGGCTCTCGGCAAAGAAGCCTTTGCCGATCGGATTTTTGCCGAGGGCGCTTTGCCGAGAGCTGCGCTCGGCAAAGGCTTTGCCGAGGACCTTAGAGGCTTTGCCGAGAGCCTGGGGCCCTTGGCAAAGCAGCCGGCTCCGGTAGTGACGGGTAAGTGGGCATGTGTGGTGTGGCTAAGGTGAGTATGCAGGATGGTGGTGCAGAAAATGATAAACCATAATGATATAATGGTACTTTAGGGATCTGAGTGTGCAATTTGCAAATATGAATACCGAGACGAGAACTCAAAACTAGTTTAGGAAGCCAAACGTGCAACTTGTAAGTAACGGGATCGATATAAGAACTCCGAACGAATTTGGAGAACTGGACGTGTAATTTGAAAATATCGAAACCTAATGAGAACTCGGGACAAGTTCGAGGACTGCTACTAAAATTTAGTAAAATATAATAAAAAATTCTATTTTAAGTCAAATTATTTGAAGTTAGATAAGTTTATAAAGAATATTAATAGCATTTACAACACTAAATATATGCCTCATAACAATGTATTTTTTAATATACATGTAGTGACCATTGTTTAGTAATAATCATCATTATCATTTTCTTTTGTAAAACTAGAAACTAACTACATATAGGAAATTTCTACTTAAGATAAAGTTATACAAAATTATGACATTCTATTCTTTAAACTGAGGTTTGGTAGCAATTGAGAAATTAAAGTTGGGGCAAAGACTCATGGAGAGGTTGCAATTTGTATGGTGGATTTGGTTTATTATAAAAATGTAAATGATCCATGTAGGGATGGAAACAGATAGGATACGAATGGATATTACTGATATTACATTTGTTTTCATATTTCAATCCGGATTCGGATTCGAATACATATAGTATTAACTATGCTGGATAGGATATGATTGAATATCGACATCATAAATATGCAATTTCAATATTCGGATACGGATACAGTATCGGATGTCGAATATCCGGACTCGGATATGGACAGATCTGAATCCCTCTAAACAAATTCGATCACGAATATAGTCAAAAAAAAATATTCATACCATTTTCATCCCTGATCCATCCATGTGAAGTGTAGCAGCCGTAGGGCAGCATCTGTGCATATAGTAGGTGCGTAGGTGACATTGCTTAAGTCCCATCCAGCTGTGTTCGATAAGATTCGATTCTTTTGACCATGCACTGCTACTGTGCACAAATCTAACTGCCTCTACGTACACCATATATATATATATATATATATATATATATATATATATATATATATATATATATATATATATATATGAGCACGGCTAATAATACACCTCATTGTTGGCTGTAAGAATCTTCGCAGTCCACTTATATAATAATTATGGGACTTGCTATATCCCAGTCGTCTGGGATTTAGGAAAAATCCCAGGCGACAACTACAACCATCAGATCTTCATCCAACGCTCAGGTTCTGTCCTAGTTGTATCTGTACGTCAGCTTTCATAACGGGTCCGAAAATACCCATCACTACACTGCTATCCCTTAACGGGCCCGCCAAAAATAAACCCGTTAACCAGGTCAATCTGTACGCACTAGTTTTTGTTCACAAAGAGACGAAACGGGTCCACAACCAAACCCAAAACATATATATAGTCCTTAACGGGTCCAAAAAAACCCAGTAAGCTTCCTGGAGGTGTACCACATGAATAAACATTGGCTTATTTCTTCCCATTGAATTGGACTTTACATAGTGAGCCAAAAACATAGAAATCTGTCCTACCTAAACTCCTGCTACAAGAAAGAAATAGATCAAGTGGAATTACATTGAGAAATCAATAACTCGCATTTTAGCCGAAAAGCATGGCCATGGTGGCCGCCGCCTCCTTGTTCATTTGCTCTTGGCCTTGGTCTCCTGTTGCCCCATGAACAGCACGTCGGTGTTGGCATCGCCGTAGAAGAGGCACAGGTGCTGCTGGAACCCTGCTTGCGCAAAATCTCCCACAAATGTAAGCATTTATATGATTTTGAGGATAGATTAAACTAGATGGTAAATGATTATGCTGCACCTCAATCACACAATTAACACCTGCCTTTTCATATAACCAAGGCTATAAATGGCAGGCATCAAGCCATCCATTAAATGGTGAGGGAGGGGGTGCATAAATTAGGAAAAATGCATACATTTGTGGCAACCTTTAAATGTTAGGAATGCATACATTTGTGAACACAGGGAGTAGTAAATTACAGAATCATTTTATTTGGGGCCTGACTAGGAAGGTGGAATTTCAATCACACTAGGATTTTATCCAAATCTGAAGTGAAGTCCTAAAATTAGTGTCAGGAGCAACTTCCCTGATTCAGACACCCCCTGAGAGGTATGCCCATCTCTGGATATATAGATATCATATATCAATGTCCAGCAGGCCATTGATATTCATTTTGATGGAACAGCTCACGAATTACTGACTGCGCTTCTGTTGTCTAGACACATAAAAAGGTTATTGGTGGACGCCTAACCTACCCTGTATCTTCTCTATCATCTACTCTAACACCATTTCTGTTATCCCTGATCCAAAAGAGAAATGGGTTTTTTATTCTCAGCCACCAGAAATTACACATTACACCTATAGAAATTGCATCTAATGAAACCTGCAATTTTAGCATAAAATGTGTGCAATAATCATCAGATAAAACAGAAACACACTTCTCTATAAATACAAACTCTAGCTCATGAATAAGGAGCCTGCTAGTACAATTGAAGTGTACCATTACTTATAGTGATAATAAACACGAGTTCTTAGATAAGGAGCTTAATGGTGCATAGTTTACCAAAGAGCACCACAAGGTGCTGGGACATCCATAGTTGTGAATCTGCTGCACTGGCCAGCTTGTCCTTTACCTACCCTCAGAATGTTCTGCATAACAAAAGAGAAAGAGTCGAGTGGAGAGATGTCATTTTCTAAATCCAGTGGAGTTTGTTAATAGCACCATTTAAATGGGATGTCCAAAAATCCAAGTAGATTTGTTGTGACACCATGCATCCACACGCAACACAAACTACAGCTCCCGATCCATTCACTAAAAAGGACAATCCTACAAGTTGCCAATTTAACAAGTCACAATTAACAAAAGGAGTGTGCTTTAACAAGTGACAATTAACATACACAATCACAGACTACAAGTGACAATTTTTCACTATGGAAAGATAAGAACAAAATAAGAGGTATGTGTTTCCACATATCACAAATAACAAAGGCTTGGGATGTGGACAAATGACAAGAAACAATTTTTTTCTATGCAAAAAAAATAGGACAAAATATGAGGTGTGTGCTTCCGTAAATCACAAATGACAAAGTTTTAGATGTGTTAGCACAAAAATAAGTATCACCCCAGCCACACAAACATGCATATGAAACCATGCGTGCAGTAAGAACTTTTGTGCGTCAATCCATGAAGGGAGTGAAAGTATCATGCATGGCTAACCTCATAAGTTACCGTGCCACCAGAGGAATCAGACTGATGAAGTGTATCACACTGTGACACCCTAAATTTTTGTATTATTTAAAAAAAATAGATAAATTGATTTAAATATGAATTTGTTGTGCATTCAAATTCAGGGAATAATAAATTTTTGGGAAATTAAAATCAATCATAAGGTTAGAAAATGTTCATGCATGCATGCTGTTGCACAAGTATTTTTGTGATGGGTGGTTTTGTTTCAAATGCTAAAAGATTTTTAAAAAAAATTCCTTCCATTCCTTCCCTTCCTCAGTTCGGCCCGTAGGCCCTTCCTTGCGCTAGCCCATTTCTTTCCTCGCCAGCCGCCAGCCCAGCTTCGTTCCTCCCTCCCGCATCGCAACTGCTTCGGCCTGCTTGGCCCAGCAAGCGCGCCAGCCCAGCTTCGGACAGCCACCGCTGCCGCGCCTCCGTCCCGCCTAGCCGCTGCCATCCCGGCCCCGCCAGTCAGAGCCGCCCCCTTCCTCCCGCACGTCCCGCAACCGCGCCGGTCAGCCGCAACCGCACCGCGCCCACGTTCCACGTCGTGGGAGCGTCCTCCCCGCGCCCTTGCCTCTACAAAAGGAAGCCGAGGCCGACCCCGCATCCGCTGTTGTTTTTCCCCGCTCCCTCTCGCGTCGCCGTGCCCGAGAGAACCGCCGCCCCGAGGTCTCCGAGCTCCGTCAACCGCCCCTCCGCGCGGACAGCCTCCTCCGAGCCGTCTCCGCCCCGTTTTACCCCGCGGTGAGAACCCTCTCGCTCCCCTCTCTCTCCCGGTGCTCACGGTTCATCGAACCGTGGACCGTGGCCCCCGAACCGTGCACTCCGGCGAGCCCTTTTCCGCCGCCGGCCATGGCGACTCCGTGCGGGATGTCCTCCGCCCGCGTGATGTGCCCCACCAAGTTCGCCATCATCTCCTCTTCACTCCTGTGCTTCCCAATTTGAAAACCGAGCCCTGTAGCGCTCAATTGGACAACGCCGGCGAGGTTCTCGCCGCCGTCAATGGCGATGCCGCCGCATCCGTTCTCCCCTCCGGCGGCCGCATCTCTCTTCTCCCCCTCCATTTAATCTTGCCCATCCATCGCAAGATCAACGGCCGAAATCAGCCGATACCCCTTCGCGGGTCTTTTTGCTAAAGAGACCCCCTACTTTCGTGAATTTGAACCCGCAGTCCTCGGCAATTTGAATAAATCCGAATTTTGATTTATTTTAAATCCGAAAATAGTTTGATCTATTTACAGAATTGCCACTGCAGTAAAACGTGTATAAAATCGTCGTTTTAGCTCCGATTCGACCCGTTCAACTTGCGTTAGTTTTGTAATTTCGTAATCTACGCATTAGTGCTACTGATGGACCTGTTAGAAGCTTTTAAGTTTCTCGATTAAGACTAGTTTAGTAGCTAGTTTTGGAACCTTGCTTAGCGCGTAACTTTTGCGTTGTAGCTCCGTTTTTCGTGCAATTCGCGTCAATGTGATCGTAGCGAGACGTAGATGATTTTGGTAAACATTTTATTCAGATTTATTTATTGTTGGTATACTGTTCTAATAGTAGCCATGTTTTGCTTGTATGTCTGCTCCGAATTGCGTGTTGTACTTTGTGTCGTTCGAGTACAGACGGTGAGGAGTACATCGGGAATCCGGACACGTACGAGGAGCAGCAGGACCAGCAGCAGTTCGTGAACCAAGGCAAGTATAGCATGGGCCTACCTTGTTGTCCTATTCATTATATAACACACTCATTATGCATGTGTCTAATATTGCTCGACTATAAGGATTTCCTAGCAAATTGATGACTTGTACCTTGATTCCTATGGGGATTATTTGCATATGGGTAGAATGCTAGTGCTCTAATTAAACATGATCTACACTATGACTAATGGAACCAACGGATAAACATGATGATAATGGTGGAACTATAGGGTGATGGTGCAAATGATGTTGATCATGTTGCCCTAAACTCTCCGTAAGGACTTATCTGTAGGGCAAAAGCTGGGACTTACAGTGCAACCGTGGGAGTTAAATGGCTCTGACTTTAGCTCAGTAGTAGGATCTTTTCTAACTTGTTAGAGGTTACCCGAAAGGGCGCAAGAGGGGCTTGCCACGTTGGGTATAGAACTGCCTCTGTTCTGATGTGTATAGCCTGCGGGAAATGTGCCATCGAAAGGGGGGTTCTCTATATCTGCCTGCCGAGGAAACCTCGCGGCCCTAACTTGTTAGAAGAGGCCTATGGAAGGCTTCATAGTGTACCCTGCCTGCTCACCTTGGAAGTGTTAGGGGGTCGACGGGCCCCGGGCATACGAGTAACACGACTCACGGGTAAAGATGCACAACCTCTGCAGAGTGTCAAAACTGTTATAACAGCCGTGCTCACGGACACGAGCGGCCCGGAAAACTCACAGAATAAATGGTTACTTGATATGTGGATGAACTATGATGATGATGATGAGATCACACTGTTGCTTTCTCTTCTTAATTCTAGTAGTGGATCATGTGGGTTAAATGGGAGCTTGAGCATAACTTAATAATGATTAATAATGAAATGTTGATCTACTAAAAGTGCTAACTGTAGTCAACCGTGTCTATCCTTTTTGAGCCTCATGAATCCTCATACTATACTTGCGGAGTACAAATGTACTCACATTTGTTGCTATATTGTTTTTGGATAAAAATCCCGGATGGGTAACAGATGACAGTTTCTACGAGGACTTCCCGGAAGATTTCTAGGTTTGGGTCAACCCGTCGTCCTTCCCTGTGGATCAGACACTACGCCTGAGAGTAGCGATTTACTTTTCCCCTTGTGATGTAAGAACTACGTGATGTAATAACGTTATGTATGTACATGGTGATGATACTTTTGTTAAATTTGTCAGCTTATGTGTGCGACTATTCCTGGGGCGCACATAAGATGTATGCACTCTATATTGTCCTTTAATTGGAGTGTGACAAATTGGTATCAAAGCTGTGTCGACTGTAGGACGCAAACCTAGATAGAAATGGTCGTTTCTAGGAGTTTGACTTTATTTATTTACTTGCTACTATCTCCATCTTGATATTTTATTAAAATTTTATGCTCTATTTCTTATTCTATTGTATAAAATATTGACTCTGATAATATTTTATATCAAAACTATAGATGCCTCGCCTCAGTGCCGCTGCCTACGTCGCCCAGTTCTTTCCAGCAGCACCTGCTCCACCAGCACCACCAGCAGTACCACCAGTGGAGCCAGAGGTCGCCCACATCACTGACGAGGAAGAGGAGGAACCCATGGAGGAGGAGGTATTTTCAGTGGCTGCATCGGATGGACCTGCTTCGACCCCCATGGCTGCACCCATCCCACATGTGGATGCTCCAGTCCCCTCTGCTACACCTCCACCAGCATCCCAGGCCGCTTCTGCACCAACACCAGTGCCCTCCCCAGCTGCATCAGAGGAGCCAGAAGAGATAGGCTGGACCACCAGGAACAAGTTTAAGGAAGCTCCCGAAGATGCCCATTACCACAACCTCCTCACCACCATGCTAGCTGAGTACTATCCAGAGTTTGCTGCTTCTGTGAAGTACTACTGTGCGGAGCACACACATCCAGTGGAGGCGACGTACTGGAAGACCAATGTGATCATCACCGCCTGGAACAACACCGACCAATCTCAGGATGTTGTGACCACCCATAGCCACCGAGCCAGGCGTGCCAGCGCCTATGACAGCATGGAAGATGCTGCGCAGGCGGCGTACCTGCATTACCATGGTCGGCGTTTTGAGGACATGCAGAATGATCGCTACCGGTATCTTCCACGCTATGACTCAAGGGAGAAGACATGGGCGGTGTTGGCTCCTCCAGCTTCTGATCCCACCTTGGACACCACAGTGAGGCACCTCAGCGCCATGCAGGAGGTCAACGAAGCACTCAGGGAAGAGCTTCGTGCAGCGCAAAAATCTGAAAAGCGCCTTCAGAACCAGATAGATGAGATGGCCGTTCAGCTAGGTCAGCCTACCATTTACAAGAAGAAGGCCAGGGTGTTCACCATGGTGGATCGCGCTCCTTAGATACTTGCAGCCCCGTCTTAATGAATGCGTTCTAGATCGAAAGTCGTGTCAAGTTTATGTGTGTGTTGTGAACTTTTAATTGTCTTGTTGGTTGTGATGATGAACTTGAATGATTTGGAGTTTGTGTGATTGCTGGAACAGTGTGGGCTTGTCCACATGTTCTTTTTATCAAAACCTTAAGTTAGTGTTTGTTTAACTTAGTTGGGGTTTAAATTCTGCTTTACTGCTGTGCTGTTTCTCAGAGCAGTCTGCAATGTTTGTCTCATATCTCTAAATCTCTATGTCCGAAAATTATGAAATTTTTGTGGAAATAACTAGACTTGTGTACCTTTCATTTCCCACTGGAATCACCTCATTATCAATTCTGGTTTGAGAGATATACCTGCTACAACCTGGCAAGTCTGTGCAGTCTGTAACCTAGAACAGAAATTGTTTAGCTCAGTTTTTGATGATGTTGCCGTCTGTATCAGTGAAAAAGTTCTATACAAAAGTTGTAGCAGACTCTTTAAGCTTTCCAACGATGTATGCCCCGCCTATTTTGGATTTCTGGAACTTGAGTTACACACCAGTTTTCGGTCTGCTGTTGTAGACCATCGTTCAGAAATTTTCAGTTATGTTATTTACCTTTTGTAAATAATTTGTAATTTTTGGGAGATCTCTAAAAGTATGCACATTTGATTGGAAACAGATGGCCGCCAGAGGAGGACGTGGCAGAGGCCGTGGCCGTGGTCGTGGACACGGAGCTTTGGTGGATCCACCTCCGCCACCGCCGGTGACCATTGAGCAGCTGATGGTCATGCAAGCGCAGCTCATGCAGACAGTGATGGACCGTCTCGGTGAGCAACCCGCAGGAGCACCCCCACCTGTGCAGGTCCGTGACAAGCGTGGTGAGTTTCTGAAAGGACGCCCACCTGTGTTCACACATGCCTCTGAACCTATGGAGGCGGATGACTGGCTGAGAGCTGTGGAAAAGCAGCTAAACATTGCACAGTGCAACGACTTGGAGAAAGTCTTGTACGCCTCAGGCCAACTCCAAGGAGCTGCTCAGGATTGGTGGGAGTCATTCTAGTATGGACGTCCAGAGGATGCTCCAGAGATCACATGGAAAGAGTTCACGGAGAGCTTTAGGTCCTATCACATCCCTGAGGGACTTATTGAACTGAAGCAAGAGGAGTTCTGGGCTCTCAAGCAAGGGTCCATGTCTGTGGCGGAATACCGCGACAAGTTTGCACAATTGTCGCGATATGCCCCGGCTGAAGTGGCTAGGGATTCTGACAAACAGCGCCGTTTTCTGAAGGGGCTGTATGATGGACTCCAGCTGCAACTGATGTCCAACAAATATGCCAGTTTCCAAGAGTTGGTGGACCGTGCCATTGTAATTGATAACAAGCGTAAGGAAATGGACCTCAAGAAGAGGAAGCTCCAGGGACAGGCGTCGGGTAGCAACACTCGCCCGCGAACTTTCCCGCAGCAGGGTTTTCAGCAGAGGAACCAAGGGCCACCCAACCAATGGAACAAAGGCCAGTACCCTCAGAAGAACCAGTACCAGCAGCGCCCCCAGTACCCACCGCAGTTGGGTAATCAGAGTCAGCAGCGCCCCCAGCAACAGCAAGCTAGCAACCAAGCACCACGTCAGGGAGTGCCCAACAATGCCCCAAGCAAGAGTGGCACCCCAGGCAACCCCAATGCCTGTTACAACTGTGGAGAGGTGGGACACTATTCGTACCAGTGCCCAAAGAAGCAGAACCGGCAGGCCCCGCAGAACCAGCAGAACAACCAGAGACTCAACGCTCGACCTCCGTTCACTGGCAAGGTGAATCATGTGTCGTCGGAATCAGCTCAGGAGGCGCCTGAGGTTATGCTGGGTACGTTTAGCGTCAACTCCATCTCCGCTACCGTACTTTTTGATTCTGGTGCCTCGCATTCTTTCATATCCCAAGCTTTTGTTAGAATGCATAGCATACCCCTGTGTGCCATGAAGGATCCCATGCTAGTAAATTCACCGGGGGGTAGCATGCCCGCAAATTATTGGAGCCCTTCTACTAGTATATTCCTAAGGGGGGTAGCTTTCAAGGTAAATCCAATTGTTCTGAGAACCGCTGGAATTGACCTCATCTTGGGAATGGATTGGATGAAGCAACATAGGGCAGTGATACAATGTCAGGAGAAATCTGTGGTTGTGACATCTCCAAGTGGTGATAGAATTTGTGTCGAAGTGGAAGTGCAAGCTCAACCTACCGCCACCGTCAATCAGCTGAGCGATGTTGCTAACCAGGAGAACCAGGTGGTGGATGAATTCCCGGACGTGTTCCCCGATGAATTGCCAGGTATGCCACCCGATCGCGACATCGAATTCCTTATCGAGCTTTTACCTGGGACTGCACCCATAGCTAAGAGACCATATAGAATGGGAGTAAATGAATTAGAAGAACTAAAGAAACAAATTAAAGAATTGCAAGAGAAAGGTTTTATTCGTCCTAGTTCTTCACCTTGGGGAGCACCTGTTATATTTGTGGATAAGAAAGATGGCACACGAAGGATGTGTGTCGATTATAGGTCCCTTAATGAAGTCACAATCAAAAACAAGTACCCACTCCCTAGAATTGATGATTTATTTGATCAGCTGAAAGGTGCTTGTGTGTTCTCAAAAATTGATCTCCGTTCTGGATATCATCAACTAAAAATTCGTGCATCTGACATACCCAAGACAGCATTTACTACCAGATATGGCCTTTATGAGTACACAGTGATGTCTTTTGGACTGACAAATGCACCTGCATACTTTATGTATCTAATGAACAAAGTATTCATGGAGTACTTGGATAAGTTTGTAGTGGTATTCATAGATGATATCCTAATATTCTCCAAAAATGAAGAGGAACATGCTGAACACTTAAGGTTAGTCTTACAAAAACTCAGGGAACATAAATTGTATGCAAAAAGGAGCAAATGTGAGTTCTGGCTGAAAGAAGTATCTTTTCTGGGACATGTGGTCTCTAACGGTGGAATAGCCGTAGATCCCAGTAAAGTGCAAGATGTGTTGAATTGGAAAGCCCCAGTCAATGCTAGTGAAATCCGTAGCTTTTTGGGTTTGGCTGGATACTATAGAAGGTTTATTGAAGGGTTCTCTAAGCTAGCCAAGCCTATGACAGCCCTCTTAGAGAAGAATGCCAAATTTGTTTGGTCAGACAAATGTCAGGCTAACTTTGAGGAGCTAAAGGAAAGGTTGACAACAGCCCCAGTGTTGACCCTACCTGATTTAAGTAATAGTTTCTCTATTTATTGTGATGCATCTCGCCTAGGCCTTGGGTGTGTGCTTATGCAAGAAGGAAAGGTTGTGGCCTATGCATCCAGGCAGTTGAGAAAGCATGAATTGAATTATCCAACCCATGACTTGGAATTAGCCGCAGTTGTCCATGCTCTGAAAATTTGGAGGCATTATTTGATCGGACATAAGTGTGACATCTACACTGACCACAAGAGTTTAAAATACATTTTTACTCAGTCCGAGTTGAATTTAAGGCAACGTCGTTGGCTGGAATTAATTAAAGATTATGATCTGGAAGTGCATTATCATCCTGGAAAGGCAAATGTTGTTGCCGATGCACTTAGCCGGAAGAGCTATGCCAACGGACTTCAGTTGACATTTATACCAGCAGAGTTGCGAGCTGAAATAGAACATCTCAACTTGGGTTTTGTCAATAATGTAGTAGAATTGGCTATAGAACCTACATTGGAGCAAGAGATACGTACAGGTCAGTTGGAGGATGAGAAATTAAAGGAGATTGCTGAGCAGGTAGTGGTTGGAAAGGCACCAGGTTTCCGACTGGATGAGAATGGTACTCTATGGTTTGGAAAAAGAATATGTGTACCTGAAGTGAAAGCTATCCTTGATATGATTCTGCGAGAGGCACATGATTCTGCTTATTCTATACACCCTGGAAGCACCAAGATGTACTTGGACCTCAAAGAGAAGTATTGGTGGTATGGTTTGAAACGGGATGTGGCTGAGTATGTGGCCATATGTGATACTTGTCAAAGGGTGAAGGCTGAGCACCAAAGGCCTACAGGATTGTTGCAACCAATGAAAATACCAGAGTGGAAATGGGAAGAAGTTGGTATGGACTTCATTACTGGATTGCCCCGCACTCAACAAGGATATGATTCGATCTGGGTAATAGTGGATCGACTTACTAAGGTAGCCCACTTCTTGCCAGTCAAAACCACTTATAGTGGTGCAAAGCTAGCGGAGTTGTACATGGAGAGAATAGTATGTCTACATGGGGTTCCAAAGAAGATCGTATCTGACCGAGGAACTCAGTTCACGTCACATTTTTGGCGTAAGGTACATAGTGCTTTGGGAACCAAGTTAAATTTCAGTTCGGCGTATCATCCCCAAACTGATGGGCAGACCGAAAGAACCAACCAAATCTTGGAAGATATGTTGAGAGCTTGTGCTTTACAGTATGGTACTAGTTGGGATAAGAGTTTGTCATATGCTGAGTTTTCATACAACAACAGTCACCAGAAAAGTCTCAAGATGGCGCCATTCGAAGCTTTATATGGGTGAAAGTGTAGAACACCTCTATTCTGGAATCAGACAGGTGAAACCCAAGTGTTTGGACCTGATGTCCTACGCAATGCAGAGGAACAAGTGAGGATGATCAGGGATAATTTGAGAGTAGCACAGTCTAGACAGAAGAGCTATGCTGATATCCGAAGGAGAGAGTTGAGTTTCAAAGAAGGTGACTATGTGTATTTGAAAGTGTCACCAATGAGAAATGTGAGAAGATTCAATATGAAGGGCAAGTTAGCACCGAGATATGTGGGACCTTTCAAGATTCTAGAGAGACGTGGAGAAGTGGCTTATCAATTGGAATTGCCAGAAAGTTTATCAGGTGTGCATGATGTGTTTCATGTTTCACAGTTGAAAAAGTGTTTGCGGGTACCAGAGGAGCAGATTCCCTTGGAGGAGCTTACTGTTAAAGAATATCTCACGTATGAGGAGTATCCGGTAAAGATTCTTGAAACTGCAGAAAGAGTTACCAGGAGCCGCACTATAAAGATGTGCAGAGTGCAATGGAATCGTTATTCAGAAGATGAGTCTACGTGGGAAAGAGAAGAAGATTTGAGAAAGTCTTATCCACAGCTTTTTGAGTAAGCATCATCCAATCTCGAGGACGAGATTCTCTTAAGGGGGGTAGAATTGTGACACCCTAAATTTTTGTATTATTTTAAAAAAAATAGATAAATTGATTTAAATATGAATTTGTTGTGCATTCAAATTCAGGAATAATAAATTTTTGGGAAATTAAAATCAATCATAAGGTTAGAAAATGTTCATGCATGCATGCTGTTGCACAAGTATTTTTGTGATGGGTGGTTTTGTTTCAAATGCTGAAAGATTAAAAAAAATTCCTTCCATTCCTTCCCTTCCTCAGTTCGGCCCGTAGGCCCTTCCTTGCGCTGGCCCATTTCTTTCCTCGCCAGCCGCCAGCCCAGCTTCGTTCCTCCCTCCCGCACCGCAACTGCTTCGGCCTGCTTGGCCCAGCAAGCGCGCCAGCCTAGCTTCGGACAGCCACCGCTGCCGCGCCTCCGTCCCGCCTAGCCGCTGCCATCCCGGCCCCGCCAGTCAGAGCCGCCCCCTTCCTCCCGCACGTCCCGCAACCGCGCCGGTCAGCCGCAACCGCACCGCGCCCACGTTCCACGTCGTGGGAGCGTCCTCCCCGCGCCCTTGCCTCTACAAAAGGAAGCCGAGGCCGACCCCGCATCCGCTGTTGTTTTTCCCCGCTCCCTCTCGCGTCGCCGTGCCCGAGAGAACCGCCGCCCCGAGGTCTCCGAGCTCCGTCAACCGCCCCTCCGCGCGGACAGCCTCCTCCGAGCCGTCTCCGCCCCGTTTTTCCCCACGGTGAGAACCCTCTCGCTCCCCTCTCTCTCCCGGTGCTCACGGTTCATCGAACTGTGGACCGTGGCCCCCGAACCGTGCACTCCGGCGAGCCCTTTTCCGCCGCCGGCCATGGCGACTCCGTGCGGGATGTCCTCCGCCCGCGTGATGTGCCCCACCAAGTTCGCCATCATCTCCTCTTCACTCCTGTGCTTCCCAATTTGAAAACCGAGCCCTGTAGCGCTCAATTGGACAACACCGGCGAGGTTCTCGCCGCCGTCAATGGCGATGCCGCCGCATCCGTTCTCCCCTCCGGCGGCCGCATCTCTCTTCTCCCCCTCCATTTAATCTTGCCCATCCATCGCAAGATCAACGGCCGAAATCAGCCGATACCCCTTCGCGGGTCTTTTTGCTAAAGAGACCCCCTACTTTCGTGAATTTGAACCCGCAGTCCTCGGCAATTTGAATAAATCCAAATTTTGATTTATTTTAAATCTGAAAATAGTTTGATCTATTTACAGAATTGCCACTGCAGTAAAACGTGTATAAAATCGTCGTTTTAGCTCCGATTCGACCCGTTCAACTTGCGTTAGTTTTGTAATTTCGTAATCTACGCATTAGTGCTACTGATGGACCTGTTAGAAGCTTTTAAGTTTCTCGATTAAGACTAGTTTAGTAGCTAGTTTTGGAACCTTGCTTAGCGCGTAACTTTTGCGTTGTAGCTCTGTTTTTCGTGCAATTCGCGTCAATGTGATCGTAGCGAGACGTAGATGATTTTGGTAAACATTTTATTCAGATTTATTTATTGTTGGTGTACTGTTCTAATAGTAGCCATGTTTTGCTTGTATGTCTGCTCCGAATTGCGTGTTGTACTTCGTGTCGTTCGAGTTCAGACGGTGAGGAGTACATCGGGAATCCGGACACGTACGAGGAGCAGCAGGACCAGCAGCAGTTCATGAACCAAGGCAAGTATAGCATGGGCCTACCTTGTTGTCCTATTCATTATATAACACACTCATTATGCATGTGTCTAATATTGCTCGACTATAAGGATTTCCTAGCAAATTGATGACTTGTACCTTGATTCCTATGGGGATTATTTGCATATGGGTAGAATGCTAGTGCTCTAATTAAACATGATCTACACCATGACTAATGGAACCAACGGATAAACATGATGATAATGGTGGAACTATAGGGTGATGGTGCAAATGATGTTGATCATGTTGCCCTAAACTCTCCGTAAGGACTTATCTGTAGGGCAAAAGCTAGGACTTACAGTGCAACCGTGGGAGTTAAATGGCTCTGACTTTAGCTCAGTAGTAGGATCTTTTCTAACTTGTTAGAGGTTACCCGAAAGGGCGCAAGAGGGGCTTGCCACGTTGGGTATAGAACTGCCTCTGTTCTGATGTGTATAGCCTGCGGGAAATGTGCCATCGAAAGGGGGGTTCTCTATATCTGCCTGCCGAGGAAACCTCGCGGCCCTAACTTGTTAGAAGAGGCCTATGGAAGGCTTCATAGTGTACCCTGCCTGCTCACCTTGGAAGTGTTAGGGGGTCGACGGGCCCCGGGCATACGGGTAACACGACTCACGGGTAAAGATGCACAACCTCTGCAGAGTGTCAAAACTGTTATAACAGCCGTGCTCACGGACACGAGCGGCCCGGAAAACTCACAGAATAAATGGTTACTTGATATGTGGATGAACTATGATGATGATGATGAGATCACACTGTTGCTTTCTCTTCTTAATTCTAGTAGTGGATCATGTGGGTTAAATGGGAGCTTGAGCATAACTTAATAATGATTAATAATGAAATGTTGATCTACTAAAAGTGCTAACTGCAGTCAACCGTGTCTATCCTTTTTGAGCCTCATGAATCCTCATACTATACTTGCGGAGTACAAATGTACTCACACTTGTTGCTATATTGTTTTTGGATAAAAATCCCGGATGGGTAACAGATGACAGTTTCTACGAGGACTTCCCGGAAGATTTCTAGGTTTGGGTCAACCCGTCGTCCTTCCCTGTGGATCAGACACTACGCCTGAGAGTAGCGATTTACTTTTCCGCTTGTGATGTAAGAACTACGTGATGTAATAACGTTATGTATGTACATGGTGATGATACTTTTGTTAAATTTGTCAGCTTATGTGTGCGACTATTCCTGGGGCGCACATAAGATGTATGCACTCTATATTGTCCTTTAATTGGAGTGTGACACACACCATTTGCTGAGAGAATACAGATAGCTCGTGGTCCTTGTTGGGAAAATGATATAACCTTCATCGTCACATCCTCAACCAACAGAGAAAAAACAACATAAAAAAATCATAGTGGTGTGACAGACCTGGTAAAGAGGACTCTTCTTCACAATAGCTCCAGCTTTGCACACAGCAAGTGAAACCGCAAGAATGGCATTTGCTCCAAGCTTTACATCAAAGGAAATCGGTACAAACAGAGCAAGATGGATTCAAAGTTTAGGAACATAAGTATTAACTCCATGATACCTTCTGTTTACACCAGCCCCATTCATTGGAGGTTCCATCAAGCTGTTGGACCATGAAGTTATCAATCTCAACCTGCTCAGTTGGGTCCTGAAGCATAATTCACTAGTAAGATAGCTATCATGTGTTTTGGGTATCACATCATAAAAATCAAGTAACTTTAGAATTGAGATATCACGTCATTGAAATCATGTAACTTTAGAATTGAGATACATACCTTTCCAACAATTCCTGGTCCAATAATGCTATTTACATTGTTTACAGCCTAGCAAAAGACAATATGACTTATTAGTCCAATGTGAAATGAGAAAACAACCCATCAAAAAGGTGAAGGATACATAGTAACACTTAGCAAATTCTGGGTACAAAATCAAATTGGCAGTCAGAAAATAAGGTTTTCTTGTTCCAATCTGATGCATTGAGGTTTCTTTTAGACGTTTCATTTGTGACAACTGCAATAACCTACAGGTGCTATTCCGAACACATGATATGTGTAGTCTCTATAATTCAGCACACCATTCTATATAAGACTGCAGAAAATGCAAAACCAGCAGCCACTTAGATCAGCTAGCAGAAAAATAACAAAACGACGAGGCAAATGGTTCACACCAGCATATTGCATATACTTAGAACTACAATTGCAGTGCCCGATACTTGCAATTTAAATTGCTGCTGACTACAATTAAGTAACAGGATCTTTTATTTGTTTGGTCACTTCAACAACTATGTAGTAGAAAATTAGGATCACATAGTTCAGTGGTATAGCAAGGAGCGGTACTCTAGTTTGTAGAACAAAACATATTTCAGATCACAAGAAAAAGTAGAGGCCCTCATAAGATTTGAATTGTTCAAACAATTTTATGCAAGCATCAACTCTTAGCTGTTTAGAGTATTCTTTCACAGCCTATAGATGTGCAGCAGGTTTGAAAAAAAAAAGATCTAAAGCTGGAACCGAGGGGCGGGGTGGGGGGGAGCAGTAATCTAAAGATTAGCCCTCAGATTGACCAGTATGAGGTCCTAGACAACCTAGGAAACAAAACAATAGGCACACAATCCAATCAGGCTCTCCTCTCACAAACCGGCACAGATTTCCCACAAATACCTAGTCCCAGACGCACTGGGATTAGGATGGGATGGAAGCCACCTGCTTAGAGCAACAGAACAAGAGCAAAAGTAAGAGGACAGAGGAGAAAAACAAAGAAAACAAGAGAGATGTCATTTTCTGATCCAGTGGAGTTTGTTAATAGCACCATTTAATTGGATTTGCTGCTATTCTCTGACAGAAATCTGCAGAGTCAGAGTCATAGATGCAAATTAGCACGAATAGACCTTGACTCACTAATCTGCTATAAGTATTCTGTTCACTACAAACAAGACCATTTAAGTTCCAATCTGCTATAATAATTTAGACTTTACATATTCACACAAGTTGTAGCAAATGCAAGCTAGATAGCAGACAATCATGTGCTAAATTTAGAAGCTTGATACTACTCAGAGTATCATAAAATTCTCACAAGGGGTAGTACTAAGCTAGGTAGCAGACAATTGTGTACTAATAAGCTATCTGGCAGACCATGCATATTCATACAATCAACTTCAAAATACAATATATTTAGCTTCCTGGAAGCCACAAATATTATCGATCAAATAAGTGTATATCATAACAAACTGGAAAGAAGAGGTCAGCAAGATACCATGAAGGCCATGAAAGCCAACAGAACATGAAAAAAAAATTACTACCTATGCAGCCTACACAAGATATCATAACAATGCTTCAAATAGCATTATATAGACAGACAGATGGAGGGATGAGCATGTGTGCAGTTACATATTACTTTTACTGCATGCTTATAGACTGATACAAGTGTGCTAGACAGTGGATACAACAGATAACCAGCCTAAAACAAAAAGGTGTGAATTAGTTGCCTGTACTAGTCTTAGCATAATATTTACTTTTACTGTATGCTCATAGACTGACAGATGGACAGTGGACACGATACATAACCGGCCTGAAACAAAGTGACAGACAGTGGACAACACAAATTGATAAAGTGAATGAAACATCCCTTGAAATGAATGCTACTGTCTTTTAAATGCCAACTAAAGAACAAAATCCAGTGACAACGGAATATTAATTGCATGAAACAACAGAGGTGAACAACATTGAAGGGATGTTGCTGCTCCGTTAGAGGAGCAAATAACAGAAGAAATAGCAAGTGGCCTGAAAACCAGAGTAAATCGAAGATAATGACACCTAAGCCTAAGAACCTCAAAGTACCTCCTAGAAAAAAATAATATCTACTTATGAGTCCCAGAAGAAATAGAAACAGAAAAAATCATCTCAACCATACACAGTTGGTACTGTTCCTAAAACACATTCAAATATACACTTTGGTGTTTTTGGTTAATGAACACAAGCAGCCACCATTCAATTTTCAGAAAAAAAAACTGTTAAGCTACATATAAAACACCGAAGATGATGACTGCAACATTCACATGCCTTTATCTTTCTGAGCTTTTGGATCAGCAGAGTTCATCTATTTTGAGATACTTTCAGTTAATGAGAAGTAGGGCATTTAATTTTCAGAAAAAAAAAACAACAACACAAGATGTGGGGTTCAGTGAGTTTCTAAGATTCTCCATCGATTACCCAATGGCATGGCTTACTTTCAGCATAGCAGCTAAAGGGTATTCAGCATCCTTCAACTCTTTCTGCAGACTCACCCAACCCATGGAAGCCATCATTCCATCCAATTCCATCCCATTTCTCTCATTGCAACAATTTGCATCTAGAGTATATGCTAACAATTCATTAATACTGGCCAAATAAATTACAGTTTTAGCTATAGTGCTGATTGCTAAGTAGAGTACAAAGTTACAGTGACCAGATTGGAACATGACAGAAAACTAGTGACCAAGCTAGAGATGAAGCTGCAGGCTACACAGATTGACAGAGAGAGTAGCAAGATCCCAATGGGAAAAAACAACAGCATGGCAGGAGTAATAACTAGAGGACTGAAATTAAAAACCAATAACCTAACAACCTCAACCAATAAACATCACATGATCCGAACCCCACGAAATTCTATTGTCATGTTCCTGTCTGAACATTCACAAAACTCCACTCCCACGTCCTCACTGAAGCATAATAAACATGGAATGAACTAAAATGTGGTGTGTGCTAGCACAAATCATAATAAACAAAGGAAAATATGTGTTAGCACAAATCACAAGAAAAAAATTTCTATCAAAGGACAAGAACAAAAATTTGGTGTGCTGGCACAAATCACAATAAACAAAGGAAAAAGTATGTTAGCACAAATCACAAGAAACAATATTTTTCTATGAAAGGACAAGGACAAAAATTTAGCGTGGGCTTGCACAAATCACAATAAACAAAGCAAAAGGTGTGTTAGCACAAATCACAAGAAACAATTTTTTTCTATTAAATGACAAGGACAAAAAATTGGTGTAGGCTTGCATAAATCACAATAAACAAAGGAAAAGATGTGTTAGCACAAATCACAAAAAATTACTAAAAACAAGCTGCTAAACGTTACGCGCAAAGATTAACAATCGTGAGAGTCAGGATAAGGAGCTTAGTAGTGCATAGTTTACCAGAGGGGGCCACAAAGTGCTAGGACATCTATAGCTGTGATTCCGCTGATGCACTGGTCAGCTTGTCCTTTACCTACCCTCAGAATGTTCTGCATAACAAAAGAGAAAGAGAGTCAAGTTCAGATACTGCAACAAGAATATAGAAAGTTGGGGTGGTACGGCTAATAAGGATCAATTGCACATGCTCAGAACTATAATTGCAGTGTCCAGTAGCTGTAATTTACATTGTTGGTGATTGCAATTATGTAAGTGAATGTTTTATTTGTTTGGTTTTCATCAATAGGAGATATTAATAGTAGAAACACAGCATATTGTGGATGTATCTTATTTCTTGTACTAGAAATCCTAAAGCACTAGAAAAGAGTAGCTAGCAACTAGCAGGACACAAACCACAAACAAACAAATTTCTTGTACCATAAGAAATGTCTGCATCACACAAGATAATCATGATGAATGCAGCATATGCAATTGCCTCCCATTTTTACTGTAACCACTAAGATACCCCAAGTATAGGTGGGTGCAAAAGTGACCATATCTGAAAAGACATAGCTCTTGGTAAAAGGCAGTCAGGAAACAGGAATAGAGAGAGCTAGAACTTTCAGGTCCTCAGCCTGCTAGGGCTTGGAGATGGAGAAGGGAATGTATACATACAGCAAGTTTCTAGACAAAACCCTGCAGAGACAAGAAAAAACATAAACCAATTTAAAAATGGCTAATCGACAACAAAAAGGTAGTAACACAATAAAAGAAGACTTGTCTTCATTTAGGGACATACAAATATTTTAAGGAGACAATCTCCAATCTCATCTGGGATTTAGCCTGTGAGCTTGTTTAGATTGAGATCCCTGCACGAGGAAATCATTAGCATACAAATAACAAGCCAGATATAGGATGTGTTGGCTTAAAGTAAATAATTAAATAGTACTAAGGAACTGTGTCACATCATGGGACGGGTGGTCAAATTAGATGTGGTCGAGTAGGATTAAAAACAGAGATCAAATGCACAAAATCTCAGGCAGATGCAGGAAATTGTACGGTTCTCCGAGTCATCCACTTACACGAACGGTAGGCTCTTGAGCTGCCCTATAGCCGGCAAGATCTCCCCTCCTAGCAGATTTGACAGGTTCCTATTTTTTTCCCACAGAAAACAATGTCATCACAAGATTCTTCTTTTTCAGCAAACAAATAAAAAAATGACCATTTACTTCTCCCCAACAAAATGAGCAACAAAAACAGAGCACCATACAGATATGGTGTACTACGGCAAAGGAGTGTCTTGAGAACAAAACTTCAATGGCCGAAACATGCTCCGATGGCAAAAAAGAAATAACTATAATCAATATGTTTCCAACCTCACTGTAATATATCCTAGTGTTTGAAACAAATGCATTGCAACTTTAAGCTTTCCACACACTTAAGACCATGTCTTCCTATAGTGTCTGACTATTCTCATGCTCATAAATAACATGATTCAGATCAAATACAACGAAGCAAACCAAGTTTGGGTAATCAACAAAAACAGAACATTACTGCAGCTAGAGCACCAGTAACTAGTAAACTAGCATACTTCAAGAAAAGTGAAAATTAGGAAATCTCTTTCAACATAGGACATGCTATAGAAATTTACTTTTTGAGACAAAAGCTGACATCAATTCAATGATACGACTAAAAACACACTAATACATTAGCTAGTTTAAGGTCATATATTTCTGTAGTGAGCAAGTAATCATCCATTTAATTTGCTACTCATTTGAGCATAGACAGAGTGCTAAAGTTAGAATTTCACTGTAGTGTGTAGCATAACTAGGATAATAGAACCTGTTTAGGATAGAGTAAAATGTCAAACTCTAAACTCTGCAAGTATGAACTTGTTCAGAGTTATAGGATCAAAGGTCGGACACAGAAAAATTAAGAGAACATCCAAGATGTTTAACAGAAAGACAAGCAGCTAGCACATGATGCACGATGGATTTAACAATCTGTGACGCTTTGTTCAACCTGAACTCAATTCAGTCCCCTAGATCCCAAATGAGATAATTGAATTTTAGCTAATTCCTGCACTCCGGCACTTGCATTGCTCCGCACAACAAATTCAGAAACTAGTATAAATACAGAATAACTCCAATCTTATTTACAATTAACTAAAAATTCAGAAATGAATAGATATAATGAAGATAGTGTTGACACTGTACTAAACCTACTCCATCACTCTAATATCCTCGACAGGCAGATATAGAGAACCCCCTTTCTGTGGCACAATTCCCGCAGGCTATACACACCAGAACAGAGGCAGTTCTATTCCCAAAGTGGCAAGTCCCTCTTGCGTCCTTTCGGGTAACCTCTAACAAGCTAGAAAAGATCCTATTACTGAGCTAAAGTCAGAGCCATATAACTCTCATGGTTGCACTGTATGTCCTAGCTTTTGCCCCACAGATAAGTCCTTACGGAAGGTTTAGGGCAACATGATCGACATCATTTGCACCATCATCCTATAGTTCAATTATTACCATCATGTTCATCTGTTTGTTCCATTAGCCATAGTATTGATCATGTTCAAATAGAGCACTAGCATTCTACCCATGTGCAATAAAATCCATAGGGATCAAGGTACAAGTCATCAATGGCTAGGATGTCCTTATAGTTGAGCAATATTAGACACATGCATAATGAATAGATTATATAATGAATAGGACATCAAAGTAGGCCCATGCTATACTTGCCTTGGTTAGCACATTCCTGTTGGTCCTGCTGGTCTTCGAAGTACTCCCGGTTCCCAACGTACTCTTCACCGTCTGAACTCGACCAACACGGCAACATACACATTTCAGGAGCATTCATGCATAGCAAACAAACCTATAATTAGAATAGTACACCAGCAGTATAAAAATAAGATAAAAAGTTTATGAAAATATTTTACGTCTCGCTACGATCACATCAACGCGAAGTGCACAAAAAACGGAGCTACAACACAAAAGTTACGAACTAAACAAGGTTCCCATAGCAAGTTAACTAACGTAACCTAATCAAGAATTTTAAATGTTGCAAACATAACTAACAGTGGCATTAACGCGTAGGTTATGAAATTACGAACCTAATGCAAGTTGAACCGGTCGAATCGGAGCTAAAACGATGATTTTATAAGCAATTTAATGCAGTGGCAATTCTATAAATAAGTTAAACTATTTTTGAATTTTAAATAAATCAAAAAAATCAGGAAATTCAATCAACTGAGGACTATGGGCGGAATTATTGAAAAGGATGGGGTCTCTTTAGCAAAATGACCCGCGAAGGGATATCAGCGAGTCCTGGCCGTCGGATTCAAATTGATCCGCCCAGATTAAATCAAGGGGAGGGAGAGGGGGCGTCTGGCCAGAGACGAAGGGGAACACGGTGGCCCTCTGAGAGGTCCTTATTTGGTTTTGGTAATTGAGTGACAACCTTAGGTGGACTAATTGTGTTTATGTGAGATACACAGGGAATTAGTCCACAGATGATTGTGTCATGAAGGAGCTCATTGCATATGAGACATGACATGGAGTCATGTGACCAAGGTGGCGAAGATCAAGATGAGGCTTGGCTTGATGGACCGGTTGCAAGTGTGAAGGGCAAGTCGGAGGCTTTGGAGCGATGGACCGCAAGGCGGTGAAGCTTAAGCAAGACTTGGCGCCGATGGACCGAGGCAATGGTGAAGAGCAAGTGAGGTCAAGATCGATGAACCAATACGGTCACATGATGATATGAAGTGGATCATATCATTTGTGATATGGTTGGCGCATGTGTTGCATCAACGTCGAAGGAGATGGAGTGGAATGCACAAGGCAAAGGTATAACCTAGGGCATTTCCATTTCACCGGTCATAGGTGTGTAGAGAAGTTGATGATCGAGTTTAGGATAGATGGCCGTACTATCAAGAGGGGCAATCTCGGTTAGCTCGGAAATCAAGTGCCACTAGATCATTGTCTTGAGCATATGCATTAGGATCTAGTAAAGAGCTAACATAACTCCTTGGAAAATAATTGTGAAAATGCTAACACACATGCACATGGTGGTATACACTTGGTGGTGTTAGCACAGTTTGAGAAGGAGTGGAGTTTTAGCGGTAGAAAGGGGTTTGGGTTCAGCGCTTTTTAGGAAGTGAAATGTCTTTTTTCTACTGCGTCGGAAGTCGGAAAAGAAATAGAGGTGAACAGAGGTCACAGAGGTGACCGGACGCGGTCTCTGTATGACAGGACGCGTCCGGTCAGCGTTCAGCGTCTACGCTTGCTTTAGTTTGATGATCGGACGCGTAGCACGTCCGGACACTGTCGATCGGACATGTCCGGTCGTTCAGGGAGCTTACTGGACTCTAATCGGACACTGGCACTGTGGCGTCCGGTCAGTTCTACAGCGCGTCCGGTCGTTGTTTCGTTGTGCGCTACTCAGGCTTGACTAGCGCGTCCGGTCAGTTACGGGACCAACGCGTCCGGTCCCGGGAGCTTACTGGAACCTCCATGTTCGCTGTTTTGCTGCGACCTGCGCGTCCGGTCCCGTTAGTGACCTGCGCGTCCGGTCAATACAAGTTTATACGCACGAAAACTAGCCGTTGGAGCATGCTACTGACCTGCGTGTCAGGTCAGTTCGACCGGCGCGTCCGGTCGACCCGAAACTTGCCTAGTGACGGGACTAACGGCTCTATTTCATTGTGGAGCTATAAATAGATATTGTGGCTGGCCTTGGCCGGCAGCTGAGCACCCTTAGGCCTTGGTGGCTTGTGTTGGTGTGCTTGGGAGCCCTCTAACTCACTTGAGCTTGATAGTGATCATCCGATCGAGTGAGAGAGCGATTCTAGTGCGTTGCATCGTGAGGATTGCATTGAGTGGCACTAGGTGATCGAGTTGCAAGCCGGTGGTGCTTGTTACTCTTAGAGGTTGCCACCTCCAAGACGGCTTGGTGGCTTGCGACTCCGTTGAAGCACACGTGGAGATTGTGTGTGGCTCCGAAGAAGGATTTGTGAGGGGGATTGTGCTCACCCCGCGGGGATCGTGAAGAGCAACTCTAGTAAAGCTCGTGGCTTGGAGGATCCCCATCTTGAGAGTGGATGTGCGGCACCCACTGAGGGTTTGACTCTTAATAGTCAATTAGCTCGTGATCCATCAAGTGGGTGTATCGCCACAACGGGGACTAGCTTGGTGGCAACCAAGTGAACCTCGGTGAAAAACCGCCGTGTCAACATTGTGTACATCTTCTCGGTAGTTTGCTTTCGATTCACAAGCTTGTATTTACATTCATATACTTGTGCTTGTGTAGTTGCTCTTGTAACTAGTTTACTTGTGTAGTTAGCTAGTTACCTTCTTGCTTGTGTAGCATAGAAGTAGCTCCCGTTGCGTGGCTAATTTGGTTTGTGTAACCTTGTTAGTCATATTGCTTAGTTTGTGTAGCTAAGTAATTTGCGCTCTCTAGTTTGGCATTAGTTGCCTTGCTATTGAGCATTGCTAGTGAGCATAGGTGGCTTCGTGCTTTTGCTTACTAGAATTGTGTAGCAGCTCCCCGGCTTTGCTAAAGTACTAGTGCATAGGTTTGTGTGACCTTGCTCTAGAATTGTTTAGGAGAGCTCTTGCTAAGGAAAGCACCTTAGTTACATAATTAGGATATTTGTGAGGTGCTTGTGAACTTAGATAGAGGCGTGTAGTCTTGGCTAGACCGATAGTTTTAATTCTGCATTTGTTTTGGTTTGCCGACGCGATTATTTTTAGAAAGGACTATTCACCCCCCTCTAGTCCGCCATCTCGACCCTTCAATTGGTATCGGAGCCCGGTCTCTCATTTATGGTCTTCACCGACCCGAGAGGATGGCGGAATATGGACTAGATGTTGATTGTCCTCATATGTTTGATGGCACACACTTTGCACGGTGGAAAAATTGGATGATATGCAATTTTAAGTTTATTTGCCCTCAAATGTGGTGGATGGTAGATGTAGGCTTTTCTCATGTGTTGGATGAAGATAATCTAACTCAAGCACAAGAGAAATGCCTAGATCTTGATATCCAAGCTACTAACATCATGTATAGATCTTTAGATGATAGCATCTTTGGTAAGATCATGGACCTCAAATCTGCTCATGAGATATGGGCCTATCTTAATGAAAAGTATGGAGCTATCACCGATGATGACGATGATGTCAAGCCCAAGGAGGTTGCACATGATGATGTTGAGCATGACCACAACACGATGGTTGTGGAGGATTGCTCCACCTCATGGTCAAGTGATGATGATGATCGATCTACCACAAGTTCACTTGACAAGGATGGTGATGATGCATCAAGTGTTGCAAGTGATGTTTCTACCCCAAGCACACTTGATGGTGACAACGTTGGTTCATGCTCGGGCCTTGATGATGCTACTACAAGCCCATCCACTACATCACATTGCTTCATGTCACTAGGTGACACAAAGGTATCAAATGATAATGTGATTGATCATGTTGATTCATATGATGAGCTTGTTAGTAGACTTGCTAGCATGAACATGTCTTTAGAAAATGAGAAAGCTAAAACCATGAAATTGGAAAATGAAAACTCATTTCTAAAAACCACATGTGAATAACAAAAGCATCTACTTTATGTTACTACTTGTTCACATGAGGAGCTAAAATTGGCTCATGAGGAACTTAGTGTTGCTCATGATAATTTGGTACAAGAACATGCTTCTCTCTTTAAGATGTTATTAAAGAAAATTAAAATTAATGAGAGCTCATCACATGGATCAAATGATCAATTGCAAAATGTGACTAACCCATGTGATGTAGGGAGAAAGCATGTATCCACCTCTTGTGATGACTTATTAGATATGCCATGTTCTTCACATATATATGCTTGTTCTACTTCTATGTCTTGTGAGACTAACATTTTGAAGGAGAACAATGAGCTCAAAAGTGAAGTGAAGAAATTGAGCAACAAGTTAGAGAGGTGCTACAACTCAAAAGTCACCTTTGAGCATATGTTGAAAACTCAAAGAAACTTTGGTGACAAGAGTGGCCTTGGTTTCAACAAGAGCAAGAGGAATATGACCAAAGGGGAAAAGAAAAGAGAAAGGAAGATGAAGAAGCTAGCTCGAGAGAAGCTCTCTCATTTCATGTGCTACTGATGCCATGAAGTGGGTCATCTTCACCAAACATGCCCCAACTTAGAGAAGGTCAAGTTGAAGAAAGAAGAAGAAAGGCTCAAACGCAAGTGCTTCAAGTGCCATACATGGGGTCACTACACCTCAATGTGCCCAAACAAGAAACTAGTGAAGCAACAAGAAGAGCCTCAACCAAAGCCACACGTTGAGCATGAGAAGAAGAAAAAGAAAACAAGAAGGGGTGGAAGAGGAAGGCATCCAATGTAAATCCAAGATACCAAGATGATGAGCAAGAATCAAATTGAGAAAAGAAATTTGGCTCACATCAAGTGCTTCAAGTGTGAAGATATGGGACACTTTGCCTCGGGGTGTCCTACCAAGCTTGAGAAGAATGCTCAAGCAACTCATGAGAGGCAAGGCAATGAAGAGCATCACATGAGCAAGGAAGAAAAGGCTCAACCAAAGAGAAGATGTTATTCATGCCGGGAAAGGGGACATATGGCTCATTCATGTCCCCTAGGTAATAATTATAAGCCTAGTTCAATTAATAATACTAACATGCTTAGAAAGGATGGCAATAGTACCTCATTGGTTGGAATTGCAAAACATCCCGCTACCCATACTAAAGTTTTGCCTAAGTATGTTGCTCCTAATTTGAGAGGACCCAAACTTGTTTGGATACCATCAAAAAGTGGTTGATTGTTTGTAGGTACCATCGGCATTAGAGGCTTCATTCTTTTAGATTTATATTGGTCATAATATGTTGAATCAAGTTTTAAAGCTTAGTGCATATTCTATCACAATGCCAAGTCAAAATAAGTGGAGTCCAAATGCTATAACATACAAGTGCAACATTCAAGATTGTGGTGATTTATTGGATATATTTGATGGCTTGCAAATATTTGAGTTGGAGCTTGCTAAAAGGATGATCATGTGATAACCAAGGTATATCTCTAGTTGATCATTTTATTTGGGTGCATATGAGTTGATTGAATTGGATATATATGCAATGTTGCTTGCTATGAGATGATTGAATGGATTAAATGCCTAGCAATCAAATTTGGATTTATTTGGGTTGGATAAATTCATGAGATGACATTTAGTAAGTGGATTGAATGGATATATGTCTTATGAAAATGTTCAAACAAGTTAGTTTCAAGTTTGATTTAATTTGGTGAAGTATAGCTCAATGTATTGAAATCTGTCCATTATTGAAAATCTGAGCTAGCTGAGATCAAGTCTGAGTTTGAGTAAATAAATCATATTGGATTGGCTTGAAATTTGGTATGCATGCTATAGACTTATGATATGAGATTCTGTATAAATTTCATGATAATTGGATGAAAAATGCTATGGTTTTAGAGCAGTGGCGGACCCATAGATTTTTTAGAGCCTGGGCGAACATAATAACTAATACCAAGTTTACACAAACATACCAACTACTAGTATAAGTAAAGCCAATAACATGTGAATGAGCTTACATTAAGAATTAATGTTCTAAAACTAGAAACTACGCAAAGGTTCTAGAATTTGGATGGAACTGACACAGTCGATCTTGTGAATTTGTGTTCTAGCCTAAAGGCCGATCCATGTCACAAACGTGCTTCTTTTTCTTTGCTTGCCTGTTACCTGATCTGTACTGCTGTCTACGCTGTTGCTCACGAAGGAGCCCGGGCAGGCGCCCAGGGTCGCCGGGCCCTGGGTCCGCCGGTGTTTTAGAGCACATCTTGTCAGCTATAGTGCAGCAGTTTTCAGCATGTAGCAGTGGTGGAAGATTTGAAATCTAGTAGCAATCTAGAAGTCAAATGAAGCTCAAATTTTTACAGTTTCTAGATGACTTAGTAATTCACATCTCCACCAAATTTTATGGCATTTGGACCTATACATTGAGAGATATGAATTATTCTTTGAAGGGTACAGAATCTGCCAGAAAAGTGACAATTATTGGATTGATCTAGAGTCACTTTAACTGAAAGGTCCTCAAGTTGGAAACATATTTATAAGTGTTTGAGGCACCTAAGTTTGGTTTTGAATTGATCTAGAAGCATGATAAGAAATGAGTACAAGGGCATTGATTGTGGAATGTACTTAGTGTACAAATTTGGTACTCAAATTTGAAAATGAAGATCAAACTCAAGATGAAGATAAGGTTCAAGTTCTAGTAATAATTGGAGATCATTTGATAGAAAGAAAAGGACTTAAAGAATAATTCAAGTTTACTCATCAAGTTAAGTCCATAGATCAATCAATCAAAGGCAATTCAAGTAAGTGTCAAGGATGGTTCTTTGGAGAGAGGTCACTTCTCCCTGCTGAGGGGGATTGCCGCCCATGGGTGGGTAAACCGAGCACCAGCTTGGAAGGCTAACATAGAAGTGATGAATTCAAGGGACATTTGAGATGCTTAATTGAAGCAATCAATAGGGTTGATCAAGAAAAGCAAGCAACACCCAAAAGAGAGCTAGTCATAGTTATAAAATTGGTATCATAAGTACTTCTCTGATGCAAGCATTGATCAAAGAGAAAAAGCAAGCCAACCACAACAAAAGATAATGCACTTGATTATTAGTGGTTCTCATTTCATATGGGTGAAGAATGGATTTCTCTATAATGATTGGTCTTCACCAAGCTTATAAATTGTACTTCACATTTCTATTGGAGTAATGAATTGGAATCTATGTGACTATCCTCTACTCCAACATAACAAAGGTATCATTGCAATGTGCATGATCATTTCATCCCTTACTAGTATGCGATTAGTGCATATAGTACATGCTTACTAGGATCATGCATAACAAATGAAATGTTTAAATTCATAGCCTACCACTATTGCTTGAATTGTTTAAATGATCTAGTGGTATGTGTATGAATTTGCTCATGAGCTAGTAAACCCAAGTACTTGATCTAGTTTGGATTGCTAACAAGTGACAAGTACAACATTAGCCAGATAACCCTTAGTATGAGGAGTGAAGAAGCTTGTCATTGGATCAAACTGGACTTAGAATCTTAGGCAAATCAACTTAGTTCAAGTCATATTAGAAGCTCATGACAATGATATGGGTACAAGCACAAGACAACAATGCAAATGGATATCTAGGGTGTTTCAAATGGTATCTAGACTCAAAATATTTCTTCAATTGGTATTTACAAGTGGTGTCTAGATCATGATCTACAAGTGATATCCTACAAGTGGTACTCATAAAGATAGCAAATGTTCAAGAAAAGATCATATTGACAAATCCTACAAGTGGTTCCATGATAGAGGATTCTTCAAATTGGTATCACACACTTATTCGTGGTATTTCTACACATGATATCATTTATACAAGATGGTGGTTCCACAAGTGATGCTCAACTTTAAGTGATCATCAAATAAAGAAAGTTCCCTCACACACAAGAGCTCAAGATTATCAAGTGAATGACCCATGCTATGACATAGGGGGAGGAGCCCCACCTAATGGTATCAAGGTCAAAGATCCTAAGTGGTATCTCAAGAGCAACATACAAGTAATGTCATTCCAACATGTGCGGTGATGTCCATCAACAACGCAATATTCAAGTCTCAACCATCTACCCCAATGCAAGCATTTGAATCAATGAGAAGTACACCCTTTATGGAAATTGATGACAAAGGGGGAGAAGTTGGAACAAAGATATGTCAATACACCAAGAGAGAGGGTTTGGAAAGAGATTGAACAAAGATATCATGAGAAGATGAGTTTGGACATGGAGATGGACAAAGAGGAAACAACATTGAAAAAATGAGAAGGATCAAAATTCTTGGACAAAAGAAGCATACAAGTAGGGGGAGCAAGCTCATGAACATTGTTTGGTTGCATTTGATATGTGCATATTCATGTGCTTGCTTGCATTGCATAAGTTTTATATTTAATATGCATGCTTGTGTGTTGTATGCTAGTTATAGAACTTGAATGATGATATGATAACTAGCATGCATAGGATGATAGCTAGACTTGTGTTTATCATGAAAAACTAGAACCTTGCTTATAATGTTGATCTCACGGGGTTTCTAGTATTTTTGATGTCTAGCTACTCATGATGCTAAGGATGATGACAAACTTGTGATTTTCAAATGGTATCGAGCTATCAAATGGTATCGAACTACAAAGGTTTATTCTATACACCTTAGCATCACTTAGTAGTGCTAACCCTCCCACAAATTTCATATTTATGCATATGTGCAAGCTTGAAACCAAACCATTTGAGCACATATGTAGGGAGAGTTATCACTACCAAGTCGGATTTTATGGTGCTTATCCAAATCCTAACATAGAGCTTAAATGTTGAATAAGTGGCATAAAGTCCAAAAGAACTTAATTTCCATATCTTTGTAGAGTTGTCATCAATTACCAAAAAGGGGGAGATTGAGAGGTCCTTGTTTGGTTTTGGTAATTGAGTGACAACCTTAGGTGGACTAATTGTGTTTATGTGAGATACACAAGGAATTAGTCCACAGATGATTGTGTCATGAAGGAGCTCATTGCATATGAGACATGACATAGAGTCATGTGACCAAGGTGGCGAAGATCAAGATGAGGCTTGGCTTGATGGACCGGTTGCAAGTGTGAAGGGCAAGTCGGAGGCTTTGGAGCGATGGACCGCAAGGCGGTGAAGCTTGAGCAAGACTTGGCGCCGATAGACCGAGGCAACGGTGAAGAGCAAGTGAGGTCAAGATCGATGAACCAATATGGTCACATGATGATATGAAGTGGATCATATCATTTGTGATATGGTTGGTGCATGTGTTGCATCAACGTCGGAGGAGATGGAGTGGAATGCGCAAGGCAAAGGTATAACCTAGGGCATTTCCATTTCACCGGTCATAGGTGTGTAGAGAAGTTGATGACCGGGTTTAGGATAGATGGTCGTACTATCAAGAGGGGCAATCTCGGTTAGCTCGGAATTCAAGTGCCACTAGATCATTGTCTTGAGCATATGCATTAGGATCTAGTAAAGAGCTAACATAACGCCTTGGAAAATAATTGTGAAAATGCTAACACACATGCACATGGTGGTGTACACTTGGTGGTGTTAGCACAGTTTGAGAAGGCGGTGGAGTTTTAGCGGTAGAAAGGGGTTTGGGTTCCTCTCTCCCTCCCGCCGAGCTTGTGAGGCGGGATTCGGCGCTTTTTGGGAAGTGAAATGCCTTTTTTCTACTGCGCCAGAAGTCAGAAAAGAAACGGAGGCAAACGGAGGTCACAGAGGTGACCGGACGCGGTCTCTGTATGACCGGACGCGTCCGGTCAGCGTTCAGCGTCTGCGCTTGTTTTAGTTTGATGATCGGACGCGCAGCGCGTCCGGTCACTGTCGACCGGACACGTCCGGTCGTTCAGGGAGCTTACTGGACTCTAATCGGACGCTAGCACTGTGGCGTCCGGTCAGTTCTACAGCGCGTCCGGTCGCTGTTTCATTGTGCGCTACTCAGGCTTGACCAGCGCGTCCGGTCAGTTACGGGACCAACACGTCCGGTCACTTCGGGAGCTTACTGGAACCTCCATGTTCGCTGTTTTGCTGCGACCTGCGCGTCTGGTCCCATTAGTGACCTATGCATCCGGTCAATACAAGTTTATACGCGTGAAAACTAGCCGTTGGAGCACGCTACTGACCTGCGCGTCCGGTCAGTTCGACCGGCGCGTCCGGTCGACCCGAAACTTGCCCAGTGAGGGGACTAACGGCTCTATTTCATTGTACAGCTATAAATAGATGTTGTGGCCGGCCTTGGCCGGCAGCTGAGCACCCTTAGGCCTTGGTGGCTTGTGTTGGTGTGCTTGGGAGCCCTCTAACTCATTTGAGCTTGATAGTGATCATCCGATTGAGTGAGAGAGCGATTCTAGTGCGTTGTATCGTGAGGATTGCATTGAGTGGCACTAGGTGATCGAGTTGCAAGCCGGTGGTGCTTGTTACTCTTGGAGGTTGCCACCTCCTAGATGGCTTGGTGGCTTGCGACTCCGTTGAAGCACGCGTGGAGATTGTGCGTGGCTCCGGAGAAGGATTTGTGAGGGGGATTGTGCTCACCCCGTGGGGATCGCGAAGAGCAACTCTAGTAAAGCTCGTGGCTTGGAGGATTCCCATCTTGAGAGGATGTGCGGCACCCGCTGAGGGTTTGACTCTTGATAGTCAATTAGCTCGTGATCCATCAAGTAGGTGTATCGCCATAATGGGGACTAGCTTGGTGGCAACCAAGTGAACCTCGGTGAAAAACCGCCGTGTCAACATTGTGTACATCTTCTCGGTGGTTTTCTTTTGATTCACAAGCTTGTATTTACATTCATATACTTGTGCTTGTGTAGTTGCTCTTGTAACTAGTTTGCTTGTGTAGTTAGCTAGTTACCTTCTTGCTTGTGTAGCATAGAAGTAGCTCCCGTTGCGTGGTTAATTTTGTTTGTGTAACCTTGTTAGTCATATTGCTTAGTTTGTGTAGCTAAGTAATTTGCGCTCTCTAGTTTGGCATTAGTTGCCTTGCTATTGAGCATTGCTAGTGAGCATAGGTGGCTTCGTGCTTTTGCTTACTAGAATTGTGTAGGAGCTCCCCAGCTTTGCTAAAGTACTAGTGCACAGGTTTGTGTGACCTTGCTCTAGAATTGTTTAGGAGAGCTCTTGCTAAGGAAATCACCTTAGTTACATAATTAGGATATTTGTGAGGTGCTTGTGAACTTAGATAGAGGGGTGTAGTCTTGGCTAGACCGATAGTTTTAATTCTGCATTTGTTTCAGTTTGCTGACGCGATTATTTTTAGAAAGGACTATTCGCCCCCCTTCTAGTCCGCCATCTCGACCCTTCACCCTCCATTGCCGGTGGCGAGGATGCTCGCCGGTGTGAGCGAAACGGGCCATACCGGCCACTGTTCGTCGAACCGAGAGCACTAGGAGAGGGCGGGGACGATGGCGACCTCGCACAAGCCCTTTTTGCGGCCGAGGAGGGGTCTGCACGGGGCTCGCCATGGCCGGTGGCGGAGGGAGCTCGCCAGAGTTCATGAAACCGGCCCCAGAGACCATGACTCACCAAATTGAAGGCACCGAGAGAGAGAGGAACAAGGCGACCTTGCCTAGGCCCTTAGTGCGTCCGGGGAAGAACCCGAGTGGCACCCGCCATGGCCGGCGGCGGGTGTACTCATCGACGCGCACCGAAGATGGCCCTAGTGGCCATGAAACGTGAAATCGAAGACACTGGAAGGGAGAGGAGATGAAGACGGAGCTCACCGTGGCTTCAAATGAGGCGAAGGCGAACCAGAGACAACGGACGACGAGCAATGGCGCTCACGAGCTCGTGGTCTGCTCTGCTGCTACGGTTGGGATGCTATGGCTTCAAGGGAAGGAGAAAACTGCAGCGGGGAGTGGCGGCTGGAGTCCGGGCTCCCTTTTGTGGAGGCAGGGAATGCGGAGGATGCCCCCACGACGCGAGACGTGGGCGCGGGGCGACAGTTTCGCCTTGACCGAGAGAGAGGCGCGGGAGGTTGGGGAAGGGGAGGAACTGACGGGCGGGCCCGGCGCGTCGGTGGCACAGGAGGGAGAGCGGGGTGCGGCAGGGGCAATTGCTGCCTCTGACTGGGCCGGCCCAGCAAGGGAAAGAGGGGAGAGGGGGAAGGCGAGCGGGCCAAGGAAAACGGGCCAACGGGCCGAATTAGGAGGTAAAGGAAGTGAAGAAAATTCCCTTTTCATTTTCTAAATTGATTTTATAAATCCAATTTCAAAAGATTTTTAAATCCTTTTGGCATTTGAATAAACCAGACATCACATAAAATATAATGCAGCAGCATGGATGCATGAACATGTTTCTATCCTTATATTTGTTTTAAATTTTTCATAAAAATTATTATTTCCCTAGGTAAAAATGCTCACAAAAAATGGTTATATAAATCATTTTAACTATTTTGGATAAATGCAAATTTTAGGGTGTTACAGCGGCATAGTGACCAGCAGCTCTTTCCCAGGCTGTTATGGGCGATGGTGTCGTGATTTGACCCCTGTCTCTCCTAGCTTATCTGGGTGGTCGACGCAGGGACATGAGTGATGTTACAGGGGGTCTCGAGCGTGCCAATGGGAGAGCGGCATCAGGGGCAGGGGTCGGGCGAGTCGGAGAATTTCTTGCATCCGAGACCCTGTATCAGGGCCTCGGGCGAGACGGAGAATCGACCTATTGAAGGTTGCTGACCGAGCCGATCTCGGGCGAGACGGACAACTGCTCGCAGGCGGCCTTGCTTAGTTTTGGTTGATGAAAAAGTTTTATCCCTGATTTGGGTACCCCTAATCATGGTACCCGACACAATACATATTCGGATTTCTATTCGGATAGTTGCTCAATTCAACTAAAAGTGTATATATTGTTAAATTCAACAATGTATGAATAAAATTTTACTATTAAGTTCATTGTTAACCGAAGCGTACTAAATAAAATCTCCAATATCAAACCGCCATTGCCCCGGCCATGCCCTGCCGCCTTGCACCCGAGCTGTTCCCCGCCGCCTAGCCTGTACCTCTCACACCCCACCATGCCTCATGCTCAAAAGCTAGATGAAGAGAGGGGTGGAGGCGCGACTGCGGTACTGTAAGTGCATTTGCCCCCGTTGTGGGTTTTGGATAATTAATGACAATCAAATTAGGATTTAACATGTCTATCTAAGTGAATATGTGTCACACCCGGTTTTCTAAAGAACAAAATCAGGCTAATCATATGTGTGCCCAGGAAGTCCACACATATACCAGAATGAAAAAGTATCAGAAATAATGTTATTATATAACGTATACATAGCTATATTAACACTTACATCAGAGTATCGCGGAACGGTGACTAAACTTTGGGCTCCATTCTTCTCAGGGACGGCTGACTGGGGGTAACATATGCCTAGCACTTCTACTAGTCTTCTGGAAACTTCACTACACCTTTGTCCTTTTTCCGAGTAGCATCTTATTGCACACTGGAGTGTTGGGGAAATAGCAAGAGTGAGTCCATGTCGAACTCAACAAGTATAACATAGGGTTCATGAGGCTCAAAAAGGCTAGACACTGTTTAACTGTGTTTAGCTTTTAATCATCATATAATTAGCAATTGAGTAGCATCAAGGTAATCCAAATCCCATTAATGAATCAATGATCAATTGTAATAAGGATAATGAATAGCATTAACATGAGCATAATAATAATCAACAATAATTAAGCATGATATAATAATGGTGATCAACTATTCTGTAAGAATCCCTAAGGTCGCTCATATCCGTGAGCACGGCTAGTATACCAGTTTTTAACTCTGCGCAGAGGTGTACACTTTCACTGTGAGTCATGATTTCCAAATGCATAGGTTTACAAGGCCCAAAACATCAGAGACCATATAAAGCCATTCAAAAGTTCGTCTAACAAGTTAGGGCCATTAGATTCACTCGGCAGGCAGATGTAGAACCCCCCTTCCCGGTGGCACAACAACCGCAGCCTATACACACTAGGCTAGGGGCTCGCACTACACCCAACGTGGCAAGCCATTCTTACGCCATTTAAGGTAACCTCTAACAAGCTAGAAAAGGTCTCTTGAACAACTAGAGCCAGAGCCATATAGCCCTCACAGCTGTACTGTATGTCCCGGTTATCACTTACAGGTAAGTCCTTACGGAGAGTAACTAGAGCATCAAAATAACCCACATGCTCTAGCCCCCTTTCAACAGAAATAACATCATCTTAATTGGTTGATTTCATAATCCATTAGTCAAATTACAAGATCATTGTTCATAATTAAGCGCTAGCAGTAGCTACCCAAATGCATAACCCATAGGTGACAAGGAAACAAGATATCAATAGCTAAGTTATAATCTCTATGGTTGTCAAGGAAGACACATGCATATGTATAATAATTTCAGTGAATAGGCAACAAGGATGGTCCCATGTTATACTTGCCTTGATCAAAGCTTTCCTGATGATACTGCTGGTCTGGCTCAAAATAATACTCCTGATCGTCAAGAAATTGCTCACCGTCTATACTCGATCATCAATCAACAACACACATGCATCCAATCAAACATACACGAAGCAAACAAAGAGATACAATTAGAACAGTACACCAACAATAACAAAACAGTAATAAAAGTTTATAAAACTCTTCTACACGTTACTACGATCACACAGACGCAAAGATCACCAAATTCGGAGTTAAAACGTGAAAATTATGAATTTTCTAAGATTTTCCTATAGATAAATAAATACTCAATTATAAACTCGAAAAATAAATTATCAAAACCAACTGTACAACTACACTAACATGTAGAGCTCGCAAATACGAACCTAACGCAACTTGAACGGATCAAATCGGAGTTAAAACGAAGTTTTTATGACCAAAACAATTCTAGTGGCAAAACTATAATTATCTAAAAACGTATTTTTGAATAAACCGGAAGAAAATACGCTTCCAAAACGCGAAAACGTTCTTTCAGTTTTACGCTACGGACCGCGGGTTGATTACTAAAAAGCTGAGGGTCTCTTTAACAAATTTACCCGCGAAGGGGTATCTTCTAATCTCGACCCTTGATCTCAAATCGGACGGCTCGTGTTCATCATCACCCTACAGTGCTCATTCCGGTCACCCCCTCAAGTCTGGCCGGCGGCTCCCCCATGGCCGGTGACTCCCCGATGGCCAGAGATGATGGATCTCCCCACCTAGACCACCATTCAAGCCCAAACTCGAACCAACCGAACGAGATGCTCCACGCGAACTCACCCAAGCAATAAAAACTAGCTACGACAAACTGTATCCGATATGCGGCAACAAGAGGACGGCGGCGCCATTACCGCACTACGGTGAACTTCAAAAAACGCGATTCGAAGCATCTTCACCCAAAAGAAAAGCATAGGATGATAGAGAAGGAGAGTGCGGTCTCACCAATGCAAAGAATACGGCCTCAAATCCACCCGAGAGCTCCTCCCACGAACAACCGCCATACTCCAACTACCTCAAGCCCTAGACCTCGTTTTCTCGTGGTGGAACTCACGGTTTAGATGAAAAACGGGAAGAGGAAACATGCGGCTACCAATTTATAGCTTCACATACTCGTATTTGGTTAGGAATCTCAAGGTATGAGATTCGGTTCGGTTGGGAACGGTGAAGTCTCCGGCTCGAACACGGCGACACGAAGAGGAAGCAGCTGACGTGTGGCCCCCACTCGTCAGCGAGAGAAAGAAAGGGAAACGCTGCTGCTGCGGTACTGGGCTGGCCCATCCGGTGGCTCGCGCGGAAAAGCAGGCCATCGGCCCAAGGGAGAGGGAGAGAAGGCAGGCCGGCCCGGTTGCACAGGTAAGCTGTTTTATATATTTTTTTCTTTCTTTTCTTTATTTGTTTATTTTCCAAAACCTTTTTCAAATAAAATTTTCTAAACCAAATCAAAATAAAATAAAATAAAACCACTACTCAAAATAAAATAAATGCAACAGCATGAATGCATCACCAAATAATCTTTTCTAAATTTTAATTTGCCCTTAATTGTTATCTAACTTATTTGAAATTCATTATTCCTAAAGTTTAGAATTTTTGGGTGTTACAAATTCTACCCCCTTAAAAGAATCTCGTCCTCGAGATTGAACTGCTTACTCAAACAATTGCGGATATGATTTCCTTAATTCATCCTCTCTTTCCCAAGTTGTCTCTGCCTCTGAATATCGATTCCACTGCACCTTGCACATTTTAATAACCCGACTTCGAGTAACTCTCTCAGCAGTCTCTAAAATCTTAATCGGAAACTCTTCATATCTAAGATCCTCCTTAACAGTCAACTCTTCTAAAGGTATCTGCTCCTCAGACACACGCAAACACTTCTTAAGTTGTGAAACATGGAACACATCATGTACTCCAGACAAATTCTCAGGCAACTCCAACCGATAAGCAACTTCTCCACGTCTAGCAATAACTTTAAATGGTCCAACATACCTTGGTGCTAGTTTACCTTTCATGTTAAACCTTTTCACACCTCTCATAGGTGACACCTTCAAATAGACATAATCACCTACCTCAAAAACTAAATCTCTTCTTCTATTGTCAGCATAACTCTTCTGACGAGACTGTGCTACTCTCAAATTCTCACGAATCACTCGCACTTGATCTTCTACGTTTCTAAGAACATCTGTACCAAACACCTGAGATTCACCTGTTTGATCCCAAAACACTTACGTCCATACAAAGCTTCAAACGGTGCCATCTTAAGACTCTGTTGATAACTATTATTGTAAGAAAATTCTGCATAAGGCAAACTCTTATCCCAACTGGCTCCATATTGCAATGCACAAGCTCTCAACATATCCTCTAATACCCAGTTGGTCCTTTCAGTCTGTCCATCTGTCTGTGGATGATATGCTGTACTAAAATTCAATTTTGTTTCCAATGATTCATGTACAGCTTTTCAAAAGTGCGACGTAAACTGCGATCCTCGATCAGATACAATCTTCTTTGGAACTCCATGCAAACATACTATTCTTTCTATATACAAGGTAGCTAATTGTACTCCTGTGTAATTTAATCTTGACTGGTATAAAATGAGCAACTTTAGTCAATCTATCCACTATCACCCAAATAGAATCATAACCTCTCTGAGTACGTGGTAACCCTACTATAAAGTCCATACCAACTTCCTCCCACTTCCATTCAGGAATCTTCATTGGTTGCACAATCCAGCAGGTCTTTGATGCTCTGCTTTCACCCTCTGACAAGTGTCACACAATGCCACATACTCAGCCACATCTCGCTTTAATCCAACCCACCAATATTTCTGTTTAAGATCCAAATACATCTTAGTACTACCAAGATGAATGGAATAAGCTGACTCATGAGCTTCGCTAAGAATTGTCTGTCGAACAGCTTGATCCTCAGATACACATAGCCTCTTTCCAAACCACAAAATCCCATTATCATCCATTCGAAAACCCTGGTGACTTACCAATCACTATATCTTCTGCTATCTTCTTCAGTTTCTCATCCTTCAACTGACCCTTGTACATTTCTTACTCTAAAGTAGGCTCTATCACTAATTCCATTGTATTAGTAACAATTCCTAAATTCAAATATTCAAATTCAGCACATAACTCACTAGTCATAGACAGCGTCCGTATCTCATTGGCATAACTTTTCCTACTAAGAGCATCAGCTACTTTATTAGCCTTACCAGGATGATAGTGTATCTCAATATCATAATCCTTAATCAACTCTATCCATCTGCGTTGCCTTAAATTCAGATCTAACTGAGTGAAAATATACTCCAAACTCTTATGATCAGTGTATATATCACTCTTATGTCCAATCAAATAATGTCTCCCAATCTTTAAAGCATGAACTACAGCTGCTAACTCCAAATCATGTGTAGGATAATTCAACTCATGCTTTCTCAACTGCCTAGATGCATAAGCCACAACTCTGCCTTCTTGCATAAGAACACATTCCAAACCTTGACGAGAAGCATCACAATAAATAGAAAACTTCTTACTCAAATCTGGTAAAACCAAAATAGGCGTTGTAGTCAACCTCTTCTTCAATTCCTCAAAACTAGCTTGACATTTATCCGACCACACAAACTTGGCATTCTTCTCTAATAGAGATGTCATAGGTTTAGCAAGTTTAGAAAACCCTTCAATGAACCGTCTATAATATCCAGCTAATCCCAAGAAACTACGAATCTCGCTAACATCAATAGGTGGTTTCCAATTTAATACATCCTTTACTTTACCTGGATCCACTGATATCCCTCCATTAGAAATAATATGACCAAGGAAAGAAACTTCCTTCAACCAAAACTCACATTTACTTCGCTTCACATACAATTTATGCTCTCTAAGCTTATGCAATACCAACCTCAAATGTTCAGCATGCTCTACCTCTGTCTTGGAAAATACTAGTATATCATCAATAAACACTATCACAAACTTATCCAAATATTCCATGAACACCTTATTCATCATGTACATAAAGTATGCAGGTGCATTGGTCAATCCAAATGACATAACAGTATACTCATACAATCCATACCTTGTAGTAAAAGCTGTTTTTGGAATATCAGAAACACGAATCTTCAACTGATGATAACCAGAACGTAAATCAATCTTAGAGAACACACAAGCACCTCTCAACTGATCAAACAAGTCATCAATCCTGGGCAAAGGGTACTTATTCTTGATAGTTACCTCATTTAGTGACCGGTAATCAACACACATCCTCTGACCGCCATCTTTCTTATCAACAAAAATAACTGGTGCTCCCCAAGGGAATGAACTAAGTCGAATAAAACATTTATCTTGTAATTCTTTAATTTGTTTCTTAAGTTCTTCTAATTCATCTACTCCCATCCTATATGGTCGTTTGGCTATAGGTGCAGTTCCAGGAAGTAATTCAATAGATAAGCAAAATCTGATTTTTCTGGGCGAACTCCAATTTCAGCAACTCAGTAAAACTGTCATATCTCGAGCTACAGACGTCCAATTCAGATGATCTTTACATGGTTGGAAAGCTTACAAAATTATCTACAACTTTTATTCATAACACTTTTTCTGATTCTGTCAATAAATTGGCCAAAAACTGAACTTAACCGAAACTGTTTTAGAATTCCAGACTGTGCAGTAACTCCAACTTGGAACAGGTATATCTCTTATCTCATAATAGATATTAAAATAATTCTTGTGGGGTTGGAAAGATATAGAAGTCTAATTATTCCCAGTATAATTTCTTAAATTTCTCATTAATGGATTTTAAGTTATTTCTTAAACATCCCAGACTGACCTAAAAATCAGCAAAGGACAGAACTATGTTCCCTCATAACCAACTAATATATTTTGATCAAACTTAATATTCTTAACCATGGAACTTGTAGGCCTGTCTACAAAACTCCAGCACACATTACAAAGATCCAAATCACACATTATCATAATAACAATCCATCAATCACACATCACGTCATCGGTACTACACGTGCTTCTTCAACAATGGTGGTCATCCTAAGAAAAAGTATGGATGATGAAAAGCCATCGAATCTTTGAACCAGGTAAGATCAGAAAACTTTTAGTAAAAACAACATAAAACAAAATCCAAGGGAGTAAGAAATAAAAGCTCAAAGGAAGCTATCAAGGAAGGGATACAACAAGACAAGGAAAAGAAAATAGTCAAAATCAATGAGTCAAGGGATGACAAAATAGTTTTATAGTAAAATAAGTTTTAGAATACGTCCAGTGCTACTTGGCATACGTCCTACAGTCAACACCGCTCTGATACCACTCTGTCACACCCGGTTTTCTAAAGAACAAAACCAGGCTAATCATATGTGTGCCCAGGAAGTCCACACATATACCAGAATGAAAAAGTATCAGAAACAATGTTATTATATAACGTATACATAGCTATATTAACACTTACATCAGAGTATCGCGGAACGGTGACTAAACTTTGGGCTCCATTCTTCTCAGGGACGGCTGACTAGGGGTAACATATGCCTAGCACTTCTACTAGTCTTCTAGAAACTCCACTACACCTTTGTCATTTTTCCGAGTAGCATCTTATTGCACACTGGAGTGTTGGGGAAATAGCAAGAGTGAGTCCATGTCGAACTCAACAAGTATAACACAGGGTTCATGAGGCTCAAAAAGGCTAGACACTGTTTAACTGCGTTTAGCTTTTAATCATCATATAATTAGCAATTGAGTAGCATCAAGGTAATCCAAATCCCATTAATGAATCAATGATCAATTGTAATAAGGATAATGAATAGCATTAACATGAGCATAATAATAATCAACAATAATTAAGCATGATATAATAATGGTGATCAACTATTCTGTAAGAATCCCCAAGGCCGCTCGTATCCGTGAGCACGGCTAGTATACCAGTTTTTAACTCTGCGCAGAGGTGTACACTTTCACTGTGAGTCATGATTTCTAAATGCATGGGTTTGCAAGGCCCAAAACATCAGAGACCATATAAAGCCATTCAAAAGTTCGTCTAACAAGTTAGGGCCATTAGATTCACTCGGCAGGCAGATGTAGAACCCCCCTTCCCGGTGGCACAACAACCGCAGCCTATACACACTAGGCCAGGGGCTCGCACTACACCCAACGTGGCAAGCCATTCTTACGCCATTTAAGGTAACCTCTAACAAGCTAGAAAAGGTCTCTTGAACAACTAGAGCCAGAGCCATATAGCCCTCACAGTTGTACTGTATGTCCCGGTTATCACTTACAGGTAAGTCCTTACGGAGAGTAACTAGAGCATCAAAATAACCCACATGCTCTAGCCCCCTTTCAACAGAAATAAAATCATCTTAATTGGTTGATTTCATAATCCATTAGTCAAATTACAAGATCATTGTTCATAATTAAGCGCTAGCAGTAGCTACCCAAATGCATAACCCATAGGTGACAAGGAAACAAGATATCAATAGCTAAGTTATAATCTCTATGGTTGTCAAGGAAGACACATGCATATGTATAATAATTTCAGTGAATAGGCAATAAGGATGGTCCCATGTTATACTTGCCTTGATCAAAGCTTTCCTGATGATACTGCTGGTCTGGCTCAAAATAATACTCCTGATCGTCAAGAAATTGCTCATCAATCAACAACACACATGCATCCAATCAAACATACACGAAGCAAACAAAGAGATACAATTAGAACAGTACACCAACAATAACAAAACAGTAATAAAAGTTTATAAAACTCTTCTACATGTTACTACGATCACACAGACGCAAAGATCACCAAATTCAGAGTTAAAACATGAAAAATATGAATTTTCTAAGATTTTCCTATAGATAAATAAATACTCAATTATAAACTCGAAAAATAAATTATCAAAACCAACTGTACAACTACACTAACATGTAGAGCTCGCAAATACGAACCTAACGCAACTTGAACGGATCAAATCAGAGTTAAAACGAAGTTTTTATGACCAAAACAATTCTAGTGGCAAAACTGTAATTATCTAAAAACGTATTTTTGAATAAACCGGAAGAAAATACGCTTCCAAAATGCAAAAACGTTCTTTCAGTTTTACGCTACGGACCGCGGGTTGATTACTAAAAAGCTGAGGGTCTCTTTAACAAATTTACCCGCGAAGGGGTATCTTCTAATCTCGACCCTTGATCTCAAATCGGACGGCTCGTGTTCATCATCACCCTACAGTGCTCATTCCGGTCACCCCCCTCAAGTCTGGCCGGCGGCTCCCCCATGGCCGGTGACTCCCCCATGGCCGGAGATGATGGATCTCCCCACCTAGACCACCATTCAAGCCCAAACTCGAACCAACCGAACGAGATGCTCCACGCGAACTCACCCAAGCAATAAAAACTAGCTACGACAAACCGTATCCGATATGCAGCAACAAGAGGACGGCGGCGCCATTACCGCACTACGGTGAACTTCAAAAAACACGATTCGAAGCATCTCCACCCAAAAGAAAAGCATAGGATGATAGAGAAGGAGAGTGCGGTCTCACCAATGCAAAGAATACGGCCTCAAATCCACCCGAGAGCTCCTCCCACGAACAACCGCCATACTCCAACTACCTCAAGCCCTAGACCTCGTTTTCTCGTGGTGGAACTCACGGTTTAGATGAAAAACGGGAAGAGAAAACATGCGGCTACCAATTTATAGCTTCACATACTCGTATTTGGTTAGGAATCTCAAGGTATGAGATTCGGTTCGGTTGGGAACGGTGAAGTCTCCGGCTCGAACACGGCGACACGAAGAGGAAGCAGCTGACGTGTGGCCCCCACTCGTCAGCGAGAGAAAGAAAGGGAAACGCTGCTGCTGCGGTACTGGGCTGGCCCATCCGGTGGCTCGCGCAGAAAAGCAGGCCATCGGCCCAAGGGAGAGGGAGAGAAGGCAGGCCGGCCCGGTTGCACAGGTAAGCTGTTTTATATTTTTTTTCTTTCTTTTATTTATTTGTTTATTTTCCAAAACCTTTTTCAAATAAAATTTTCTAAACCAAATCAAAATAAAATAAAATAAAACCACTACTCAAAATAAAATAAATGCGACAGCATGAATGCATCACCAAATAATCTTTTCTAAATTTTAATTTGCCCTTAATTGTTATCTAACTTATTTGAAATTCATTATTCCTAAAGTTTAGAATTTTTGGGTGTTACAATATGCAGGTGTTAGTTCAATGAAAGAATTTGTATGGTCACATTTGGTGATGTTAGCACCCTCAATTCCTTGGCTGGAAAGCATTCTGTCTCAAGTGGGTCGATTAGATCTTATCTTTTGACTTGAGTTATAGGAAACGCCGCACTATCAACAGGGATACAAATTAGGCTATCTAGAGGGAAAACTTGTGCTCAATTTGTGTTTGTTTAAGCATTTGAGAGACACCTTTGCACTCACGGACACTTAGAGAAGTGTTTTATGCCTGGGAGTACCGGTAGGCATAAATCCCGCCGGTGTCAGCGCCTTAGTTCTGCGAGTTTTTACTCTAGCGGTAGTATCGGTGAATGACCGGTAGTACCGGCCATTGACCGGTGGTACCGGTGAAAGTCCGGTAGTACCGGTAAGTCTTTTTCCCGCAAAACTTGTCTTCGCCAAAATATGTACTACCGGTGGTACCGGTCGTTGACCGGTAGTACCGGTGAAAGACCAGTAGTACCGGTAGGCTATTTTCTCGCAAAGTCTCTAGTAGGTTGGCTGTAACGGTCGGAACCCTTAGGACCGGTAGTACCGGTGGGTACTCACCGGTAGTACCGGTACCGCTTCGAAGATAAGAGTATAAATAGCTCTCCCCTTCATTTCTAACCGTTACCCATGCCATTTACTTCCACCAACCTTCAGACAAACAGGTCTCAAGCATTGTCTCACCCTCTCTCTCTTCCTCTTTGCTCTCAAATCCAATCTCTTGCAAGAGCTGTGCAGAGAGGAGAGATTTAAGAGTGGAAAGCTTCGTTTCACATCTTGAGCACTTGGTTCCCCTCCTAGTTGGCTTGGTTTGTGTTTGTTACTCTTGGGTTCTTGGAACCCTAGCCGGCTAAGTGTTCTTCGTGGTTGCCCATGTTGTTCTACTTGTGAGAGCACCCCGAAGTGTTTGTATTACCCTTGTATTCTTAGTGGAAATCTTGGGCTAACCTTTGTGGTTGCTTGAGGGAGGCAAGGAGGTGGAATAGACTCTGACCTTAGTGGTCACCTCAACAACGAGGACATAGGAACTCCTTTGTGGGGTTGCCGAACCTCAGGTTAAATCGTGTGGCCTGCGTGCTTGTTGTTGTTGTTATTTCTGTTCACTTGAGATATTACTTGTTCTTTGTGTTCTCCCTCTTTCATATCTCTTTCATAGGTTGTGGGTGCTCGATCTACTACTTGGTGAAGGAACAAGAAAGGAGAGTTCATAAACTTCATCAACATCATCTTCGGTAGTGGGGTAAAACTCAGATCTGAAATCACAACTCGCAAATCTCTGATTTCTTAGTTTCAGTAGGGTACCGGTAGTACCGGTGGTCTGCGTCGGTAGTACCGGTGATCCCTCACCGGTAGTACCGGTCCAAACCAACCGGTGGTACCGGTCAGTGTTTTAACTTCCGCGTTGAGTTTTGAGTTTCAGGTTTTTAGATCCGCCTATTCACCCCCCCCCCTCTAGGCCTATTAGATCCTTTCAATTGGTATCGGAGCAAGTTTTCCTCGTGTTTAGCGCTTCACAGCGTGAGGAGAAAGCATGGCTACCTTTGATGATGACACCTTGAACAAGCTAGTTGAGCTTCTTGCCGGGAAACTCAGTGACAGGCTTCTAGAGCAACAAAAAGAGCAAATGAACAAGATGCAAGATGAGATGAACAAGTTAAAGGAAGCCGTAAGTAAGAAGATTGAAGATGTGGCAAGTGGTGGTAATGGAGATGGTGAGAATGAAGCAATCAAGACACCTAAAGGGTTTACTCGTGTTCCATATGAGTACTCTTCTTTTAGCAAATCCAATACACACTTGCCAACCATCAACCCTGGTAAACCACCTCAATTTGATGGAGTTAGATATACCGATTGGGCTCATAGAATGAAGATGCATCTTATTGCCGCAAGATGTTGGGAGATTGTGGAAGTGGGTGTTAAAGCTTTGGAAGAAGATGGTGAGTTGACAACCGAAGATTACCTTGACATACAACAAAATGCTACAGCTGCTTCCTTAATTCTATCATGCCTAAATCAAGAAGATTACAACAAGGTAAACGGCATGGAAAGTGCAAAGCAAATTTGGGATACCTTGAAGGTTTCATTTGAAGGTGATAAAAGTGTGAGAAAGGGAAACATTGAGCTACTTCAAAGCAAGATTGAGAACTTTGGGATGATTGAAGGTGAAACTACCCAAGCTATGTTTGATAGATTCATGACCTTGATCAATAGAATAAGAGCTCTTGGTGACACGTATTGGGATGACAACTCGGCGGCTAGAAAGTTGTGTAGAGTGTATTGACAAAAGAACAACATTCTTGCTTCGGTCATCATGGAAAGACCTAACTATGACATAATGACACCTCAAGAAATGCTTGCCAAGTTGAAACACCATGAGTGCTTAGAAGATGAAGCAAAAGAAGCATCAAGTCAAAATAAGAATATTGCTCTCAAGGCATCTCATGGTAGAAGCAAGAAGAAAGATATTCATGATCCGTCAAGTGATGAAGAACAAGATGAAGATTCCGATGCGGAAGAAGCTCTATTAGTTGCAAACTATAGAAAATACTTGAAAAAGAAGGAGAGGAAGAGGAGTGGAGCCAAACCATACCAGAAAAGATTTTGCTATGGTTGTGGAGATATTGGTCATTTCATTGCCGATTGTCCAAAAGAGAAGATGAAGCACAAGCACAACAAAGATGATGACAAGAAGCATAAAGGCAAGAAGAGAGGTGAAGCACATCTTGGTGAAGAATGGGAATCAAACGATGAAAGTGATGATTCAAATGACAAAGACAAGGAGAAGAAGAAGGGTGTAGCAACGATTGCTATTCAAGAGACTTCTTCCTCTCAACCCAAGCGCATCATCAACCATTCTTCGTCACCATCATTGTTCGCCGACTTATCTTTATCACCTAGGCTCTTCGAAAATCTCACCGACAACGACTACTACACTCCTACTTGTCTTATGGGAAAGGGAGAGAAGGTACCACACAACTCTCCGACTCACTCTAGTAATGAATATAGTAGTTGTGATGAAAATGATGATGAACTTGCAAACAACATGATAAAGAAATTCGGCAAATCGGCCGGCTCTCAAATAATAAAGCTAATCCATAAGCTAGAAAAGCGGGAAGCATGCATCGAGTCGCAAGGGGAATTGCTCCTAGTGGAAAGGGAGAAGAACCTTGAACTTGAAGCATGCCTTTCTAAGGAAAAGGAGGAAGTTGAGAAATTAAATAAAGAATTATCCTTAGCCAAAGATTCATATGAACGTTTGACTAAGGAACATTCTTTGGTTAATGACTCTTTAGCTAGTTTAAAGAGTGAACATAGCTTGGTTCAAGAAAGCCTCACAAGCTTCAAAGATAAATATTATACTCTTGAACTTAGATATGAAACTCTTTGGAATAGCACTTCCATCCATCCTAAGGAATCCGGTGATTCCAATGCTTCAACTAGTGGAGGATGTAAAAGATGTTATAATCATGGTATAAGTGCTTGTGGTACTAACCTTGTTGAGCTAGAAAAGAAAGATAAGGAGATTCAAAGATTAAACATGGTTATCAAGAATGGTTGCAAGGAGAAGCAATCAACAACCATGTACAAGTCATCAAGACACCCCCTCATCAAGGATGGACTTGGCTACAATAGGTATGATGGTAAAGCAAATGGAAGGAACATGATCAATGGAGTGCCTTGTGTGAGATTCAACAAGGGTGTGGCACTAGACGATCTTATCAACAAGGTCAACAACGTTGCCACTCCTTCAAGCACATTTGTCAAGACCAAGGCCAACAACAAAAAGAAGCAAGTGCTTACCTCCAAGCAACAAGTACCCATTTCATGAAGCTATGCTAGTGATTATATGTGTTGTTGGGGCAAGGATGGCAAGATTGTTGTGAAGTATGTTGGTGCACTCAAGAAGAAGCAAATCATGATGAGTGTTTGGGTGCCCAAGATCTATGTGACTAACCCCTTAGGACCCAATTCAATTTGGGTACCTAAAACCAAGGCTTAATTTGTTTTTGTAGGAATACTCCTCCGGTGGAACAAGTTGGGTGCTAGATAGTGGATGCACTAATCATATGACCGGAGAGAAGAATATGTTCACCTCCTTTCAACCAAATCAAAGTACAAGTGAACGCATTGTGTTTGGTGATAATGGTAAAGGAGACGTCCTTGGTTTGGGTAAAATTGCTATCTCAAATGATAATTCTATTTCAAATGTATTACTTGTGGAAGGGTTAGGATACAATTTGTTGTCCGTTTCACAACTTTGTGAGATGGGCTACAATTGTCTCTTTACCAATGTGGGTGTGGAAGTCTCTAAAAGGAAGGACTCCTCCATTGTTTTCACGGGTCGTTTGAAAGGCAAACTTTATCTAGTTGATTTCACATCTAGTAAAGTGAAGCCAGAGACTTGTTTAGTGGCAAAATCTAGCATGGGTTGGCTATGGCATCGCCGACTAGCCCATGTTGGAATGAGGAACTTGGCCAACCTTCAAAGAGGCGAACACATCCTTGGACTAACAAATGTCTCTTTTGAGAAAGATAGGATTTGCAGCGCATGTCAAGCGGGCAAACAAGTTGGAGCCAAGCATCCCGTCAAAAATGTTGTATCAACAATGAGACCACTTGAGCTACTTCACATGGACTTATTTGGTCCCAATGCTTACATAAGCATTGGAGGTAACAAATATGGTTTCGTTATTGTTGATGATTATTCCCGCTTCACTTAGGTATTCTTTTTGCAAGATAAAAGTGATACTCAAGTAATCTTCAAGAAGTTTGCAAGAAGAGCTCAAAATGAATTTGAAGTGAAGATCAAGAAAGTGAGAAGTGACAACAGGACGGAGTTTAGGAACACCAACATTGAAGAGTTCCTTAATGAAGAGGGAATCAAGCATGAGTTTTTGGTTCCCTATACTCCTCAACAAAATGGTGTTGTGGAGAGAAAGAACCGAACACTCATAGAAGCGGCAAGAGCAATGTTGGATGAATACAAGACTCCGGACAAGTATTGGGCAGAAGCGGTCAACACGGCATGTCATGCAATCAACCGCTTGTATCTTCATAAAATTATGAAAAAGACCGCCTACGAGCTTCTTACCGGTAACAAACCTAAGGTGCATTACTTTCGAGTTTTTGGATGCAAGTGTTTCATACTTAACAAGAAATCCAAAAGCTCAAAGTTTACACCAAAGGTTGATGAAGGTTTCTTGCTTGGTTATGGTACTAACGAACATGGCTATCGTGTTTTCAACAAGACCACCGGTCAAGTTGAAATAGCGATTGATGTGACATTTGATGAAACCGACGGCTCTCAAAAGGAGCAAGTCAATGTTGACATTATAGGTAAAGAAGTACCATCCTCTCAAGTGATCAAGAAGCTTGCTACCGGTGAAGTAAAGCCCGTTGAAGAAGATGATGAATATGAACAAGAGCAAACCATTCATGATCCGCATATGCATCATGGGTCAATAAATGTCCATGATGATGGTTCTACATCAAGAAATGGACATGATTCAAGTGTTCAAGTCATTCAAAATTCACCACAAGTCGAAGATAGCAACCAAGTTGATGATCGAAATAGAAATGAAGACAACTTCACACAAGATCTTAATCTTGACCTTTCAATCAACCAAGACAAGGATGATGAAGATGAAGGTCCAATCCAAACGAGAACTCAAGTGCCTCACCCAAGAGTACATCATACCATTCAACGAGACCATCCCATTGACAACATCTTGGGAAGCATTCAAAGAGGAGTCGTCACAAGGTCAAGGCTTGCAAGCTTTTGTGAACACTTCTCATTTGTGTCTCCAAAAGAGCCTAAAAAGGTTGAAGAAGCCATTGATGATGAGGATTGGATGATTGCAATGCAAGAAGAGTTGAATAACTTCACTCGTAATGAAGTTTGGACATTGGTAGAAAGACCTAAACAAAATGTGATTGGAACCAAATGGGTTTTCCACAACAAGCAAGATGAGCATGGTGTGGTCACAAGAAACAAGGCGAGGTTGGTAGCTCAAGGATTCACTCAAATTGAAGGTTTGGATTTTAGGGAAACTTATGCACCGGTGGCAAGGCTTGAGTCAATACGGATCTTACTTGCCTATGTCGTCCATCACAACTTCAAGCTATATCAAATGGATGTGAAGAGTGCATTCCTCAACGGCCCCCTCTCCGAAGTAGTATATGTAGAGCAACCACCGGGTTTTGAAGATCCCAAGAATCCTGATCATGTCTATAAGCTCAACAAAGCACTCTATGGCTTAAGCAAGCCCCTAGAGCTTGGTATGATTGTCTTAAGGACTTTCTACTCAAACAAGGGTTTGAGATAGGCAAGGCCGATCTAACTTTATTTACTCACAAAGTCAATAATGATATCTTTATTTGCCAAATATATGTCGATGACATAATATTTGGTAGTACTAATGTGGCTTTTTGTGAGGAGTTTAGTAGGATTATGACGAATAGATTCGAGATGTCTATGATGGGAGAGTTGAAGTTCTTTCTTGGTTTTCAAATCAAGCAACTCAAGGAAGGAACCTTTATATGTCAAACGAAGTATACTCTTGACATGTTGAAGAAGTTTGACATGGAGAAAGCAAAACACATCAAGACACCGATGCCAATCAATGGGCATCTTGATCTCGACAAGGATGGAAAGGCCGTCGATCAAAAGGTATATCGTTCTATGATTGGATCCTTACTTTACCTTTGTGCATCTAGGCCCGATATTATGCTTAGTGTGTGCATGTGTGTAAGATTTCAAGCTAATCCGAAAGAATGTCACTTAGTGGTTGTTAAGAGAATTTTGAGATATTTAGTGCACACTCCTAATCTTGGCTTGTGGTATCGTAAGGGCTCCACTTTTGATTTACTTGGCTACTCCGATTCGGATTATGCCGGTTGCAGGGTAAATCGAAAGAGCACTACCGGGACTTGCCAATTTCTTGGTAGGTCTTTGGTGTCGTGGAGCTCTAAAAAGCAAAATAGTGTTGCCTTGTCTACTACCGAAGCCGAGTATGTGGCGGCCGGTGCTTGCTGTGCCCAACTACTTTGGATGAAGCAGACCCTGAAAGACTTTGGTTGTGAGCTAACCAAGATTCCCCTCTTGTGTGACAATGAGAGTGCCATTAAATTGGCTAACAATCCCGTAAACCATTCTCGTACAAAGCACATAGACATCCGACATCATTTCTTGAGAGACCATGAAGCCAAAGGAGATATCGCTTTACATCATGTGAGCTCTGAAAAGCAACTAGCCGATATCTTCACAAAGCCCCTAGATGAGTCAAGATTTTGTGCTTTGAGGAGTGAACTAAATATCATTGATTCTCGTAACGTGGCTTGATTTTTTTTGGACATATTTTGTTTGATTCTAGCTAGGCGAAAACTCTTTGAAAAAGTTTGGATGAGATTTCAAAATCTATTTTCACTTCTCAAGCATGTTCATAGTTTGTGTTGTTTCTATGAAATCTAGACATGCTTGAGTTGGTTCTAGTTCATCATATATGTTCACCATCTCTCACTCACTTCTTCCTGCACTGGAACCACCGGTGGTACTGCCGGGTGATCGGTAGTTTTTTTTCTCGCGTCGCCTGGCTGCCGTTGTCGACCTGACTGGTAGTACCGGTGCATCTCCACCGGTAGTACACGGGTGCTTCTAGTCTTTTTGATATTTTTTCTAGATTATGTCTCTCACGATGACTTAGAGGTTGCTGAGGTTTACAAGCCTGGTGCGACTGTTGATTTCACTACCACTCATTTGAAGCCGTACTTTTATGTCCTCAACAATCTCATTCGCCTCACCTTGGACCCGAAGATTGGAGATTCTATTCATCTCATGCTTGATGCTCCTAAGGTCCTTTGCCGTTTTGGCACTGGTGGTGATCGTTTTTCCATCACTGACTTCATGTGGCGCAAGATTGAGCAGGCTGCAAATGATCCCCACAAGTCTGTGCCTTATGCTCCATATCTCATGTATATCATTGAGCAAGTGGTGGGTCGTTCATTCCATCACAATACTATGCACAAGTCCTACTCCGTGCGTCATTTGGGCCCCAGAGGTATTGGTGGTGGTTCTGTTCCTTCTCCCACTCATGGTCCGGCCACTCGTACTTCCTCCCGCGGTGCTTACCGTGGTGGTACTGCTACTGCTCCTACTCGCTCCTCCTCGGAGCGTCGTCGGCGTGGTGGCGGTGTCATCAAGTATACTTTGGGGAAGCTTTGGGAGGCCTTCTGTTACAAGGCTGAGAAGGATGATCGTCGCCTAAGGCGTATTGAGCAGCACCTACAGATTGATCCTCCTGAGAGTCCTCTCCGTGAGTTTCGGGATCCCTTTGTCGAGTACAACGAGTTGTATGGTGCTCTCGTCTCTGGTCCTAGTGAGGAGGTTGGCCCATCCGATGACCCTTGTGGTAAGAAGACAGTCCCTACATCGCCACGGTTGGTTGACTACTCGACCGACGACGACGACGACGGCGACGACAGTGACGATGACCGTGACTTCTCGGAGCCTTATTAGATTTCGCTACCTTGGTCGTTTCCGTGCCTACCCTTTTTGGCATTTGATGCCAAAGGGGGAGTGTTAGGCTTATCATCTATGTAATAGGTAGTTAATGGTCGTGTAATAATTCCAAACCTTGTGGTGAACTATGTATGGTGGACTAAGAACTATTGGTGTGATGATGGATGATTGTAGGCTAATCACTTATGCTTATTTGTTATGTTTGCCTATGTTTGCCTAGATTTTTTTTCTGTTGTTGTTTGTTGGCTTAGTTTGGCTTTGTTGTTTTTAAGTCCTTTTGTTTCTACCTTAGCCTTTCCTGTGTTTGTGTGATAAGTCATGTCTCATGCATCACGTTATATTTCTTGTCATACACTTTTAGGCACCCCATGAATTACAAAATTTAGGCGGAGCTTCCCTTATGTATGCATATTGATTATGATCAATGTTGAGATTCAAGTTCAATGCATACACTGAGGGGGAGCCTCTTGTAAAGTTTGAAATTCAAATTCTTCAATTCTTTACACCTTATGTAAGCCTAAGTTGGTTGTCATCAATTACCAAAAAGGGGGAGTTTGTAAGTACATTCGCCCCCATTGTGGGTTTTGGATAATTAATGACAATCAAATTAGGGACTAACATGTCTATCTAAGTGAATATGCAGGTGTTAGTTCAATGAAAGAATTTGTATGGTCACATTTGGTGATGTTAGCACCCTCAATTCCTTGGCTGGAAAGCATTCCGTCTCAAGTGGGTCGATTAGATCTTATCTTTTGACTTGAGTTATAGGAAACGCCGCACTATCAAGAGGGATACAAATTAGGCTATCTAGAGGGAAAACTTGTGCTCAATTTGTGTTTGTTTAAGCGTTTGAGAGACACCTTTGCACTCACGGACACTTAGAGAAGTGTTTTATGCCTGGGAGTACCGGTAGGCATAAATCCCGCCGGTGTCAGCGCCTTAGTTCTGCGAGTTTTTGCTCTAGCGGTAGTATCGGTGGTTGACCGGTAGTACCGGCCATTGACTGGTGGTACCGGTGAAAGTCCGGTAGTACCGGTAAGTCTTTTTCCCGCAAAACTTGTCTTCGCCAAAATCTGTACTACCGGTGGTACCGGTCGTTGACCGGTAGTACCGGTGAAAGACCAGTAGTACCGGTAGGCTATTTTCTCGCAAAGTCTCCAGTAGGTTGGCTGTAACGGTCGGAACCCTTAGGACCGGTAGTACCGGTGGGTACTCACCGGTAGTACCGGTACCGCTTCGAAGATAAGAGTATAAATAGCTCTCCCCTTCATTTCTAACCGTTACCCATGCCATTTACTCCCACCAACCTTCAGACAAACAACTCTCAAGCATTGTCTTACCCTCTCCCTCTTCCTCTTTGCTCTCAAATCCAATCCCTTGCAAGAGCTGTGCAGAGAGGAGAGATTTAAGAGTGGAAAGCTTCGTTTCACATCTTGAGCACTTGGTTCCCCTCCTAGTTGGCTTGGTTTGTGTTTGTTACTCTTGGGTTCTTGGAACCCTAGCCGGCTAGGTGTTCTTCGTGGTTGCCCGTGTTGTTCTACTTGTGAGGGCACCCCGAAGTGTTTGTATTACCCTTGTATTCTTAGTGGAAATCTTGGGCTAACCTTTGTGGTTGCTTGAGGGAGGAAAGGAGGTGGAATAGACTCCGACCTTAGTGGTCACCTCAACAACGAGGACGTAGGAACTCCTTTGTGGGGTTGCCGAACCTCGGGTTAAATCGTGTGTCCTGCGTGCTTGTTGTTGTTATTTGTGTTCACTTGAGATATTAGTTGTTCTTTGTGTTCTCCCTCTTTCATATCTCTTTCATAGGTTGTGGGTGCTCGATCTACTACTTGGTGAAGGAACAAGAAAGGAGAGTTCATAAACTTCATCAACATCATCTTCGGTAGTGGGGTAAAACTCAGATCTGAAATCACAACTCGCAAATCGCTGATTTCTTAGTTTCAGTAGGGTACCGGTAGTACCGGTGGTCTGCGTCGGTAGTAACGGTGATCCCTCACCGGTAGTACCGGTCCAAACCAACCAGTGGTACCGGTCAGTGTTTTAACTTCCGCGTTGAGTTTTGAGTTTCAGGTTTTTAGATCCGCCTATTCACCCCCCCCCCTCTAGGCCTATTAGATCCTTTCAGGTACGGTGGAGTGGAGTGATAGAGGCGCGTGCCTGCATGGGAGAAGAGGGAGGAAGAGGAGCGGCTGAGGGCGAGATGGGCTTTCAGGCCAGGGTTTCTTCCTTCATTATATATTGGAGGAGCTTGAATGGGTTGTACTGTAGTGGAGTTGGGAGGAGCCACAAAAGTGTAGCTCCTTTGGCTCCTCTCTTTCACAGTTTATTTCATGCCGAAATAGTTTTTATCTGAACTGTAAGCAACGGTGATTTAGGTAGCGTTTGGTTGGGAGTCAAAGTGGGGTGGGACGGTCCCCTTTCTGGTTTGGGACGGGGATGGGATGACTCTAGTTTCTGTTTAGTTGAAGAGGGATGTGATCGATCCATTTCTGTTTGATCTGGGGACATCAAAAGGGGGATCACCCAGTGACAGATGGGGTCTGTTTGTCAGTTCTTTTCTTTTCTTTCTTTTCTTCCTCCCGCATCGGAATTTTTGGCCCGAGCAGCACGCCCTGCATGCTCACCCGCTCGGGGCCCTGCTCGTCGTCGTGGGGCTGGGGGCAGCGCTCGCCCGCACGGCTGTGTGCCATCGCTTGTGTCGGTGCTGCGCTGCTGCCGCGCCCTCCGGTAGGGCAGTGACGGGCCGCCGATGTGGCCTCTGGTGCAGCACCGCCGTCGTGCCGTCCGGTGCCGCGCCACCGGCCGCCGCGAACGCGCCCTCTTGGTGGCCTTCGCGTTGCTGGTTGCTAGATCAAGGGAGAGCGGTGTTTTTTTTCGGTATGGAGCGGAGACGAGCGCTGCGGAAATGAGCGGTTGGTGGCGGAGATGACACTGTCTGCTGAAAAAATGGGACATGGAGTCATGGCATCTTCGGGTATATACCCACCTGGGACGTCCAGGTTCCTCCACGACTTTGAACCAAATAGCCTAAGAAAGAAATCCATCACATCCCGTCCCAGCAGATCCCAGCAACCAACACACTATCTTAGGAGCCAGAGACGGAGCACGCGGGAGTGCAAACAAAAGGGTCCTTGTTTGTGACGAGGAAGTACTATTGTAGACCTAGCAACCAGTACGAGCTAGTTTGATCTAGTTGGTACCGATCCATTGAATTTGATTTGTGCGCCCTTAATTATCTTTGCTAAGTTTCCACTCAATTAAGGCCCACCGCTAAACCAATTAGCCACTTGTTAAGTTTTTTTCTTTCCTGATTGAGAAAGCAACATGAATCATGAACATTGCTGAGCTAGTCAATTTCAGAACTAACATATAACAGCAGCTAGTATGTCTGAATGAATTAAGATTCCCCAAAGCGTTTTCAACCAATCAATATCATTGTCTAATGGCAGAGTACTGCTACCTGCTCAATCGATTCTGCTAGCTTTGGTAGCATCTCGAAATCTGGAGCTATATTTATATATATACTATTCCATTAATCACCCTAGATTCATCTATGTTACCATCATGAAACAGCAGGTCTGTGGCGGCATGGTCAAGTCGTTGTTACCTTAGTGCTTAGCCATAGGTTAACAACTGACAGCGAGTTGCCGAAAGTCTCTGTTGGTCATTACCAAACATAACAGAGCATAGCTAACTTATACATTATATTAATGCGCTAATTGGTTGTGCATGATCAGCAGCCACAAGTTTAATTTGTGATGAGGACGAGAATGGCATGTGCCGACGGAGTAATCACGACTTGTTTAATGTATGAGTCGTAATAATAGGATCTGGGCTCAATCGTACGGCAGATTATTTCCCATTTGGACTGAAAGAAAGCACGTGGATTTGCACAGGAGTTCGTCGTACGGGCATCGAGTTTGAGCTCTCAACCGTAAGAGTTCATTTTTTTCAGATTAATTAATGCGTTAATTGTTGTCAGGATTTATATATATTTACAGGGAGAAGGTAGTACGAGCAAACAGGAGTTTGGGTCTGCGGCAGTCGACATGTCATGGAGCCTATGAACGGCGCCAGATATTTTAGTACCAGTGTACCACTACTTATTAGTAGAGTCTAGAGTGGAAGAACATTTTATGAGGATTGGTATATAGTAGCATATAGTTATTTCTTTATTTTGGACAAGAGTAGCGGTTGATGTGATTATAAAAAGAGTCAGAACTATATTTCTGGGTTAAATTAGTAAGCAAATGTAAATAGTACTAGCTAAGCACTGATTTAGTACTACTAAAGTGAAGTACTTAGCTAGTACTAATTAAATCAGTAAGTAAATGTAAATTGTACTAGCTAACCACAATATAGAGATAGAAGAAGAGATGTGGGGGATATAGGTGAAGTAGGTTGTAATTGTTTGACACATTATGGTTGATGTATTGATGCTTATCAGTGCTTAGCTTGGTCGTTCGAAATTCTTCATGACATTGTGGTTTGTAATAAATATCTTCTAATATTAAAATATGTGGTACGTATTTATTACACCGGAGAAATTATAACATCGTATAATTATTTTTACAAATTTACATAAATACCATTTTGGAATTATTTTCTGAGAAAATTAAGACCCTGTTTGGCATGATCATAGACAGTTCTTGATCCTAGGTGCTATAGTACATGAAGGAGCTAGAGATGATGAAGCTGGTAAATTCCTGGTTCACAATATGAGGAGAGGTAAAAACAACTCCTTACTACCACAAAATGGAATACCCTTAAGGGTCACTAATTTTCTTGAGGGGCAAGATTGGACCCTATACCGTTACCTCGGCGGTTTCGCCGAGTTATTTATACATTTCCTTGAGTGCTAGTCTGAACCGCCAGGGTAATTGCACGTTTCTTCGAGTGTCATCACAAACTGCCAAGATAAATCATATTTCCTTGAGTGTTATTCCGTACTCTCAAGGAAACCGTACAATTGCTTGAGTGTATTTGAAAACCACCGAGTGCTAGTTTCCTTCAGTTCCATTCGTCAGGTAAATTGATATACCCGCCAAACAAAATTCATGTTTTAAGTTATTGGAGTTTTGAAATTCAATTTTTTGAATTTTCCAAACGACCTTAGGCAAAGATACAACCGAAACCAAAGTTATACAACTCGAAGAGATATACAACTTTATAGTTGATGAATTTTGTATTTGAAATTATTTGTAGTCCAAAATATGTTTTAAGTTCTCAGAGTTTTGAAATTCATTTGTAGTCGTCGAGATATAAATTTTTACGGTTCAAACTTTTTTATTTAAAATTGCTTAGAGCCTCAAATATTAATTACAAGTTCACAAAAGACATTGATTAAGTCGCAAAGGACCATGTGGTGTAGTGGTAAGGTCACAAGTTTGATTCCCAGCTATGTTACAAATGTGTGTGATTTTCTCCTTTTTTTTGCTATATCCTTGGGGTCAGCCACATATATCCTTGAGGGTCATGGGTCCTCATAATAATATATTTCTTTCCGGTCGTACGATTGTTAGATATTCCATAGGGCCACTAAGGGTGTTATATTTCCTTGACGCTGTCAAAAGCCTAACCTTATCTTTTTTCTTTGGCGGCTTAACCTCCAAGGCTCTCTACCCTTGGCGGTCATTCATTGAGCCTTGATCGACGGGAATAGTTTCCTTAGCAGTTTTTATGCTTTCTTTGAGGGTTATTGGCCCTTAAGGATATTCCGTTTTGTGGCAGTGAGAAGCAAGTTTTATCCTTGCGTCATGTGGGACACCACAATATTGTAAATAAAGTCGATCTGTTTAAAAACTAGCAAATATAAATGTGCTTATAATGTATTGATTGGTTTCTTACCAGTGTTTAGTTCAATTGTTAGAAGTTCTTCATGGTATTGTGGTTTCTAATAAATATCTTCCGATATAAAAATCTATTGTACTGGATTTATCAAACTTGAAATTATAAACATCATATAATCCAAATTTATAAATGTACCATTTTATTTGGATTTTTTCTGAGAAAATTAAGATAGAAGCAAGTTTTATCCTTGCACATGACATGCATCCCAAAATCCAATTTTACACACGCGTGTGGAGCACCACAATATTGTAAATAAACTCGATCTGTTTAAAAAACAGCTGGTAGAACAGTAAAATAGAAGTAAGATAATAATATATGCATGCCGACATATATAGCTTCTATGACCGGGAAAAAAAGTACGGTCGGCACCCAATACAATAACGGTGAAACCCGTCCCTTTCATATAATGTTTTACAAATGCAATATCCATCCTGTCAGTTTACTGCGTCCATTCATAACGGATGCTCGAAATGACAAGTTTGATGAACCAACATGCCAATCCCCATATTTTAAATGTAGTAGAGTATAGTAAAGGCAAACGATGACCGTGCGAACTCCATTTTTTTATTTGCTGAAAGCAAAAATGCGAGGCTTACATTCTTTCTCTCCTCAGCTTTCAATCACCTCACCATTTTTTATATATATTTCACAACTTTTCTTTCAATATACATAGTGTTGTACTGTTGTACAAGCAATTGTCCAATAAAAAAGAATGTGGTCTCCGTACTCTCAACAAATAACTATTATTCTACGTCGGTCTGATGCTTTCTTTTCTGCTCATATATATTAGTACCGGAGTATATATTGTGAAGATTTTTCTCCAAAAGAACTGGCAATTATATATGCTAGCTGTTTTTATATGATATATGATGGTACTCCCCTCCATGTTTCTAAAACAAGCCGTTTCGGACAAGAATTAGGTCAAATATTTGTTGGGAATATAAATCATGAATAATTTTAAGGTGTTTGTTTGGAAATGTGAAAGACATATGAATAAATTTATCTTGAAAAAAACTTTTATAAAAGTATACATATATCACTTTTTAATAAATATTTTTTATAAAAATAAGAAGTCAAAACTATACTTTGCAGATCATGTCACTGTCCGAAACGACTTTTAGCTAGAGGGGGTATCGGATCTTTTTGGGTGCATGTAACACTTTCTGAGCGGATGGGATCACGCCAGGGAAGGATTACCGTACCATATCTTGTTAAGCTGTTGCATTTGTGATTTGACATTGGTGATAAATATGCTTTGTTTATGGGACATATATAGTTAGCTACTACTAGTATAGTTTTCTTGACGCGGCCAACAAAAGGGAAGTCCAGATTTTCTGAGATCTAGCGCATACTGTATCTGTCAGGTCACTAGGCAGGTGTAGTGACCGGAATTCAGCTCCTACGGCCCTAGCTCAATTGACCTCTGGTCAACTATCAATTGTCTACACGGCTGCTATGATGGTATGGCCATAAGGGCCGGCCTTAAGCTGCAAACGGTTCCATATCTTTGTAACAGTGCACCAAGGAACGGAACTGATGAAGGTATAATATAAAGCTAAAAATATGGCACTTCATTGGTTTTTTTGTTTATTTTAAGAGAAGAATAAAATTGGCTCCTTGCTACGTGTTCAGAGCCAGAGCTAACAAGAGCTTCACCAAATGGGGCCTTGGAATGGGTGGTGTACCGGTGTACTTCGGGTTAGCTTGCAGATTATAGATTGCATGCGGCCTCTAGGATTGTTATAGTCAGCTTGCTGAAATAAATACTCTCTCTAGCAAACTAAAACAAATTAGACCTTACTTTTCATTTTTGTTGGTACATATTGTTCTTTCACTCTCACTAGAGAAGTGGTCTTAGGACATGCCCGCATGTATACAAGAATTGTATTTGACAAAAATATTCATCACCCAATGTGATCCAAAAAAGTCAACAAAATGTAAATTAATAAGATTAAAGTCTCGTTTGGTACAGCTTCTTCGGTAGGTTCACGAGTTGTTTTTGGTCAAATCGGTGAAAAAGAAACAATTCCACAAGTGAAGTCCCTAGAAAACCGGTCTCACAATGGGTGGGTGCTGGATGGAGCTGTAAACACCCGCTTATTCCATATCTATTATTAGAAAACTAGTTTAATAAACATTTTTTTCAAAATAACTTCAACTTCACTAGTAAAGATGCTCATGGAGCCAAGAAAAAATTGCTCCACCAGTGAAGTGGAGCTATATCAAACGGGACCTAAGTTATAGACTTGGGAAATAGCAATAACACAACACTGTGCTGAACATGGGGAGTACATACAAAATAAGAAACTTGTAAAGTCATATTAACTTGAATTGGATTATCCATGGTCAATTGGTACTACAGAATGTATATTGCTCATGAAAAGTCCCATTTTTTGTTTGTTCTTCTCCTCTGCCACTGCCATAAGCCCATGACAACAGTTGGCATTATAGACAGTTGACAGCAAGTTTTACTTTTTAGTCCTTGTGTACTCTCTTAGGAAAAGTAATTTGTGGTAAAAACAAAAATGACGATGATACACAATATACTATAAATGTATCTATATAATTTTACTAGGTAGCATGACTGTGCATGGCTACGGGACAGCTAAACTTTTATACTGAGCCTCAGTGGCAAGCAACACATTGATGAGATCACAGTACTTTATGTACTTGTTGTTGCGGTACTGCTGCTGCTGGAGTACCATGTTGGTGGGTTGGAAAGTATCGAGAGTTTTCTCAATCATCTCGAGTTCAGTGACGACCTGGTCACAAAAGCAAAGCTGAGCCACGATACGGTGAATCGCAGTATTATATGCCTCAACAGACTTGAAGTCTAGGAAGCGGAGTTGTGCAATCACACCTAGCCTCTGGGAGAAGCACCGCCTTCTGCTTGCCAAAGCGTTCCTGGAGCTTCACCCACAGTACCAGAGGATCTTTCACCTCCAGGTATCTTTAGGTCTTCGTGAATGTGATGCCTTAGGAAGATGTAAGCTTTTGCCTTATCGTGGGGTGGTGGTCACGAAACCGATCTAGATTGAAAAGTAAAACTAATCTGCGAGCAGATGGATCCAACCGGGATCAAGAACAGCATACCGTCGTTGATGAGTAGCGGTAGAGCGTGCTGATGACGTGTTAAGTAACGGTGTTGTTGCGGATCCTGATCCGGTTCCCTTCTCTCCCCGCAGCAGATGAGACATGAGGAAATTGTAGATCTTCCGTATCCCTTCCTAATAGCACACCAGATGAACACATAGGAGAGTGAATATTGTGAACCTTGTATCTCTTATTCATTATAGATGGGTATAGGTCCCTTTATATAGTCTTAACCCTTCAGGAGTATATTTGGTATGAGCTCATAATTATCTTAGGGTTATGTTTCCGAACAAGCATAAACGCACCTCGATGGGCCTCTGTCTCGCCCATTGGGCCTTTGTTCTGGATGTCCTCATGTGCTCTCGAGTCCCTAGTGCATGCATGCACACGAATTCTTCTTGGATATTAAAAAAGATCAAAAAAAAATGCATGGAGACTTTCACACTACGTGAAAAACGAACTAAGGGAATGCCCCCTCCACTATAGGGGCGACTAACGTTGGAGCCGCCCTTACAGTGGCTCGCGTGGGCCCCGGCAGGCCAGCCGCCCCTATAGTGGGGGGTCACTGTAAGGGCGGCTCAATCACCAGCTGCCCTTACAGTGGTCCACCGTAAGGACGGCTGGTGATTGAGCCGCCCCTATAGTGGTCTGTAGGTATAAGTGGCTGCCTACTCTTCTTCCTCCCCGAGCCACTCTCTTCCACTCGCAAAAAAAGGATTGGGAGGACTTGGGCACCTCGCTAAAATTGCTCTACTAAGGGCGGGAGGTTTTGATCTCAAATCTTTTGGTGGGGAGCTTGTTTAAGATAAGAAAATGCTATTCCAACCCTTTAATCCAAGTTTTATTGGTTGGTTAGTAAGCAATTTAGAGTTTTGGTTTCTCTCTCTTCCATGGAGCTTGAGCTTTGTGTGCACCAAATTGGAGCTTAGCTTTGAAGCTATTAGTGTAGATTAGGTAGAGACATGACCTTGCACCCTCAATTAGTCGATCTAGCTTGATTTTAGTGGAGATTAATTATAGTTTCACGTATGGAGAGAAAAGCTTGTTCTAGATCTAGGGTTTGCTTTTATTTTTTTATTTTGTAGTTTTTGTTTCATGAAATTGGAATGGGGTTGGCATGAAAAGTTGTTGGTAAAATAATAATTGTTGCTAATAATAATGGGTAGCTAATAATTGTTGTTAATAATAATTGTTGCTAATAATGGTAGCTAATAATGGTTGCTAATAATTGTGGCTAATTAATTGTGGCAAATAATTGTTGCTAATAATTGTATTTAGAGTAGATTTTAGTGTAGATTGCGCCCTAATTATTTCATCTATGTTGCTTATATATATATATAATTTTTGTAAATAGTTATGAATGCGGCTAATTCTATTTTTTATAATTATTCTCAAGTAATTACTTTATTTCTTTGTTTTTTTAAAGATGGAGGACATGGCTTCTTGGATGTATGGTTGGCCAAGGTACTCGCAATCCTATCATGATGAGGTGGACAAATTTATTATAGACGCAGTGAATCATGCAAAGACGTTGCCAGGGACTGATGGTTCTGCAAAGATTGCAAGAACCACATGGCATTTTATGATGAGGAAATGATTAGATCACATCTGATTTGGCGAGGATTTGTTCTGGACTACACGGTATGGATTCATCATGGTGAAGTCATGGTTGTTGACGACAACGATGATGATCAAGAAGACGATGCCAAAGCCCAATTCTTGTCCCAATTCTCAGACGTGTTTGAAGCACAAATGCAACATGGGTCAGCCAATGACCAAGCAGGTGGTGATGATGCTGGTGGTGTCGACAATAATGATGGTGATGTTGGTGGTGTCGACAATAATGATGGTGGAGCACGTGAGGGGGATGCAGAAAACTTTGACAACTTAGAGGAAATGCTTCAGGCCATTGGACCAAAAATACTACAATAGAAGAAGGGTCTAGAAAATCTAGAGAGGGTGAAAACAGCGTCGAAGGAGACTGTGTATGGTGTTGAGAAGGGTTGTCCAACACACTGGACACTGCTCCGTTTTGTGCTTGAGCTACTCATCCTGAAGGCTAAGTATGGCTGGTCGGACTGCAGTTTCGATGATCTGTTGCATCTTCTGTCATCGGTGCTGCCACTGCCAAACTTAGTTCCCTCCAACACATACCAAGCAAAGAAGGTTATAAGTCCATTAACAATGGGTGTTGAAAAGATCCATGCATGCCCCAACCATTGTATCCTTTTTCATGGAGAAACGTTCGAAGGTCTAGACGAGCGACCACAGCACTTGGCCTATGATCTTGACCATGTACAACATCCCGACGTGGTTGTGTCAGAAGAGAAAGTACCTTTTCCTCACTATTCTTGTTTTTGGCCCTCAACAACCAGGCTTTGATATGGACGTGTTCCTCGAGGCTGTGATGGAAGAATTCAAGAAACTATGGAGGACTAGGGAGCCGATGTATGATGCATTCTGAAAGAAGGCCTTCACAGTAAGAGCAATAATATTTGTGACTATCAACGATCACCCCACGCTGTTTGCCTTGTCTGGACAGTTTAAAGGCAAGACGAGATGCTTAGTCTATCTGGATGATGCTAAATGTGTGTACCTAGATGGATCCAAGAAGACTGTTTACATCAGGAATCGTCGCTTCTTAAAGGAAGGTCACAGGTACCGTAGCAAACTGTACTTAAAGTACTTTGGCGACATCCTAGAGGATGAAGAACGACCACTAGAGAGACGTCTTGATGGACAATATGTGTACCAAATGGTGAAAAACATACGCTCATCTATGGAAAGAAGAAAATGGATGGAATGCCCAAAGATAGAAGCACACCTCCTATTGAAGGCATACCTTTTAAGAAACAATCAATCTTCTTTTAGTATCTTGAATATTGGCCACAATTGGAGGTCCTCCATGCCATTGATGTTATGCACATGCAGAAGAATGTCTTTGAGAGTCTCATCGCTACCTTGATGGACACAGCCAAGTCAAAGGATGGTCTCAAAGCATAGAGGGACATGGAGCAGCTACATGTGATGCCAAAGCTTCACCCGGTACTTGAGACAAAAACCAAAAAATACACTCTGCCCGTGGCTAGCTACAACCTAGACCTAGCAGAGAGGAGAGGTTTATGCACTTATGTGAAGGGGGTCAAAGTCCCGACTGGGTTTTTGGCAAACCTGAAGAAGCTAGTGTTGATGAAGGACCTGTCATTTCCACACTGCAAGGCTCACGATTGTCATATGATGCTGATAGTATTCCTACCAATCGCAATCAGGGCTATCAAGCCAGAGTTCTTGAAGATGGCTATCATCCGCATGTGCTACTTCTGGTCGAAGATCTCGCAAAAGAAGATTATCAAGACAGAGCTAAGTGACCTACATGATTTCGTGGTGGAGACCCAGAACCAACTAGAGATGTGTTTACCTCCTGGTTTCTTTGACACAATGGTACATCTCATGATTCACATGGTTCATCAGATACAGGCATTGGGCCCTTGCTACTTGCATGAAATGTGGTCCTACGAGTGGTTCATGTCGGTTCTAAGCTGATACGTGCATAATCGTGCATACCCATAGGGCTCCATGATAGAGGGCTACAGTAGCGAAGAAGTCATCGAGTGCTGACAAGAGTATCTAAAAGTATAGAGAGAGATTGGTATTCCCAATTCTCGCTACAAGGGTAGGCTGGCTGGAAAGGGCACAAATGGTAGAAAAATATTCACCGACAGTGAATACAAAGAAGTGAGTCGGGCACACTTCGCTGTCTTGATGAGCACAAATATGATGGAACCATACAGTGATGAACACATGGACATCATTATGTTAGAGAGAAATGGTTGTACAGGTGATTGGGTCATGAAATAGCACAAGCAATGCCTAACTTCATGGTTGAAGGACAAGAACATACCGCCTGGAGAAACCATATATTCTATTACCATCAGTAAGTTGGCAGCGGTGCCATCGAGACAGATGACATCTTGGAATGCTTATGAGATCAATGGGTACACATACTATACCCACACAAAGGATAGTAAATGTATCAACCAAAACAGAGGTGTTTGAGTAGTGGCTATCGACGCGGCGGGGCAAAAGACCGACTACTTTGGCATAATTGAAGATATATGGGAACTTGACTATGGAAGTGAGGAACTAAATGTGGCCCTATTTTGATGTCGCTGGATCAAGCAACATGAATTCAATGACATCAGATTGAGGGTCGTGGACCTCCAAAACATAGGCTACCACGATGATCCTTGGGTGCTCGCTTCACGTGTTACACAAGTTTTCTATATGACCGACCCGCTCAGTATCGTCCCCCAAAGAAGAAACCTAAGCATGTGGTTATCCTCGGGAAACAACATATTATCGGAGTTGACGGCGTCGACGATGCTAAAGCCTACAATAAGTGCGATCAAATGTCACTATTCATAGACTTTATTAAGAAGATCGGTGTTGTGGAAAAAAACTACCAAAAGACGTATTGCCATGGGAACTAAAAGGTGAGAAGTGGAAAACTATTACGACGGCAGGGACAAATAATTAGTTTAAGTGAGAGTACGTTTATGTATGTGTGTGAGACTACATTTATGTATGTGTGAGACTACATTTATGTGCATTCATAACTTTTCAAAAACTTGGTCAAACTTGGTCAAATGCAAAAATGGCCTATGTATTAAATGTAGATCTTGATGAGTGGAACAATCTTGGTATTCATAACTTTTCGAGTTGGGACCATCTAGGGTTTCAAAAACTTGCATGTAGCTGTCAAAATTTCAAATTTTAGAATTTGAGTGGTTTAAACTTTATCAAATGAAACGTTGACCATTACACCAAATGTAGAACTTGATGAGTTTGACAAACTTTGTATTCATGACTTTTATAGTTGAGACCATCTAGGGTTCGGTCAAAGTGTCTTTCTTTAAAAATCCAAGATTTGACTTGGTCAAACTTGGTCAAATGAGGCACCAAACGACCTCAAATGAAAAACTTTTGAATACAAAGGTGTTAGAACTCATCAAGATCTACATTTGATACATAGTTCATGTTTCCATTTGGAAAAGTTTTAGTAAATTCTAGTCACATGTTGTAAAAATCCAAGACGTGACTGGGTCAAACTTGGTCAAACGAGGCACTAAATGACCTCAAATAAAAAACTTTTGAATAAAAGGGTGTTAGAACTCATCAAGATACACATTTTATATATATGACATTTTTGCATTTGAGAAAGCGTTTGTAAACACCAGTCACAAAATCTTGAATCCCACATAGACTTTTATGAGACTACATGTGAGACTTGTGGATTGAGAACTACATTTTCGTGACACTTTGTCGAATGCAAAAATGGCCTATGTATCAAATGTAGATCTTGATGAGTGGAACAATCTTGGTATTCATGACTTTTTGAGTTGGGACCATCTAGGGTTTTGAAAACTGGCATGTAGTTGTCAAAATTTTAAAATTCAGAATTTGAGTGGTTCAAACTTTGTCAAATGAAAAGTTGACCATTACACCAAATGTAGAACTTGATGATTTTGACAAACTTTGTATTCATGACTTTTGTAGTTGAGACCATCTAGGGTTCGGTCAAAGTGTCTTTCTTTAAAAATCCAAGATTTGACTTGGTAAACTTGGTCAAATGAGGCACTAAATGACCTCAAATGAAAAACTTTTGAATACAAAGGTGTTAGAACTCATCAAGATCTACATTTGATATATAATCCATTTTTGCATTTGAGAAAGGGTTAGTAATTTTGAATTTTATAATTATATAAATCTATTCTTATATAAATAGATTTGGTTTTTTAATTTAAAAAAATCAACTATGCATTTATTTTTTAAATACATGGAATAATTTAAAATTATTATATAATTATATTTTCATTTTTAATTATTTATAAAATCTAATTATTAAAAACAATAATTGATTTTACATTTTCAAAAAAAAATAGGGGCACCACAGTAAGGGCGGCTGACATCACCAGCCGCCCTTACAGAGCTCCCCACTGGTATATATGGGCCGAGGCAACCTCAGCGACTAAGTGTTGGGCGATTTCAGCATTTTGGACGCTATCAGGCTGTCCAATTTTCTTGTCGCCGCCCCTCCCTCACCCCTCCGCCGCCGCGCCTCCCTCACCCCCCCCCCCGCAGCCGCATCCTCCTCCGCCCTCACCACTCCGCCACCGCATCCTCCCCCTCCCTCACCCCTCCGCCGCTGCCTCCTCCCTCTCTCGACCTTGTGGCCCCCGCCCCATCTCCCGCATGGGCCACGCCGCACGGGTTAGGGTTTGCGGCGGCGCCGACGTCGACAACGGCGGCCCGTGAAGGACAGTATGTAGGGGCCGCGGTGAGGGATCCGTCTCTGGCACCGGCCACGACGGCTAGGGCTTCCCTGCCACGCCCGATGGTGCCCGAGCTCACTGGTGAGCCGCCCCTGTACCATCTTCCTCGGCTCCATCCTCCCAGGCCGCAAGGGTTTGGTGGCCGCGGCCTCCGCCTCTCCCTTCTCCCCCGGCCCCACCATCCACTGCGCCGCCTTCACCGACCGTCGCTGCCCGTGTGCAGCCTCCACCGATGAAACAGTGAGGACACATCAAAGCAGTGAGGATCTACCACACCCCTTCCCCTTCTCTCCTTCCCTTTCTTCCCTCTGAACTATGTCACTGTGTACTATGCATCTGCAAATGTGTGTTATGTGGTGCTCTGAATTGATGTGTGCATCTGAATTGAGGCTCTCAATCATGGAGTAGATAGAAGAGTTGTTGGAGCATGTGCAGCTGCTTACTTTGATTCATATACTATGATGTTGAAATTAACTGAGCATTTGCCACTGCCTGTGATGCCAATCTTAACTGAGCATTTGCCACTGCCTGTGATGCCAATCATTCGAACAGGGCATTCAGGCACTATGTCAGAAAAAGAACGAAAGGTGTTGTCCACATAGGGGGCACATGTTGTGTATCAAAACTCTGTGTTTGGTAAGTGCAACTTAGTTTGACACTAAATTACATGGTTTACAATACTATTACTTAACATTTTCATATGCAAATTGAAACACACACAGTTCCCCAAGCAAAGGTTCGGGAGTCTACATTGTAGATATTACGCATGTGCTTTCATGAGTAACACAAAAGCCTACAGGAGACACCCTGATTTGGTAAGTTCGAATCTCTCCCCTCTACTATCATTTTGATTTGTGGCCACTGTCATTTTGAATTTGTTGGTAGCCTCTGAATTGTGGTTTGATGAGTAAAACTTAAATGAATTGTCAATTGCTCACTTGTGGTGGACTCTATGTAAAAGTTAATCTGATTTGAGCACTCTACTATTACTACTATTGTTTTTGACACTATGCAAATGCCACTGCCTTAACTGAATTGGCTTACTGTCCTACTACTACTACTCTCACTGTCTACTATCACTGTCTGACTGAATTGGCTTACCCAAAGAAATGGAAGCTGAACTTGGCTTAACTGAATTGTCTTACTGTCCTACTACTACTACTCTCACTGTCTACTACTCTTACTGCTACTACTACTACTGTCTTACTACTAATGTCTACTACTACTCTTACTAAACTGAATTTAGATAATGACTTATAATGTTATAATGACTTAGCTTGCCTGTGATGATGTTTTTTTATATACTGAACACCTGCCTTATGCCAATGATGAGAGTTTTTACATACTGAGAACCTGCCTTATGCCAATGATGAGGGTTTTTATATACTAAGCACTTGCCTTATGCCAATGATGAGGGGTTTTATGTTCTATTCCTATCTGCTCATGTCCTATCCTACCTCTACTACTACTACTCTATTGTACTCTGCTATTACTACTATACTACTACTACCTACTACTACTATACTATACTCTACTACTACTATACTACTACTACTGCACTACTCTACTACTACTGTTTTTGACACTATGCAAATGCCACTGCCTTAACTGAATTGGCTTACTGTCCTACTATTACTACTCTCACTGTCCTACTACTACTACTACTCTCACTGTCTAACTGAATTGGCTTACCCAAAGAAATGGAAACTGAACTTGACTTAACTGAATTGCCTTACTGACCTACTACTACTACTCTCACTATCTACTACTCTTACTGCTACTACTGTCTTACTACTACTGCCTACTACTACTCTTACTAAACTGAATTTGGATAATGACTTATAATGTTATAATGACTTAGCTTTTGTGATCTTGTAGTGGTTAGAAGAGAAAGGAAATAAAAGGGATGTCTACAGGGATGATGAACTCTTAGAGCTCGTCGGCGACCTTTGCAGCTTCATAATGGACCATGTTATTTATTTCAAAGGTGACTACCATGACATCAATTCTGACTTAGGTAAAAATCCTAGGTACCAACACCTCCGTGAGCTTGATAGGCTATCTTTAGGTAGTTGATTACTTATGAACTTGTGATGGATTTGATGTAACTTTTGATGGACTTGTGGATGTGATGGACTTGGAAATGTGATGGACTTGTGGATGTGATGGACATGTGATGGACTTTTGATGATGTTTGTGTTGTGTTGTGATTATATATATATATATATATATATATATATATATATATATATATATATATATATATATATATATATATATATACTGTGAATTTGATTATTGTAATTTTTATTTTGCTGAAAATCAACTGTAGGGGTGGTTCTAGATTTAGCCTCCCTTACAAACGGAAACAGTAGGACGGCTGAAACACCAACCACCCTTACTAATGGCCACTGTAAGGGCGGCTGAAAACATCAGCCACCCTTACAGTGTCTATTAGTAAGGGCGGCTATTGTTTCTAGCCTCCCTTACAGTGATTTATTGTAAGGGCGGCTCGTGTTCAGCCGCCACTGTAAGAGTGTTTAGATAAGGGCGGCTACATAGCCTTTTGAGCCGCCCCTACAGTCTCTGACTATAATAGTGTTAGTTGCCGAGACTACTGTTCTCACTACGGGTGCTACTGCTTGCAAGGCCGCTATTTCTGTTCTCACTCTTTTGTTTTTTTTTTCTGTTAAGGGCTAGTTTAGCTCAGTTCTCTTGGGTGTCACATTCAGGCACTTCAGCTGGTACTGTATGCATCACTGCTGAACAGCCACTTGTAGCTTGACAGGTGGAAGGCCACCATGGTGACGGTGTATTCCAGTCTTCAGGTGGGAATGTGGGATCTGATATCTCCTCAAAAAAGTTGGAGGGAACCTAGCTAGGCCCATGGCGTTGTTCATCAGGAGAATGCTCTTAAAAAGTATATGGTACTCCCTCCGTACTAAAAAATAAAGTCATTTTGGACAATGTTTGAGTCAAACATTAGGAATATAAATCATAAATAACTTTTAAGTTGTTGAGTTTGGAAATGTGAAAACCAAATGAACAGATTTGTCTTGAAAAACACTTTCATAAAAATATACATATATCACTTTTCCATAAATATTTTTATATAAAAAAAAGAAGTCAAAGTTATACATTGGAGACTATGTTTCTGTCCAAACCGACTTTATTTTGTAGTATGGAGGGAGTATAAGTTTATACAAATGTCCGGTGAGCAATGTAATATGAATAAAATAACTTAAATAATTAACGGAAATTAACAGCAACAACTCAAAACTTATTTAAAATGTTTAAACGATGTGTGATGAAAAATAACAAAAGAAAACTTAATTCTGAGGGAAAAAAAAAGCCCTAAGTGAAATGGGCCCAGTAGCGGACCATGTCATGTGCGGCTATAAGGTCTGCAGCTCGCGTCGTGTGGCCTGCTTAATCGTCCATGTGTCGTTGGAGATCATCAACCTGGCCCACTTAATGGGCCGGCTGAGCAAAGCACGCATGAGTATGTAAAAGGAAAAAATTCACATTATCTCCCTCAACTTTTGCGAAAGTCTGTTTTTTCTCCATAAACTCTAAAACCGGGTACACCACCTCCCTGAACTTTTAAAACCGTTCGTTTTACCTCCCTGACCGGTTATAAGCAGTTTTCAAAGGTGGTTTTGTCTTTTTCTTTTTTATTTATTTCGGTTGAATCTTTGAAAAATCATAGTAAATTACAAAAAAAATTATAAAATGGAGAATTCAATTTTATTGGACTCCACATGAGTAGATCTACATAGTGAGCATATAATATGATATGTTTTAGTACAATTTTTTTTGTTATAGCTTTAGATCTATGCTTTTCTGTAATTAATTCATAGCTACAGCTTTTATGGTCCAATTATGGTGAAATTTTTATGGTGACCTAATTATTGTATGCTTGACCTGTAGTAAAATTTCATACTCATTGGCTCATGTATAACTTAGTTATAGATTTATTTATGTGTATGCTTGTTAAAAAAGTTTATAAAGTAAACAGCCCATGCACTGATGTAAATTTAAAGGCCCTATTTAAAGTTTTAAACGATGCGCACGCACTTGATGTAAAATAGCAAAACAAAACTTAATTCTGGAAAATAAACAGCCCTAAAGTGAAATCGGCCATGCGTTACTCCTCGTTGGAGCCCATCTGCGTGGCCCAGTAGTCGATCAAAGCGTGCGTGAACAAATTACGTAGTATGTTAGCTCCCTCAACTGTAAAACATGCCACTGGCTCTGAACGATCCAGATAGCCATGTACACGGCATACAGTGTAACGTTGTGGGCTTTAGCATAAACGTGGCCTCGATGGGCCTCTGTCTCGCCCATTAGGCCTTGGTTTTGAATGTCCTCTCGTGCTCTCATTTTCCCTCAAAAAAAAAGTGCATACACACGAATTCTTCTTGTGGATATTAAATAAAAAGAACAAAAAGGTGCATGGATACTTTCAGTTTGCAGAGACTAATGTAGACCCCCCCCCAAAAAAAAAACACTTGGCCACTACTGGTGCTGCTGCTTGCAAGGCTGCTAGCTCTGTTCTTCCTCGTGTTTTTTCTTTCTTATATACTCCATCTGTTCCAAAAAGAATGGAATTCTGCATTTCAAATCTTGTCTCAGAAAAAATATAATTGTAGACATGACATTAACTTTTCTATTCCGACCCACCTATTAAAATACCACTACTTTATCTATCCATAAGAAGAACATTCTAAAATGCAATTATTATTTTTCAGTTTCTACTTATGTGGAGAATGACGGAGGAGAGGTAAATACGTAATTTTACACCACGCTAATCTTATCTCGAAAAGCGAGATTTACATTCTTTCTGTGATAGAGGTAGTATAAAGGCCAAGCTTAGCTCAGTTTTTTTTTAGTGCGCCACACTCAGCACTCAGTTAGTCGCTGTATGCATTATCACTGCTGAACAGCCGGTTGTAGGTTGACAGGTGGAAGGCCACCATGGTGACGGTGTGTTCCATCCAGTCTCAGGTGGGATCTGATATCTCCTCATGGCCTCCCAAGTTGTATGCATGCAGCCGGAAGATCAAATCGACATCTCATGGCCTCGAATCCGATTCAGAAAGAAGAAAAGGGGAGAGTGGCTTTGAATTTCTACTCCGCCGCACCCATCTTTTGCATGCATGGGTCTGGGTCGGGTCCACAACAGAGTAGCACTAATGGTACTCCGTATGTGTTTACTAACCAACACCAAACATTATAACAAGAAGACAAAAATAAAAGAGAGTAATTAAGAGTCCATTCGTTTTTCGCTAAGAAGACAAATATCAGTGGACGGAGGGAGTAGCTAAAAATACTAATAGTTAATTTTTTATAAGAAAAAAATATTATTTTAACTTAAAAACAAGCTAAAAGATAGGGCCTAAAAAGACGAAAGAAAACCAGATGGGGTAAAGGTAATAGCTACTACCGGTACTCGTAAACAGAGTTGCAGTGGACGGACGGACTGACCGAGTTAAGAGGGGACAGAAGGGACGTTCGAGTTGACAGCAAGCGGGGCCTCCGATCCGCTGTCCGTCTCCGTCGTCCATGCTCATGCTGTCTCTCTCTCCCGTCCTCCTCTCAGTTTCTCACCTCTCTCTCTCCACCCGTTGCCATTGGATGAAGATGCGCTTTCATACTGGTAGTAGCAAGCACCTGCTGCCGCTGCTGACCATTCCTCACCACTGTAGCTTCGTCTTCTTTTTTTTACACCGAGCCACAGAGGGGTGTTCTTTTTACATGCAAACCCCTAGGCTGTTTCCCAATTCTCTCTTGTTACTACGTGTAGCTCATTCAGTCGTTCACCCCGTTCGCTCGTGCTTATCAGTGCTTATCAGTCAGTCATTCAGCAGTATTTTTTTTTCACTGTAAATCAGCATTAGTTAGCTAAAAACCATTTAGCGAACAGGGTGCTTGGTACCCCACCCCAGTGAGATTTCTCTTTTACTTTGTTGATGAGCTGAGGAGTGTCGGTATTTGGACCCGGAAGGGCCCTAAGCCGACGAGTGAATTTGTGTTGCGTGCTCCCTACTCCGGATGATGATGCAAAGAGAATACGCGGAGGTTTATCTTGGTTCGGGCAAAAGAAGGCCCATGGTGACGGTGTGGATCTGATATCTCCTCATGGCCTCCCAAGTTGTATGCATGCAGCCGGAAGATCAAATCGACATCTCATGGCCTCGAATCCGATTCAGAAAGAAGAAAAGGGGAGAGTGGCTTTGAATTTCTACTCCGCCGCACCCATTTTTGCGTGCATGGGTCTGGGTCGGGTCCACAACAGAGTAGCACTAATGGTACTCCGTATGTGTTTACTAACCAACACCGAACATTATAACAAGAAGACAAAAATAAAAGAGAGAGTAATTAAGAGTCCATTCGTTTTTGCTAAAAAGTCATAGCTAAAAATACTAATTGTTAATTTTTTATAAGAAAAAAATATTATTTTAACTTAAAAACAAGCTAAAAGATAGGGCCTAAAAAGACGAAAGAAAACTCAGGGTATGTTTAGTTGATCCTGTAAAACTTTTGAAAGCACAGTAACTCTTTCGTTGATATTTGGTAATTAGTGTCCAATCATAGACTAATTAGGTTCTAAACATTCGTCTCGTAATTTACAACCAAACTGTGTAATTAGTTATTTTTTTACCTATATTTAATACTCCATATATGCGTCAAAAGATTCAATGTGACGGAGAATCTTATAAAATTTTTAGAATTTTGAATGACACTGCCTAACAAACCAGATGTTTAGATCCCAAATTTGGGAACCCAACTCTGCATAGTAAATGTCCCGTCACACTGTAGCAATTTTGTTTTTATTTGGTAATAATTGTCCAAATATTGATTAATTAGGCTTAAAATATTCGTCTCGCAAAGTACAATAAAACTGTGCAATTAGTTTTTGATTTTATCTACATTTAGTACTCTATATATGTGCCGACATTTTGATGTGATGGGAAATCTTCTTTTAGCATAGTGAAATTTGGGAGTGAATCTGGGTCTTGTTTAGTTCCCAAATTTCTCCTACAAATTTCACTATGCAAAAAAAAGATTCTCTGTCACATCGAAATACCGGCACATATATGGAGTACTAAATATAGATGAAATCAAAAACTAATTATACAATTTTATTGTACTTTGCGAGACAAACATTTTGAGCGTACTTAATCAATATTTGGATAATTTTTACCAAATAAAAACAAAAATACTACAGTAACAAATAGTGATTTGGCAGCCCCAATTTGGGAATCTAAACACGGCCTGGGTATCTGAACAAGGCCGGAGTAAGGCCTCGTTTAGTTCAGTGAATTGGGGAGAAAAACACTCTATCTGAATTCCTGTAGCATTTCGTTTGTATTTGGTAAAAATTATCCAAATTTTAACTAACTAGGCTTAAAATGTTCGTCTCGCAAAGTACAACAAAACTATGCAATTAGTTTTTTATTTCATCAACATTTAGTACTCCATGCATTTGCCGATATTTTGATGTGACGGAGAATCTTCTTTTTTATAGTAGAATTTAGGGAGAATTGGGGAACTAAACAAGGGATAAAGGTAATAGTTACCGGTACTCGTAAACAGAGTTGCAGTGGACGGACGGACTGACCGAGTTAAGAGGGGACAGAAGGGACGTTCGAGTTGACAGCAAGCGGGGCCTCCGATCCGCTGTCCGTCTCCGTCGTCGATGCTCATGCTGTCTCTCTCTCCCGTCCTCCTCTCAGAGCCTGTTTAGGCCCTGTTCGTCTGGCTTATAATCCGTCTTATTCAGCTTGTTTTTTTAGCCGGAACAGTATTTTTCTCTCACAAAAAATCAGCCAGCAGTGTTTTTCAGCCGGCTTATAATTCCAGCCGAACGGCTCCTTAGTTTGCAAAAAGCAAACCCAAAAAGTGCTACAGTACCTGCCACATCGAATCTTACGGCATATGCATGGAGTACTAAATATATGCGAAAGAAAAAACTAATTACACAGTTTGGTTGTAAATCACGAGACAAATTTTTTGAGCCTAATTAGTCCATGATCGGACATAATTTGCTAAATAAAACAAAAAGTGCTACGTTAGCCGAACCCAAACTTTTTCACCAACTAAACAACCCTTGAGTTTCTCACCTCTCTCTCCACCCGTTGCCATTGGATGAAGATGCGCTTTCATACTGGTAGTAGCAAGCACCTGCTGCCGCTGCTGACCATTCCTCACCACTGTAGCTTCGTCTTCTTTTTTTTTTACACAGAGCCACAGAGGGGTGTTCTTTTTACATGCAAACCCCTAGGCTGTTTCCCAATTCTCTCTTGTTACTACGTGTAGCTCATTCAGTCGTTCACCCTATTCACTTGTGCTTATCAGTGTTTATCAGTCAGTCATTCAGCAGTATTTTTCTTTCACTGTAAATCAGCATCAGTCAGCTAAAAACCATTTAGCGAACAGGGTGCTTGGTACCCCACCCCAGTGAGATTTCTCTTTTACTTTGTTGATGAGCTGAGGAGCGTCGGTATTTGGACCCGGGAGGGCCCTAAGCCGACGAGTGAATTTGTGTTGCGTGCTCCCTACTCCGAATGGTGATGCAAAGAGAATACACGGGGGTTTATCCTGGTTCGGGCAAAAGAAGGCCCTACGTCCAGCGGAGAAAGGAGAGTATTGTATTTTCTTGCATCTAAGTGCTTGTGTAGGGGTTACAAGCTGTGAGAGAGGGAGCCGGTCCCAAGTCTTAAAGAAAGAGTACAATGGAGTGTTGCTTGAGATATTGATCTCAGAAGTGGGGGAGATGTCTGTCTTGTTTGTCCGTCCTCCGTTGTTCGTCCCCCTGGAGAGCTCCTTGCCCTCCCCTTTTATAGACTCAAGGGGAGGATAAGGCTTACAACAAACCCTAGGAGGTGCCTTGGACGAGAAGGCGAAGCGAGCACTGTCGGTGTTGCTATGGCGACGTGCCCCGGTCCATGCAGGCCATCCCTGGGGCGTCGTGGTGATGTTGATGACGGGACGGCGGGACATTCGAGGTGTTGCAGAGGACGTGTGATTCCCTGTGGTCGACCTATGGGTCGTAGTCTCTTTGTTCGACTGATGGCGGTTGAGGCAGGGTCGGGATGTAGCTGAGGGAGTCGACGGGAAACTGATAAGGCCGAGCCCCAGAAATCCCGGGATATGACGGTCGGACCATGTTAGTCATAGCGGGAATAGTGGCTGCTTTTCGTCGTCCATCCCGGGATGGGCAGTAAAAAGTAAGATTATACGCGGATGTCGCTCCCACGCCGGTGGCGCTGTGGCCACGTTGGTGGAAGGGGTTGCATTAAATGTTTTGTCAGTGAGTAGGTGGGAGAGGGGGTCGACCGGGTCGACCCCGGGTCGTGCGAGTCGGAGAATTTTTGGGGTCGAGGCTTCCCGTCGAGTGAGCCTGGTACGAGTCGGAACGCGGTCGAGGACGCGCGTGGTCCAGATCGGTGTATCCGTGTAGGTGGAGCCTTAACTCGATCTCTTTTAGGAGGTTTTCAGGGCGCGGATTCCTCGAGGGTTTACTCCTCTTAATCGTTGATTTTAGGTACCCCTAATTTAGATAGCCGACAAGGAGTAACACCAATGAGTTTTGACAGTGATCCAATTTCCCTCCATCCAAAAAAACATAATCATAGCTTTGAACCTCGACACAGCGTGTATGCAGGTTCAAATTGTGTTTTTTTGGGAGTACACAACAACAATACCACCTTTACTCTACTGTCAGCTACTATTAGCTAACAGAACCCGGTAATTTCTCTGTCCTTAAGCGAGTGCCGTACCAGTGCCTAAAATTGCTACCTTGTGCTACTAATGACATCTACTACCTCCGTCTCAAAAAAAAAAGTTATTCTCGCTTTCAAAAAGTCAACAACTTTTAACTTTGACCAAATATATTTAACAAAATATTAATATTTATAGTACATAATTAGTATCATTAGGTAGATCTTTGAATATACTTTTATTATAAACTTATTTGGAGATATAAATGTTGCACATACTCCCTCCGTCCATAAAAGCATGCAATTCTCGCTTTTCGAGAAGTCAAACAGTTTCAACTTTGACCAAATTTATATAAAAAAGTACTAATATTTATGATACAAAATAAGCATCATTAGATTAGTCATAGAATATATTTTTATAATAAATTTATTTGGAGACATAAATATTAATACTATTTGCTATAAACTTGATCAAACTTGAGTCAATTTGACTGGCACACATCCCATAATTACATCTTTTCTTGGACGGAGGAAGTATTTTCTATAAACATAGTCAAAATTGAGAAAGTTTGATGAGCACGCTTCCCACGGCGACTCTATTTTTGGGACAGTACCTCCACGTACTAGTGTCTACGAGCTAGCATACAGTGCTAGTAGTGGAACTGCATGCTCCTGCTACGCCGGTTACGGCTAGTGGCATACATGCCGTTGCGTCGCGTCGCATCGATGATCGATCACCGGCAAAAGAAACCGCCTTCACCTTGCTTTTTCATCGTCTAACGTACTTCCTCCTTCTCATAATATCTATCATGGTAGGTGTACATGTCACAAGTTTATTCGATTTATAGAAAATATGTGTAATATTTATATCTCTAAATAAATTAATTAAAAAACTAAATTTAAAGATCTTTTCAATAATACTAATTATATACTATAAATATTAGTATTTTTAATATATATTTTGTTAAAGTTTTTATCGGAAAACATAAACAACAAATACTTAGAGACTGGAGGGAGTAGTACCTAGCCTGTCGTGTTAATAATTAACCTCATTTCGTCTCGGGTGAAAATGCTACGCTGTTTTGGTGCCCAATTGCTGTTCATCTTTTTTTAAAACCCCAAGATAATATGTATATATACTACCTCCGTGTCTCACGATACTTAACCTCACGTCGTCTCCAATAGTCTAGCTTAAAGATAGTTGAATTGATTGTTCTTAATCAATTAATAGTGCAAAAGGCAAAAGACTAGCATGAACTCAAGAGATAATCTCGCACATTTCACGATGCATTTCTATCTCACAAGACAAGTCTCTCTCTTCTATATTTATCATATTAGAGCTAGGTAGTGCTAGCTTATACTGTTGGAGACGTCCTAATTAATAAGAATCAAATTGTCTCAAACATTTGACATTCTTATTTTCTAATAATGCACATTTCTCTTTCCTCAATACATTTTTCTCAATACATATCTATTTGTATCTCTCTCCTTGTTTTTTTCTTTGTGCACCACAACATTGCGTTCCTCTTTAGTTCCTGTGTCTAAATCTGAACACTAAATATTTTGAGACGGGGAAGTACCCAAGTTATTCCTGGGGGGGAGGGGGGCTAAAAATATAGGAGTATATATTGTATGCCTAGGGAGATGCATGAGCGAGCATTCCTGTGACCTGTATGACACTCACACGATGAGAAAAAGGAGAGATACTCCATGTGGGCAAAGGAGAGATACTCACGCACGCACAACACGTTAGGCACCGTTTGGATGCCAAAATTTTTGACAAAACGCTACCGTAGCGTTTTCGTTGTTATTTGACAAATATTGTCTAATCATGGTCTAATTAGGCTTACAAGATTCGTCTCGTCCATTTTGTCTAAACTGTGTAATTAGTTTTATTTTTTATCTATATTTAATGCTTTATGCATGTGTCCAAAGATTCGATGTGACGGGAAATCTGAAAATTTTTGCAAAATTTCTTGAAACTAAACAGCCCCTTAGTAGGAGGAGTATGTGCCTGCTGAAAGTCAGATGGTGGTCATTTCGATTTGATACCATGCAACACAAGCTAAGGCCCCAAAAATTTTGACAAAATTTTTAGATTTCCCGTCACATCGAATCTTTGAACACATGCATGAAGCATTAAATATAGATAAAAAATAAAACTAATTACACAGTTTATACGAAATGGATGAGACAAATCTTTTAAGCCTAATTAGACCATGATTGGACAATATTTACCAAATAACAACGAAACTGCTACAGTAGCGTTTCGCCAAAAATTTTGCCAACTAAACAACCCCTAATTGTGCAAAATCACTGTTCAGCTGGTCACGTTAATTTAATGCCAGGTGATGCCACTATGGCCTCATTCGCTCATGCTGAAAAACGAGATGAAATATTGTTCTAGCTGATTTTTTTAAAGAAAAATATTATTTTAATTAAAAACAAGCTGAAAAATACGGATTATAAGCGAGTTGAATAGGGCCTATATATTGCCGTCCCTAGCTAGTACATCTCGTTTCTTTTTAGTGCAGGAATTCAACATGAAAAGTAGGGACTAGTTCGCTTGGTACATGCTAACATGCATGCATGTGTCGTAAAAATGCTGCAGCACCAGTAGTACTAGTACACACTCCACTGGCCCACTGCGCTGCCGTTAATCTTTCCCACCTTCAGTTGTATGGAATATTAAATGTAAAAAAATAACTAATTATATAGATTACGATAAATTTACGAGATGAAATTTTTAAGCCTACTTGAACTTCCTTGGTGTTTGTACGGTCACCTAAAAAATTCCCCTTTAACCTTTGCCCCTTGATTTCGTTTTCTATGTGTATGGGTTGATTTGCCTTACTCAAGATGCTCCTGTTCATCGGCCAATACAGTCTGACCATGTTTGTATGCTCCTTGGTGTTTGTAATCCTACTGGTTTTCTCTGAATCTCCCATGTCGACTATTTTGCTCATATGGAACTTATTTGCTCCCTCTGTCCCCAATTAAGTGTCATTTCCGGTTTTTGTGCCCGCAAGTTTGACTCGATTTGTATAAAATACGTGCAACATTTGTATCTCCAAATAAATTTATTAAAAACTAGATTCAAAGATCTTTCCAATGATACTAATTATATACCATAAATATTAATATTTTTAATATATATTTAATTAAAGTTATTTCTCGGGAAACGTAAAACGACAGATATTTAGGGACGGAGGGAGTATACTAGTCGGCTTGTTCTGCTGGTCATATTTCAGCTGGTTTCAGCCGGTTTCGGCTTGTTTCTTTCTCACATAATACTGTTCAATCAGCCAAAATCAGCTGAAATTCTACCAGCCGAACACAGCCAGTATCTCTTAAGGTGGTAGCGACCGCTTTGCAATTGCTACAATCCCAATACATATTACTCCTGTTTCAAAAGAAATGCAGATTCTGATAATGTTTAGAGCCGTGGCGATCCGGTCCTGTTCGCTTAAACTTATCAGTCATGATTCAGTGTTTTTCTCTCACAACAAATCAGCTTCGGCCGCAGAAGCCATCAAACGAACAGGGCTAGCCGGCTTCGTGCTGGTTACAAAGTTTTTATCTTTCGTGCAATGGAAGGTAGCGGGCAATTATACTTGTTCATATCCCCTTATGCGTGCCGAAGTTTTGTTCATCGTCCCACATGTACTGCCATGTAGTACCAATGTTCCAGCCTTGTTCAATTTCCATGAAGGGGGGGGGGGGGGGGGGGGGGCGCGCGGAGGAAAGCATCCGTGTACGACACCTTGAATATACAAGTGATTTTCTATCTATGAAACAAATAAGATGTTAGCGAAGGCTCCGCACGAAAACTTTCCAACGTGACTGTCCGGCTTCTTCTGAATGGCCTACCCCTTCATCGATCTTCGATTTGGTGACGTACATACAATTCCACGGAATGCGAAGGGTGCACATGGAAAAAAAAAAGAGGGGCATCGTCCTGCAGACGACGACGAACGGAGACGGACGGGGAGCCATTCCCGTAACCCCATCCGGTTGCCCAAAAGCTGGTGGTGCTCAGCTCAGGAGTCAGCTGGGAACGGAACGGAGAAGATGAGGTGAGACGAAGACGACGACGAGATGGGTGGGGCCGGTGGGTGCAAACCGAAACAGTTGCGGACCACGACCGCACGGACTCCGATGCACGAGTCCGGGCTGCAGACAGGTGGGGTCGGGTGTGCTCGGCCGACAGCGACACGACAGGAGACGTCCATCCGGCGCAGAAGCCCGCGCGATTCGCGGGGAATTTCTTTTTCGTTTTCCTTTCCTCCTTTTCATTACTGCTCCTTGTTTAGTTCCCAATTCTCCTCCAAATTCTACTATGCAAAAAAAGATTTTCCGTCACATTAAAATGTCGGCAAATGCATGAAGTAGTAAATGTTGATGAAATCAAAAACTAATTGCACAATTTTGTTGTACTTTGCGAGACGAACATTTTAAGCCTAGTTAGTCAAAATTTGAATAATTTTTACCAAATACAAACGAAATGCTACATGAATTCTGATACAGTATTTTTCTCCTAATTCACTGAACTAAACAAGGCCCTACCTGCACGGCTGCACTGCATGCCTCACCTGCTGCTGCAGCACCAGTAGTACTAGTACACACTCCACTGGCCCACTGCGCTGCCGTTAATCTTTCACCCTTCGGTTGTATGGAATATTAAATGTAAAAAAATAACTAATTATATAGATTACGATAAATTTACGAGATGAAATTTTTAAGCCTAATTAATCTATAATTTGACAATGTCGTGCTACAGTAAAAAAAATGCGCTAATGACCGATTAATTAGGCTTAATAAATTCGTTTCACAATTTTCAGACGAGTTATGTAATTAATATTTTATTAGTATCAAATCACCTATTCTGATCTTTCGTGAAACCTTCGACGTGACACGAAAAAAAATCCGACAAGCAACTAAACACCCCTTTGCCTATCTTTACCCTCTACGGAGTACTACGTTCTTTTTTTTTCTCTCTCCAGTTCGTCCCAGGGTTCTTTTTTTTTCTTTTGAAAATTCCCAGGGTTCCTCTAGGCTAGTCGGAACCATCAAGCACTCTTCTATTCTGTTCTAATATCATGGTTTTAGTTCTGGATCCAGAGTTAAGATGTTTTTACACTCTGTTATTTTGTTCTAATAGGAGTATGTACCGCAACCATTTAAACCTCATGTTAGAAGATTCCTTAGCAGGGGTTTATGATGAATGATCTTACAAATGTTGAACATTTTACTTTAGTACGGTTGTTGTAACTAGATTTTTAGTTCTGGAACTAAGGTGTTGTGATGTTGCCTAATTGCTACACCTTTTTTATATACCACAACTCCTTAAACTTCTTGTCAGAAGATTCCTTGGCAGGGTTTTATGACAAGTGATCGTACAAATGTCTAACACATGTGCTTTATTATTGTAACTTGATTTTAGCTTTGTAGTTAAGGTGTTGCACTATTGCCTATGCCTACACCTTCTTTGTTCCACAACCCTTCAAACCTCATGCACAAGTTTCCTTGGCATGGTTTTATGATGAGTGGTCTTACATAGGTTTGTTGTAAATTTGTGGTTTTCATAGAAGACAGAGTTGGTTAACGAAACTCAAATAAGACCATGATAGTTAAGGTGATGTCTAATCCATTGGTTTTTTGTCCTCCAAGGTTGCGTGCCATATTTGAATAGGTGGTACCATGCTCGCTGACTTTGATGGGTTAGCGACAAGTGTAAAACGATTTCTTCAATACCAAAATGGACTTGTGTACCATTGTCGTGCTATTAGTGGAGGGGAATAGTCAGTGGGACCTAATGACGCCAATATAAGCATGTGCTTAATGGAACTGATGCGCTGTCTAACTCATCCGAGTTCCGTCCACGTGTTCCTAGCTAGAGACTCGTATCTATTTTTGCAAACACCTAATAAAATCACATGATACCTTAATTATGACAAAAGAGGCATGTCATGCTTTCGCTTCAATATTGAATTGTAGTATAGATTTTTGTCTTTTGAGATTTTACCATATATACACCTGATAGTACACATATACTCTTCTCATGCAAGTTTTTCAAACTAGCTAATTTGTTCAACGTAGGGATACCCTACTGTGTAGGCATCGAGTGGCTTCTAAAAATTCAATCCATACAACTTTGGCCCTAGTAGCACCAATGTGAATACTGGCATAATTCTAGCTTTTATAGGATATATGTGCTGTCTAACTTATCCAAGTTCCTTCCAAATGTTCCAAACACTAGAGATTATGTACCTTTTCATAGGCTATTTTTTTATGACAGATGTTACTATATATTTATGGCAACTTTGCTTTGTTTTTGTGTTGTTTGTGTAGCAGTTCCTTGATCATTTAGGTTGTTGATGCTCTGTTGTATTGTTCAGTCTGAGTTCCTTCTTATTAATGTAATCGGCAGTTTTTCTGTTTGATCCATTAAAAAATGGCATATTTTCTTAAAATTAGTACATCCTAGCTTAGACTAGCCGCAGTGGGTACTCTAAAATGATACTCTAAAGCTTTAGAGTATGAATATAGAGTAAAAATTGCTACACTGGGTACTCTAAAACGATACTTTATCCTTTCTCTCACTCTATATTTAGAGTGATATTGTGTTTACTCTATACTCTATAGTGGCGGACCCCACTAGCTAAACAAAGGAAAAAATGCTATAACTCACAAACCAAAAATCCAAATTAAATTTCGATTTCACCATTAAATTCGTCTCAATAAATCCTTCAAAACTAGATCACACATGAATATATTTAGATAAAGTGACAAGTGAGTCTCACAGTGGATAGAGTGAATAGAGGATGATATAGAGGATGGATGGGTGCGGGAGAATTGAGTATAGAGGAGAGAATCTTGCTGACTAGGACGTATAGAGGATGAATATAGAGGTTCATGAGTGCGGGTAGTCTTAGGAGGAGACTAGTATTAGTGGACAAAGACCCTAATCATATGTGCGCACTGTAGATGGTCAAATCTCAACTCTTATTTGGCCAATATCTAGGTATAAATAAAGTAAATGACTTGTTTTTAGAACCGTTCTTGTCATTGGAGTGATCCGTGATTAAGCTTGGTGGACCAATGATGCCGGGCTTTAAATTGGCATACGTCGCGGTCTAGAGCAGGAGTGGCGCCGTTTAGATGTTGGATGTTAAACACTCGTAAGGAAAGTCATTACGGCTTCCGTATGACGTGTCGCGTGTACATAATCAACCAAAGTAGTAGATAAAAGAACTGAATAAAGAGGACCTTTTTCACGCAAACACACAAACCAAACTAAGCCTAGTTTACTTCCCTTCCAAATTACAAATTTTTACATTCTTTCTCCATCACATTAATCTTTAGGCACATGCATGGATTATTTAATGTAGTTAAAAGAAATACTCCCTCCGTCCACAAAAACATGCAATTCTCGTTTTTCGAGAAGTCAAACAGTTTGAACTTTGACTAAATTTATATAAAAATACTAATATTTATAATACAAAATAAGTATCATTAGATTAGTTATAGAATATATTTTTATAATAAATTTATTTGGAGACATAAATGTTAATACTATTTACTATAAACTTGGTCAAACTTGAGTTATTTTGACTAGCTCGTATCCCATATTTGCCAGCTTTGTTGGACGGAGGGAGTAACTAATTACACAGTTTGGTTGTAAATCACGAGACGAATCTTTTGAGTCTAATTAAGCCATGATTGAACACTAATTGTCCAACACAAACGAAAGGGCTACAATAGTAAAATTCTATTTTTTTTTTTTCATCTAAACACGCCCCAGTACATGTGCAAAGGAATATTCTGGCGTGCATGCACCGTCTAGCGAGCTGCGACTTCATTCATTCAGCGCGGCCATATAGCAGGCAGTCCCATCGATCGCCTTCTTCCGCACTGTTTAGATCCTAAATATTTCCCTAAATTCTACTATGCAAAAAGAAGATTTCCTATCACATGAAAATACCGGCACATGCATGGAGTATTAAATATAGATAAAATCAAAAACTAATTACACAGTTTTGTTGTACTTTGCGAGACAAACGTTTTGAGCCTAATTAGTCAATGTTTGGACAATTTTTACCAAATAAAAACAAAATGCTACAGTGTCGCACAGTGTTCTACAGTATTTTTGGACGGCGCCAAATCTGGCCACCTAAACACGGCCCTTGTTGAAAATGTTGACAACGCGTCAGTCCTAGTCCCTCCATTCCAATAATAAGTGATTGGTTGTTCAAGAATAACCGGTAGAATGGAACTCTAAATGTGCACCTTCTTTTTTAAACTTATTTTCTTTTATTAGTCTTGAACAATAAAAGTGACAAACTCTTTGTATTTCATTTTTTTTATTTCACTTTGGTTGAGAAAGGCCCGGTGATCCTACCTTTTGGTGAAATAGTTATTTTTGTCCCTTGATGATCGTCCGAGGCTCAAATTCGTTTATCGACCATTAAATAGTAACTGCTTGGATCCTCAAACTTTTCATTTTTAGCTCATTTTTTTTAGGGAAACAGGAGGGGTTTGACCCCCTACTGTGAATTTATTAAAATTTTAATAGTTACAAGGTTTGAGGACTAGTCTCGTGAAACATAGAAAGTTACGAAAAAATAGAAGAAAATACACATAAGCTTCTAGCCATAAATCAATATTAGAATATAACGACTGCTTTGCTCTTAGTATAACTAAAGCAAACTCTGACTTAAAAACTTGCTTGCAGTGCTGCACCGAAGCTGCAATATTTCTGAAGATAACATCATTACGACATGTCCAAATAGCCCAGCACATAGTGATGACAAACTCCATGAAGAAAGGCAGATGGAGCTGAATTCTGAAGGCTTCAAGGATCTGTTCAGTTGTTTGATTCATTGGGATCATCTTTTAGCTCAATTTCATCTATGAGCTATCAAAATGGTGGTTTCAATTGCCCAAATTTTCTTTTTTGGCCTAACTTCTTCCCACAGTCCTTGTCTAGGCGGCATGCTACACTATTGCACCTCTTTCAGCTCTAATGCATAGAACAAATAATTTTTGGACAAATATTTTCTCAAACCCACGAGTGGAGATGGAAAAATGATGTTGCAACAGAGACATCTTCAGTGAGCAGTATAAAAACTCTTAGCTAGTTTAATAATTCTAATGTGGTATTTAAAATGTTACCATGTAACGGTACTGCTTATATATATATATCCTCCTACATTTCTTTTGCCTGCACACAATTACAACTGCTATGAGCGGTATTTAATACTCCCCCGTCCAAATAATAAGTCATTTAAATATTTTTTGTTCATCCATTTTGCTATGTATCTAAACATATTGTTTATCTATATGCATAAAAAATAGATATAACAAAAAGTCAAAGCAACTTATAATTTGGAACGGAAGGAGTACCTTTGAGCACGTTCACTAAGACTGGCCTTAAGAAAAACTTCATCCGTCCAAAAATATATGACACTTTTGTCTTTTAGATATCATGTTTGACCATTGTTTTATTTAGTTAGTTTTTTATTTAGCAAATGATAAAAGAAATAGTATCTTATGATAAAATAAGTCATAACAAAATAAATAATATTTTATAAAATTTTTGAATAAGACAAATAATCAAACAAAGATGTCTAAAAGTCAAAAACGTCATGTATTTTGGGATGGAGGGTGTATGTTGAAAACTTTTTGTGGTTAATTTCCATGGGTTTTCGTATTTCCTCAACTCTAGAGTAATAGTAATAAATGGTAATACTAATCATGCAAGAAAGCAAATAACGGAAACATTTTTTTTTTGGACAGCACAAACCCAGCGACACTCAAGAAGACACATAGTACACGTATCATGGGTATCCAGCAGCAGTGCACTTACGTCACGTACTCCGTACTAGTAGACACGTAAGTACTATACTAGCTGCCATGTCTTTTCAGGACTATACATATCGGATCCGTATAGGCCAGAGCCCATGGTCTGGAGTGGTCTGATGGATGGGGTCCTGTCCTCAACTAATGATCGATCAAGGCCTTGTTTAGTTGCTAAATTTTTTTGGCAAAATGCAACTGTAGTATTTTCGTTGTTATTTGGCAATTAGTGTCAAATCATGATCTAATTAGACTTAAAAGATTCGTCTCGTCCATTTCGTCTAAATTGTGTAATTAGTTTTATTTTTTATCTATATTTAATGCTTCATGCATGCGTCCAAAGATTCGATGTGACGAAGAATTTACTGTTCTTTTACAAAATTTTCTGGATCTAAACTGGGCCCAAGGCACGCAGTCGTGGTCCTGTAGTCCTATGGTCGTATGTTGATGGATTATTAAATACTACCTCTGTCCGGTTAAGAATGCAATTCTAGTTCATTTTTTGATTTTCGTGTCCAATGTTTGACCAAATATATAGATAAAAGTATTAATATTTTTGACACCAAATAAATATATTATGAAAATATATCTCATAACAAATCTAATGATACTAATTTTATGTCATAATTATTTATATTTTTTTATATATAATTAGTCAAACTTGACATACTAAAACATTGCACTGTGCTAGAATTGCATTCTTTTCAGGACGGAGGGAGTATAAATTAAAAAATAATTAATTATACAGATTATGATTAATTTATTAGATGAATTTTTTAAGACTAATAAATTCATGATTTAATAATATGGTGCTACAATAACAAATATGTTAATAATGAATTAATTAGGTTTAATAAATTCGTGTCACGGATTACAGAGAACTTGTTTAATTTGTTTTATTACTACTGTCGAACACTTTTACGCTTCTTTCTTCTACATTCGGGCCTCGTTTAGTTCGGTGAATTGGGGAGAAAAACACTGTATCAGAATTCCTGTAGTATTTCGTTTGTATTTGGTAAAAATTATCCAAATTTTGACTAACTAGGTTTAAAATGTTTATCTCGCAAAGTACAACAAAACTGTGCAATTAGTTTTTGATTTCATCAACATTTAGTACTCCATGCATTTGCCGATATTTTGATATGACAAAGAATCTTCTTTTATATAATGAAATTTGGGGAGAATTGAGGAAACTAAACAAGGCCTCGGGCTTTCAGGCTTCATGTCCTGGATCTCAACCATGCGCAGCACTGCAAGCTCCTGCGCTGGTGAGTGGCGAGTGGCGACCAGACCTGCTGCCAGCCTGCGTGTGGGATCGATGTCTGATCTGACGCATGCATTCATGAGTCTTTCAGTCAGGCAGTACTCCGTAGCTACGACAGCTCGTAGGAGTAGGAGTAGGAGATATCGTCCCATGCAGATGCAGATGCAGGCTCAGCAGCTCAGACTACTACGCGGCTGTTTAGTTGGCAAAATTTCTCGCGAAACACTGCTGTAGCAGTTTCGTTGTTATTTGTTAAATATTATTCAATCATGATCTAATTAGGCTTAAAAGATTTGTCTTGTCCATTTCATCTAAACTATGTAATTAGTTTTATTTTTTATCTATATTTAACGGGGAATCTGAAAATTTTGGTAAAATTTTTGGCATCTAAACGGTGCCTACATGTCCCTCCGTTTGACCAGCTCTAGCCCCTAGAAAAAACATGCAACGAATTCCACTGTCGTCGTTTCTATCCAACGACGATCTGGACTGTACTCCCTCCGTCCCACAAATAAGTGAACGTTTTTTACTTCTACACTCTATGTTTGACCATTTGTCTTATTTAAATTTTTTTTTATAAATAATAAAATAAATAAATCATTATGAAAATATCTCTAATGATTGAATAAGTCGTAACAAAATAAATAATATTTATTAAAAAATTTTAAATAAGACGAACGGTCAAACAAGAAGTGTAGAAGTAAAAAACGTGCACTTATTTGTGGGACGGAGGGAGTACTATACACCAATGCAAAAGATAAACGGCTAGTACTCCATTTGATTCAGCTGCTGCCGGTTTGACTAACCCTGGCAAAAAATAATCGAGAACTAAGCCCTGTTTAGTTCCCAAAATATTTTGCAAAATATAACTGTAGCGTTATTGTAACACTTTCGTTGTTATTTGACAATTATTATCCGATCATGGACTAATTAGGCTTAAAAGATTCGTCTCGTGATTTACAAATAAACTGTGTAATTAGTTTTATTTTTATCTATATTTAATGCTTCATGCACGTGTCTAAAAATTCGATGTGACGAGAATCTGAAATATTTTACAAAATATTTTGGGAACTAAACAAGGGCCAAAAAACCAAACCGAACTAGTCGAAATCGAAACCGAACTAACTGAAACCGAAATATTTGGTTACCGGTTCGGTTCTCAGTTTCCAAGAACCGAATTTTACTAGGTTAATTCGGTTCTGACTCTCGGTTAACCGAAATAACCGAATGACCGAGATACTCAAAGAGGCCCAAGAAGCAGAATTACAACCCACAGCCCACTTAGACTTAGTAGTATATATTACTCTCCAAACCCTAGCTAGCCCTCTTCCCACCTCTCCCGTCGCTGCTACCATGTACCCTGTACCCCGTGTCAGGGCGACTTCGCGATGCCCATCCTTGAGCACGAGTGGCCCTCTCCCCGTGGTCCTCCTCCCGTCGTCCTTCAGTCCTCCTCCGGTCCCCCTCCCCGGGTGGTCCCCTCGACGACCGCTTGGCCATCCAGATCCAGCAGCGGTAGCTCGGCTTAATCCTGCAGAGGCAGAGCATCTTCTAAGATTCGACAATGGCGGCGCGTTCTTCCAAGGTCCAACGGCGGCGCGTCTATCTAAGGTCTGGTGGCGGCGGTAAGATCTGACGACGGTGGCCTGACCTTCCATGGTCCAGCGGCAGCAACAATCAACATGACCATGGCCGCTAGCTGCTCCACTAGATGGGGTATGTAACAAAACCGACCAATTTATACGAGCTTAAGTAAGAAAATCACATGCCGAAGTAGATAAATTAACGTACTTGAATCCTGAAAGGATCAAGATGCCCAAGAGGGGGGGTGAATTGGGCTTTTCTAAAAATAAAAGCAAGGATTAAAACTTACAAGCTAGAATTCACCCCTAGTGTCTACTTGTGTTCCTAGTGAGTCTACCGATACAAAGTTTTGCACCCTAGTTTCCAATCCTAGTCTAGCATGGCAAGTCTAGGAATGTAAACAAGCAATGTAAGTAAATACGGGAAAGTAAATGCTTGAATGTAAAGGGGCAAGGAACACGGCGATGTTTTTCCGAGGTATCGGAGAGTCGCCACTCCCCACTAGTCCTCGTTGGAGCACCCGCGCAAGGGTGTCGCTCCCCCTTGATCCGCGCAAGGATCAAGTGCTCTCTACGGGTTGATTCTTCGACACTCCGTCGCGGTGAATCACCCACAACCGCTCACAAGATGAGTTGGGTCATCCACAAGCTCCGCCGGATGAACACCAAACTCCCAATCACCACCAAGCCGTCTAGGTGATGGCGATCACCAAGAGTAACAAGCTAGAACTCTCACTTGACCTCTACGAGCCTAAATGAGAAAGTGGATGCACACTTGTTACTCTCTAATCTCTAGTGAGGAACTCACAAGCTTTGATTCTCAAATCTCTATCCTCACTAGTGCTCTTGCACTACCTTGCACTTCAAAGGTGTTTATCAGCTGAACAAATGAGCAAGAGACCTCTAAAAGAGGTGGTGGGGATGTATTTATACACCCCTCAGACGAAACGAACCGTTACCTGCTGACTCAGCAAAACTCGAGCTGACCGGACGCGCCGGTCGTAATGACCGGACGCGCCGGTCGTACTCACCGGACGCGCCGGTCGTACAGACCGGACGCGCCGGTCGCTCGTAACGGTCAAAACCGAAAAACACCTAAATGACCGGACGCGCCGGTCAGGGGTGACCGGACGCGTCCGATCGTGCGTGGAGCTTACTGTACTCGCACCGGACGCGCTACCGCGTCCGATGGGTGATGACCGGACGCGTCCGGTCGTCTCAGGACCTTACTGGACTATGACCGGACGCGCCGATCACACCCAGGTCGCGTCCGATGGGGTGTTTCCTTAAGTGACACGTGTTGACTTCTGACCACCGCGTCCGGTCCTCGCGAGGACCGCGTCCGGTGCTCAGAGCTGAAACCTCAGTCGCGGAACTGAACTGACCGGACGCGTCCGGTCATGCCGAGGACCGCGTCCGGTCACTGGAAAAAGACCTGAAACTCCCCGCAAAGCGTTACAACTTGAACCAAGTTGCTCCCAACTGAACTTTGAGCTATTCTAAAGCTGCCTAGTGCCAAGTTTAACAAGTGTGCACCACACCTAAACATAGGACTCGCCTAGGTCAAGCTACCCGCTCATGCCCCCCTTTATAGTACGGCCAAAAGAGAAAAACGAAGATCCTAACGACTATTCCAAATGTCTCTCAACACCTCGACATCCGGAACTAACCGTCCTTAATCTTGACGTCACTCTTTTGAGAACCGAAACGATTTCCATCAAGGGGCATGAATACCATGGTGCCCAAAGCAGTTAAAACCTCCATGACCTAACTTACCAAAGTTTCTGCAAAACACACGTTAGTCATGGTAATAAAGCATTGTCATCAATTGCCGAAACCAAACCTCGGGGCCTAGATGCTTTCAATCTCCCCCTTTTTGGTGATTGATGACAATACTCAGATATGAAAGATTTGAGTTGAGGTTTTTGAACATGCATGGTACACATAAGCAACAAGCAATTAAGTAGAGACGTGAAAGGAAATGCTTATGTGTCCTAAGCCAAAAGAGTGTACTCATAAGATAAGACAAAAAGCGTTAGTACACAAAAGGATATAGCTCATAATTTATCGAAGTAAGGCACGGAAGCACAACCTTAGAGCTATAATTAAAAACGGTGACAAGAGATAACACTAACAGGATGAAGCATTAAGACTTAAGGTTTATCTCACAATGACATGTCACACGAATGCAATAACTGAAAAGTAAACATGATGCATGAATGTAGCACACAGGAAAAACGAAAAAACAACTCTCAAAACTCCCCCTGAAACTACTCTCTCTCCCCCTTTGGCATCAAGCGCCAAAAGAAAAAAACTAATCTAAGGATCTGAAGGGGGGACAGACGGAGTCGTGTCGGGTGCCGAGGTGCGCGGAGTAATGATGAAGTGCAGAGAATCGCCCTCGGAATCTGAGCTATCTGGCTGACCCTCTGATGAAGCATGTGGCTGTGTAACTGTCTGGGTCTGAACGGCAGGAACAGGCACTGTCGAAGTAGTAACGATAGGATCCGTCTGAGTGACCTGAGCCTGTAGCGAGCCAGTAGCAGGAGGATCTGTGGAGGCAACTGACGAAGGTATAGTCTCTGTAGTACCAGTTCCTGTCACTGGAGGAATAACTGCCTCTGAACCTAACAACCCTGAAGAAGTAGCAACTGTAGTATGCGAGGGCGTCGGCTGACCAGTCAACTCGCTGTATGTAGCACTGAAATCACCGAAAGGTGTGCCTGTCAGGAGGTGAGGGCGAGGCTGGTCTGATGGTGTAAACCCTGTGTGAATAGGAGTGAAGCTCGGGGACTGGAAAGACTGGGGAACCTGCCGCTGTGGAGATGTGAACTGGTGACTCGGCTGTCCCTGACTCGACGGATCAGAAGCTGGTAAAGAGGAAGTCAGGACAGAAGTAGGCGGAGGAACCCCAACCGTGACTAGATGGCGCAGGAGGTCCAAGTATTGCTGCTGACTAGCTGCAGTCTGACGCTGAAGCTCATATTGCTGTCGCTGCATTTCAACTTGCTGTCTCTGGATTTCAAGCTGCTGACGCTGAAACTCGTCCTGACGAGCCTGAATCTGTGCAAATGCTGCAGCTGTGTCCTGAGCCTGTCGCTGGATTTGCTGTTGCTGTTGCTCCTGTGCCTGGGTCAACCTCTCAAGAATTGCCACCATGGCTGGGTCTGTGCGGGAGGCTGAACCAGAGCCACCGGCCTCGTGGTCGTGGGACCGAGGAGACCGGTACCTGGGGATGGGCTGGTAGTCCTCATCAGTGCTGTCAGATGTCCCATCCTCAGGAAGATCAGCAGGCTGAGCGTCAAGATCTGCAAGCTCTGCCTCTGCAAGCTCATCAACTGTGGCGTCCTGCTCAGCTGCTGTCTCAGGTACCTCAGGTCGCACACGCTGTCCTGGCACTGGGGCCTGATCTCTGGTAACTGACGTCCAGAGCTGACGGATATCATACTCAGGAAAAGCAGTGGTGGTATCTGATATCTCAGCTCGGATCTCTGCTGGCATCTGAATAGATGATCTGATAAGGAAGCAGATCCAGTGTGCGTAGGGCAGCTGACGATTACCCTTGAAGCCCTCAGCTATGGTGTCCTCCATCTCACTAAGTATGAGATCCCATATATCAAACTGTGTCTATGAGAGGAGGTGGTGAACAACCCATAACTGCATCCGAGTCAGTCCCTCTCTGTAGCCAAGTCTGGGAAGGAGTGTGCGTCTGACAATAGCGTCCAAAACTCTGGCTAGTGGAGTCAAACTGGCGGGCGTGCGTCGAGACCCTTCGCCAAAAGGCTCACGGAAGCAGGGTCGAACTAAGTCGGTAGGTGGCACTGTCCCGCCGTGAGGGCGTCTCGGAGGAGGAGTCTGACCATAACACAGCTGATGTATCTTTGTGTCAAACGCTGGGAGTCTGAGAATCTCCCGCACTCTGCTGCTGTATAGGCGGTGATCGCGGCCTCGGAATGCAAAGTGGATGAAATCATGGGCAGGATCAATCCATAGTGAAGCATAAAACTCTCTCACCCATGTGCCGCAGTATGCACCTGTCCGTCCAAGAAGATCTGACAAGCCTGGCAGAAAGGACAGGTGCGGACGTAGCTGCTCTCCCACAACCTCGACTAGTGACTCAAGTCGACAGACCCTCTGTGGTCGGAAAGCAATACCGCTGTCAACTAGAGCTCTGTAGAAATCCTCCTGAAGAGGGGTATAGAATCCTTCTGAAGCTCTGGGATCCCTCACAGGTGGAAACCACCGACTGACCTCCACGAACCTCAACCCGTGCACCTGACGTGCTGTAGCACCCCTCAAGTCAAAGTGCTCGACCGGGGGTGAACCTCTAGCTCTGGGAGGAGGCCGTGCTCCACGTCGCTGACCCTCTGGCCTAGGAGATACCTGAGTACGGGCACGTGTGGAGCGGCGACGTACTGGAGACTGAGCTGGCTGCTCCTCTGTATCTGTTGTAGCCTCTGGAGCCTCTGTGGTCTCTGTGGGTGGATCAACTGACATATCCTCTGCCGCTCTAGTATCCTCAGTGCCCTCAGTGGCCTCTGTGCCGAGCTGTCGACCTTCAAGATAAAAGCGACGCTCGCCTATGCGTATGCCACTGCTCCTGCCACCTCTCTCTGCCTGCTCTGCTGCATCTGCTACGGCCTGAGCAATTTCTGCCTCTGTGAGTGTCTTCTTCTTCTTTCTGGCCAAGACCTTGACACGCTTCCCACGTGCAATATCAGACCGACGAGGGGGACTGTCGTTCCCGTCACCAGGAGCACCACCGGCGTTCTTGCAACGCACCATACTGACACAGTGACTGAGAACCTCTGTAAGATGATGAACTGTCACTCAAGAGGCTTGGCCTCAATCCGTATCCGCAGGCTTGGCCTCGGATTAAGCAAACTGAACTCACCCGACACACGGACAGACTCGCTGCAACGACGGAATAGAGAGATCTACTATAAGCACATATACGACTAAAAGGTACGAAACCCTAGAGAAAGCAAGCATATGTGATACGATGAGAATTGAGACGTGAAGCTACCTCGGATCGATGAGACGACGGTGACCTAGATTGCGAAATTTCCGAATCCACCGGACGAGCTCTTCGCGAAGAGGACGACTCGCGACGAAACTTGTTGACGAACGAACGAACGACCGTCGAACCCTAGGGTTAGGGTTAGGGTTAGGGTAGATCGATGGAAAACGATTGAGGGCTAGCACGAGTCGTACCAAAGTCGGGGACGAAGCTGGCTCGCAGGGGCGCGGCTCACCGGCGGTGGTGGCTCGGTCGGGCGACGGCGGCGCGGCGGTGGCGCGGCTGCGGGCGGCGCGGCTGTGGGCGGCACGGGTGCGGGCGGCGCGGGTGCGGCAGCGAGCAGACGAGCGCGGTGCGCGGCAGCGAGCAGACGAGCGCGAGCTCGACAGAAGTTCGTCGGCGGCAGGGCGGACGGCGGCGGAGACGGCGAGTCGGCGGATAGGGCAAGGCGGCGGCGGAAGCTCGGGCGGGTGAAATAAAATCGGTCGGGGACGAAACGGTTTTATAAGGAGTTAGATCCGCGTGACATGTGATGACCGGACGCGGTGGTCGATATGACCGGACGCGGTGGTGCAGCGTCCGGTCATACTCCAGTAAGCTCCTGGAGTGACCTGACGCGTCCGGTGCGGACTGACCGGACGCGGTCAGAGTCCGGTCGTTGGCTGTTCGGGAAAACATCGCGAATGACCGGACGCGGTGGTGGTAACCGGGACCGGACGCGGTGGTCGACCAGAGGCGCGTCCGGTGCAGCGTCCGATCATTAGATCTGGAGTTGGTCTTCTGGATGACCGGACGCGCTGCTGGACGCCGAGACCGGACGCGGTGGTGAAGCACTACTGCGTCCGGTGCAGCGTCCGGTGCAGCGTCCGGTGCAGCGTCCGGTGACTGTTCTTCGCCCTTCTTTGTTCCGAACTTCGACGCGACTTCTCCCAATCAGGTTCCAATTCAAAGAGACACAAATAAACACCAATTAGAACACGAAGTGAGAGACCTCACTCAAACCCTCAAGGATTTTAAAATAGATTGCCTTAGGCTAGTATTATTTTTAAGAAAATAGGCAATAAACACCCAAGGAGCAACGTATGGCCACGCAATAGAGTTTTTGAACCTTTAGGAGCGTCAAAATGCTCTCTCTATCCATGGACGAACACAGAGGTTGCTCAAAGCTTAACCGAAAAGAAACGACAAGAACAACAACCATGCATATGCAATGCAATACAAGAAGGTAAAACTAGAATGCTTGTCAAGTTTGATCCACGGTTAGGCTTTTTCACTCCTCCAAGAAAGGGTTATCGTAACCGTGTTAGCCAAGCCCTACAAACAATGCGATAATCATAGACATGACATATTATACAATGCAATGCAAGGGACAACACACGCTCATTTTTTAAAGTTACTAGAATCAAGCACATTGAGCTCACTTCTTAACCTACAAAAGGTTGCCTCATCCAAAGGTTTCGTGAAGATATCCGCTAATTGATTTTCACTTCTTACACCTTCTAGTGATATGTCATTTTTAGCAACGTGATCTCTTAGAAAGTGATGGCGGATATCAATGTGCTTGGTGCGAGAGTGTTGTACCGGATTGTTAGCAATTTTAACGGCACTTTCGTTGTCACATAAAAGTGGCACCTTTTCAAGAACAATTCCATAGTCTAGGAGGGTTTGTTTCATATATAGGATTTGTGCACAACAAGCCCCCGCGGCAATGTATTCCGCCTCGGCGGTGGACAAAGCCACACTATTTTGCTTTTTAGATGACCAAGATACTAAAGATCTTCCAAGCAAATGGCACCCTCCGGATGTGCTTTTTCTATCAATCTTGCAACCGGCATAGTCCGAATCGGAATAGCCAACTAGTTGGAATCTAGCTCCTTTGGGATACCAAAGACCAATGCTTGGGGGTGAGCTTAAGATATCTTAGGATTCTTTTTACGGCACTTAGGTGAGGTTCTTTAGGGCATGCTTGAAAGCGAGCACACATGCACACACTAAACATGATATCGGGCCTAGATGCGGTAAGGTATAATAAGCTACCAATCATAGAACGGTAGAGAGTTTGATCAACCGGTTTACCTCCCTCATCTAGGTCGAGATGTCCATTTGATGGCATTGGGGTCTTGATTGGTTTGCATTCTTCCATCTTGAATCTTTTGAGAAGATCCTTGGTATACTTTTCTTGAGAGATGAAAATCCCTTCTCTCATTTGCTTTACTTGAAACCTAAGGAAGAATGTGAGCTCACCAATCATTGACATCTCGAATTCCTTTGACATCAATTCACCAAATTCTTTGCAATAATCTTCATTTGTTGATCCGAAGATAATATCATCAACATATACTTGACAAATGAAGATCTCCCCATTAAACTTCTTGGTGAATAGTGTGGTGTCGACCTTCCCAATGGTGAAGCCCTTCTCAATGAGGAAGTCCCGAAGGCGTTCATACCACGCTCTAGGGGCTTGCTTGAGCCCATATAACGCCTTGGACAACCTATAAACATGATTAGGATATCTAGGGTCTTCAAACCCGGGAGGTTGATTAACATAGACTAGTTCATTTATAAAGCCATTTAAAAATGCACTTTTCACATCCATTTGATATAGTTTCATATCATGATGTGATGCATAAGCAAGGAGGATACGAATGGCTTCAAGTCTTGCAACGGGTGCAAAGGTTTCTCCAAAATCAAGACCTTCAACTTGAGAGAACCCCTTTGCAACTAGTCTTGCCTTGTTCCTCACCACTATGCCTTGGTCATCTTGCTTGTTTCGGAACACCCACTTGGTTCCAATGACTCTTGCACCTTTGGGATGCTCTTCAAGTGTCCATACTTGATTGCGGGTGAAGTTGTTCAATTCTTCATGCATTGCAATCACCCAATCCGGATCTTGAAGAGCTTCTTCTACATTCTTAGGTTCAACACAAGAGACAAAAGAGTGATGTTCAACAAAAGAAGCTAGTTTTTGGGATCGAGTCATTACTCCCTTTGTAGGACTCCCTATGATGAGATCTTGTGGATGTGCTTGAAGTAGTGGTGAATTTCTTTTATCAATCACTTGAGGAGGTGGATGAGGAGCATCAACATCTTGAGCTTGTGCCTCGGATTGTTCATGAGAGACATGAGTGTCTTCATTTTCAACTCTCTCATTCTTGTTATCATCTTGAGGCACACGTGATGAAGATGGTGGATCAACAATTTGTACATCGTCATCATCATCTTTTGGCTTGATGTCTCCCACGGGCATATTCTTCATGGCCTCCCTCAAGGGTTCATCACCTACATCATCACAATTCTCAATTGCTCCTTGGGAGCCATTAGATTCATCAAATTCCACATCATATGTTTCTTCAACCAAACCGGTGGCATGGTTAAATACTCTATATGCTTTGGACTTTGATGAGTAACCAACAAGAAAGCCAATATCACAACGTCTTTGAAACTTCCCTAGGTGTTGACGCTTCTTGTAGATGTAACATTTGCAACCAAACACCCGGAAGAAGGAAACGTCCGGCTTCTTGCCATTTAGCAACTCATAGGGGGTCTTACCAAGAAACTTTTGTAGGAAGAGGCGATTTGAAGCATAGCATGCGGTGTTGATTGCCTCGGCCCACAACTTCTCCGGAGTGTTGTACTCATCTAGCATTGTTCTTGCAAGGGTGATCAAAGTTCGGTTCTTTCTCTCAACTACACCATTTTGTTGAGGAGTGTAGGTTGAAGACACCTCATGCTTGATTCCAATTTCATCACAATAAGCTTCAATGTTGGTGTTGTCAAATTCTTTCCCATTGTCACTTCTAATCTTCTTTATCTTGACTTCAAATTCATTTTGAGCTCTCTTTGCAAACTTCTTGAAGCAATTTGCCACTTCGGATTTGTCATGAAGGAAGAAAGTCCATGTATACCTTGAGTAGTCATCCACTATCACAAGACAATAGAGATTACCACCCAAGCTCTTGTATGTTGTAGGCCCAAACAAATCCATGTGTAGAAGTTCTAACACTCTTGAAGTTGACATGAAAGCTTTGGTTGGATGAGTGTTTGCAACTTGTTTGCCCGCTTGACATGCACTACAAGGTTTGTCCTTTTCAAACTTCACATCCTTCAATCCTCTCACTAGTTCTTTCTTCAATAGCTTGTTGAGAGTGTTCATTCCAACATGAGCAAGCCTCCTATGCCAAAGCCAACCAAGTGAGGTCTTGGTGAACAAACATGTCATCAAATTTGCATCTTCGGAGGTGAAGTCAACAAGATAAAGATTATTGTATCTAAAGCCTTTGAATATCACTTGCTTGTCATCTATCTTTGAAACTTCCACTTCATTTGGTGTGAACAAGCATTGGAAGCCAAGGTCACAAAGTTGCCCAACGGACAACAAGTTGAAACTCAATGAAGCAACATAGAGCACATTTGAGAGTGAGTGATCATGTGATATTGCAATCTTGCCTATACCCTTGACTTTGCTCTTTGAATTATCCCCAAATGTGATCTTCTCTTGACATATACCATTCTCTTCAATGGTGGTGAACATACGAGGATCACCGGTCATATGTTGAGTGCAACCACTATCAATAACCCAATGAGTTCCACCGGTCTTGTAGTTCACCTACACACAAGAGATCAAGCTTTTTGTTTAGGGACCCAAACTTGAGAGGGGCCCTTGACTTTATCCACTAGTGACTTGGCAACCCATATTTTCTTTGGCCTATTCTTGTTTGGGGGACCCAAAAACATGACTTTCATCTTTCCATTTGAATCTTTTCTTAGCATATAGTGAGCATTGAAAGCGAAAGGTCTAGCATGCTTGGGCAAGGGTTGTGGTGGTGGAGTTTTGCATTCATGAGCAAAGTGACCTTCTTGACCACACTCAACACATCTCTTTGGCTTGGGCTTTGACTTGCTTGGTTGTTGTTGAGCTTTTGCTTTCTTCTCTTGATTTGCCAAGTACCCAATACCACTTCTATCCATCTTCATTACGGTGTTCATGAGGAGCTCACTTTGCAAATGTTGGCCTCTTGTGAACTTGCTTAGGCCGGTCTTGAGATGCTCTTTTTCTTGCTTGAGCTTTTTGTTTTCTTCAATGAGTGACTCATTTGTTGGTTGCTTCTCAAGAGCCATCAAACCTTTTAGCTTCTTGTTCTCACTTGCAAGCTTCTCATTTTCACTCTTAATCTTGGCATAATCATCATGGTTGCTTGACTCAACCACACTCTTGCCTTTGCTACTAGAACCTTGCTCAATGCTTTCAATGATCAAGTCATCACATGATGTAGCTATATCACACTTAACAACATGGTTAGTAGCATCATGTGTCTCAAGAGCAAGTTCATTAGCAACCACAAGACTATCATAATCAATTTTTAATGTGGTATATTTGTCCTTTAGAGAATTGTATCTAGTGATGAGCTCATCATGCTTCTTCTCAAGTTTATCATGTTGATCTTTAAGCTCTTTATAGGAGGTTTTGAGTTCCTTGAGAGTGGAAGACATCACTTCATTTTGAACTCTAAACTCACCACTAGTCTTTTGAATATTTTCAAGCTTTGATGAGAGTGATTCATTTTCATTTTGAAGATCATCATTTTCACTTCTAGTTCTTCTTATGATTTTAGTGTATTTGTTTAACAATTTTACAAGTTCATCATAAGAAGGTGAGTCATATTCATCATCACTATCACTATCGTCATCATCATCACTATCATTGTTTTGTACCTTTCGTTCACCCTTGGCCATAAGGCATAGGTGAGTAGTGGACGATGATGGTGAAGGAGGTGGTGAAGGTGGTGATGAAGATGTTGGTGAAGATGATGGCCCCATCACAAATGCGGCAACCTTTTCTTTCTCATCATTGCTTTCATCTTCGGAGGACTCACATGATGATTCAATGTCGGTGAGCCAATCACCAACAATGTAAGCCTTTCCTCCCTTCTTTTTCTTGTGGAACTCCTACTTTTTGCCATCCTTCTTCTTGTATGGCTTGTTCCTCTTCTTCTCTTCTTCTTCATCACTTGAATCATTTTTCTTGCCCTTGTTTTTGTTCTTGTACTTGTCTTTTGGTGGTCTAGGGCATTGATGAGCTAGATGACCAAGTTCACCACAATTGTAGCAATCCATCTCCGAGATTGGCTTTCTCTTGCTACTTGTGAAGAATTTCTTCTTCTTGCCATCGAACTTGATGCCACTCTTGTTAAGCTTCTTTAACATCTTGGTGGTCTTTCTCACCATGAGTGCAAGTGATTCATCATCAACATCACTATCACTTGAGCTTTCTTGCACCATCATGGCTTGGCCTTTCATCTTCTTCTTGTCATGACTAGCTTTGAAGGCCAAGTCTTTCTTCTTGGAAGATGATGAGCCCTCTTCCGGAGTGATATGCATGTACATCTCATGAGCATTGATTTTCCCCAAAACTTGCGTTGGTGTTGCGGTGGAAAGATCACTTTGGTGAAGCACGGTGACAATATGTCCATACTTCTCAACGGGAAGCACACTCAAGATCCTTCTTGCAACATCCGATTGACTCATTTTGGTGAGCCCAAGAGCATTGAGGTCCTCTACAAGAACATTCAAGCGAGTGTACATGTCATTAGCACTTTCTTTTGGAAGCATCTCAAAAGAGTTAATTTTCTTTAAGGCTATGTGATAGCGTTCCTCACGCTCACTCTTAGTTCCCTCATGGAGAGCACAAAGATTTTCCCACAATTCATGAGCGTTCTTTGCATTACGCACGCGATTGAAGATATCTTTGCCTAAGCCCCGGTAGAGTGCATTTTTGGCCTTTGCATTCCACCGGTCGTACTTCTCCTCGTCACCACTTGGGTTAGCGGGATCCCTTATGGGGGGAAGCCCTTCGGTTGCGGCTCTAAGACACCCAACATCTATGGCTTCGAGGTACGCCTCCATACGAATTTTCCAATATGGAAAATCGTCTCCCTCAAAAGTGGGAGGTGGTCCTTCCCCATTAGACATCTTGCTCTAGGCGGTAAAGCCTAAAAGTAGAGCAACACGGCTCCGATACCAATTGAAAGGATCAAGATGCCCAAGAGGGGGGGTGAATTGGGCTTTTCTAAAAATAAAAGCAAGGATTAAAACTTACAAGCTAGAATTCACCCCTAGTGTCTACTTGTGTTCCTAGTGAGTCTACCGATACAAAGTTTTGCACCCTAGTTTCCAATCCTAGTCTAGCATGGCAAGTCTAGGAATGTAAACAAGCAATGTAAGTAAATACGGGAAAGTAAATGCTTGAATGTAAAGGGGCAAGGAACACGGCGATGTTTTTCGAGGTATCGGAGAGTCGCCACTCCCCACTAGTCCTCGTTGGAGCACCCGCGCAAGGGTGTCGCTCCCCCTTGATCCGCGCAAGGATCAAGTGCTCTCTACGGGTTGATTCTTCGACACTCCGTCGCGGTGAATCACCCACAACCGCTCACAAGATGAGTTGGGTCATCCACAAGCTCCGCCGGATGAACACCAAACTCCCAATCACCACCAAGCCGTCTAGGTGATGGCGATCACCAAGAGTAACAAGCTAGAACTCTCACTTGACCTCTACGAGCCTAAATGAGAAAGTGGATGCACACTTGTTACTCTCTAATCTCTAGTGAGGAACTCACAAGCTTTGATTCTCAAATCTCTATCCTCACTAGTGCTCTTGCACTACCTTGCACTTCAAAGGTGTTTATCAGCTGAACAAATGAGCAAGAGACCTCTAAAAGAGGTGGTGGGGATGTATTTATACACCCCTCAGACGAAACGAACCGTTACCTGCTGACTCAGCAAAACTCAAGCTGACCGGACGCGCCGGTCGTAATGACCGGACGCGCCGGTCGTACTCACCGGACGCGCCGGTCGTACAGACCGGACGCGCCGGTCGCTCGTAACGGTCAAAACCGAAAAACACCTAAATGACCGGACGCGCCGGTCAGGGGTGACCGGACGCGTCCGATCGTGCGTGGAGCTTACTATACTCGCACCGGACGCGCTACCGCGTCCGATGGGTGATGACCGGACGCGTCCGGTCGTCTCAGGACCTTACTGGACTATGACCGGACGCGCCGATCACACCCAGGTCGCGTCCGATGGGGTGTTTCCTTAAGTGACACGTGTTGACTTCTGACCACCGCGTCCGGTCCTCGCGAGGACCGCGTCCGGTGCTCAGAGCTGAAACCTCAGTCGCGGAACTGAACTGACCGGACGCGTCCGGTCATGCCGAGGACCGCGTCCGGTCACTGGAAAAAGACCTGAAACTCCCCGCAAAGCGTTACAACTTGAACCAAGTTGCTCCCAACTGAACTTTGAGCTATTCTAAAGCTGCCTAGTGCCAAGTTTAACAAGTGTGCACCACACCTAAACATAGGACTCGCCTAGGTCAAGCTACCCGCTCATGCCCCCCTTTATAGTACGGCCAAAAGAGAAAAACGAAGATCCTAACGACTATTCCAAATGTCTCTCAACACCTCGACATCCGGAACTAACCGTCCTTAATCTTGATGTCACTCTTTTGAGAACCGAAACGATTTCCATCAAGGGGCATGAATACCATGGTGCCCAAAGCAGTTAAAACCTCCATGACCTAACTTACCAAAGTTTCTGCAAAACACACGTTAGTCATGGTAATAAAGCATTGTCATCAATTGCCGAAACCAAACCTCGGGGCCTAGATGCTTTCAAATCCATACAAACCCGGTAGTTCGTGAAATCACGAAGGATTTCAAACCAACCAACATACAAGCCAAGATCGTACAAATTTAACAACCACAGTCACATATTACATAAAGTTCGCAACATCATTTCGAATACATCAGAGTTTAGAACATAAAATTATTACAACCAAATTCATAATAAAGTAGTGGAACCAAATGGTTTAGAAACCACACACGCATACTTAGTTCAGATATAGCGCCAGATAATGATCAAGTCCCACAAAAGCAGTAGATGAGACATAAGGAATGACCACGCCCTTAGTCCTAGTTATCGTCCATCGCTGGGTACAGACAGTTGATGCAGTAACCATAGTACATCTGACCATCTACAACAACAATAGGAATAAAGCTCTGAGTACGAGAATATACTTAGCTAGACTTACCTGCCTTAAACGGAAATAAAGTGACTCCAAGAAGTATGCAAAACTTTCTTTTAGTGGGCTAGCTTGACTCATTTGTGAAAAGCATAAGTTATCATGAATAAACCATTTTAAATACTTTTGCATCATCTTTGTTATAACCTATTAATCTAGTTAAGCACCTATGCTAAGCAATCACTTAATTAAGCAGTAACATCAAAGTTACCATCTCAGCTTTAGCATTTCCAACATAATCTACATAACCATCCGTGTTCCATCATCATTACTATGATGCTATAGTTCGAGTCAAGTACTCACTATCCAAGAACGATAACGATTCGAATCGATTCCTAACCAGTTAGTGATTGATTCCTCACACAAACCACACTCACCGATCAAGCGAGCTACAGGTCACCAATGACACTATTCTAGTAAACGTCGCGGAACAAACTGGAGCTGCAATACCTCGGGACCGCTCGACTGCTAGGAATCAGGCCTCGCCTGCCCTTGGGCTCACTCTTCGCGCCACTGTCATACCCCCATCAGCACCAATACACGCATCCATGTAGATCCTGGCCTGAATAGTGCCACTGTCTTTACGGTCGAAACGACTTATTCGGCCAGCTAAATGTGAGGCATGCGTTCAACATGACAAGAGGGACGAGCAACAATCGGTCCTTAACCGACACAGACAGAAACTACAAGCACCCTAGAACCCTAGTTGCCCACTACTTATTCTGCCCAGTCTCTCTTTATCCATCAACACTTGGTTATTTCCATGATAGCATCCATAGCTAAGTATCTAGATAACCACCTACAGTTTGCCGGTGACAAAAAATCACCGACTGCTACCAGTCTAAGTAGGGCTAAGCATTTAACTTAGTCCTAGACCTAGCAGGGTAAGATATGTTAAAGTAGACAAGGATATAATATATGCATCAACGGTTTTACTCAACTTCTATAACGTAATGCAATAATATACATATAACTTATATATCTTATATATAGTTAATTGCTTTATAAACTAGGAGAATTAGAATGCTCCAGGGCTTGCCTCTTTCGAATGAGCTAGGCTGGTGGTCCACGCACTCCGAGAGTTCCTCGCCTGGCTCCTCAGCCTCGGACACCTTCTGTGTCTGGATCTCCTGCAGATCTGCTCCCGCCTGCTCTTCTGGCACCACTACCGGAACTTCCTCCTGCAATCCTGTATGATGCATAGGTATGTGTGATTATAAAAGTCGTGCATAGGATGGAATGAGGTATGATGAGCATAAATGCTTGCATGTAGATGAGCAATTTCATTTCTATTTTACCGAGTACGTACAAATCTCCTCTCTAGTAAAATAAAGCATGTGACAAACAAGACATGCATACATATCACACATCATTAATATGTAATCATACCAGCTGGTTATTTAGTGCTTCAAAGATACACCAAAGCAACACATTTTAACTAAACATGCATTAAGGAATCTTAATTAATTCTATTTTAAACAAGGCTTGAACAATACCCTATATTTCCTAAGCTCATAAAAATCTGAGAAACTTACAGTAGCTTCATTATATCTACTGGAGTCTATCATAAAATTTTCACTTCAATTGGATAAGTATAACAGCCTATACTAAAAAGGCAAAAAGCATAGCAATTAAGCACATGAAAAATACTTTGCACTATGAAAAGTATCAAACAACAGATTTCATATTTTCCCCATAATCTATATATCATAGGAACACTGTAGAAAAAGTTTCATATGCATGTATTATTCATATTTTTGGCCCTAGCAATTTTACAAGAAGTCAGCATTTAATCCACCAAAATTACTTAGCCACGTTTTTCCACAGAACATGCAGGTCATATATCTTTCACAGAAAGTACATCACATAAGGAGATCAACAAAATTGGAGCCATATTTTTCAGACATGCACAGAATTAGTTATGCATTTTCTAAGATTACAACAATTTCAAGAATTAAATAAAACTATACAGAAAAGTATCACAAAAATGGCATGCAATAATTTTATACTGTAGATCTACTCACAACAAACCTAACAAAATTTGTTTCATAATTTTTTGACCACTAATCACCGAGATATGAATTTTCTAAGCATTTAAACAATTTCTGGAATCATTTTATTTTATTTCTGAAAATCCAACCGGCTGAAATCGCTACGTGCACCCCACGGCGTTCACCTAGATCCACACCCAGGCGCTGCAGCTAGGCCGCGAGAGCCGACCGGGCCCCATCGGTCAGCTGCACAGAGGAGGGGAGGAGCTCCGTCGGTCGGTTCTCGCCGGCGGCAAGCCCTCCGGTGGTGCGGCCGGTACCAATTGCTTCCCCACGGTGTCGTGAACCCAACGCTGCAGAAAACGTCGATGGAGATGAACCCTAGCTACTACAGCGGGGTGCACCGGTGAGCGACGGCGCGGCATGGCGGAGTTCCCGCCGTCCGTGGCCACGGTGAGGCGTTAGGAGCAGCTTGCAAGCATCTACGAGCTATGGCGAGGTGCTCGTGCAAAGATGATGGAGAAGGAGGGGGAGCGGAGCGACGCTGCCGACGCGGAGCCCAACTTCCGATGAGTGGTGGTGGAAAAGGAGCCGGCCAAATCCGGCCTCTCACCTTGCCGACACGAGCAACAATAGCACGGCGAGGACGAGAAGAAGATGGCGGACACGGACGTGAGCCGAATCGAGGTGAGGTGCATCGAAGGCGGAGCACGACACTGACGTGTGGCACGACGGTGCACGACAGTAGAGCAGCCGCTCGACTTTTCAAAATGGTGAGGATGAGGGCAGAATGGATGGAGGAGAGTGAGCTCGGGCAGGCGGGCGAACTAAGGCGGGGCTGAAAGCCCAAGTTTTGTTTTGGTAATTAATGACACTAAGTTGATAATGCCATGTGTTAAGTGTTTTGAGTTAGACATAAGCAACACATGTGATGAAGGTGTGTGTGGCAAGGAGTGGTGGCCACAAGATCACAAAGAGATGGTGCATGGACATGAAATGATGATCATGGTGGAGATGCACATAAAATGATGGACTTGATGATCAAGTGGAGGAGAATGATCTAAGAGCGCAAGGCAAAGGTACAACCATAGGGTTTTCTTTTTGCCGGTCTAAGATAAGTAGAGAAGTGATTGACTAGGTTTAGGATACATAGCCGACTATCAAGAGGGGCAATCATGGTTAGCTCGGGAATCAAGTGCCACTAGATCAATGTCTTGAGCATATGCATTAGGATCTAGTAGAGAGCTAACATATCGTCTTGAAAATGTTTATAAAATGCTAACACACATGTACATGATGGTGTACACTTAGTGGTGTTAGCACTTTTGCGAAGTCGGAGAAGAAACGAAGGCGAACAGCGGTCACTGTGGTGACCGGACGCTGCACCGGACACGGTCACGGTTTGACCGGACGCGTTCGGTCAGTTCTTCGCTGCAGTCAAACGTCAAGTGCTAGGGTTTCTAACCGGCACGTCCGGTCCCTCACGGAACCGGAGCGTCCGGTCAGGCACCCAGAGGGACACAGCTGGTCGAAGAGCCGATCGGACGCGGGGCGCGCCCGGTCACGTGCTATCGGACGCGTCCGGTCGCGGTGGGAGCTCTCTGGACTCCGACCAGACGTCGGGTGCAACGCGTCCGGTCAAACGCTGGAGCGTGTCCGGTCACAGCAACGATTACTTCTGACGCGCACTGTTCACGCTTGTCCTGTAATGACCGGACGCGTCCGGTCACCCTGACAGGTGCGTCTGATCAGTATGTTTTGCACTGCGTCGTCCGGTAATGGCTAGCTGCGTACCCCTTCGCTATAAATAGAAGATATTCGAGGTTTGAGGGGAACTCTTGCATATTTTGAGACCTAGAGACATCCTTTGAGCTAGAGAACAACACATCCACTTATCTCTTTGCTTAGTTGCACATCTCGAGTGAGATTCAAGTGCATTACTTGAGAGTTGCATTCTAGAGGCACTTGATCTTTGAGTTGCTGCAGATTTGTTGTTACTCTTCCATGTTTCCCGACACGGTAGACGACTTGGAGCAGCGGAGGTGATTGAGCTCACAATTGAAGATTGTTGGAGCTCTCACCGAGTGTTGTAAGGGGTTCTTGATCCTTCCCCGCAGGAGTTCACAAATTGGATACTCTAGTGGAGCTCGTGGCTTGGAGGATCTCTATCTTGTGTGCGGTTGTGCGGTGTCCGCCGAGGGCTCGACTCTTGATAGTCGATTAGCTCGCGAACCGACAAGTGGGTGCGTCGCCACAACGAGGAGTAGCTTGTCGGGAAGCAAGTGAACCTCGGTAAAAAAATCTTGTGTCATCTCTTTGCCAAGGATTTCTCTTGTGGTTAATCATTGTGATTGATTCTTCGAGTGCATTACTTCTCTATATCGTTGGTATAAGAATCAAGTCACTTACTCTTTACTTTCTTGTACTAATTCTAGTGTAGTTTGCTTAGTGTAGCTTTTATCACATAGGAGTAAGTAGCTTAGTGACTTAGTCTTGTTGGTGTGTTTTAAGATCATAGCCTTGCTTCACTAGAATTGTATAGGTGACTTGCATTGTGTAGTTGAGCTAGTGCTAGAATTAGCTTAGCTATCTTTTATACTAACGTGGTTGCTTAGTGAAGCTTGTAGATTTTTAAATAGGCTATTCACCCTCCCTCTAGCCATTTGGACCCTACAGGGGCGTCAGTGCTACCTGGCCTCGCCGGCCGTACGCTGGCCATGTGCAGCCGAGCTCTACGGGCGGTGGGCCACGGCACGCGGGTGCGGCACGGGCGCGCGGGAGCGGCGCGTGCGCGGCGCTGGGCCGGCTTCAGCTGGCGGGCCGAAAGAGAAGCGGCGGCCCATTTAGAAAAAGAAAAGTTTTTTCTTTTTTATTTTCCAAATAACAATGCACAACATGAATTTTGAACAATTTCAAAATAGTTTTAAGTCATGACCCAAAAATAAAAGTTGCTCAAAATTTTATGCTCTACAACTTTGCCAAAAGGAGCAAAGGCCAATTCCAATTAGATTTTGAATTAGAGAATTAAAGTTAATTTAATTTAAAGCCCTAATTTTAAAAGATTATTTTAAAAGCATAATTTGGTAAAACTATGAATATAAACTTTGCTCCAAATTGCGTCCTAAATATTTCTAAGTTATTTTAGTGGTCAAACATCAAGCACTTGTGCTACTTGAAGCAAGGCACTAAACAACAGAGCATTTTATTAACTAAAACAAACACTCACATGAAATGATATGCATAGTGATGCTTATGCTCATGGTTTACAAATGCTTAATGCATGCTTAACACCAGGGTGTTACAGGGTCACGGGGTCGACAGCAGCGCCCCCCACCACATCCATTTTCCCCTTTTCCCCCCTCTTTTCCCTTTTTTCTTTTGTTTTTCTCGGTGCTGATGTGTACTCGGGTTTTTCGGTTATAATCGGAACCGAACCGAACCGAAATCGAATTTGCTTGGTTCTAAGTTTTTAGAAGAACCGATTGATCCTTGTTTCTCAGATAACCGAATTTTAGTGAAAGACGAAGAACCGAACTGATCGGTTTTGGTTAACCGGATGCCCATCGTGAGGTTTGACTATATATGATTCAGTCAAATTTCACTACAATCTTTGAATTTGTCTCAAGTTTTGATCTAGGTCCTGGTCCTTTTAATTACACATTTATCTCTCTGAACTAATTCAAGTTCTCGTTCCGGTATCAAAATTTTCAAAATACATGCTCAGCTCCCTAAACTTATATTAGTGTACCGTCTTGGTCCATCCTCTTTCCCCACACCGTGTTGTGTTGCATATGCCCACCAGACTCGTTTGGCCACATCGCGCTGCACAATTTTCGCCCATCAACAGTGGTATTGCGCACGGGGAGCTCAGGTAGGATCTGCTATGCGACTTGATCGTCCTTAATTATGATGCTTGCCCTATCGTACGTTCCGACTGAGCCTTCACCGGCTGTGGCCCTTCTCGGTTCAGCTTGACTCGTTTCTGCTCCACCTCACCATGCCGCCGACTCCTGCCTCGCGACAGTCACATTGTGAACACCACCAACACACTCCTACCTCTCCCTTGTCGAGCGTGCTGCAACGCTATGTGGCTACAGGGGTAAGCGGGCATGTGTGGTGTGGCTAAGGTGAGTATGCATGACGGTGGTGCACAAGAGGATAAACCATAACGATATATAATAGTACTTTAGGAATTTGAGTACGCAATTTGCAAGTACGAATACCAAGACGAGAACTCGATACAAGTTTAGGAAGCCAAACGTGCAACTTGTAAGTAACAATATAAGAACTTTGAACGAATTTGGAGAACTGGATGTGTAATTTGAAAATTCAGAATCTAAATGAGAACTCGGGACAAGTTCGAGACCGCTACTAAAATTTAGTAAAAAAATAGTATAAAAAAAATCTATTTTAAGTCAAATTAGTTAGGTTAGATAAGTTTATAAAGAATATTAATAACATTTACAACACTAAATATATGCCTCATTATAATATATTTCTTAATATACATGTAGTGACCCTTGTTTAGTAATAATCATCATTATCATTTTCTTTTGTAAAACTAGAAACTAACTACATATAGGAAATTTCTACTTAAGATAAAGTTATACAAAATTATGACATTATATCCATTAAATTGATTTAGTTTGCAAAAATTTTTGGATCTGGCTACTGTAGCTTTTTATTTTTATTTGACAATTTTTGTTCAATCATGGACTAATTAGGCTTAAAAGATTCGTCTCGCAATTTCACGGTGAACTGTGCAATTAGTTTTTTGTTTCGTCTACATTTAATGCTTCATGCATGTGCCGCAAGATTCGATGTGATGTTTTAGGGTGAAAATTTTTGGGAACTAAACACCCCCTCAAAGCTGGGGCAGAGACTCATGGAGATTGCATGCATGTTGTATGGTGGATTTATTTGGCTTATTATAAAAATGTAAATGATCCATGTGAAGTGTAGCAGTCGTAGGGCAGCATCTGCATATACTAGGTGCGTCGGTGACATTGCTTTAAGTCCCATCCAGCTGTGTTCGATAAGATTCGATTCTTTTGACCATTGGGCTTCCTTGCTTGCTTGGATAACATGCACAACTACTGTGCGCAGCTCTACCTGCTTCTACGTACACCGTATATACTAGTATAAATTCTCATAAAATCATAAAACATCTGCTATTTAGGGCTTGTTTAGATCCGAAAATTTTTGGAAAAATTCATATAGCACTTTCGTTGTTATTTGGCAAAACTTGTCTAACCATGGACTAACTAGACTCAAAAGATTTGTCTTGACATTTACAGATAAACTGTGCAATTAGTTATTTTTTTTTATCTATATTTAATGCTCCATGCATACGTTTAAAGATTCGATGTGATGAGTACTGTGCAAAATTTTTTTGGGTGTTTTTGGGAACTAAACATGACCTTATTGGGAAAACTTATGATCCACTTCAAGCATTATAAAAGCAGTTGAAAGTAGCCCTTAAAATCTTAATCTAACTTACCAACCACCGCCATCATGTAATATATCCTATATTAAGTTGTAAATTGTAATCTTCATACAAGTTTATCAAATATCCCACTATAAAAAATATATAAAGGAGCGTCTAAATTTGCATCTAAATTGCCTACCTCCAATATTATTCAAAACAACCCAAAGGAAACCCTCAATCTATATTATCCAACCTATGTCGTTAAAAAACCTCAAAAATACTTCTATAGTGATGCTACAACTACTCGTTTCTATTATTATTACTATATTAAAAAAATTGGCTCCGTGTATACATGAATAACCATATATATATGCATATGCATGAAGCCATGAACATGTTGATGTTAGCCAAATACATAGTTGAAGCTAAGATTTTAACTAAACACTTCTCAAGTATTCCATCCGTCTCAAAATAAATGATCTTTTAGCTACAAAACACTTAATTTTACTTAAAATAAAGCTAGTGGAATGATACGTTTTTGACATCTTTAACTTCTAGTATACACACTTTAAAAAGGAATAATTGTTTAAATATTTTAATGAGAAGTGTATTGTTGTCAAAAGTACGTATCTCATGTGTATGATATACTTTTTGCTGAATTTTCAGCAAGTGTGAGAGATTGGCAGCAGCAGCAGTAGTGGAGGCATGGAGACACTGACGCGCTCACACACGCACGTAGGAGTACTGTAAACGTGGTCTGGTTGTTTCGACGGCCAAGTGATTGACTTGTTAGAGGCTGTATGACCCGGCATGCAAGCAAGCACAGCAGTGCATGTTGGTTGGTTGGGGGGGGGGGGGGGGGGGGGGGGTAATTCCCTCCCAGGCTATCCCTTTCTATCCCTTGCTGCCCAGCCTTTGGGCGACTGCAGAAGCAACTTTTGTGCAGCAACGGCCGGAGAGCGAGCGAGAGCGGCAAAGTTAAGGAAAGAAGGAACCAGAGAGAGTGTCCTGTTGCTGTTGCTGATACGTCCGTCGCTCTCGCTCGAAATGGAACCCATGCGATGGATTGCTTGCTTGCCCGTATTTTTTACAATTTGACCTTTTTTCGAAAAAAATTCACATTTAGACCCTAGGCGACGTTAACTCAACTTTGGACCCTAGGGGTCGACGCCATGATTCACGGCGTCGAGGTTACACATCTCGACGCCGTGACTCACGACGTCGAGCTTCGTGGCCGTATTCAACCTGACAGATGATCTGGCAGATAGTTCGACGCCGTAAATCACGGCGCCGAGCTCGACGCCGCAGATCACGACGTCGAGCCTGGATTCAAAGTTGTATATACTATATGTGCAGCGATATATGAGTATATTTATGGGATGCATGTTGTATATACTATATGTGCAGCGATATATGAATCACGCAAACACGGGAAACGGTCAGAACGCGTACACATGCATGCATGCGTGCATGTTGACCCGCTGAGAACGAACATGGCATGCACTACGGACCGTCTTTTTTATTTTTTTAGTCTTTTTTTTCGAAAGATTCTCTCAAATATGACTGACGGAAAGATTTCAAAAAATAGACCCTTATCTTGGCGCCATGGTCGTCGGTGCCAAGGTAACACGGTATGGCACCAGGGTAACTGTCGCCAAGACCTTAACGCGTGGGCTGACGTGGCAGGGTCTTGGCGCCGTGATCTTTGGCGCCAAGACTTGGCGCTACTCTAATTGGCACCAAGCCTGGCGCCGCAGATCACGACGCCAAGACCCTGTTTTAAGTACCCAAATTTACCGTGAGATGGACATGTTGGAATTTGTTAAGTTTTGATATTTACTAAGGTTTAGACACACTACAGCAGAGAAGGACATCACTGGCGGTTCAAAACCCCCGTTCACTGGCGGATTTTGAACCGCCATAACCAACTCGACAGTGATGAACTGATCACATCACTGCCGGTTATGCCAAACCGGCAGTGATAGCTCATGTGTCACTGCCGGTTCGTGTTACAAACCGGCAGTGATACTTGAGCCATCACTGCCGGTTGTTTTAACCAACCGGTTGTGTAGATTATATTATCACTGCCGGTTTTCTTTGAACCGGTAGTGATATACTTTTCACAATTTACATTTTAATAATTGTTTTATTTTTATTTCGAGGGGAGGTGGTGGGGTGGGAGGTCGGGGAGGTGGAGGTGGTTGCAATCGATCAATTTGATATCGATGTGAAGGTGGTTGTTGATCAGCGACAATACAAACCCATCAACATTTATATTACAAAAGTTTCAAAAAAAAACTTTAAGTATCGAATTAAGAGTCGTATTACAATAGCCTATCAATGTGGTCTCTTCCGTACTGCGCCTTGTACTTCTTAGTCCTCGCAATGGAGAATGATCCTGTCTTGGTCAATATCTCGTCCATCACAAACCTTGCTATCTCCTCTTGAATTCCTCTCATCTCAAAATCTAGCAACTGGTTGTGATTGTTTGCTTTGCGCTGTAATTGAAGCAAGATGATATTGAGATGCACAAACGTAAGACAAAACAATAGAAATGGGATGCCTACGTACCATGTCATCTCCCTTATTTGTTTTTGTACCAAAGTATTTTACATTGCCCACATCACATAGAACCCGCATTCGTTGTTCCCCATCGGTTGATCTAGGGTCTTGAGATCCTCCATATACTTTACACTGAATGGGGCACTCCATTGCTTTTGCATCTTGCTATCGAGATTTTTCCAATTCGGTAATGCCTTCATTCTATGTTACATTGTAAATGAAGTGTGAAGACCGAGGACATTACAATATCCTATGTGATTAGAAAGTGTTGTGATATTGGGTTCACTTACTTATTCATCACTTTGACTAGGGGGTCGATAAGAGAAAGTGGCTTTTTCTTTGAGTCCCACACCTCGATATGTGAATCTTGAAGATAGATATCTACGAGGATGAAATGGTTGATGCAATCACAAAGTCCATGTTATTGAATGACATATCAAGAAAAGAAACACTAAAATAAGGGTCAAGAACACATACTCGCAGTTGTAGGGTAGGAGTACGTTTGTTTTGTTGTTTCTGAACATCGTTTCAAACTCAATCTTCAAACTTGTTGGTACATAGTCATCTTCACCAGAGGCGGTGCATGTTGTCTCATTTACAAATATGGGATCCAAGAAGTCTATATTGCTCAATTGCTTCTTTAGGCACCATTTTGCCATACACCTGCATAATAAACATATGATATATTCAAATGCAAATCACGTAGTTTATTTTAACGTTGTGAGGGTAGGGTACTTACATAGACTATATCATCAAAATCTGCGTATCGAGCGAGCGCCGTTGGAAGAGCTGAAAGAGGTGTTCATAATAAATAATATGCACCGTTTCTTCAGGATTATTAAAAACCATTCCGGGAGGGATGCAAACTTCAAAACCAACACAGTCTCCGTTGGCAGTATCCAGGGAGTAATAATCATGCAACTGTCGCATGTATGTTGGCAAATCTCTATACTCTTGTTTGGTGGCGACCAAAGGTTTGCCTCTTGAATACTTGTATGTGACCGTGGCTTTTTCAAAATCTCTCGTTCCGTAATACAACTCTGTGGCCCTCTCCATGGATATGCCCATGTTGTTGGCCAAGTTCTGTATCTCTAGCAATTGTTTGGTGTGTATTTCTCTAGCTCTGATTTGATTACTCTCTTTGTTGTGTTGCCTTTCAAATTTGGTCTGTTGTCTCCACTTAGGTAGACTGGCTATTCGATTAAAGAAGGCAATGACGGCTTTCTTGCTTGGAGGCTCCACAGTCGGGTCCTTCATCTTACTCATAATGCTAGCATCCACCTTCTTTTTACTTGTCTGGGGAGCATTACCAACCGAAATTGATGACCTCTTGTGTTGCGAGGTCGAACCTAATCGCACTTTGGATTTTCGTAGAGGAGGAGGAGGAGGTGTCTTCTCCTTTGGCTGTGGAGGAGGTGGAGGAGGTAGAGGAGCTGTTTTCTCCTTTGGCGGTGGAGGAGGTGTTTTCTCCTTTGGCGGTGGAGGAGGTGTCTTCTCTTTTGAGGCAGGAGAGGGACAATGAGGATCTAGCAGAGGAGAGAAACCTCTTGGCGGCGGCGATGCCGATGATTCACTGTCATCCTCATCATCCGAAGATGGCTGCTCATCCAGCTTGATGAAGCGTTTGCGCCAAACCACATGAGTGCCCAAGTTGTGAACAAGACGCAGCCTATCTTCCTCCACTGGGAAATCAATGTGTATCTTATTGTACTTCTTATCCAAGATCTTATCAATGCTGACCCTGGCATACCCGGGTGGCATTGGCTTGCCATGAATGATGCCGTCTCCTCTTGGAAATGCTTGTCTGACCGCCACCTTGTCTTTTGTCCACTGCTAACGGATGTACAACCTGACATTAATAGGTCCAGTGATGTTGTCCACCGGATGAGGAGCATTGACCTCTTCTTCGTCAAGCATAGGGGTCGAGCCGCAGCTACTGCGACCCTTGGGCACTGGGCTATTCAAAGTCAGGATAGGCTGCGGTTGTGTCGAACATATGGATTGCATAGCTGACATAACTCGTGCATCAACTTGAGCAGCTATCCGTGCTTCCATGCTATCTTCGATTTCCTTTCGAAACCTTTGGAGCTCTTCTTCTCTTTGCGTTCTAGCCCTCGCCCGGCTCCTATAGGATGAAGATTCACCTTCGAATGCTTTCACCCAAGGAACATTTCCGGCTCCTCTAGTGCGACCGGGGTGCTCCTTGTTTCCAAGTGCTTGTGTGAGCACATAATTTTCTCTATCGGACTTGCGGTTACCTCTATTCACTTCCTCAGTTAAGGTTGAAATCCTCTGGAGGAGATTGCTGACGGGTTCACTACTGGCATTAAGGCTCCCGTCACTATTGTATTGTGCCCCCTTGCGAGTAGGTAGTTTACTGATCTGGGCTGCCAATCGCTTGTCTGAGGCCTAACGCCGCGCTGCTCTAGTTTCTGGACTTCCATTTTCCATTCCGGAATCTTCCTTACATAGCCACGCGATCCTAGGCGATGAGGATCCTTTGCCTTAAGCGAGTTTGCTCTATTTCTTTCGCTTGATGCCTTGGCCTCTTCGGATAGCTTGTAAGCCTTGAACTCCTCCCAGAAGTCTCTCTGCTTGTAGGTCACAAGTCATGTTAATTTAGAGCTTTGTATGTCCATCTCACGGTAAAATTATTTTGTTGCGGCCTGAATATGTTAGAATACCAACAACCATGTGATAGCATCAAATTTGTCAATGTCATAGTAAAATTTCAGACTTAACAAATTCCAACACGTTCCATCTCATGGTAAATTTATAGATTGGTTGAGTCTTGCACTTGCACTGACTAGATAAGTGCCTAGCGTATCATCATTAGTTAAGTTACGTACACACTGACACTGTGGGATTCAGCAGCCAGGCCAATTCGGTTGCTTGTGGTGGCCAAAAGAAAAAGGCAAGTTGATTAACCTGCATGTAGGAGTACTGTACTGTGCCCCATTTAGACGATACAAGCACACTGATCACTAGTAGCTGCGTACAGTTGGCCACCTCCAATAAGAAGACCGAGGATCAACACACGCAGGCACGTTATATTGTTGACCACTAGGAGAGAAAGGTGTGGATGGAGCTAGCTATATATTCTTGATTACCCGAGTTTATTTGTACCTGAGCTAGGCTATATAGCTGCAGATTTTCCCCGTGGCTTGACCAGGCCAGCAACAAGGCAAATGAAGCACAGGAATGTTCCCGTCAACAGTAACTAGTGAGGTGTCGAACTCGAACCTATTGCCTTGTTTATATGCAAAAACTTTCAGAATCTGGCTACTGTAGCACTTTCGGTTGTATTTGGCAATTAGTGTTCAATCATGGACTAGTTTGGCTTAAAAGATTCGTCTCGTAATTTACAACCAAACTGTGCAATTAATTATTTTTTATCTATATTTAATGTTCTATGTATGTGTCTACATATTCGATGTGATAAGATAAAAAGTAAAAATTTAAAATTTTGAAGCCATCTAAACAAGGCCGGATAGCAGAACAGAAATACATGCATGCAGAAAAAGGCAAACCAAAAGGCGACATAGAAAAGACTGGAATCATTGGACGGGATCGGGGATAATTAATTAGAGCCACGCACGCACGATCGAGTCGGCATATAAAAAGCAGTCGCATATACGCCCGTGTTTACTTTATTTGACCACTTTATGTGCTGGCCATTTGTAGCCCATGTTTTCTTGCAAGCACAGTACGTCCGATGATGCGGACCGTACGCTGAACGTATATGCTAAATACAACAATAACGTATAGGTAAGACGGCATCGACAAGAAAAATACTTGTGACTAAGAAGTAATAAGCCTAGCTTAATTGGCTCCGGTCATATATCTGACAATAACGTATATACAACTTTGAATCTAGGCTCGACGCCGTGATCTGTGGCGTCGAGCTCGACGCCATGATTTACGGCGTCGAGCTGTCTGGCAGATCATCTGCCACGTCAAATAGGTCTACGAAGCTCGACGTCGTGAGTCACGGCGTCGAGACGTGTAACCTCGACGCTGTGAATCATGGCGTCGACCCCCAAGGTCCAAATTTGAGTTTACGTTGCTAGGGATGAAAACGGTATGGATATTTTTCGACCGTATTCGAGACCGAATCTGTTTAGAGGAGTTTTAATCCGTCCGTATCCGAGTCCGAATATTTAACATCCGATACCGTATTCATATCCGAATATTTAAATCACATATTTATAATGTCGATATCCAATCGTATCCTATCCGGTATTTTTTATACTATCTGTATTCGAATCCGAATCCGGACATAAATATGAAAACAAATACGATATCAGTGGAATCCGTCCGTATCCGATCCGCCCTATACGTTGCCTAGGGGTCTAAACGTGAATTTCTTCGAAAAAAGGGTAGAATTGTAAAAAATGCGGCTTGCTTGCCACCTGCACCGTACTCGTCGTGCCGATTCCGATTCCGGTCCCTTGTGCGACCAAATCCAAAGCCTGCGTTCCTGCGTGCTACTGCCTCTCAGGACTCTCATGCATGTGGTTCGTTGCAGCCATGGGGTTCCTTTGTTTTTTTCCATTACCAACTACTGTAACTACTAGTGCATACTAGTATGTACAGTCCAATTTTAACCAAATATATACAGAATATTTCTTTATTTTTGAATAAATTAATTTCTAGAGTTATCTTAAGTGATTTTTTTATGTTTGATACAATTTATAGAAAAGAAACATAAATATATATATATGACACCAAATAAGGACATTATGAAAAAGATTTACTTGTTAACACAACTCTAGAATTGATTTTGTTTAGATATGGAGGGAGTATACTAATATTTATGGTGAATATTAAGTTTCATTAGATTAATATTAGAATATTTTTTATAATAAAAATGGTGAATATTAAGTTTCATCATTAGATTAACATTAGAGTATGTTTTAATAATAAACATATTAGAAGATACAAATGTCGATAGTTACTTTGGAATGGGTCGAGTATATATAGAGCCTGTTCAGATCACCTATGACTAAAGTTTAGGCCAACTAAATTTAGTTGGGTTAAAGTTTAGATAGCTAAGAGCAACTCTAGCATGTGCCCTTAAATCAAGGTCTCTACTTTTGATTTGAGGCTCCGTCTACTTTTGGTAGCCCTGTTTTCCGGACCATTGGGCCTATTCGCTTTACTAAAAAGTCAGGCTGAAAAGTACTGTTGGCTAATTTGTTGTGAGAGAAAAATATGTTTCCTTCGCTGAAAAAGTATAGCTGATAAGCCAAGCGAACAGGGAAAGACTCGTGAAAGAAGACTATCAAATTCATTCCACTAGACAATGACATATAGGGCCCACTCGACATGCCCTTGTCATCCCACAAGACTATCAAACTCTAGCAGGTGTGGGGTGTGTGTGTGGGGGGGGGGGCTTACTGTTAGGGCAGCTATACTTTGTTGTGCGTTTGTGGTTTTGAATATTTTATATATGCAGGTTCTTTTTTGGAATACATAATACATTGGCATCTCACGAATTGGACGTTCCTCCTGGTTGCTTACTTAACTTTCAGCTTGGTTGTGAACCCTGTAGCACTGGCTAGGGTACTAACAAAATCTTGAAAGTTAATTAACACAGATTAATTAACAATGTATGTACAGTAGGTACTTCATGCAGCAAGCAACATTTTGGCCAAGCATCTCCTCCATGCAGCACGACGCATCTTCTTGAGACGTCCGTTGCCTCTCCGGGCGATGCAGAGTGTTGGAATTTAACTCTACAAACGTCGCGGGCTCCTAAAGGAGAACCGGTGTCCACGTCGCCCTAAATCTTCCTGAACGTCTGATCTTCCATCGGATGGCCATGATGTCCCGAATCGGATTCTCCCCGGAGCAGGTTCTGGGTCTAATTCTTGGTTTTCCCGTGCTTCTCTCGCGAATTTACAGCTCCTCCTTCGAAGCCGGAGCGGATTCTGGCCCTGCTTCTTGTTCTTCCCGTGCTTCTATTCCCGTTTCAGCTTCTCTTTCGGAGCCGGCCCACTAAATATATACAACAGCTTCTGATTCCCCTCCTGGATTCTTTCCTTTCTTCTTCTCTCTTCGCCGCCCGCTCTCGCTCTCCCTGTCTCCCCCGCCGCCGGCGGCGGTGATGGCGGCGGCGCCCTTGGCAGGCCGCGCGTGCGCCCCTACGGTGCCCATCCCCCTCCACGGAGAGCCGCGACCAGGGGCCGCTGCCGCCCCCCGCCGCACCTCCCCCTCGACGCTGCCTCCTCCCGACTCTGTTCCAAACCCTAGATCTGCTCTTTCCTACCTCCCTCACTCTCCCTCTCCTCGTGGCCGCAGCACGACCCGCAGGCACGGTGGTGCGGTGGCCCCTCTCCCTGTGGTGGCGCAGGCGCGGCCCGCTGAGCCCACCGGCGGTGCGGCGGCGTGGTGGCCCCCACGGCGCCACGCCCCGGCGAGGCCAATCCGATGAGCGCACGGGGGGCACAGGCCCCGCGTGGCATGGCCCCTGTTGGCCGGCCAGCTGGCTTGTTGTCCGGTTTCACGTCGGCCGCCGCCGCAGCCCTGGCTGGTCGCTAACCGCTGGTGAGCGTGCAGCCGGCGCGGGCACAGCCCTCTGCGTGGCCTGCCCTGGTGCCCGACCGGCCACCCCAGACGCGCAGCAGCTGCTCATGGCAGCGTAGCGCCGACCCTCCCCCGGCAGCAGTGCCCTGCTCCCGCGTGGAGGCACTCGCCGGGGACATGAGAGCCGGCCACCAGGTCGTTACCCCCCAACGGCTCCGTGGATGGCAGCCACCTCAAGGTATGGCGTTTAAACCCTATCCCTCCCATGCCGGCTCTCCTCGTGGGACTCTGCGAAGGCCACGGATATGGGTCGCCGTCTCTGGTGAGTGCACGCGCCTCGCCTCCCTGCCCTCCTCTGTCATCCGTGCCGGTGGATGCGGGATTTCCAGGTGCTGCTTCCTTGGAGCCGGTCCTTTGTACAGACTAGGTCCGGGGCGGACTATGAGCCTGCAGCCAATTACTTGCTTCTCTTTCTCAAATCTTCCTGTTCCTGTGTAGGCCATGTCTCCATGGCAGATTCTGTGCTCCTTTCGATTTCTTCCTACTTGAACTTCCTTGGTGTTTGTACGGTCACCTAAAAAATTCCCCTTTAACCTTTGCCCCTTGATTTAGTTTTCTATGTGTATGGGTTGATTTGCCTTACTCAAGATGCTCCTGTTCATCGGCCAATACAGTCTGACCATGTTTGTATGCGTTGTGCTACTGCTGTGATCTTCTCAACATATATAACCATAGGCCAATGCTGCTGATTTATTTATTTTAATCCTGAGCATATGTCATTGCCGATGATGTAGCCATTCTAATTTTACCATATGCCAATGCCTGTGAGGTACAATTCCTATGGTGCTGATTGATTTATTTTATCCACAGCATATGCTATTGTTGATGAAGTAGCCATTTCAATTTTACCATATGATAGTGCCTACGAGGTGCATCCAATAACCTGAGCATATTTCCATGCCATCGTTATTTTGTATTTTTTTCCGACTATATTTCCGTGCCAATCATGCTGCAAACAAGTGTCTTTTTTCCCCAACTATGGTATATGAGAACAGGCATGATTATCGCTCTTTACCATCGTTTCATTCTCGTCTGATTTGCATTTGAGGTGAGGCCTCAACATATGTTATGGCTAATACTCGGTCTTTTATGATATTTCTATTCCAAGTTTATTGAATTGATGCATTTGGCATATGGAGTGACACAAACCATTACATATATATATTGTCCTTTATGTTATTCTTAGTAAACTGAGGCGCTTGGCATATGCAATGATAACTTACTTTTCTGAGCCTACATTCCAATCTTATTTCCTGCACTTGACTGGTAACTGGAAAAAAAATTGTTGTCCGGGCTTTATGTTTTTCTTCAACTTTGTTATACTATGCTCTTATCTAAAAAACCTTGTTTCTGGTACCTTGTGATGTAACCAGTCCCCTGCTTTCAGTCCCCTGGTTCCTTTTCTGCAGTTTTTAGTATTCTCGGTGACAGCGGCAAATTGTAGTGATATATCATTGAGCTGAGCCATTTGGCATATGGATTCACATGGGTCATTACATGTATATTATCGTTTTTGTTATTCTTAATAAATTGAGCCACTTTGGCATATGCGATGATGAGCCACTTTCAAGAACAATTATGAAATCGCCACTACTTCTTCAACTTTTTGAGAACTAATTTTTTGGGTCGTCGTTATGCTGAAAACAGTTCTATCATTTTTGGTACCCGTTATCTCTGCTTTTATTTGTTCTTCTGTCATCGCATGTTTTCTTTGCGTTCCATTTTGGTTCTCCCTCACCCTCTTGTTTTCCTACTAAGCTTTATTTCCATTTAGCCTCCTTGTTTCCGCTGCTTCACCAATAGCTTCACGGTAGTTGCTACCATACATGAATGTGACTAGACTACTGTTTGATCCCTGATGCCCAGTGCACGTGATGGATATATATTTTTTGACTACATAGCTTGTGATGAAGAGGAACTCTCATTTAACTCTAGAATATAGGCTGATGATGTTGAAAGGCCCAGGGCATCCTCATGTATATACATGTATTGGTATTTATTAATTTACCGTATCACTACGCCCAGCTCCTCTTTACATTGATTGTTTTTTGTATGTGCCGTAATCTTGGATTATTGCAAACAACGGTATTTCTCGGTGCATGCCATTGTGCATTGCTACGACAGACCAAGTAATGCCATCTTTTTTTCTCTGAAGCTACTCTTATTCCTTAGATTCTTCCTATTTTTTTGTTCTCCTACCCTTACAACAACCTTACCATTTTGTTGCATCCTAAGGCTGCTCTCACTTTCCTTCTTCTCACAATTCTTCTCGTTTCTTTATTGCCATGCCCTTATAACTACCTGTTGCTTCAAGGTTTTTTTCCATACAATTTGGGTTCCATCCAGCATGTATGTTTCTATGTGTAAAAATACATGTTCAGGTTCTGATTTTGCTAATGTTACCACATAATTTTGTATATTAATTTGCCTCAAAACTGTGGTATCAATCCAAACTTACGTGCTTTGTGAAATATGGTTTCTTTATATACAAAATATGTCTATATTGCCAAGTGAATATATTATTAGAAATTAACAAACATAACTTGCAAGTTCTAACTAACAGCAAAGAATTTACAGTCTATAGATTTAGCATGAGACATGGTGCTCCCAGTCAGGTTAGCCTAAGCTGTTTTATTTGGTTGTAAATGTTACATGTGTAACATTAATTTTTTAGTGTATCACATTGACCTTTGCAGGAAGAGCACTAATCCATGGCATAATTTCACTGAGCACATACTGTGCAGCTTTCTACTGCTTTTTCGTGCTGCAACTTCCTGCCATTAATTGCCATCACTTCGTTGGCAACCCTTCCCTGTCACTAATCAGTCTTAAGAGTTTTTCAAACATATTGAACACAGCTGTATATTTCCATCCTAGCTCTCCAGCAACCACTTCCTATTGCTCTGCTCGCCTACTTGAGCAAGATCAACAGAAACTAGGAAAACTATGGTTACTTACATTTATTTTGATTGGATAGTTGGGACATAAAGAATTACAACAAACCCCCTCAAATGTATACAGCTCGTTCATCATGGAATTGTCTCTATGTATCCCGCTCTCTTTTGTAATTTAGTTCAAGCAGAGATGCACAAAGTATTAACGATGCAGTTCAATTTGATCTTCAGAATTTTATACAAATGAATAGACTCGCATGCGTCCGGATGGACCATCAGGTATGCTGCAGCCTTCTAACCTAAGGCAGAACCTGCCTTCCTTCCTTCAAATTTTACCCTGCAATTTACCATACCACATGAATCACAGAGGTAATTAAATCCATTATCCAGTTATACCATCCATGCTAATACCTATTGTTCGTTTGGCCAACCAAGGAATTGGCTTGCCTGCTGTTAGTTTATACCTTTTCTTGTTTTGCCTGGTGTTTTTTGCCTTCAAAACCAGTTGGTGGTTTTTTAAATCTACCATTTACATGCCGTCAGATATGATTGCAGCCAAGTGGCCTTCTAAGATAAGCTAACATGCACTTAAATCCTGTGCTAATGTTAATTGTATATTACATACATACCAATTCAATGATTCATAATGTCTCTACTTTTTTTTGGTTGGTGGGGGATTAAATCAGTGCCTGTGAGAGTAAACTAAGCTATGACTGTATTTGTGCACTGCCATACTATGGCAGTATGTTTAGATGATGAAAATATCATTTATGGTCCTTATGTTTTCAGTACAATATCTAACATAGATACAAGTTGCATGTCATTGATCTGTTACCTTGTACAATAAATAGATTCAACCAAGCTCAAACTCTGAATACTGCATATTTGGATTTATTTTCCGAGTTCACATGCAATTCCTATTTATTTCACCAAGAACTGAAGTCATTTCTACATTTATTTTCCCAGTCAAGTGTTCATATCAACAAACAGTGCTCTCAGTTTATGGACAGTTCTTCTAACTATGTTGCCTCACGTCCTAAAGTAAATAGCTTAATCATTTGAATTTGAATTATACTACAAGTCCTGAAGTAAGCATCATCAGTGAATTATGCAGGTGTTGCCAGAGTTCTTACAAGTTGAAACTTTTGCAAAGTTCAGTAATGCTACTGAAATCTTGGCCATCTCTAGCGAATATTTAGCCTCTAGCAATTGGCCTGCAATTTTTAAAAATATTTCTATCATCACACAGAAACCCTTATTTTGGCCATGCTTTTGTTAAGGTGCTCAAGAACATCATGATCGTTCCTGCATCTATCTCCAAGACTGACAAAGGCTCCAGTCAACTTGCTACTGACCTTGTATAATATAGCGGCTCAACATCCTGTAATGTCTCTGTATGACTGTATAGGTACTCAACTCTTGCACCTAGCAAACCAAGTCCTTCCTTGTTTGTACACTCATGGACACGTTCCAAGAATAACTCAATGTACAATAGCTGTATAATTATGCTTCAATCGACTATGTACATGTTACTGTTCTCTTTCCCTCGAATTTGGGCCTGCATTTGCGCGCGATGGCGCGCACCCCTTGTAACACCCTAAAAATTTGAAAAGAAGAAAAATAGGAAAATATGATTTTTATATTTATTTTTGTGAAGCATGCAAAATTTAGAATAAGAATAATTTTTATAAATTTAAAATCAAATATAAGGGTAGAAACATGTTTGTGCATTCATGCTGATGCATTTGAAGTTTTGTATTGTGTGGTTTCAATCAAATTCAAATTTGATTTGAAAATCATTTGAAAATTTGCTTTGAAAAATTAGAAAAAAAAAAGAAATTCATCTTCATTCGGTTTTTGGCCCAACTCAGCCGCAGCCCGCCGCCTCGGCCTGCTCAGCATGCGGCCGTTGTTTCCTCCCGCGCCCGCATCCTCCTCCTGGGCCGAGCCCAAGTCGCGGCCTGTCGGCCGTCATCGCGCGCGCGCGTCTGCGTCCCGCAGCGGCCGCGTTTTCCGCCCGAGCCGCTGACTTGTGGGTCCCACCTGTCAGTGACCGCTTCCCCTTTCCTTCTCCTTCCTCCGGCGCTTTCCATCGACGAACGCCGTCTTCCTCTTTCTACCCGATTCGATGATTCGAATCCGTCTCCAAATCCCCCTCCTTTCCATAATCGGTGATGCCTACGGGCTATAAAAGCCGAGCCGCACCCTCGCCGATCCCATCTCGGCCGATTGAAGTAGTTGTAGGCCTCGGGGGTGTTGCCACCGTGAGCGCGAGCTCTACCGCCACCATCCTGAGCCAAACACCCTCCTCAACCCGTCCTCCGGTCTTCCTTTTGTGTGAGGTAAGATCGCCGTGGGCCGCTCTTTCTTCCGGTGTCTCCAGTTTGTCGAACGGTGGTCGGTAAGGCCGTTTCATCGAGTTCCGGCGAGCTCGGGCCAAGTCCGGCCATGGCGCCGCCGTCGGGCTCCTGTAGCCGCCGGCCGTTCTCTCTCTCCCTCCCCCCGATTAGATCTAGGCCATTCATTTTAAATCCAACGGCTGAGAATAGTTGATACCCTTTCGGCTGTACTTTTTGTTAAAGAGTCCCTGTGCTTTTGCGTATTGTAACCCGCAGTCCTAAAACGTAAAGCTCAGAGTACGCTTTGATCGGTTGAAAACGTATTTCGTTTCGGTAAATGAAAAATACGCTTTCTGATATTTACAGTTTTGCCATTCAGATTGTTTTAATTGTAGAATTTTCGTTTTAACTCCGATTTGGTCCATTCAAATTTCGTTAGATTCATATTTGCGAGCTCTATGTAATTATACAACTGTACAGTAGGTTTAGATTAATTTATTTTTGAGTTTTTAATTAAAGTATTTATTTTTCCATAGGAAATCTTTGGAAATTCTTAACTTTGTCGTTTTAGCTCCGATTTTCGTGATCTTCGCGTCTGTGTGATCTTAGCGAGTTGTAGATTCATTTTAAAGACTTTTTATCTTATTTTCTTACTGTTGGTGTATTGTTCTAATTATAGTCTTGTTTGTCTATGCATGATTGCCTCTGGATGTGTGTTGTTGATATTGGTTGATCGAGTATAGACGGTGAGAAATTCGTTGGCGATCAAGAGCCTTACTATGAGCAAGATCTTCAGGACCAGTTTGAGCAAGGCAAGTATAGCATGGGATAATCCTTGTTGTCCTATTCACCTTATGCAATTAATATCATTATGCATTTATTCCTTGTTAAGGATGACTTAGCGATTGATCCTTTACCTTGGTACCTATTATATTGCATTGAGTAGTGTGGCTAGTGCTTAAACATGGACTATGATCATGTAAATTGGTTAGAGGAATATGCAACAAACATTAAAAGATGATTTTGATTAATGTTTAAAGGGGATTAGAGCATGGGGGTTACTTTTGATGCTCTAATTGATCTCCATAAGGACTCATCTATAAGCGACAATCCGGGATTTACAGTACAACTGTGGGGGCTATATGGCTCTGGCTTTAGTCATATAGAAGGACCTTTTCTAGCTTGTTAGAGGTATTCCTTTATGGCGTAAGAATGGCTTGACGAATCGGGTATAGTGCGGCCTCTGTCCTCATGTGTATAGGCTGCGTGTTTTTGTGCCATCAGGAAGGGGGGCTCTACATCTGTTTGCCGAGTGAAATCTAATGGCCCTAACTTGTTAGACGAACCTTCGAAAGACTTCATAGTGTTTACCCTACCTGCTCACCTTGGTAGTGTTTTGGGAGTAATTAACCCGGGCATTTGGGTAACACGACTCACAGTGAAAGTGTACAACCTCTGCAGAGTGTAAAACTGTTATAACAGCCGTGCTCATGGTCACGAGTGGCCTTGGACCCTTATGGAATAGTTGAATAATTGTTTATGATTATGTTTTTGCTATTCATTAATCATTTCACATGGATCATATGTTTAATGTTTATATTGAGACATTTTGATGCTATTGTTATGCTAAAATCATGCTAACTAAAAGCTACATGCTGATAAACCAATGAATATGCCTTTTTGAGCCTCATGAACCCCATGTTACACTTGTTGTGTACGAGATGTACTTACGCTTGTTTATTTCTCTTACTTGGATAAAAATCCCGGATGGGTAACAGATGGAGGTAATAGTGACTACTACGCCTACTTCCCTGAAGATTACTAGTCTTGCTGTCAACCAGTCAATGTACCTGTGACTAGAGCTACCACGAGAGATTTTTATTTATACTTCCACTACGTTTGTGTTATGACTATGTGTTTAAATATCGTGATGTAATAACATTTGTGATGATACTTCTGTTATAATTTGTGAACTTATGTGTGATTGATCTCTGGGCGCACATAAGGGTATGCATTCCATTTAGTTGATAAATGGGTGTGACACCCGTCCACTAGTTAAGATCTACAAACGTCGTGGGCTCCAAGCTCAGGAACCGTGTCCACGTCACCGAAATTCCCTCCACCGTTCGATCTATCCATCCGACGGCTACGGTTCCTCCTACAGAGATCTTTCCGAAGTAGATTCTCTTAGATTCTGCTTCTTCGACGTACCTTCTATGACTTCTCCTCTGTCTCTCCTGGCCTCCCGCGGCTTCTCCTTTGAATCCATGTGTGACCGATATATACTCACCTTCTCTTCTTTCCCCTCGCTCTGTCACGCTTCTCGACCCCTCTCGATCCATCCCTCTCGCTCTCTCCCTCTCTCTCCAAATCTGCCGGCCCGCTACGGCGCTCCCGACCTGCGGTGCGGCGCCGCTCCTGCCCACCGCCGGTGCTCGTCCTCAGCCACAGTGCCGCACGACGGGGCCCCGTCGGTGCCTGGCCGCCGGCGCCGCTGCTCCCGCCCCCAGCTGCTGCATCCTCTCTCTGGTCTGCCAATTTTCCGTGCGATAGGAAACCCTACCTGTAGTGCGATGGCTCACGGTGGCCTAGCGCCGACCCTCCCCCGGCGGCAGTGCCCTACTCCCGCGTGGAGGCGCTCGCCGGGGACATGAGAGCTGGCCACCAGGTCGTTACCCCCCGCCAGCTCCGTGGATGGCAGCCACCTCAAGGTACGGCGTTTAAACCCTATCCCTCCCATGCCGGCTCTCCTCGTGGGACTCTGTGAAGGCCACGGATATGTGTCGCCGTCTCTGGTGAGTGCACGCGCCTCGCCTCCCTGCCCTCCTCTATCATCCGCGCCGGTAGATGCGGGATTTGCAGGTGCTGCTTCCTCGGAGTCGGTTCTTTGTACAGATTAGGCCCGGGCCGAACTATGAGCCTACAGCCAATTACTTGCTTTTCTTTCTCAAATCTTCCTGTTCCTGTGTAGGCCATGTCTCCATGGCAGATTCTGTGCTCCGCTCGATTTCTTCCTACCTGAACTTGCTTGGTGTTTGTACGGTCACCTAAAAAATTCCCCTTTAACCTTTGCCCCTTGATTTCGTTTTCTGTGTGTATGGGTTGATTTGCCTTACTCAAGAGGCTCCTGTTCATCTGCCAATACAGTCTGACCATGTTTGTATGCGTTGTGCTACTGCTGTGATCTTCTCAACATATATAACCATAGGCCAATGCTGCTGATTTATTTTTTTTAATCCTGAGCATATGTCATTGCCGATGATGTAGCCATTCCAATTTTACCATATGCCAATGCTTGTGAGGTACAATTCCTATGGTGCTGATTGGTTTATTTTATCCATAGAATATGCTGTTGTTGATGAAGTAGCCATTTCAGTTTTACCATATGATAGTGCCTACGAGGTGCATCCAATAAACCTGAGCATATTTCCATGCCATTGTTATTTTGTATTTTTTGCTGACTATATTTCCGTGGCAATGATGCTGCAAACGAGTGTCTTTTTTTCCCCAACTATGGTATATGAGAACAGGCATGATTATCACACTTTTATCATCGTTTCATTCTCGTCTGGTTTGCATTTGAGGTGAGGCCTCAGCGTATGTTATGGCTAATACTCGGTCTTTTATGATATTTCTATTCCAAGTTTATTGAATTGATGTATTTGGCATATGGAGTGACACAAACCATTACATATATATTGTCCTTTATGTTATTCTTAGTAAACTAAGGCGCTTGGCATATGCAATGATGACCTACTTTTCTGAGCCTACAATCCAATCTTATTTCCTGCACTTGACTGCTAACTGGAAAAAAAAACTGTTGTCCGGGCTTTATGTTTTTCTTCAGCTTTGTTATACTATGCTCTTGTCCTAAAAAAACCTTGTTTCTGGTACCTTGTGATGTAACCAGTCCACTGTTTTCGGTCCCCTGGTTCCTTTTCTGTAGTTTTTAGTATTCTCGGTGACGGTGGCAAATTGTAGTGATATATCATTGAGCTGAGCCATTTGGCATATAGATTCACACGGGCCATTACATGTATATTGTCGTCTTTGTTATTCTTAATGAATTGAGCCACTTTGGCGTATGCGATGATGAGCCACTTTCAAGAACAGTTATGAAATCGCCACTACTTCTTCATCTTTTTGGGAACTAATTTTTTGGTTCCTCGTTATGCTAAAAACAGTTCTATCATTTTTGGTACCTGTTATCTTTGCTTTTATTTGTTCTTCTGTCATCGCATGTTTTCTTTGCGTTTCATTTTGGTTCTCCCTCACCCTCTTGTTTTCCTACTAAGCTTTATTTGGATTTACATGTATAGACACTAACCATGAAGACTTTTAGGGAGTTGGAACCAGAATTGCTCTGCTGTGAACTTATTTCATTTTCCTAGGCCCAAGTTTAGTAGTTGGCCTTGTGCAGTTAACTGAGTTCTTTCGTAAACACAATGAGATTTGAGTGTGTTTTGGGTCTCATCGATTTGGGGCTAACCAAGATTTGCCACCTGAGATTGTCAAAGCAGCAAACTTACACTGACAAGCTTTTCCAGTAAGCATTGGTTTTTTGGTGAGTAATGTTTTGTCCCCTTCGTTTGTATATTAGTATCTTAGTTGCTCACACTTATTCCTTGCCTTAACCAGGTCGTGTTACTTATCCATTGTACCTAATTCCTTTTATCCTCTCGATTCGCTAGCCAAGTAGCGCATCCTGCCATCCAAAGGATCCCTGATATTTTGCAGTTGCCTTGTGCTTTAGGTAAGTACTGTCCTTTGTCATTCCTTTGTATTTCTTTTTCCCTATCAATGAGATTATTTTCATTTACCAGTTGTCATTTAGCTGTTAAAAGTCATTAGCAAAAGAACTATATAATATGATGGTTTTTTCCTATTTTGACACATGTAGAGCTCATCGACAGACAACCTTGTACCATAACCATTACTTTTAGAGAATACAAATATACTTAAATCCTACCAAAATTTACTGACAGGCTGGCCCCTCCTTTTTTACTCTCGATTTGTTTTCCTCTTCCCTCTCCTAATTTCCTTACAAAACATTCCCTTCACAGCTGACAGACAACAACAATAAGATTTTTACCCTCATGCTCAGTATGGTATACTGCTAGCCCTTTGAACAAGCTTAATCCACTTAATTCTACAATGAAAATCAGTGCAGTGGTCATGTGATCTTATTTCTTTTCCCTGATTTATGCTTTTTCCCAATTGGTCTGTTCCTTTGCTTTAGCTACAGATTGGGCCGTTCTTTCCCTTTCATTGGCATCTGTTCTTTTAGATTTGTCGTGCCTGCTAGCATGTGCCTACCATAGAGTTGCTTACGTTGTTTCATGTGTGCATGTTTAAAACGTCTACAACTGAGGTTTCAATGGGTGCTTTGTAACCGATGCCTCCAACATGGTCAGTGCCTTTGGACCTTCTCTAATGCTTTTTTTTACTGTCGTTTCTGTTATGGTGAGCTTTGTATCCTAGAACATGCTTTTTTAAGGAAACCAACATTGTGCATCTTCGATGAAATCGCTGGTCACTCAGCCTCTTATCATAACTTAATTTCCAATAAGCTCATTCAAATTTGCTTCATACCGCACTTGCTGGTTTCTATTGAAAAGAATAGCCGATCCACATTAATTATATGTGCCCTTAGGTATTGCCAACAAAAACGTGCATTTTCTTATGCAAACTGGCTTCTGACATGACCTAAGGTGGTAATTTAATTCTTACCTCTTTGTTTGCATATGCACATGTAGTCCCATGAATTTGCCGATCTATTCTCATATGCAGGTAAAAAAAACCTCGTTGTCAATTTATATTTCAGAGGCCAATGACACCAACCTATGTTTTTATTACATTGTTACATCTACTCAAAATATTTTCCTTAAGATATTGTAGGAAATGAGAATACATTATATATAGAGAGAGATAGATAGGAAGGCTTAATGCTTCACCAAAGTGAAAGAAAATTTAATCATATGCCAGGCAGGATAAACAAAGCACCATCCAACTCAGCCATGAGTTATTACTGCATTGGCTATACTTACTAACAGATTTCTAATTCGGTGATCCATGTCTAGTTGGGTCTTCGCTAACATTTCTGTTTTTTTTGTCCACTAACAAATTTTTGTTCCATAATCCATATCAGAAGGCATATAGTTACAACCAGTTTATGTTTTCCCTTTAGCTGACTAAATTTGAATCTTTCATGTAACCTATGTCTATGTCTGAGGCCGTTTTCCCATGTGATATGTGTTGTTTTACAAGGTTTTAGTAGGTTCCCTTGGCCTGTTATTATATCTATATTTTAGTTATTTGTCTCAATTTCCTTTTTATCCTTATATGCTTGCCGCATTGATTCCTGGAAAAAGAAACGTTACATGGTTCCAGTGCTCTGCTGAGATGATTGGTGCTCCCTTGGAACTATTGCATGTTGTTATGCTATTTTACAAGCTATGCTCACATGCTGATGGCCTGATCAGTTGACTGTCCTTTATGCAGCATAGCTGGTATAAATCAAATCGACACCTTTAGTGCCAACAGGAACATGTCATCTGACAGAAGGACATATGTGCATGTTGCAACCATGCTTACATATAGTCAATGGTCAGAGTGCTCATGAGGCCAGGAGTATGCCTTTTTATATGAAAGATTCACTCTCATTTTAGAGGAACTGATCTTATATATATATATATACCTATCGCTCTTACTGTGTTTGCCCTCAATGTGGCCGTCTACGCAGACCACACGCATACAAATACGTAATTAAAAAAAAGAGCAATTTGTCACAGCTAAATCAATACTCCAAATCTACTATTCATCTGCCTTTTTCTTAGATCAATGCCTGACTGATGTGGCGCGCGAGGGCGCGCCCCTTCCACTAGTAACGGAATCTAGCGAGTGGACTAGGAGAGCCTCCGCACAGCCAATGCCCCTGGCGGTGGACTAAATACAAGCGAGCTTGAAGGAGGCTAGGGTTTCATTAATGCATTCACCAACCAACCCCCAGTACAATTACTTCTCCATTTTATAGGGCACTGTTGGCCATCATTGCCTTTTACACATTTGCCCCGTGACGGTGGCAGGATGTTCTAAGAAGATTCCTATCGCAAGCAGGCAGGGCAGGGGCAGCGAGATAATCTATCCGCGAACCACCTTCTTCACGATGGGACGAGGGTGCAGGCTCAATCCTGGCCCACACCGCTAGTCCACCGATCGCCTAGAAAGTCAGCCAGGCGCCCGTGACCTCCGTCCTCCCGTCAGGGTCCCCGGCCGGCTTGTTGTGGAAACATTCGCTTGTGACGCCGGAACCTTCGGCTGTGAGGCCCGAACCTTCGCCGCGCCTCACCATCTGGGAGCCCTTGATGTCTAAGAGGAGACCCCTGCTGGATTTCCCCTGCACAACACACAAGACTCTGGCATCCCGTTAGTTGCTTTTGCCCACATGGCCCAGAGCCTCCGCCTATAGTGGTTATCCCCCAATTCCGAGTCGTCGTTGGCTCGGTCTGAGGCCTCCACTCCCAGTGCCGGAGACCCCACTTTTCCTACAAGACTCTAGATGAATCATCAGTGCTCGTCTGGCTCGTGCACGTTCAGGCCTCCACCACCTGGGGTACTCGTCCCAACAGTTTCCCCCCTTTTGAGGCCACGGTTTGGTCCCACAGACTGTGATCTCAAAAATTTCTTTTCGGATCCTTTTGGGAGGATACCTCCTTGGCATTAGGGTGAGTGGGTGGTTTGCTCGGTTTGAAGAGTGCATGGTGGCGATAGTTGAGGCGTAAGAGCTAGAGGAGGATCTTGCGAGCATTGACGCTTCGATGGTGATCTGGTCAGAGGTAGTGAGGCGGAGGCGATGGCTAGAAAAACTTGGGATTTTTGCGAGTCACTGATGATGGAGAGGATGATTAAGAAGATGGAGAAGGAGGGTTTCTTTTTCACTGGACGAGCCGAGCCTTCGCCGGCGGGGCAGACCGTGCCTTCACCGGCTGAGGGCTATGCGATTGTGTTCAGGGACTACTTTTCTTATGGCCTTCGCCTGCCCTCCGTCACATTCCCGCGTGAGGTTCTTGAGGTGTTTTAGCTCCAACTTCACCATCTGACCCCCAATGGGTTCTTGACTTTGAGCAAATTCTGCTGGGCTTGCGAATCTTATGGTGCTGATCCAAACCTAGATACATTCTGCACATACTATGAGTTGCAATGGCAACCAAAGAGGGTGAAGGTTGGCGGAGAGGAATTCATTGCCTAGTATGGCAGTTGCGCCTTTGTGGCGAAGAGGCAGCAGGGGAGCCCTCGTTTGGAGATTTCCTACTGCTAGAAGAACAAGTGGGATCGGGATTGGATGAGGTACTGGTTTTACCTCAAGACGTACAGCATGACCCCGACGTATGAAGATGGGACGAAGGAAGTTCGCTGTCCGCTAGCCTCCATCATGTTGGAGATGAAGCCCCTATTGAAGGTTACTCTAAGCGAGGAGATAACCCCTGAGAGGGAGGCTTGCAACAAGGCTTTTGCTTTGGCGTGCCGTTACTCTGGAGGCTGAGACCTGGTCGAGGAGATGGTGGTGTCCAACTACTGGCCACTTGGCAAGAAGGACCATGAGTTCACTATTAAGATGGTGAATGTCCCTGTGTATGGTCTGGCTGAGGGGGTTTCCTTTTCGTGGTTCAATCGTGAGCTATAGAAAGGTGAGTACAAGGAGGCCTTCATTGTGATGGTGGAGGACGATGCATGGCAGATCATTGGAAAGATCTCTGACAAGGAATATCTTATGTGGAGGGTTTCTGGAGGCTCGATGCCCCGGCTTAATAGGGTTCTAGAGGAACTTGGAATCCACCACGAGGAGCACGAGGTTCCTCCGAAGGTTCTAGCTACTATTGAGGAGAAGAAGAGGAAGGCTGCTGCCAAGAATGTTACAGCGGCGGCAGAGACAAAGAAGAGGAAAGGGGTTGGTGCTTCCCAAGTTGTTGCTAAGAAGCAGAAGACCTTCATCGCCGCGGAAGCTTCCGCCGCCTCCACCACTTCTTCAACCTCCAGGTCTGTCGAGGCCTCCGCCAATGCTAAGGAGGACTCTGCTGAGAACAGTGGCGGAGGTTCGATGTCTACGAGGGCAGAGAAGTTCATCGCGTCGAAGGATGGTGGCTGCGGCCAAGGGGCTGTGGGTGAGGATCATCCTGAGCCCTCCGCTGCCAACCCATTGCTCGGTGTTCTTGGTGGTGACTCATCTAGCTCGGACGAGGCGGGAGATGCCAGGCATAGAGGTGCCCATCCTTCGGACGGCGTGGAGGCTGGGGGCGCAAGCCGTCGCCACCCCGTGGATGTTGAAGTCTTGGAGGTGTCAGAAGACGAGGTGGACTCGCAGCCTCTTGCCATGTTCCACAGCATTAGCTTTCAGCCACAGTCACATCGTCGGGCGGGTGTGACAGATGCGGAGGCTAGCATGTATCAGCTCCATTTGATTAAGTTATACTTTTTTAAGCTTGGCGAGGGCCTTCGCCTTAGATTTTGTTGCACACTCCTTTGTTGCTTACATTTTGCCTTGTGGCTTTGTATAATTTTTGACTTTGCTCAAGCCTTATGGCTTAATAAGTTTTGTAAATATTGAGTTTGACTCAAGTGTTATAGAATTTTAAGGGTTTATATGCCGAAGGCTTTGTTTACATCTTTGTTGTTTGTTTTGAAGGCTCTGAATCTATTCAGCTTACATATCTCGTCTAGGCTCTACCTGTTCCTTTCTTGGATGGTGTTGATTGCTGGCTAGAGCTTTGTTGTTGACTGGTTGTGGCTTTGGTCTTCGTGATGGCTCTTATTCTGAGACTCTGACCTCCGCTTCTTTCTTCTCTGGCTCCTTGTGAAGATGAACCTGCACGTCACGGCGGTGGTGATCTCATTCTTTTGTGTGCCATGGAAGATTGTAGGTTGCTCTAGTCTCCGTCTATGTACTTGCTTGCATTTGTTGGTGTTGATCTGGAGTGTCAGGCCGAAGGTTGTGCAATGCTTGTATTCGATCTTGCCGATGTTGCGAAGGCTTTGGTACAATTTGAGCGATCATCAGATGCTTCTCAAGAGGCCACTGCACAGCTTGTGCAAGTGACGGTTGTTGAGGAAGCATTTCTTGCACTATGCCTTTGCTGGCTTGTAGGTTCAACCTCCGCCTTTTTTGGTCATGTTGTAACAGCTGCGCTCCCGTTGAACATGGTTGATCCATGGCTAGTACAGCCTGTGCCTTTCGTTGCGGGGGGATGTTACTAGCCTTCGTACAATACCCTCTCGCAACCTCAGATGCTAAGGTGTTATTGACATGTTGAGGCTATACAACACACTGTGGCTGTTGTTTATCACTGTGTCGTGGATATTAATTGCTTTTACTATGCCTTCATCGGGGTGCGGTAGCTGCTACCTTTACAAGTCTTCATACTATAACGGTTATGTTTTTGGTGGCCAAATATATTCCTGCTTCCATGGCTTTTATGGCCTAGGTTTTGATGTGGTTGCTAGGTCGTTGCTCTAGTTCCCCCTGGTGATTATGCACTGACTGAGGGTGAGAATGGCTTGGGGTCTTGAGTTTTATAGTCCTGAGCTTCTTGGTTTCTTGAATTCTGGTAGGTTTGTTTGGCTTTAATGCCTAGACCTTCCTTGATTGGTGAATGATCTTGTGATCTTTATTGTCCTTGACGTATCTTATGTTTTGAATGCTATTGGTACTATAGTCATTTAAGTGTTGTCATGCCTAATGCCTGAGTGTGACAGGTCTTCGCCAGGTTCAGGGATGCCTACGGTGAAGGTAGGTCTTTTTTTCGGGTTGCTTTGGCATTTTTGCCATCTGTGAGTTTCCTTCTTGATGCCTGACAGAGGATAGGTCTTTGTTAAGAATTTGGGCCATTTTTGGCTGTGAAGGTCGTCCCACACTATAGAGCCTTCGACTTTCAGTGTTGGGAGGTTCTCAGTTGTTTGATTCTTAATGTCGAATGTTGTGGCTCCATTGCTAGCCACTTTCGACCTTCGCTTGGAATGCTTTCATGGGGAGTACCTCTTTATACTTTAGAGGATTTTTACATGGGTCCTGCCTCATTAAAAACCTCACCTCCACTAGGAGTTTCCTCTGTGAGGAAAAGAGTAGAGGCCCTGACGTGAGTTTTCTAGAAACAAAAAGGAGAGAAGAAAAACGTGGGGCCTTCGCTTATATTTTGTGGAGGCTACCCATTTACAATTTAAATATAAAATCTACTCAATCTATGGATGTTCTAGGTGTGAAGTGAAGTTTTGCCTTTGGCATCTATCAGGTAGAATGATCCTGGTCTGCTTGTTGTCTTCGCTGTGTAGGGGCCTTCCCACTTTGGCTAAAGCTTTCCAACGTTTGCTGCATTTGCTTTTCTTCTGAGGACCAAGTCTCCGTCTTGTATGTTTTTTCTCACATCTTGGTTGTCTCTCCATTTTTTGGTCTGCTGCTAGACTTTGTGATGTTGTCAACAACCTCTAATCTGGTTGCTTCGATTGTTTCCTTTGAGTATTCTTCATCTTCAGCCATGGCTTGCCTTATGGTGCAGAGGCTTTGATATTTGATCTCCTCTGGTAGCATTGCCTCTTCGCCATATAGGAGCCTAAATAGGGTGAAGCCTGTGGTCCTAGAGACTGTTGTATTGTGAGACCACACGACCTTCAGAAGTTCATCTATCCATTTGCCTTTGCAGAGGTTGAACAGTGTCTTGGAGATTGCCAAAAAGACTATTATGTTGGCTCTTTCTATGGCTCCATTTGACTCTAGGTGGCAGACTGAGGCGAAGGCTATTTTCGTTCCTATGCTTCTGTAAAAGTCTTTGAAGTTTTCTGAATCAAATTGTTTCCCGTTGTCCACTGTCAATGATCTTGGTACTCCAAGCCTACACACGATGTTTTGCCAAAAAAACTTTTTAACTGACACTGACGTGATGGTTGCAAGTGGCTTAGCTTCAATCCATCTAATGAAGTATTCTATGGTGACCACGGCAAACTTGTTCCCCCCTTTGCGAAGGTGACAGTGGGCCTACTAGATCCATACCCCATCTTTGCAATGGCCAGGTTGGTGAAATGAGCTGTGTTTCCACTGAAGGTTTAGACTGGCATGGGGAGAAGTTTTGACATGCTGCACAGGTCTTCACTATTTTCTCTGCATCCTTGATGTGCATGGGCCAATAGAACCCTTGCCTGATGGCCTTCGCCGACAGTGCCCTTGGGCCAATATGAGAGTCACAGATTCATGAGTGTATTTCTTGTAGGAGCCCCCTCCATTCGCTCTGCGATATGCATTTGAGAAGTGGTTGGACCACCCCTTTATTGTACAAAGTGCCATCAATCATCGTGCAACTTCTTGCTCTTGCTATCATTCTTGTTGCGATTGCTTCATCTTCTGTAGTGCACACACTGTTCAGACTGTCAATTATTATTTGCCTCCAATCTTCACACTCAGTGAGCAAGATTGTTTAGAATGCCTTTGTTGTTGTTTCTATGGCTAGTGATGTTAAGATTTGGTAGAATGTTCCTTCTAGCATTGGTAAATTGTTTGCTGCGGCCTTCGCCAGTTCATCTGCTTCCGCGTTTTCTAATCTTGGAATGTGTTTCAAAGTGAATCCTTGGAACCTCCGCTCAAAAGCTCTTACCAAGGCTAAGTAGTTGACTAGCTCTGGTTCTCGTGCCATGTATTCTTTTTCCACATGGCCCGCCACGACTTGAGAGTCTGTGTTTATCAGTAGCGTTCTTGCCTCGAGTGCTTTTTCTTTGTTGAGCCCCAGTACAAGGCCTTCGTATTCTGCTATGTTGTTTGTTGCTCTGAACTCTAGTCTGGCTGCATGTTTAGTCTAGAGGCCTGATGGTGATAGTAATACTACAGAGGTCCCGACACCTGATTGGCCCCATGCCCCATCCATGAAAATTGTCCAGGTTTCATTACTAGGTTAGGGGTTGCTCTGGGGCGAGGGTGTCCAATCCGCCATAAAGTCTGCTAACGCCTGTGATTTGATTGTTGTTCTTGGCATATATGTGATTTTCGATTGGGATTACTCTATAGCCTATTTTCCTATTCTTTCGAAGGCTTCTTTGTTCCTTAGTATGTCCCCCAAGTGGCAGTGATGTCGGGACCATGATCTCATGCGCCTAAAAGTAGTGCTTTAGCTTTCTTAAGGATGTCAGGACTGCGTATGCAATTTTTTCTATCTCTGGATAATTCAACTTTGCCCCTGATAAAGCTTCAGACACAAAGTAAACGGGTCTCTGAATGACCTTTGCCCCCTCTTCTTTCTCGTGGATGAGTACTCCGCTAACTGCGTGGTCAGAGGCTGCCACGCACAACAACAGTGGAGCCTCCGGCTCCGGTACTGTTACCAGCAGCCTGGTTGCCAGGTAGTTTTTGAGTTGCCTAAAGGCCTCTGACTGTTCTGGCCCCCACTCTATTTTTTCTCCACCCCTTAGGGCTTTGAAGAATGGGAGGCTGCGCTCTGTAGATTTTGAAATGAATATGTTTAGTGCCGCTATTCTGCCTGTGAGTCTTTGCACCTCTTTCTTGGTCGATGGCTCTGTCATTATGATTATTGCTTTGGTTTTGTCCGGGTTTGCTCATATGCCTTTGGCGCTAATTATGTAACCAAGCATCTTCCCCTTACTGACCCCAAAAACACATTTATCTGGGTTAAGCTTGAGGCCCACTTTCCTGAGGTTGGCGAAGGTCTCCTTGATGTCTGCTATGTGATCTTCTTTATTCTTGCTCATCACCACAATATCATCAATGTATGCAATGATGTTTCTCTAGAGCTAGGGACCCAAGACTTTGGTCGTCATCCTTGCGAAGGTTGCGCCTACGTTTTTCAGTCCCTCCGGCATCCTGGTGTAGCAATAGAGGCCAAAAGGCGTGGTGAAGCTTGTTTTCTCTTCATCTTCTTTCTTGAGCCAGATCTGGTGATAGCTTGAGAAATAGTCCAAGAGTGAAAACCTTTGGTAACCTACTGCCTTATTGACGGAGGCATCTATTCTTGGTAGCGGGAATGGGTCTTTCTTGTAGGCCTTGTTGAGATCAGTGAAATCTATGCACATTCTCATTTTGCCATTCTTCTTTGGTACTAGTACTACATTTGCTAGCCATTCCAAGTACTTAACTGCTCTGATGATGTTTGTGTCCAGGAGCCTTTGGATTTTGGCCTTTACTGTCAGGATTCTATCCTTCAACATTTTCCTTTATCGCTCCTTCTTTGGCCTCATTTTTGGGTTGATGTCTAGGGCATTCTGTATTATGTCTCTGCCAACCCCTTTGAGGTCGGAGGCCGACCAGGCAAAGACATCTTTTTTCTTGGCCAGTGTTTCAATGAGCTCTGTCTCTTCCTCTTTCGATAGGTTAGCACCGATGATGACCTTTCTGTCAGGCACTGCTTGCTCTAGTGGGATTGTCTTTGTTTCTTCTTGATCTACAAAATCTGTTTTGCCCTTGGGCATGTCCGGAGGCTCTGGTATTTTATTCTTGGTTGTTTCCATGGAGTTGATGTTTCTCTGAGACTTGTAGATTGCTCTGTCTATGTTCCCTGCTTTCTTCTGGCTGCCATGCACTGTGATCATGCCGTGGAGGGCTGCTATCTTCATGCACAAGTAACCCATGTGTATTGTTGTGTTGAATTTATATGCAAAGCCTCTGCCAAAGATGGCGTTGTATGGGTGGTTGAGGTCTATCACATCGAAGGTAATGTATTCTGTCCTTGCGTTCTCCTGATCTTCAAAGGATACTAGAAGTGATATTTTCCTCAGGGCGTGAATTTTCTTTCCTCCGAATCCAATGAGTGGTGAATTTGAAGGCTGCAATTGCATTTTGCTGAGCTTTATTTGATCGAAGGCATTGGCGAAGATGATGTCGGCGGAGCTGCCTAAATCCAATAGTACTCTGCTGATTCCCCATCCTGCTATGTTTATTTTGATTACCAGGGCATCGGCGTGGGGGTAGCTCTCAAGTTGTAGGCCTTGCTCTATAAAAGTGATAGGTGCCTATGTCCAGTCGGTACACCGTACAGGCCGTTGTACCGCTACGTTATTGACCAACCTAAAGTGATCTTTTTTCTGCTTCTTGGTCTGGAACTCGATTGAGGAGCCTCCGGCTATTGGCAGGATCATACCGATGGTGGGTAGTGGAGTGTGGGGGGTTGATTTGGCTATCTAGGTTGGGCTCATTCTTTGGTTGTGGGAGCTGTGCTAGATGGTTAATTGAAGGCTGAGCAATCTGTGATGGCGGAGGTAATGCCTCAAACCTGCCGGCTACTTGCTATGGTTGATTGGTTTTGATGTAGGTTATGTGCAGGGGCCTTTGATTTATGTAGGTGAGGTTTGCCTCCGCCCACAGGCTGCTTGTTTACACTTGCGACAAAGGGGTTGGCCGCCATGCAGGCAAAAAATTGGGATAAGTGGAGGCTACGGTCGAAGGGTGTATTTGGGTGGAGTTTAGGCCTAGATAGATTGGGCAATACTGTTAGGGTATAGCGAAGGTGTGGTTTACCTCTCTTGCCGACTGTGATGGCGGAGGCTGGGGGTTAGTTCTGCCTTTGATTCTCTCTTGTGTTTCCTTGGCATCTAGGCAATCTCTGGTGACATGCCCCTTCTCTTCTCCGTGGAAGAAGAAATACTATTTTCTCTATCTCTGTTTTTGGTTTCTGTTCCAGTTTCTGCCTTGGTCATTTCCTTTCCCTTGTACAGCTCTTAGGCTGTGTTTTGTGCTGGCATCTCCGGCTGAAAGCTTTATGTTTGGTCTTGGTAATTAGTGGCAATGCCTAAGTACTAATCATATACCTAAGTTGTATATAGCATATGAGGATTAGTACATTCTAAGGTTGGTGGCAAGATGTACATGGTAATCATGATGGCCACACTTGGATTTGGATGCAACCCGACGTGATCAAGGCAAAGGTATATGCTTAAGGGTTGTGTTTTAGTAACCAAGACACCTAGTGGGTGTGGTTACATTATAGGATAGATAGCTGTACTATAAAGAGGGGAATGACGCGGTTATTGGACTCCTAAGTGCCTCTAGGTGTGCATTTCATAATCATATGCATTTGGATAGAACTAATAACGCCTCGAAAAATGATTGTGAAAATGCTAACACACTCTCACATGACGTGATCACTTGGTGGTGTTAGCACATTTGCGGTGGCGTTGGAGTTTGAGCGGTAGAGAGGGTTTGGGGTCCTCTCTCCCTCCCGCCGAGCTTGCGAGGTGGGATTCAGGCATTTTCGATGAATTAAAATGTCTATTTTCCTTTACGCCAATGTCGAGTTTTGGAGGCATTGTCACAGTTGTTTCACGAGCTAAAACATGTGCTAAAGTGACACACATGCTTAGTCTAGCTCATATGTGAAAGGGTGAATCAAACGGAGGTGAACGGAGGTCACAGAGGTGACCGGACGCTGGACCGGACGCAGTCTCTATTTGACCGGATACATCCGGTCAGTGTTCAGCGTCTACGCGTGTCTCTGTTTTTGATCGGACACGGTGGCGCGTCCGGTCATGACCGACCGGATGCGTCCAGTCGTTGGGGGAGCTTACTGGACTCCAACCGGACGTTGGCACTGTGGCGTCCGGTCAGTTCTCCAGCGCATCCAGTCGCTGTTTCGTTGGAGCATTGCTCGGCTTGACCAGTGCGTCCGGTCAGTTATAGGACCAGCGTGTCTGGTCGAGCGTCGCGCGTCCGGTAAATTTCAAACAACGCGTCCGGTCATGTTTCGCGCATGGGTGGTGTACGCACCTACGCGTCCGGTCAGTTTGACCAGCGCGTCCGGTCAGCGCGGCTGCGGCTGTTTCAAGTGCCTAACGACTATATTCGAAGGGGTACGTCTATAAATACTCATTGGCAGGCTCAAAGCTCAGACGCTAGCATTCTTTCACATACTTGTGAGCACTTTGAGCTAAGCAACTCCCCTCCCACTCATCTCTCTTGCTTCTTTGCATATTCGAAGTGAGATTGAGTGATCCAAGTGCATTTGCATTGTGAGATTGCATCTAGTTGGCACTTGGTGGTTGATTTGTTGTGGGATTCTTGTTTCTCTTCGTGGTTGCCGCCACCTAGACGGTTGGAGCAGCTTGGAGGCGTTGGCAAGAGTTAGTGATTGTTCTTGGCCACCTCCGGTGATTGTGAGGGGTTTGTGCCTACCTCGGCGAAGCGCCAAAGGCAACATTAGTGGATTGCTCGTGTCATTTGCAACCATTTGCCATTTGGTAGGTTCTTGTGGCGCCTTTTGAGTGGCTCGGTGTGTGACCGATTAGCCACCGAACCACGTGGTGAAGAGGGACACAATGAGGACTAGCGTGCCGGCAAGCACGTGAACCTCGGGATAAATCTCGTGTCTTCACTTCTTTGATTGTGATTGATTTATCTCGGTGGAGTGGTTATCTTGATTATCATCACTTGAAACTATTGATTGATTGTCTCAATTCATCGCCCCTCGGTGAAATATTTCTTACCCTACTCTTGTATTACATTTCAAGTACTTAGTTGTTTTCTCTAGTGCTTAGTACCTTGAGTAGAGTAGCCTTCTAGTTTTCCTCTTGCGGTTTGACTTGTGCGGTTGAGTGCAAATATACTAGAATTGTGAATTGGATAGGTGGCTTGTAAACACCCCGTAGGCTAAGCAAAACTCGCATCTCGCTATTTGTTATATTGATAAACTTGTTTAGCTTGTCTTTGTAGAAAATTTTTAAAAGGCTATTCACCCCTCTCTAGCCATTAAGACCTTTCACCGACATCGTCTGTCCTTGCTGACTACTGCCCTACTGCTCAATGTTGAAGACTTGTTGGCCTTGGCCTTGCTTTTGCTGCTGCTGGCCTTGGCCTCCATTGTTCCTTTGTGTATTCCTGTTGTTTCCTTGTTGTTTGTTCTAGTTTTGCTCTTTTAGCCTTTTGCGGAGGTTGTTGTCTGACCTGCAATACTTTTCAAATTCTGAGTAAAAATCTTGCATGGATGTTGGCTTTTCTCTGGCCAGGTGAGCTACGAAGGGTTCTATGTGGAGGCCCTTGATTGCTGCTTTAATAGCTACTTCTTCTAGGACGTCAGGAGCCTTTGCTTTGACTTGCACAAATCTCTAGAAATAATCTTTCAGTGCCTCTCCCTGGTTTTGCTTGTATTGGAACAAGTCTGTGAATGTCAGGGATTCACTGGTGAAGCTCTTGAAATTTGCCAGGGTCTTGTCACGGGGGTTCTCCCATGAGTATATTGTGCTTGGCTTGAGCATGGAGCACTAGGGCAACGCATCACCTTCGGCTGCGATGACGAAGGATTTGGCTAGGACTGTCTCGTTCCCCCTGCGGAGGCTACTACTGCTTCGAAGCTCATAATGAATTGGTGCGGGTCTGATTTCTCGTTGAACTTGAAAAGTGTGATTGGCTTGTAGGAAGCTGGCCATGGCGATGTTTGAATGCCTTCGAATAGCGGGGATTTAGGATCTATGGTTCTGTGTGCTTGTGGAGTTGTGAGAGGTGAGCCGAAGGTTGGTTGAGCTATTGAGGGTGGCGAAGGATTGAGCTGGTTTTGACTTACTGAGTGAACCTGGCGGGATGTGCTTGAAGGTGGTTGTGGAGGCTGCAAGCTTTGTATCTCTGCTTGTAAGAGGGCGAACTGTTGCCTGATTTCTATCGTCTGGGAGTAAGTTTGGGCCGCTTGCTAGCTTGCGGCAAATGCCGCCGCAACTCTATCCCTTTCTTGTTGCATGCTCTGTGACCGAGCCTGCAGCTGCTGGAGCTCTTGCTCAAGTGTTTGGCCTGTTCCTTGTTGTACCTCCGGGGCCGGAGGTTGCTCTTGGACCGCTGCTTCCTCAACTTGGTCCTCTTGGACTGGGGTGTATGTGCTGCGGGTATTGTGCCTAGGCCTTCCTCGCGGGACGGAGGCCGCCGGCGCTCTTGTGGAGGCTTTTCCCTTTCCTGCCATCGTGGGTTTTTCTCGACCAACACGCGGTGGGTGCCAATGTTGGAATAACGGATACCAACAAGTGGACTAGGAGAGCCTCCGCATGGCCGATGCCCCGGACGCTGGATTGAATACAGGTGAACTTGAAGGAGGCTAGGGTTTCATTGATGCATTCACCAACCAACCCCAGTACAATTGCTTCTCCTTTTTACAGGACACTGTTGGCCATCATTGTCTTTTACACATTTGTCCCGTGACAGTGGCGGGGTATGCTAAGAAGATTATTATCGCAAGTAGGCAGGGTAGGGACAGCGAGACAATCTATCCGCGAACCGCCTTCTTCACGATGGGCCGAGGGTGCAGGCCCAATCCCGGCCCACACCGCTGGTCCGCTGATCGCCTGGAAAGTCAGCCAGGCGCCTGCGACCTCCATCCTCCCGTCAGGGTCCCTGACCGGCTTGTTGTGGAAACCTCCGCTTGTGACATCGGAACCTTCGGCCGTGAGGCCCGAACCTTCGCCGCGCCTCACCATCCGAGAGCCCTTGACGTCGAAGTTGGGACCTCTGCTGGATTTCCCCTGCATAACATACAAGACTCTGGTATCCCGTTAGTTGCTTTTGCCCACATGGCCTAGAACCTCCACCTATTATGGTTATCCCTCAATTCCGAGTCGCCGTTGGCCCGGTCTGAGGCCCTGCTCCCTGCGCCGAAGACCCTAGTTTTCCTGCAAGACTCCAGACGAATCATTCGTCCTCGTCTGCCTCGTGTCGTGCACGTTCAGGCCTCCGCCACCTGGGGTACTCGTCCCAACACAGAGCAGGAGGAGGCCCGGGCGGCCGGGCGAGAGAGTAGTTCTGGAGTGCTACAACATATGAACATTGCTGCTGCATGCCCTTTTGAACGGAGGCGGTGGCTTTCCCCTCTGATCGGACAACACCTGCAACAAACACGCATGCATTCTTACACAACAAGTTCCCCTTAAAAAATACTACTCCGTGCGTACTATACACAGTACTCCTATACTGTACACAGCATGAGTACTACTAGAGTGCTAGCTCAGCTCACTCGATGTCACGCATTCTTACACAACAACTTCCCCTTAAAAAATACTACTCCGTGCGTACTATATACAGTACTCCGATACTGTAGAAGTAGGCCTTGTTTACTTTCCCTCCTAACCCAAAATATTTTCTCTTCCACCTATCACATCAAATCTTTCGACGCATGCATAAAGCATTAAATGTAGGTAAAAAAATAATTAATTGCATAGTTTGTCTGTAAATGTCGGGACGAATCTTTTGAGCCTAGTTGGTCCATAATTGGACAAATTTTACCAAATAACAACGAAAGATGCTACAGTAACTTTTCAGCTACTTTTCGCGAAGTGAACACACCCTAAAGTGCTAGCTCAGCTCACTCGATGTCCTCAGAACTTGAGGAAACTCCAGCCGTGCCAGTCCCGGGGTGGCTAGGCTATGCCCTATTGCCCTCATGCTCTGAGACCGACCGCACCGGCGTCCAGGAAACCTCCCTGCAGTACGACATAAGAAGAAAACAGCTGCAGCGGTATACTCTATATCCTACTCTATCATACAGCATCGGAGGCTATCCTCTATATTTACCGTGGAACAATTCATACGCTACCGGACCGCTACCGGACCGTTTGGGAGGACGGCCGCGCGCGAGACAGCATAAGAAAGAGAGTGGTGGGAGAGCGTGCTAACTTTTTTTCCGTACGAAAAAATGTTATAACTCACAAACAAAAAACCAAATTAAATTCTGATTGCACCATTAAATTCGTTTTAATAAATGCTTCAAAACTAGATCTCACATGGATATATTTAGATAAAGTGACAAGTGAGCCCCACAGTGGATAAATGATAATATAGAGGATAGATGAGTGCGGAAGAATTGAGAATAGAGAAGAGAATCTTGGTGACTACAATGTATAGATGATGAATTTAGAGTACCATGAGTGCGGATAGCCTGAGACCGACTGCACCGCGTCCCTCGTCCTGCAGGAGACGGGCAGTGGAAAAACGTTCGCAGCGGAGTACGTTAAGCGGTCCGCTATCCAAGCGGACGGCCGCTCGTCCGCTATTTCTGACGTGCCTGCAGGACGTCGGCTACGCGAGCGACCAGGTCTGCAGGGGAGGTGCAGTGGCGGGCCCTACTACTTCAACCAACAAAAAAATATTATAACTCGCAAATCAAAGAACCAAATTAAATTTCGATTGTACCATTAAATTCGTTTCAATAAATACTTCAAAATAAGATGTCACATAAATATATTTAGATAAAGTGACAAGTGGGTCCCACAGTGAATAGAGGATGATATAGAGGATAGATGGATGCAGAAGAATTAAGTATAAAGAAAAAAAATCTTGATAACTAGGATGCATAAAAGATAAATACAGAGGTGCAGATAGCCGGAGGCTTGCACTGTGGTCTAGTCCGGATTCCGGAAGGTCTGCACGTGAGGTTCTGTCCGGCACAGTGTGCATCCGCTTGCGTATAGTAGTACCTGTGCTGCCTGCAGCACATACGATCGATATCCCATGTAGTATGTCTCTACTGCCAGATGGACCATGGACGACGACGACGACGTGCTCAATTATTTGCCACATCCAATCCACACCACACCATGGCACCATGCATGCACGGTCTAGTCGTTTAGCGAGGTCATCCAGAGTCTTGTTTAGTTACCAAAAGTTTACATCATATCTCATCGAATATTTGATATATACATAGTATATTAAATATAGACTATAAAAATAACTAATTATATAGATTGTAACTACTTTGCGAGACAAATCGTTTAAGCCTAACTAATCCATAATTTGACAATAAAGTGCTATATTACACACGTGCTAATGATGAATTAATTAGGCTTAATAAATCTATCTCTCGGTTTATTGATGAATTCTGTAATTTATTTTTTTTACTAGTATCAACCACCCCATTCGACACCCATATGATATTTGACGTGACAACCAAAATTTTATACCGACAAACTAAACAAGGCCCTAGGCAAATATACTGTATCCGACACAAAGATATGGCTTGATAGAATGAGTCAGATCAGGCCTCACGCATATGGCCTTGTCCGTGCAACAAGCTACCATTTGCATGCATGCATTGTTTAAGCATCCATGCATGATCCATGGTACTAGTCGCTAGCTAGTCTTTGGACGTAGGGATGGAAATTGATCGGATACTCGCGGAATCGGATCCGGATATCACTTTTTATTATATTTTAATTTGAATATGAATATAGTATATATATTTTTGAATATGAATACAGATTCGGATTTCTATTCGGATAGTAACTCAATTCAACTAAAAGTGTATATATAGTTAAATTCAACAATGTATGAATAAAATTTTACTATTAAGTTCATTGTTAACCCAAGTGTACTAAATAAAATCTCCAATATCAAACCGCCACTGCCCCGGCCATGCCCTGCCGCCTAGCACCCCAGTTGTGCCCTGCCACCTAGCTCTCAGGTTGTACCGCTGGGCCTAGCCCGCACCTCTAACACCCCACCATGCCTCATGCTCAGAAGTAGAGAGAAGAGAGGGGCGGAGGCGCGGCTGCGGTACGGTGGAGAGGAGTGATAGAGGCGTGCCCGCATGGGAGAAGAGGGAGGAAGAGGAGCGGCTGAGGGCAAGATGGGCTTTCAGGCTAGGGTTTCTTCCTTCATTATATATCTGATGAGCTTGAGTGGGTACTGTAGCAGAATCGGGAGGAGCCCTAAAAGTGTAGCTCATTTGGCTCCTCTCTTTCACAGTTTATTTCGTGCTGAAGTAGTTTTTATCTGAATTGTAAGCAACGACGATTTAGGTAGTGTTTGGTTGGGAATCAAGGTGGGATGGGATGGTCCCGTCTCTGGTTTTTGAGACAGGACAGGGATGGGACGACTCTAGTTTCTATTTGGTTGAAGAGGGATGGGATCAATCTATTTCCTGTTTGGTCTGGGGACATGAAAAGTGAGATCACCCACCGACATATGGGGTCTGTTTGTCAGTTCTTTTCTTTTCTTACTTTTCTTCCTCTGGCAGCGGAATTTCCGGCCCGATATGCACACCCCACACGCTCACCCGCTCGGGGCCCTGCTCGCCGTCGCGGGGCTAGGGCCGGTGCTCGCCCACACGGCCGCGCGCCATCGCTTGTGTCGGTGCTGCGCTGCTGCCGCGCCCTCCGATAGGGCAGTGACGCGCCGTTGACGCGGCCTCTAGTGCAGCGCCGCTGCCGTGCCGTCCGGTGCCGCGCCACCGCCCGCCGCGAACGCGCCCTCTTGGTGGCCTTCGCGTTGCTGGTTGCTAGATCGAGGGAGAGCGGTGCTTTTTCGTATGGAGCGGAGACGAGCGCTACGAAAATGAGCGATTGGTGGCGGAGATGACTCTATCTGCTGAAAAAATGAGACGCGAAGTCACGACATCATCGGGTATATTCTCACCTAGGACGTCCCGGTTCCTCCACGACTCTGAACCACATAGGCTAAGAAAGAAATCCATCTCATCCCATCCCAACATATCCCAGCAACCAACACACTATCTTAGATTATCCGCACTCATAGACCTCTATATTCATCCTATAAAAGGAATATTCCATCCTAGTCACCACAAAATATACAGTTTCCCCACATCCATCCATCCTCTATATCATCCTCTATCCACTATAGGGCTCACTTATCACTTTATCTAAATATATCCATGTGACATCTTGTTTTGAAGTATTTATTAAAACAAATTTAATGGTGCAATCAGAATTTAATTTGATTTTTTGGTTTGTGAGTTATAACATTTTTTTAGTAACTTGCAAACGTGGGACCCACAGCAGATGCTCCCACCTCTCTCCTCTCGCGCGTGCGTGGTGGGCCTGTGTGCTGTGCAGCCGGTATCACACTCCAGCTCCACTATATTTAGCGTGCAAGTACCGGATAGCGGAGCTTTTAAAGCATCCGGTGCGGGACTCTGGTCTAGTACACGATACTGCACCGTCTCTCGGTGCAGCCGGTCTTAGACTACCCGTACTCATAGACCTCTATATTTATCCTCTATACGTCCTAGTCAGCAAGATTCTCTCCTCTATACTCAATTCTCCCGCACCCATCCATCCTCTATATCATCCTCTATCCACTCTATCCACTGTGGGACCCACTTGTCACTTTATCTAAATATATCCATGTGTGATCTAGTTTTGAATGATTTATTGAGACGAATTTAATGGTGAAATCGAAATTTAATTTGGATTTTTGGTTTGTTAGTTATATTATTTTTTTCCTTTGTTTAGCTAGTGGGGGCCGCCACTGTAGAGTATAGAGTAAACACATTATCACTCTAAATATAGAGTGAAAGAAAGGATTGAGTATCATTTTAGAGTATCCAGTGCAGCAGTTTTTACTCTATATTCATACTCTAAAGCTTTAAAGTATCGTTTTAGAGTACCCAGTGCGGCTAGTCTTACGAGCCAGAGATGCAGTACGCGGGAGTATAAACAAACGGCCTTGTTTGTGACGAGGAGGTACTATTGTAGACCTAGCAGCCAGTACGAGCTAGTTTGATCTAGTTGGTACCGATCTATTGAATTTGATTTGTGCGCCCTTAATTATCTTTGCTAAGTTTCCACTCAATTAAGGCCCACCGCTAAACCAATTAGCCACTTGTTAAGTTTTTTTCTTTTCTGATTGAGAAAGCAATATGAATCATGAACATTGCTCAGCTAGTCAATTTCAGAACTAACATAACAGCAGCTAGTATGTGTGAATGAATTAAGATTCCCCAAAGCGTTTTCAACCAATCAATATCATTGTCTAATGGCAGAGTACTGCTACCTGCTCAATCGATTCTGCTAGCTTTGGTAGCATCTCGAAATCTGGAGCTATATTTATATATATACTATTCCATTAATCACCCCATCTATGTTACCAGCATGAAACAGCAGGTGTGTCAAGAGGGCGGCATGGTCAAGTCGTTGTTACCGTAGTGCTTAGCCATAGGTTAACAACTGACAGCGAGTTGCCGAAAGTCTCTGTTGGTCATTACCAAACATAACAGAGCATAGCTAGCTTATACATTATATTAATGCGCTAATTGGTTGTGCATGATCAGCAGCCACAAGTTTGTGATGAGGGCGAGAATGGCATGATGCCGATGGAGTAATCACGACTTGTTTATTGTATGAGTCGTAATAATAGGATCTGGGCTCAATCGTACGGCAGATTGTTTCCCATTTGGACTGAAAGAAAGCACGTGGATTTGCATAGGAGTTCGTCGTACGGGCATCGAGTTTGAGCTCTCAACCGTAAGAGTTCATTTTTCAGATTAATTAATGCGTTAATTGTTGTCAGGATTTATATATTTAGGGGTTGTTTAGTTGGTGAAAAAGTTTAGGTTCGGCTACTGTAGCACTTTTCGTTTTATTTGGCAATTTGTGTCCAATCATGGACTAATTAGGCTCAAAAGATTTGTCTCGTGATTTACAACTAAACTGCGTAATTAGTTTTTTCTTTCATCTACATTTAGTACTCATGCATATGCCGCAAGATTTGATGTGACAGGTACTGTAGCACTTTTTGGGTTAAGACTTTCCGTGAACTAAACAGGCTCTTACAGGGAGAAGGTAGTACGTGCAAACAGGAGTTTGGGTGTGCGGCAGTCGACATATCATGGAGCCTATGAACGGCGCCAAATATTCTAGTACCAGTGTATAGTCTAGAGTGGAAGAACATTTTAGGAGGATTGGTATATAGTAGCATATAGTTATTTCTTTATTTTGGACAAGAGTAGCTGTTGATGTGATTATAAAAAGAGTCAGAACTATATTTCTGGGTTAAATCAGTAAGCAAATGTAAATAGTACTAGCTAAGCACTGATTTAGTACTACTAAAGTGAAGTAGGTTGTAATTACATTTACTTAGCTAGTACTAATTAAATCAGTAAGTAAATGTAAATTGTACTAGCTAACCACAATATAGAGATAGAAGAAGAGATGTGGGGGCTATGGGTGAAGTAGGTAGTAATTGTTTGACACATTATAGTTGGTGTATTGATGCTTATTAGTGCTTAGCTTGGTCGTTGGAAATTCTTCATGACATTGTGGTTTGTAATAAATATCTTCCAATATTAAAATATGTGGTACTGTATTTATCATACCGGAGAAATTATAACATCGTATAATTATTTTTACAAATTTACATAAATGCCATTTTGGAATTATTTTCTGAGGGAATTAAGACCCTGTTTGGCATGATCATAGACAGTTCTTGATCCTAGGTGCTATAGTACACGAAGGAGCTAGAGATGATGAAGCTAGTAAATTCCTAGTTCACAATATGAGGAGAGGTAAAAACAACTCCTTTTTTTACGCTAAAAACTGTGGGGGAGAACCCCATAGTATGCTTTTGTATTAAAAATTTTTTAAAGGTATTTACAGGGGATACTAACCTCAATTAATTGAAAGCATCTAACCAAAAGCAATAGGATGATCTAAGATCGTCCTTGAATCTAACCGATTGCAACATACATTGATTTTTAAAATTTGCTAGCCAAACTGCAGGGGTAGGATCTCTTCTTTGGAAAATCTTGTCATTGTGAAGCTTCCATAATTCCTAGGTTGCTACGAGGGAGGCTTCTGTGAAGAAATTGTGGCCATGCACTTCCTTTGCTCTCACAAATCGCTCTGTTATTGGTAAGCTGTTGTCCCAGGTGAAATTGATGGAGTTCCAACACTGTAGTGCAAATGGACATCCAAAGAAAAGGTGCTCAATATCTTCTTCTATACCAGTGTCACATAGAACACAAAGCGTGTCATCTTGGATGTTGAGATGTCGCCTTCGTAGCATTGTCTTTGTATTTAGTTTGTCCACGAGAATTAACCATGCAAAGAATTTGATCCTCGGAGTGCAGCTGGACTTCCAAAGTGCTTTGTAGAATGGGTGTGCTTCAATTCCACTAAAGACATGGGCATAGAACTTGCGAGAGGAGTATTTGGCCCCCCAGATCGGTGACCATACATCGGCAGCAATGTCATCATACTCAATGTCTTCCAAGTAATTCTGACGCTGCAACAGTTCCTCATGGGCTTCGATGGAAAGTGGTAGGAAGAAGATATCCTCTAGATCCTCACTAGTAGAGAACAGACTTTTGGTTCGAATCTTTAGTCCCAGCCATTTTTGGGCCCAGGACTAAAGAAAGCTTTTGTCTCAGTTGGACATACCAAACGGGACTAAAGTCCCCTGCTAACGGCTAGGGGCACAGCTTTTGCAGGAGGGGACCTTTAGTCCCGGTTGGTGGCTAAAACCGGGACTAAAGCTCACCCTTCAGTCCTGGTTGGAGCCACTAGCCGTGGCTAAACCTTTAATACCGGTTGGTGGCTCCAACCGGGATTAGATGCCAACCTGTAGTCGGGGTTTGAACCACCAACCGGGACTATAGGTCCTGACATATATACTTTTCTCTCCTTCTTCCTGCCCCAGCCCGAGCCATTTCAAGCTCTCAGTTCTTGCTCGTCTCCTGGTGTTCTTGCTCGTCGCCGGCCGCCATTTCAACATTTCATTTGATTCCTCCATCCATTTTCGGTTCTAAAAGGTTTGCAGCTTCATCTTCTCTTGTTTCATCACTAGCATGGCTCATTTCAAGGTCTAGAAATAGAGAAATTTGCATTGTGATTTTTTAGATTGTGAATGATGATGAATTTTTTTATTTATATACCATTTGAGCTCAAAATCACTTGATAGTTTGAATATGAAGATGAAGGAAGCTTATAGTAGTTCATCAAAACTAGTATGCACCTTTCATTGCCTATTTCATGATCTTGAAATAGAGAAATTTATGGTTTTCTAAATTGGGAATAATGGTGGATATTTTTTATTTATGTCATCTGAGCTCAAAAATCACTTGGAATTGGCATATGTAGATGAAGGAATCTTATAAGAGCTCATTGTAAGGTCCAAATAGGCTAGAGGGGGGTGAATAGCCTAATTAAAACTTCTACAAGATTTACTTAACCACAAGTGTTAGTACAAAAGGTGGTGAAGCAAAATGCACTAGCTCTAACTAAATAAGCAAGCCACCTACACAAGTCTAGTACAAGGCTATCCACTAAACACAACAACAACTACAAGCTAGAAACAAAGAGTAATGCGAGAGAAGAGCTTTGAGTGATTATACCGCCGTGTAGAGATGAGAAGAACCAATCAATCAATCAATCAATCACACAAGAGAAATCCTCAGGAAGAGAATGACACCAAAATTTATCTCGAGGTTCACTTGCTTCCCGGCAAGCTACTCCCCGTTGTGGCGATACACCCACTTGTCGGTTCACGAGCTAATCGACTATCAAGAGTCGAGCCCTCGGCAGGCGCCGCACAACCGCACACAAGATGGGGATCCTCCAAGCCACGAGCTCCACTAGAGTATCCAATTTGTGAACTCCTGCAGGGAAGGATTAAGAACCCCTTACAACACTCGGTGAGGGCTCCAACAATCTTCAATTGCGAGCTCAATCACCTCCGTTGCTCCAAGCCGTTTACCGCATCGGGAAACATGAAAGAGTAACAAGAAATCCGCAGTAACTCGAAGATCAAGTGCCTCTAGAATGCAACTCTCAAGTAATGCACTTGAATCTCACTCAAGATGTGCAACCAAGCAAAGAGATGAGTGGAGGGGTTGTTCTCTAGCTCAAAGGATGTCTCAATATCTCAAATGTGCAAGAGCAAACTCCCCAAACCCAGCCACCATCTATTTATAGTGAAGGGTAAGCAACTAGCCGTTACTACATGTCGTAGTGAAAAACGGGATGACCGGACACACCGGTCAGGGTGACCAAACGTGTCCGGTCACTACAGGACAAATAGTAACAGTGCGAGTCAGTGAGAGTCGTTGCCGTAACTAGACTCACTTCACCGTTTGACCGGACGCGCTGCACCCAGTGTCCGATCGAAGTCCAGAGAGCTCCTCGCGCGATCGGACGCGTCCGATCGCATGTGATCGGACACGCCACGCGTCCGATCAGCTCCTCGTCATGCTCTGCTCCTCTGGGTGCCCGACCGGACGCTCCGGTTCCCTGAGGGACCAGACACGCCGGTTGCAAACCCTAGTGCCTGCGCCGCGTTGAACTGACCGGACGCGTCCGGTCATACCGGGACCGCGTCCGGTTGGAATTTTTCAGAGAGAAACACTCCGGACTTCCGCCACCTTTTCTTGCCTCCGGCGCAATGGAAAATAGGCATTTCATTTCCTTGAAAACGCCTAAATCCCACGCTCGCAAGCTCGGTGGGAGGGAGAGAGGATCCCAATCCCCTCTCCACCGCTCAAACTCCACCGCCTTCACAAAAGTGCTAACACCACCATGTGTATATCAACATGTGCATGTGTGTTAGCATTTTCACAATCATTTTTCAAGGCATTGCATTAGCTCTCTACTAGATCCTAATGCATATGCTCAAGACATTGATCTAGTGGCACTTGATTCCCGAGCTAACCGTGATTGCCCCTCTTGATAGTCGGCTATGTATCCTAAACCCGGTCAATCACTTCTCTACTCATCTTAGACCGGCAAAAGGAAAACCCTATGGTTATACCTTTGCCTTGATCCCTTTGTTCCATGTCCATTTCTTCATGCTTGATCACCATGATCATCATTTTATGTGCATCTCCACCTCTTATGATCTTGTGGCCATCACTTTATGCCACATACTCCTTCATCACGTGTGTTGCTTATGCCTAACTCATTCCACTTGATACAATAGCATTATAGCAACTTGGTGTCATTAATTACCAAAACCAAACTTGGGCTTTCACTCATGAAAACTAGTATGCACCTTTTATTGCCTCACTTCATGGTTTAGAAATAGTGAAATTTAAGGGTTTTTTAGAATATAGCTCATTTAGTAGTCGATGAAAATGAGTATAGAGAGTCGTAGATGGCGACAGCTTTTGGGTCCTCGGCCTCACATGGGGTTCGTACGGGATGACTGAGGCCAGACCTCCCTCTCATTGCGTGCGGCAAGTGTAAGCAAAAGATTGTGAGGGAGTACAGGGCGAAGAAGAAGGGTCCCAACAATGGACGCATCTTCTACATGTGTCCGGATCACGATGTGAGTTCTTTTTTGTCATGTTTTTGAATAGTTTGTAGCCATTTTTGTGATGATTTTGATTAAAGTCCTTTATTTGGTGTTGTAATTTCAGTGGGATGGTAGTGGATCATGTGACGGTTGGTACTGGGAGGAAGAGTATGTTGAGCACATCCAAAAATCTCTTGCAAAGGCGGCTAAGGCGACTGATGAGAGTGCACCTATGGATGATGAGGCAGTGAACCAGCAGAAGAATGATTTGTTTGTTTTAGTTGGAATTGGTCGTGAAATCCTTCTTCTGCTGAAGTGCATTGTAGGCTTAGTTTGTTTAGTGCTATTTGGAATTATCTACATTGTATCAAGGCGTTAATAAATTCATGTTTGTTTTGCTATTTGTTTAGTGTTATTTGGGATATTGATTAATCATGTTGATTGATGGATATTTGGATCTTTTAATTAACTACTAACCGTGCATGTTGTATAATATGGGTTATTTCAAGTTTTTGATATGGTGTACGTCCTGTAATGCAGATGAACCGATAATGGATGTACAATGCTAACCGTCGCTCCTTAGAGTTCATTAAGGGTGTGCATGATTTCTTAAATGTGGCCAAGGCAAACACGCAGAATGATTTTATGTGTTGCCCATGTGCTCTATGTAAGAATGAGAAGGATTATTCTTACCTAAAGAAAATTCATGAACACCTGTTCACATCTGGTTTCATGCCAAACTATATTTGTTGGACTAAGCATGGAGAAAGAGGTATTATAATGGAAGAAGATGATAAAGAAGAAGGATATGATGACAACATGATTTTTTGTGGTTTTGCTAAATACGGTGCCTTTGATGATACTGCAATGGGGGAAGCTAAAGAAGAGGGGGCTGCTGAAGAAGAGGTAGAGTCCGCTGATGATCTTGGTTAGGCCATCCGTGATGCATAGAGAGAATGCAAAAGTGAAAAGGAGAAGATCAAGTTCGAACGCATGCTAGAGGATCACAAGAAATTGCTATGCCCGACTGCCGAAGAGGGGCAAAAAAAGTTAGGTACCACACTGGAATTGCTGCAATGGAAGGCAAAGAATGGTGTATCCGACAAGGGATTTGGGCAGTTATTGGCTATCCAAAAGAAGATGCTTTCGAAGGGAAACGAACTATCCGCCACTACGTACGAAGCAAAACAGGTCGTCTGCCCTCTAGGATTAGAAATCCAGAAGATACATGCATGTCCTAATGATTGCATCCTCTACCGCGGCAAGGGGTATGAGAATTTAGATGCATGCCTGGTATGACATGCATCGCGGTACAAGATCAGACGAGATGACCCTGGTGATGTTGAGGGCAAACATTCGAGGAAGAGAATCCCTGCCAAGGTGATGTGGTATGCTTCTATAATACCACGCTTGAAATGTTTGTTCAGAAATAAAGAGCATGCAAAGTTGCTGTGATAGCATAAAGAAGACCGTAAGGTAGACAATATGTTGAGACACCCAGCCGATGGGTCCCAGTGGAGATCAATCGACAGAGAATTCTCAAAGTTTGCAGAAGACGCAAGAAACTTGAGGTTTGCTTTAAGTACGGATGGCATGAATCCTTTCGGGGAGTAAAGTAGCAGCCATAGCACTTGGCCTGTTACTCTATGCATCTACAACCTTCCTCTATGGTTGTGCATGAAGCAGAAGTTCATTAGGATGCCAGTGCTTATCCAAGGCCCGAAGCAACCTAGATACGACATTGATGTGTACCTAAGGCCATTAGTTGAGAAACTTCTACGGTTGTGGAGCACCACAAGCATACATGTGTGGGATGAGTACAAACAGGAACACTTTGACCTGTGAGCATTGTTGTTCATAACAATCAATGATTGGCCTGCTCTTAGTAATCTTTTAGGACAGTGAAACAAGGGATATAATGCATGCACGCACTATTTTCATGACCTGAAAGATATATTTTTGAAAAAAATATCGAAAGGTCATGTACATGGGCCATCGTCGATTTCTTCCGTTGAATCACGCCCTAAGAAAGAGATGCAAACATTTTGAAGGCAAGGCAGATCACCAAACAAAGCTCGAGAACCGTACTGGTGAGGATGTATTTAATATGGTAAAGGATGTACAGGTAATCTTTGGGAAGGGACCTGGTAGCCAACCTATTCCGAATGATGCTAACGGACATGCACCTATGTGGAAGAAGAAGTTCATATTTTGGGAGCTACCCTATTAGAAAGTCCTAAAGGTCCGCAACGCGATGGACATGATGCACTTGACGAGGAATATTTCTATGAACCTCCTAGGCTTCATGGGTGTGTATGGGAAGTCTAAGGACACACTAGAAGCAAGACAAGACTTGCAGTGTATGAAAGAACGAGAGAACCTGTACCAAAGAAGGTAGGTGATGGACGCCAGTACTTAAGTCCTGCCAGCTACACTCTTAGCAAAGAAGAGAAGGAAAGCATGTTTCAATGCCTAAACAACATCAAGGTCCCATCTGACTTCTCCTTGAATGTAAAGGGGATAATAAATGTGGCAGAGAAGAAATTTCTAAACTTAAAGTCTCATGACTGCCACGTGCTTACGACGCAATTGCTTCCGGTTGCATTGAGAGGGATTCTACCTCCAAATGTACGATTAGCCACTATGAAACTATGTGCATTCCTCAACGCAATTTCTTAGAAGGCAATCAATCCATCGCATCTAGCAAAGCTATAGAATGACGTGGTACAATGTCTTGTCAGCTTTAAGTTGGTGTTCCCACCATGCTTCTTTAATATTATGACGCACCTCCTAGCTCACTTGATCAAAGAGATTAGTATTCTCGGCCTGCGTTCCTACATAACATGTTCCTCTTTTAGAGGTTCATGGGAGTCCCGAAGAAATATGTTCACAACCGTGCTTGGCCAGAAGGAACCATCGCCAAGGGCAAATTGTGATTATTATTTACACTATGTTAAATATTTATACGGTAAAACAAAAGAGTTTGGGTTAAGATTTTTGTTGCGTATAATAATGGAAACTAGGTGTTGGAATTTTTTTGTAATTTTTTGGCTAATATTTTATTTACTAGGCAATTAACAACTCTCTGCATATTTATAAAAGTGAAATGTATAAAAAAAAGTAAGAACTTCTAGAAACTGGCGGGAAGCGAAACTGCAGCCCACCTTTACTCCCAAACAGATCAACCACCTAGGACTAAAGGTAGCCTATGTTTTCACGGCCCGCCAAAACTAGCTTTACTCCCAAGCCGTGGCTGCACCCAGGACTAAAGGCTATACCTTTAGTCCCGGTTCTAACCGCCACTCGGGACTTAAGGACCTTTAGTCCCGGGTCGCAGCTCCACCCGGGACTAAAGGTCCCCCTTTATAATCTGTGACCTTCTCCCTTCTCTTTTTCTCTCCGTCTCCGCCGCTCCATCCAGGCCCTAACGCTGCCGCTACCGCACCTCGCTTTCGATCCTCGCCACCATCCCCACACCGTTCGTCATCGTCTCCACCTCAACACCACCGGATCCAGCTGCGCCACCGCCCCCCGTGGCCACCACCCCCATCGTCGCCTCGTCTCCACACCGGATCCAGCACTGCTGCTCGTCGTCCCTCGTCCTCGCTAGAGCGCCGCCTGGCCTTCTTCACCCCGCTGGTCGCGCGCGCCTCGTCACCCCACGCCGGCCTTGCCGTCTTCACCCGGCCCGCCGGCCTCACCATTGTCGCCACCGTCCTTGCCTCGTCGCCCCGCCGCGGCCTCGCCTCGTCACCCCCCGCGCTGGCCTCGCCTCATCACCCCTGCCGCCGCGTCCTCGCCACTGCGCTATCCTTGTCACCCCGGCCGGCCTATGCGTCCTCGCCACCGTACGCCATCCTCTTGTCACACCATCCTCGCGCGCGTCACCCACCGGTGTCGTCCTCGCCACCGTGTGTTGTGTCCTCGTCACCACGCGTCCACGTGACCCCGTCGTCCTTGCCACCATCCTAGCTCATCACCGCGCCGGCCCCACTTCGTCCCCAGCTGCACACGTCGACATCCTCTCCGTCCTAGTCCTCGCCGGTGGGTGAGTATGTTGTTGTGTATGTGTTGTGTGTGATAATCAGTAAATTGTGTGTGATGAGAATGAGATCAGTGAGTGAGTGAAGTGATCAGTGAGTGAGTGAGTGTGTGATGTGCATTTTATTTTTTTGGCATAGAAAAAATAGAAAAATAGATAGAAATATTGTAGTATATACTATAACATGTATATAGAAAAATTGTAGAAAATTAAACAATATAGTTGTGGAAAATTAGTGCTATGAATGATTTATATATATATATATATACATACATATCTAAATTTTGAGATATTAACATTACTGTGACATTATTTTTCATATATTTATATATACATCAATGCTGATATATATAATGTAATATCCTGACCTCCGCTCCAAACCCTAACCAAGGCGTAAATAATAACCCTGAATTCTCTATGGTTATATATAATTAGCGTGACATGAATTTTGATACACGTACCAATGTTGATATATATCCGCTAATAACATGAGCTTCGCTCCAAACCCTTATTATATCTTGATCGAGATCCACGCATGCAAACCCTAACTAGTGTATGGTTTTCATTTATATATAGTTGTGTTAATTAAGATGGCCGAGCCGCAAGACGACTACGACCAGAATGAGACCATGTTGAACATTATCAACGCCAGCACTCAATATGGCCCTAACTAGAATGAGGCCGACCGAGAGTGTAACACCCTAAATTTTTCATAATTTCAAAATAGTTAAATATGATTTATCTGTGTAATTGAGTGTGCATTCAAATATAGAAAATAATAAATATTTATGAAATTAAAATTCATCATAAGGTTAGCAACATGTTGATGCACCCATGCTGCCACATTTTATTTATTGTATTGATTGGTTTTGATCCAAAGTTCAAAAGAGTTTCAAAAACATTGGAAAGTGGATTTGGAAAATCAAATTAGAAAAAGAAAACTCATTTTCCTTCCCCCTCCCTCCTTCCGACCCAATCGGCCCAGATGGCCTGCTGCTGAATCCCACCGAGCCGGCCCGCGCGCCCGCATTTCCCCTCTCCTCTTTTTCTTCCTTGCTGGGCCGGCCCGGTCCGCGTTGCAACCGTTGTCGCGCCTCCTTCCCTCTCTCAGCGACTGACGAGATGGGCCCACATGTCGACGCCCTTCCCCAATCTCCAGCTCCCCCGCTTCGCTCGCACTCGAGAGCAACTGCCGCCGCGCCCACGCCCCATCGTGGGAGCGTCTTCCCCCCACCCCCCGCGCCTCGGGTCTTTTAAAAAGGGGAGTGTGACCCCATCTCAGCCCTTCCCTTCTCCAGTATTCCCCGCTCTCGTTCGCAAGTGCACAGCAGAGAAACGGCAGCGGCGATCCTCCGGAGCAACGTCTGCCCCACCACGGCGACCGTCACCGTCGAGCCGTCCCCGCTCCGTGTTTTTCGCTCGGTGAGCTTCGCCTCGCTCTCCTCTTCCTCCCCATGCTGTCGCTTTCTGGTTTGGTGGCTTCTAGGGCCATTTTCCCCATCGCCGGCGAGCTCCTCGCCAACGGCCATGGTAGCCACCACATCGGTCGCCTTCCCCGGCCGCACATGTGGCGTGGTCGAGTTCGCCTTCTTCCCCGCGTCACCCCGGTGCTCTCGGTTTTGAAAACCGTGCACCATAGCGTCTGTTTGGACCACTCCGGCGAGCTCCCGGTCACCGGCAATGGCGGCACCGCCACATCTCCCCCAACTCCGGCTGCTATTTCTCTCTCTCCTCCCCTCCATCTAATCTCCACTGTTCATCTCGAGATCTACAGCCAGAAATGGTCAATACCCCTTCAAGGGAATTTTTGCTTATGAGCCCCTCGGTTTCTGGCATATCTAACCCACCGTCCTTGGCGTATTCCCGAAATACGCATTCCCATTTTGAAGACGTATTTTCTCTGGTTTAAATGAAAAATACGTTTCTAGATTAATTACAGTTCTGCCACTGCAGTAAAACGCTTATAAAATCGTCGTTTTAGCTCAGATTCGACCCGTTCAACTTGCGTTAGTTTCATAATTTCATGATCTACGCAATAGGTCTACTGTTAGACCTGTTAGGAGCTTTTAAATTTCTCGATTAAGTCTAGTTTAATAGCTCGCTTTTGGAACCGTAAATAGCTCGTAACTTGTGCGTTGTAACTCCGTTTTTTGTGCAATTAGCATCGTTGTGATCATAGCGAGACGTAGATGATTTTGGTAAACATTTTATATAGTTTTATTTATTGTTGGCGTACTGTTCTAATCGTAGTCATGTTTTGCTTGTATGTCTGCTCTGGAATGCGTGTTGTACTTGTGTCGTTCGAGTTCAGACGGTGAGGTGTACCTTGGGAATCCGGACACGTACGAGGAGCAGCAGGACCAGCAACAGTTCGTGAACCAAGGCAAGTATAGCATGGGCCTACCTTGTTGTCCTATTCAATATATAATGTATTCATTATGCATGAGTCTAATATTGCTCGACTATAAGGACTTCCTACTTAATATTGCTCGAAAAACTCACAGAATAAATGGTTACTCGACATATGGATGACTCATGATGATGATGATGAGATTATACTGATGCTCAATTACTCTCCTTAATTCTAGTAGGTGATCATGTGGGTTAAACGGGAGCTTAAGCATAACTTAATAATAATAATTAATAATGAAATGTTGATCTATTAAAAGTGCTAACTGCAGTCAACCGTGTCTATCCTTTTTGAACCTCATGAATCCTCATACTATACTTGCGGAGTACGAGTGTACTCACACTTGTTATTATTTCATTTTTGGATAAAAAATCCCGGATGGGTAACAGATGACAGTTTCTACGAGGATTTCCCTGAAGAATTCTAGGTTTGGGTCAACCAGTCGGCCTTCCCTGTAGATCAGATATTTCGTTCGAGAGTGTTATTTACTTTTCCGGTTGTTATGTTAAGAACTACGTGATGTAATATCGTGATATATGTACATGGTGATGATACTTTTGTTAATTTATCGGCTTATGTGTGCGACTATTCCTAGGACGCACATAAGATGTATGCACTCTATATTGTCCTTTAAATGGAGTGTGACAAATAGGTATCTGAGCCGTGTTGACTGTAGGACACAAACCTAGATAGAAATGGTCGTTTCTAGGATTTTGGTTTTATTTATTTATTTGCTACTATCTCAATCTTGGTATTTTATTAAAATTTTATGCTCTATTCTCTATTCTATTGCATAAAATATTGACTCTAATAATATTTTATATCAAAACTATAGATGCCTCGTCTCAGTGCAGCTGCCTACGTCACCCAATTCACTCCAGCAACACCTGCTCCACCAGCACCACCAGCAGTACCACCAGTGGTGCCAGAGGTCATCAACATCACCGACGACGAGGAGGAAGAACTCATGGAAGTAGAGGCATCTTTAGCTACTGCATTAGATGGACCCGCTTCGACCCTCGTGGCCATACCATCCCACCAGTGGATGTGCCAGTCCCCGCTGCTACACCTCCACCAACTTCCCAGGCCGCTTCTGCACCAACACCAGTGCCTTCCCTAGCTGCTCCAGAGGAACCAGAAGAGATGGGGTGGACCACTAGAAACAAGTTTAAGGAAGCCTCCGAGGATGCCCATTACCACAACCTCCTCACCACCATGCTGGCTGAGTACTACCCAGATCTTGTTGCTTCGGTGAAGTATTACTGCGCAGAGCACCAGCATCCAGTAGAGGCGACATACTGGAAGACTAATGTGATCATCACAGCCTGGAACAACACCGACCAATCCCAAGATGTCGTGACTACCCACAGCCACTGGTCCAGGCGTGCCAGCGCCTACGACAGCATGGAGGATGCCGCACAGAAGGCGTACCTGCACTATCATGGCCGCCGATTTGAGGACATGCAGGACAATCGCTACAGGTTTCTTCCACGCTACGACCCGGTGGAAAAGACATGGGCAGTGTTGGCTCCCTCAGCTTCTGACCCAACCATGGACACTACAGTGAGGCACCTCAGCGCCATGCAGGAGGCCAACGAAGCACTCAAAGATGAGCTTCGTGCGGCGCAGAAGTCTGAGAAACGCCTTCAGAAACAGATAGATGAGATGGACGTTCATCTAAGACAGCCTACCATGTACAAGAAGAAGGCCAGGGTGTTCACCATGGTGGATCGCGCTCCTTAGATGTTGTAGCCCCGTCACAATGAATGCGTTCTAGATAGAGAGTCATGTTAAGTTTATGCTTGTAGTGTGAACATTTAGTTGTCTTGTTGGTTGTGTTGATGAACTTGGAATGATTTGGAGTTTGTGTGATTGCTGGAATAGTGTGGGCTTGTCCACATGTTCTTTTTATCAAAACCTTAAGTTAGTATTTGTTTAACTTAGTTGGGGTTTAAAAGTTCGCATCACTGCTATACTGTTTTTTAGAGCAGTCTGCAATGTTTATCTCATATCTCTAAATCTTCGCGTCCAAAAATTATGAAATTTTTGTGGAAGGAACTAGACTTGTGTATCTTTCATTTCCCGCTAGAATCACCTCATTATCAGTTTTGGTTTAAGAGATATGCCTGCTACAATCTATCAAGTCTGTACAGTCTGTAACTTAGAACAGAAATTGTTTAGCTCAGTTTTTGATGATGTTGTCGTCAGAATCTGTGAAAAAGTTCTATATAAAAGTTGTAGCAGACTTCTTAAGCTTTCTAACAATGTATGCCACACCTCTGTTGCATCTCTGAAACTCGAGTTACACTTCAATTTCTGATCTGCTATTGTAGACACCCGTCCAAAAATTTTCAGCTATATTATTTACCTTTTGTAAATAATTTGTAAATTTTTGGAAGATCTCTAAAAGTTTGCACATTTGCTTGCAAGCAGATGGCCACCCGAGGAGGACATGGTCGAGTCCATGGAAGTGGTCGTGGACATGGTGCTCTCGTTGATCCACCTCCGCCACCGCCGGTGAAAATTGAACAATTGATGGCAATGCAAGCATAGCTCATGCAGACAGTGATGGACCGTCTTGGTGAGCAACCAGCAGGAGCACCCCCACCTGTGTAGGTCCATGACAAGCATGGTAAGTTTCTGAAAGGATGCCCACCTGTGTTCACACATGCCTATGAGCCTATGGAGGCTGATGATTGGTTGAGAGCTGTAGAAAAGCAGCTAAACATTGTACAGTGCAACGATCTGGAAAAAGTCTTGTACGCCTCAGGCCAACTCCAAGGAGCTGCTCAGGATTGGTGGGAGTCATTCCAGTATGGACATCCAGAGAATGCTCCAGAGATCATATGGAATGAGTTCACAGAGAGCTTCAGGTCCTATCACATCCCTAAAGGACTTATTGAACTGAAGTAAGAAGAGTTCCGGGCTCTCAAACAAGGGCCCATGTCTGTGGCGGAGTACCGCGACAAGTTTGCTCAACTGTCACAATATGCCCCGGCTGAGGTGGCCCAGGATTCTGACAAACAACGCCATTTTCTGAAGGGACTGTATGATGGACTCCAACTGCAGCTGATGTCCAACAAGTATTCTAGTTTCCAAGAATTGGTGGATCGTGTCATTGTGATAGATAACAAGCGTAAGGAAATGGACCTCAAGAAGAGGAAGCCCTAGGGACAGGCGTTGGGTAGCAACACTCGCCCGCGAGCTTTCCCACAGCAAGGTTTTCCACAGAGAAACAAAGGGCCACCCAACCAATGGAACAGAGGCCAGTACCCCTAGAGAAACCCAAACCAGCAGCGTCCTCAGTATCCACAGCAGTTTGGCAACTAGAATCAGCAACGCCCCCAGCAACATCAAGCTAGCAATCAGGCTCCACGTCAGGGAGTGCCCAATAATGCCCCAATCAAGAGTGGCACTCTAGGCAACCCTAATACATGCTATAACTGTGGAGAGGTGGGACACTATTCGTACTAGTGCCCAAAGAAGCAGAACCGACAGGCCCCGCAGAACCAGCAGAGTAACCAGAGGCCCAACACTCGACCTTCGTTCATTGGCAAGGTGAATCATGTGTCGTCTGAATCAGCTCAGGAGGCGCCTGAGGTTATGCTAGGTATGTTTCGCGTCAACTCCATCTCCGCTACCGTACTTTTCGATTCTGGTGCCTCGCATTCTTTCATATCACAAGCTTTTGTTAGAATGCATAGCATACCCCTGTGTGCCATGAATCCTTCCTATGTTAGTAAATTCACCGGGGGTAAAATGCCAGCAAACTATTGGAGCCCTTCTACTAGTATATTTCTAAGGGGGTAGCTTTTAAAGTAAATCCAATTGTTCCGAGAACCACTAGGATTGACCTCATCCTGGGAATGGATTGGATGAAGCAGCATAGAGCAGTGATACAATGTCAGGAGAAATCTGTTGTTGTGACAGCTCCAAGTGGTGATAGAATTTGTGTCGAAGTGGAAGTGCAAGCTCAACCAACCGCCACTGTCAACCAGTTGAGTGATGTTGCCAACCAGGAGAATCAGGTGGTGGATGAATTCTTAGATGTGTTCCCCGATGAACTGCTAGGTATGCCACCCGATCGCGACATCGAATTCCTTATCGAGCTTTTACCTGGAACTGCACCCATAGCTAAGAGACCATATAGAATGGGGGTAGATAAATTAGAAGAACTAAAGAAACAAATTAAGAAATTGCAAGAGAAAGGTTTTATTCGTCCTAGTTCTTCACCTTGGGGAGCACCTGTTATATTCGTTGATAAGAAAGATGGCACACGAAGAATGTGTGTTGATTATAGGTCTCTTAATGAAGTCACAATCAAGAACAAGTACCCACTCCCTAGAATTGATGACTTATTTGATCAGCTGAAAGGTGCATGTGTGTTCTCAAAAATTGATCTCCGTTCTGGATATCACCAACTAAAAATTCGTGCATCTGACATACCTAAGACAGCATTTACTACCAGATATGGTCTTTATGAGTATACAATGATGTCTTTTGGACTGACAAATACACCTGCATACTTTATGTATCTGATGAATAAAGTATTCATGGAGTACTTGGATAAGTTTGTAGTGGTGTTCATAGATGATATCCTAATATTCTCCAAAAATGAAGAGGAACATGCTGAACACTTAAGACTAGTTTTACAAAAACTCAGGGAACATAAATTATATGCTAAAAGGAGCAAATGTGAGTTCTGGCTGAAAGAAGTATCTTTTCTAGGACATATGGTCTCTAATGGTGGAATAGTCGTAGATCCCAGTAAAGTGTAGGATGTGTTAAATTGGAAAGCCCTAGCCAATGTTAGTGAAATCCGTAGCTTTTTGGGATTAGCTGGGTACTATAGGAGATTTATTGAAGGGTTCTCTAAGCTAGCTAAGCCTATGACAGCCCTACTAGAGAAGAATACCAAATTTGTATGGTCAGACAAATGTCAGGCTAACTTTGAGGAGCTTAAGAGAAGGTTGACGACAGCCCCAGTGTTGACCTTACCTGATTTAAGTAAGAGCTTCTCTATTTATTATGATGCATCTCGCCTAGGTCTTGGATGTGTGCTTATGCAAGGAAAGGTTGTGGCATACGCATCCAGACAGTTGAGAAAGCATGAACTGAATTACCCAACACATGATTTAGAATTAGCCGCAGTTGTACATGCCCTAAAAATATGGAGGCATTATTTGATCGGACATAAGTGTGATATCTATACTGACCACAAGAGTTTAAAATACATCTTTACTCAGTCAGAGTTGAACCTAAGGCAACGTCGTTGGCTGGAATTGATTAAAGATTATGATCTGGAAGTGCATTATCATCCTAGAAAGGCAAATGTTGTTGCTGATGCACTTAGCAGGAAGAGCTATGCTAACGGACTTCAGTTGATATTTATACCAGTAGAGTTGCGAACTAAAATTGAACATCTCAATTTGGGTCTTGTCAATAATGTAGTGGAATTGGCCATAGAGATTACATTGGAGCAAGATATACGCAAGGGTCAGTTGGAGGATGAGAAACTAAAGGAAATTGCAGAGCATGTAGTGGTTGGAAAGGCCCCAGGTTTCAGGTTGGATGAGAATGGTACTCTATGGTTTAGAAAAAGAATATGTGTACCTAAAGTGAAAGCTATCCGTGATACGATTCTGCGAGAAGCACATGATTCTGCTTATTCTATACACCCTGAAAGCACCAAGATGTACTTAGACCTTAAAGAGAAGTATTGATGGTATGGTTTGAAAAGAGATGTGGCAGAGTATGTGGCCATATGTGATACTTGTCAAAGGGTGAAAGCTGAACACCAAAGACCTGCAGGATTATTGCAACCAATGAAAATACCAGAGTGGAAATGGGAAGAAGTTGGTATGGACTTCATTACTGGATTATCCCGCACTCAACACGGATATGATTCTATCTGGGTAATAGTGGATCGACTTACTAAGGTAGCCCACATCTTGCCAGTCAAAACCACTTATAGTGGCGCAAAGCTAGCGGAGCTGTATATGGAGAGAGTAGTGTGCCTACATGGGGTTCCGAAGAAGATCGTGTCTGACCAAGGAACTCAATTTACATCGCATTTTTGGCATAAGGTACATAGCGCTTTGGGAACAAAGCTAAATTTCAGTTCCGCATATCATCCCAAACCGATGGACAGACAGAAAGGACCAATCAAATCTTGGAAGATATGTTGAGAGCTTGTGCTTTACAGTATGGTACTAGTTGGGATAAGAGTTTGCCATGTGCTGAGTTTTCATATAACAACAGTCACCAAAAAAGTCTCAAAATGGCGCCATTCGAAGCTTTATACGGACGTAAGTGTAGAACACCTCTATTCTAGAATCAGACAGGTGAAACTCAAGTGTTTGGACCAGATGCCCTACGCAATGCAAAGGAACAAGTGAGAATGATTAGGGATAATTTGAGAGTAGCACAGTCCAGACAGAAAAGTTATGCTGATATCCGAAGAAGAGAGTTGAGTTTCAAAGTAGGTGACTATGTGTATTTAAAAGTGTCACCAATGAGAAATGTTAGAAGATTCAATATGAAGGGCAACTTAGCACCGAAATATGTGAGACCTTTCAAGATTCTGGAGAGACGTGGAGAAGTGGTCTATCAATTGGAACTGCCAGAAAGTTTGTCGGGTGTGCATGATGTGTTCCATGTTTCATAGTTGAAAAAGTGTTTGCGGGTACCAGAAGAGCAGATTCCTTTGGAAGAGCTTACTGTTAAAGAAGATCTCACGTATGAAGAGTATCCGGTAAAGATTTTTGAAACTGCAGAGAGAGTTACTAGGAGTCGCACTATAAAGATGTGCAAAGTACAGTGGAATCGATATTCAGAAGATGAAGCTACTTGGGAAAGAGAAGAAGATCTGAGAAAATCTTATCCGCAGCTTTTTGAGTAAGCATCACCCAATCTCGAGGACGAGATTTCTTTTTAAGGGGGGCAGAATTGTAACACCCTATTTTTTTCATAATTTCAAAATAGTTAAATATGATTTATCTTTTTAAGGGGGGCAGAATTGTAACACCCTATTTTTTTCATAATTTCAAAATAGTTAAATATGATTTATCTGTGTAATTGAGTGTGCATTCAAATATAGAAAATAATAAATATTTGTGAAATTAAAATTCATCATAAGGTTAGCAACATGTTGATGCACCCATGCTGCCACATTTTATTTATTGTATTGATTGGTTTTGATCCAAAGTTCAAAAGAGTTTCAAAAACATTGGAAAGTGGATTTGGAAAATCAAATTAGAAAAAGAAAACTCATTTTCCTTCCCCCTCCCTCCTTCCGGCCCAATCGGCCCAGATGGCCTGCTGCTGAATCCCGCCGAGCCGGCCCGCGCGCCCGCATTTCCCCTCTCCTCTTTTTCTTCCTTGCTGGGCCGGCCCGGTCCGCATTGCAACCATTGCCGCGCCTCCTTCCCTCTCTCAGCGACTGATGAGATGGGCCCACATGTCGGCACCCTTCCCCAACCTCCAGCTCCCCCTCTTCGCTCGCACTCGAGCGCAACTGCCGCCGCGCCCATGCCCCATCGTGGGAGCGTCTTCCCCCCACCCCCCACGCCTCAGGTCTTTTAAATAGGGGAGTGTGACCCCGTCTCCGCCCTTCCCTTCTCCAGTATTCCCCGCTCTCGTTCGCTAGTGCACAGCAGAGAAAAAGCAGCGGCGATCCTCTGGAGCAACGTCTGCCCCACCGCGGCGACCATCACCGTCGAGCCGTCCCCGCTCCGTGTTTTTCGCTCGGTGAGCTTCGCCTCGCTCTCCTATTCCTCCCCATGCTGTCACTTTCTGGTTTGGTGGCTTCTAGGGCCGTTTTCCCCATCGCCGGTGAGCTCCTCGCCACCGGCCATGGTAGCCACCACATCGGTCACCTTCCCCGGCGCACATGTGGCGTGGTCGAGTTCGCCTTCTTCCCCACATCACCCCGGTGCTCTCGGTTTTGAAAACCGTGCACCATAGCGTCTGTTTGGACCACTCCGGCGAGCTCCCGGTCGCCGGCAATGGCGGCACCGCCGCATCTCCCCCAACTCCGGCGGCTGTTTCTCTCTCTCCTCCCCTCCATCTAATCTCCACCGTTCATCTCGAGATCTACAGCCAGAAATGGTCAATACCCCTTCGAGGGAATTTTTGCTTATGAGCCCCTCGGTTTCTGGCATATCTAACCCGCCGTCCTTGGCGTATTCCCGAAATACGCATTCCCATTTTGAAGACGTATTTTCTCTGGTTTAAATTAAAAATACGTTTCTATATTAATTACAGTTCTGCCACTGCAGTAAAACGCTTATAAAATCATCGTTTTAGCTCCGATTCGATCAGTTCAGCTTGCGTTAGTTTCATAATTTCATGATCTACGCAATAGGGCTACTGTTAGACCTGTTAGGAGCTTTTGAATTTCTCGATTAAGTCTAGTTTAATAGCTAGCTTTTGGAACCGTAAATAGCTCGTAACTTGTGCGTTGTAACTCCGTTTTTCGTGCAATTCACGTCGTTGTGATTGTAGCGAGACGTAGATGATTTTGGTAAAAATTTTATACAGTTTTATTTATTGTTGGTGTACTATTCTAATCGTAGTCATGTTTTGCTTGTATGTCTGCTCTAGAATGCGTGTTGTACTTGTGTTATTCGAGTTCAGACGGTGAGGTGTACCTTGGGAATCCAGACACGTACGAGGAGCAGCAGGACCAGCAGCAATTCATGAACCAAGGCAAGTATAGCATGGGCCTACCTTGTTGTCCTATTCATTATATAATGTATTCATTATGCATGTGTCTAATATTGCTCGACTATAAGGACTTCCTAGTTAATTGATGACCTGTACCTTGATCCATTTGGGCTTTATTTGCATATGGGTAGAATGCTAGTGCTCTAACTAAATATGATCTACACTATGACTGATGGAACCAATGGATAAACATGATGGTAACAGTGGAACTATAGGGTAAAGGTGCAGATGATGTTGATCATGTTGCCCTAAACCCTCCATAAGGACTTATCTGTAGGGCAAAAGCTAGGATATACAGTGCAACCGTGAGAGTCATATGGCTCTGACTTTAGCTCAGTAATAGGATCTTTTCTAGCTTGTTAGAGGTTACCCGAAAGGGCGCAAGAGGGGCTTGCCACTTTGGGTATAGAACTGCCTCTGTTCTGATGTGTATAGCCTGCGGGAATTGTGCCATCGAAAGGGGGGTTCTCTATATCTGCCTGCCGAGGAAACCTCGTGGCCCTAATATGTTAGAAGAGGCCTATGAAAGGCTTCATAGTGTACCCTGCCTACTCACCTTGGGAGTGTTAGGGGGTCGACGGGCCTCGGGCATATGGGCAACACGACTCACGGGTAAAGATGCACAACCTCTGCAGAGTATTTAAAACTGTTATAACAGTCGTGTTCATGGTCACGAGCGGCTCGAAAAACTCACAGAATAAATGGTTACTCGACATATGGATGACTCATGATGATGATGATGAGATTATACTGATGCTCAATTACTCTCCTTAATTCTAGTAGGTGATCATGTGGGTTAAACGGGAGCTTAAGCATAACTTAATAATAATAATTAATAATGAAATGTTGATCTATTAAAAGTGCTAACTACAGTCAACCGTGTCTATCCTTTTTGAGCCTCATGAATTCTCATACTATACTTGCGGAGTACGAGTGTACTCACACTTGTTATTATTTCATTTTTGGATAAAAATCCCGGATGAGTAACAGATGACAGTTTCTACGAGGATTTCCCTGAAGAATTCTAGGTTTGGGTCAACCAGTCGGCCTTCCCTATGGATCAGATATTTCGTTCGAGAGTGTTATTTACTTTTTTGGTTGTTATGTTAAGCACTACGTGATGTAATATCGTGATGTATGTACATGGTGATGACACTTTTGTTAATTTGTCGGCTTATGTGTGCGACTATTCCTAGGACGCACATAAGATGTATGCACTCTATATTGTCCTTTAAATGGAGTGTGACAGAGAGTTCGATGACTAGTTAGCAAACTTAGAAGATGAGCATGAACCTCATGTGCAAGAACTGCCTCCTATGCAAGAAAGTGTTGGCAATGTATATTTGTTAATAATCTTGCACCTCTTGTATATATGAAATTAAGTAATTCCATTAATTCGTATATATATAAATGTATTACTGATCTAGATCGATGATGTCGATGAGAAGTGTACGAGGCCTAACAAAACCATTGGAGGACCACTACAACATCACAGAAGTCGATCCTAATACTGGCGAACCGCTCCTGCCAACAGCCAATGCAAAGAAGTTCGTAAACCACCGTGGGGTTCTTGTTAGAGATAGGGTCCCGATCAGCATCCGTAAATGAAAATAGAGGAAGGATGATCCTTGGATCCCTTTTGTCCCTGATCAAGAAAATGACCTTCTTTGGCAGTCAGTCAATGAACATATCAATCTACCAGGTGACGATTTACGAGAACTAGTTAAAAGTTGGGCTCTTAAGAAGATGGACAAACAATTCCACACAAGTGGTACTTAGAAGTGACCAAAAATGACGAAGCAGCATGGGTTATTGGTAGAACGAGACCAGAGCATTACCTGGGCTATGACATGCTATATGTTGAGTTCAATGAATTATACCAACTCTTAAACTAGGAAGCTCTCGACAAATCTCTCCTCAGCTGCTGGTGTCTGTAAGTGATTCTTTCTACAATAATTGAATTGAAGTAACTCCTATATTAGTTCATTGTTCATATATAGTTATATCCTCACAATATATATATATATATATATATATATATATATATATATATATATATATATATATATATATATATGCTGAACCTCAAGAAGAAAGGGTTGACATATGTTTGTTTCGTTGATCTGAATCGTGTATTCAAGGCGCTTGTGAGGGTTATGCCATATAATAAATGGCGACCTCAAACGCAAGACAATCTATTGAGGTTCTTAGATAAGAACGCTAACAAGACACTGCTACTCTTTCCTTACAACTATAAGTGAGTGTGAATGTCTTGTGCCTATTTTTTTGCTTACTCCATGTTGACTTTATTTAATGAGTTATGCCTGCATATAAATGCAGCTTTCACTGGATACTGCTGGTCATCGATATGATCAGGAGTACTGTAAAAATATTTGACCCAACGATAAAACCCCGAGAAGAGTACCAAGAAATCCTCGATATACTCCAGTGGTAATTTCGGTCTCGCACACACTATATACTCTCTTATGCCACTTTAATGACATAACTCCATTTATTTTTTTTGTTGAGCAGTGCTTGGAGAACATTCATCGAGAAACACCGTTATGGTAATTGGCAAGCGCTTTAGCATATAGCCCAATACTTAGTAAGTACTACCTAGCTAGGTCACAACATCTTTATTTAGTTCAATTCATTATTACCATGCTTCATAGGTTGATGATGAATCTTTTTCTCATAAAGTGGTGCCTGCAGTAAGGATCGGGGAACAACTTATGTGGATATTACGTCTGCGAGTTCCTCATGAAGTACTCAAGGAGAACTTCAAAAGAGATTCTCGAAGTACGTAAAAAATATACACAATTTATTTGTTACCATTATGTTGATATATATAATCATATATATATTCAGCCTTGTCCTTTTATTGGAATTGAAGATTGATTAGAAGAAGCGCAAGGTCATACGAGGTGAACAGATCAAAGCAATTCAAGAGGCACTGTCAGGATTTCTTTTGAACCAGGTCATAGATTCCAAGGGTGCGTACTAATATGACCCTAAAGAACTAATACCTAGCAACCAAATGATGATGGAAGATTATTAGGGTTGCATAAGAAATCCCAAGGACATGAGTAGTACAAGGTTTTTGTGACTTATTATGTACATATTCCATATACATGCACAATCTCTTTGTAATATTTGTATATATTTAGTTTCATATATTTTTGTGAGGTATTTATGTACAATGCTCGAACGAAACCTTATACGTACGTATGTATATTAGCAGCGTACGTAGAATTCATATGGAACCAAAAAGAATTGAATTAAAAAGAAACCATAAAATGAAAACGAAAGAAATGGAAAAAAAAACCTTTAGTACAAGTTGGAAATACCAACCGTGACTAAGCGTGTCAGTCTCGGTGCAATGTCTGCGAGCACATTTAGTCCTGGTTGGTAGTTGAAACCGGGACTAAAGGTCCACTTTCAATCCTGATTCTGGGAACCGGGACTAAAGAAGGGGCCTTTAGTCCCAGATTCGCAATCTCGGTTGGAAAACCGGGTCTAAAGGGGGTTTTCCAACCAGGATTGTTACCCATTCCTGCACTAGTGCTTGTTCCATCATCAATCTTTGCACAGAGGTGGAACTATTCATTGCGAATGAATGCAGCCTGGGGTATTGAACCGATAGAGCAGAGCCTGACCAGTGATTGTCCCAAAAGGACACTATAAAGCCATCCCCAAGTGAACACTGTGCAATACCACTGTAAATGACATTGAGACGCATGACATCTCTCCACTAGAAGGATCCCAATTCTCTGCATTCATGGGGGACTTTACCTTCATAGTATTTGTTCCAAACCAACTTTACCTAAGGGACATCCACCTTATTATAGAATTTGTGTAACTGCTTTAGAAGAAGTGCATCAATTTGCAATCTTAAGTTAATGACTCCAAGACCCCTTTCTCTTTGGGTTGCATGACAGTCGGCCAAGCCACAAGGTTGCCACCTCTTGCAGTGTCATCATTTCCCCTCCAAAGACACTATTTGCGTGCGCGATCAATATTCTCGATGAATCCCTTTGGAACCTTGATAGTGCACAGAGTGTAGGTAACAATCGGCGTGATCACCGAATTGCACTACTACATAAAACTTTTGTGAGGCGGGCAGAATCGATTATTCGAGGCGGTTTTCGCAACCACCTTGGATCAAAGCTCACGGTAAATAAGACCTTTGTCGAGGCGGTTGCATGCCCGCCTCGATTAATCGAGTAAAATAAATAAAAAATATAACTCGTGGACAAGCCCAGCGAGCCCATCCATGGGCCCGTCGAGCCCATCCATGGGTCATCACCGCCACCATCGTGCGCCGCCGGGTCGGGTCTCCCCGCCACCAGATCTGACCTCAGGGCCGCCGCCACCATGCCGGTGGAGAGGGAAACCCTAGCACCGCTGCTAGGGTTTCGAGGGGAGGGGGCGCCGCTGCTATTGCTGAATCTGGAGGAGCTGCTGGTGGTAGACGTGCCGCCGGGAGCTCACCGCCGTGGTGGCCCAGCCCCTCGCCGTGGTGGAGTCGCTGCAGCCACGCTGGAGGAGGAGGAGGTAGAGACCGCGCCTAGATCCAGCCACCACAGCCACGTTGGAGGTGGAAGAGGAGGCCTCCAGGCCGGATCTAGAGGTGGGGAAGGTTGCCGTCGTGGAGGAGAGCCCGCGCCCGTGACGGCCGCCAGGTCACCTGCCGCCGGGTCGAGTGGCCCCATGCCCGCCGAACAGTGCGGTGAGGGAGAGAGAGGAGGCGCAGTGAGTCAGGGAGGGGAGGAGGGCGCGGTGTTCGTCTCGGTGTGGAGAGGGAGACGGGCTTGGTGTTTCTGTCGTGGGGAGACGGGCTCGGTGTTTCTATCGTGAGGGAGAGAGGAGGCGCGGTGTTTCTATCGTGGGGAGGAAGATGGGCTCGATGTGGAGAGCGGCTGATGGAGATGAGTGAAACCCTAGAGTCGTATATATACACGGAGCCATTTATCATGCCGAGATGGGCTTTTCTAAATGGGACTGGGCTTGGCCCTTTTAACCGAGGCGGACTTCTTATAAACAACTGCCTTCGAAAATAGCTCTATTTTTCGAGGCGGGCCTCTTATAAATAACCACCTCGGTTAATCGATTTTGCGAGGCGATTTTTTGAGACCGCCTCGGTTAATAAAAATGACCACCTCGGTTAGTGCCTACCATTAACCGAGGTGGTTGAAAATGTTGCCCGCCTCCGAGGGCCATTTTGAAAGGTCACAGTTAATAAATTTTGTAGTAGTGTTAACCATTTGGAGCCGGCCAGAATATGACAACCATGTGGAGCAGGCACTATGTCTACGCTCAACCATGTCCATGATCGGTGAAACAACTTTTTACTACCACAAAATGGAATACCCTTAAGGGTCACTAATTTTCTTGAGGGGCAAGATTAGACCCTATACCATTACCTCGGCGGTTTCGCCAAGTTATTTATACATTTCCTTGAGTGCTAGTCTGAACCGCCAGAGTAATTGCATGTTTCTTCGAGTGTCATCACAAACTGCCAAGATAAATCACATTTCATTGAGTGTTAGTCCGTACTCTCAAGGAAACCATACAATTTCTTGAGTGTATTTGAAAAGCACCAAGTGCTAGTTTCCTTTGTTATACCTACCAAACCAAAATCATGCTTTAAGTTATTGGAGTTTTGGAATTCAATTTTTTGAATTTTCCAAATGACCTCAGGCAAAGATACAACCTAAACCAAAGTTGTAGACCTCGAAGAGATATACAGCTTTGTAGTTGATGAATTTTGCATTTGAAATTATCTGTAGTCCAAAAAATATGTTTTAAGTTCTTAGAGTTTTGAAAATCATTTTTTCAGTTTTTCAAATGACCTCAAATAGAGATACAACCTAAAACAAAGTTGTAGTACTCGGCAAGATATAAATTCTTTCAATTCAAAATTTTTTTTATTTAAAATTGCTTAGAGCCTCAAATATTAATTACAAGTTCACAAAAGACATTGATTAAGTCGCAAAGGACCATGTGGTGTAGTGGTAAGGTCACAAGTTTGTGTCCCAGCTATTTTAGAAATGTGTGTGATTTTCTCCTTTTTTGGGGTCAGCGACATATATCCTTGAGGGTCATGGGTCCTCGTAATAATATATTTCTTTCCGGTCATACGATTGTCAGATATTCCATGGAGTCACCAGCACATAAGAAATTATAAACCTTTAAGGGTGTTATTTCCTTGACGCTGTCAAAAGCCTGACCTTATCTTTATTTCTTTGGCGGCTTAACCTTCAAGGCTCTCTACCCTTGACAGTCATTCATTGAGCCTTGATCGACAGGAATAGTTCCTTAGCGGTTTTTATGCTTTCTTTGAGGGTTATTGACCCTTAAGGATATTCCGTTTTGTGGCAGTGAGAAGCAAGTTTTATCCTTGCATCATGTGGGACACCACAATATTGTAAATAAAATCGATCTGTTTAAAAACAGGCAAATATAAATGTGCTTATAATGTATTGATTGGTTTCTTACCGGTGTTTAGTTCGGTTGTTAGAAGTTCTTCATGGTATTGTGGTTTCTAATAAATATCTTCCGATATAAAAATCTATTGTACTGTTTTTATCAAACTTGAAATTATAAACATCATATAATCATTTTCACAAATTTACATATGTACCATTTTATTTGGTTTTTTTTCTGAAAAAATTAAGATAGAAGCAAGTTTTATCCTTGCACATGACATGCATCCCAAAATCCAACTTTACACACGCGTGTGGAGCACCACAATATTGTAAATAAAGTCGATCTGTTTAAAAACATCTGGTAGAACAGTAGAATAGAAGTAATATATGCATGCCGACATATATAGCTTCTATGACTGGGAAAAAAGTACGGTCGGCACCCAATACAAATAATGCTGAAACCCGTCACTTTCCTATAATGTATTACAAATACCATATCCATCCACAGTTTACAGCGTCCACTCATAACGGATGGTCAAAATGACAAGTTTGATGAACCAACATGCCAATCCCCATATTTTAGTGTACTAGTAGTGTAGTAAAGGCAAACGATGACCGTGCGAACTCCTTTTTTTTTATTTGCTGAAAGCAAAAAATGCGAGGCTGTTCTTTCTCCCCTCAGCTTTCAATCACCTCACCATTTTATATATATTTCACAACTTTTCTTTCAATATACATAGTGTTGTACTGTTGTACAAGCAATTGTCCAATAAAAAAGAGATGTGGTCTCCGTACTCTCAACAAATAACTATTCTACGTCGGCCTGATGCTTTCTTTTCTGCTCATATACTAGTAGCATCGAAGTATATATTGTGGAGATTTTTCTCCAAAAGAACAGGCAATTATATATGCTAGCTGTTTTTATAAGGTATATGATTGTACTCCCCTCCAGGTTTCTAAAACAAGTCGTTTGAGACAAGAATTAGGCAAACATTAGAAATATAAATCATGAATACTTTTAAGTTATTGAATTTAGAAATGTGAAAGACACATGAATAGATTTATCTTAAAAAATAATTTCATATATATATATATATATCACTTTTTAATAAATATTTTTATAAAAATAAAAAGTCAAGTTATTCTCTACAGACCGTGTCACTGTCAAAAACAATTTCTTTTAAAAATCTAGACGGGGTATCGTTGTACCCGGAGAAAAGTTTAGGATCTTTTTTTTGGTGCATGTAATACTTTCTGAGCGGATGGGATCACGCGAGGGAAGGATTACCGTACCATATCTTGTTAAGTTGTTGCATTTGTGATTTGATTTGACATTGGTGATAAATATGCTTTGTTTATGGGACATATATAGTTAGCTACTACTAGTATGGTTTCTTGACGCGGCCAACAAAAGGGAAGCCCAGATTTTCTGAGATCTAGCGCATACAGTACTATATCTGTCAGGTCACTATAGGCAGGTGTAGTGACTCCTACGGCCCTAGCTTTGACCTCTGGTCAATCATCAATTGTCTACACGGCTGCTATGATGGGGGCTTACTCCAAACGGTTCCATATCTTTGTAACAGTGCATCAAAGAACAGAATTGATGAAGGTATAATATAAAGCTAAAAATATGGCATTTCATTGGTTTTTTTGTTTATTTTAAGAGAAGAATAAAAATGGCTCCTTGCTACGGTGTTCGGAGGCAGAGCTAACAAGAGCTTCACCAAATGGGTGGAATGGGTGGTGTACTGGAGTACTTACTCTATCTAGCAAACTAAAACAAACTAGACCTTAGTTTTCATTTTTGTTGGTACATATTGTTCTTTCGCTCTCACTAGAGAAGTGGTCTTAGGACATGCCCCCATGTATACAAGAACTGTATTTGACAAAAATATTCATCACCCATTGTGATCCAAAAAGTCAACAAAATGTAAATTAATAAGATTAAATCCTCGTTTGGTACAGTAGCTCCATGAGTTGTTTTTGGTCAAGTCGGTGAAGAAAAAACAATTCAACAAGTGAAGACCCTAGAAAACCGGTCTCACAATGGGTGGGTGCTGGATGGAGCTGTAAACACCAGCTTTTCCCATATCTATTATTAGAAAACTAGTTTAATAAACATTTTTTTTTTCAAAATAACTTCAACTCTACTAGTGGAGATGCTCATGGAGCCAAGAAAAAATTGCTCCACCAGTGAAGTGGAGCTATATCAAACGGGACCTAAGTTATAGACTTGGGAAATAGCAATAACACAACACCATGCTCAACAATGGAGTACATACAAAATAAGAAACTTGTAAAGTCATATTAACTTGAATTGGATTATCCATGGTCAATTGGTACTACAGAATGTATCTTGCTCATGAAAAGTCCCATTTTTTGTTTGTTCTTCTCCTCTGCCACTGCCATAAGCCAATAACAACAGTTGGCATTATAGACGGTTGACATCAAGTTTTACTTTTTTAGTCCTTGTGTACTCTCTTAGGAACAGTAATTTGTGGTAAAAACAAAAAATGACGATGATACACAATATACTATAAATGTATCTATATAATTTTATGGTAGAATAGTCATTTTGGTCCTTGAACTATTACTCAAGATTCAGTTTCATCCCTGAACTTTCAAAACAGCTATTTTAGTCCTCAAACTATACTTTTAGGCTCAATTTCATCCTAGAACTATGAAGATGGTCATTTTAGTCCTCAAACTTTGCATTTTGGGCTTAACTAAAACTATGATTTTTGTGGGAGCAATTACATGGATATACTGAAACAATAGTAGATCTATAATTTTTTTCTTAGCTACCGCTAGCGTTAGGCTCAACTAATAATAACCATTTATGTATAAAATAATATTTTTTATCCATTGGCTAAAAAAGTTCATATTAAGAGTATTCAGATCTATATTTATATTCATCTTAGAATATGAATACAAATGTTAAAGTGTGCTATCTGATTCGATAGCTAGGATAACGCTAGGGACAATAGTACCTAATGATGACTGTCCATCTCAAATCGCGGGTGGTGCTGGATAAAGGATGAAGTTGTGCCAAAATGAATTTTGATAATTCATGGATGAAATTGTGCCTAAAATATAAGTTTTCTTTTTAATAGACAAAATTGAGTTGAAAAATACAAGTTTAAAGACCAAATGCACTTTGGTAGTTTAGGGATGAAATTAATGCCCAAAAATGCAGAGTATGAGGACTGAAACGATCATTTTCATAGTTCTAGCATGAAATTGAGCCTAAAAGTAGAGTTTGTTGACTAAAACAGCCGTTTTGAAAGTTTAGAGATGAAATTGAGCCTCGAGTAATAGTTCAGGGACCAAAACAGCTATTCTGCCTAATTTTATTGTACAACTCATGAATGGAAATTCTGAAGGAAAAATAAGAAGGATATTTGCTTGGAAACCAAAGACTGAATTTATACGAATGAACACCATCACTAGTTAAATTCTATTGCTCTGTGGAGAAAATATATTAACGTGCACTCACAATTTTAATTACACTAAGTTTAAAAAAACCAAAATGTATATTTGAAAAATCTTACAAAAAGAGTTCTATGAGAATTACAAGTCCTCATAGAAGTTGATTTTCGCACACAAAGTAGGAAGACGACATTATTCATTTAACATTCGCAAGAAGATAAAAGATCAGGAGCCTGATTGGTTGGCTTCTAAAATTTGCTAAATTAAAGATATGATAAGTCATGATTTTGACTATTATTTGGTTGGCTACTAAAATTTGTCAACCTCTCATATTTGGCTTGCCAAATCTATGACAACTTTTTTACCTAACTTTGGCTTGCTAAAATTTTGACATGATAAATTTTGGTTGCAAATCAATCAGCCCCGGGTAACAGAAGAAATAAATTAAAAGGGTATGGTAAAAGTTAAAGAAAGAACATGGGACGGACGGACGGTGAAATGGCTGGGTATGGCGAGCATTTTACTTTTCCAAGAATCCATCTTTTCATCTCTCCCGTTCCCAGAATAATCCCAGCGGTGAAAAGAGGACGACGACGGAACCGGTGAGAGAGCACATAACACAGATGCACCATATGCAGGGCGTTTCACGGAGGGCACACAACACACCGATGCAACTCGATCGACACGGACGAGAGAAGCAAGATGCGACACGTGCGAGTATGCGTCCTGTGATTTGTCCTGGCTCATCACTCCCGGCCGGCAAATGACATGACCCGGATGCAACAATTCACAAGCCCAAAGGTGCCGGGACTCCCCCTCCATCCTAAACTCCAAACACGGCAACAGCAAGAGTCCGTCCCTTTTAAAAAGTGTACAAGGAAATAATACCAGTAACACCGATCATGCACATTGGTCGAGTAAGGACTCGTTTAGTTTCTCCTTAAAACTTCACTTCCTATTCCATTGTCATCGAATCTTTGACACATACATGGATTATTAAATATAGACTAAAAAAATAACAAAGTGCATAGATTGTGACTACTTTGTGAGACGAATCTTTTAAGCCTAGTTAGTCCATAATTTGATAATAAAGTGCTACAGTAACACATGTGCTAATGATGGACTAATTAGGCTTAATAAATTCGTCTCGCGGTTTACTGACAGATTCTGTAATTTATTTTTTATTAGTATCCGAACACCCCATGCGACACCCCCATGTGACATCCGATGTAATACATCAAAACTTTACACCCTAAAACTAAACAAGGTCTAAAACCAGAAACCGTTTACCACAGTCACGAAGAAACCATCACCCATCCTAAAATACACACTCACTCTGTGTTCTATTTAAGTGTCGCCGTGAGATCCGTGCTGATTAAATTTTCTCATGGTTGACGAAATTTATAGAAAATATTAGCAACATCGGTCTCTTCGAGACCTCCGTACACCCATTTTATTAACGGCACATCAATATTCACATGAATATTTCATTAATTTTTTCATGAAGTACGTCTAGATAGTATATTTATTTGGATTCATAGAAGTTACTGCAATTTTCTATAGAATTTGATCAAAGTCAAATAAATTTATACTAAAGGTAAAGTGAATAGAAAATATATTAACGACCCATCAATATTATAGGAGTATATATATTCGTTGACGAAATACACAACTAAGACTACCCGCAGTGGGTATTCTAAAGGGATACTCTAAAACTTTAGAGTATGAATATAGAGTAAAAAAACTGCTGCACTAGGTACTCTAAAACGATACTCTATCATTTCTCTCACTCTATATTTAGAGTGGTACAGTGCTTACTCTATAGTAGGCAGTGGCGGGCCCCACTAGCTAAACGAAAGGAAAAAATGCTATAACTCATAAACCAAAAATCCAAATTAAATTTCGATTGCACCATTAAATTCGTCTCAATAAATCCTTCAAAACTAGATCACACATGGATATATTTAGATAAAGTGACAAGTGGGTCATACAGTGGATAGAGTATGATATAGATGATGGATGGGTGCGGGAGAATTAAGTATAGAAGAGAGAATCTTGCTGACTAGGATGTATAAACGATGGATATAGAGGTCCATGAGTGCGGATAGCCTAACGTCATGACAACGGGACATAGGTGCACCTATTGCTTGAGGCGCAACCCTTGGTCTCACCACGTCCTATTCGTTTGAACTTATCAGCCGTACCGTTTCAGTGAAATAATAATGTTTTTTTCTCATAATAAATCAGCATTAACATTAGCATCAGCCGTTTCTCCAGCCAGCCAAATAGGACGATAGCTTGCGACTTGCTTGTGCCAAATACACCGTCGCAATGACTATTTCGTACTTACAAATTTAGTCAGCAATTGTTCAATTCATTTACAATTTTAAGATATCAAACTTTTTTTTGATAAAATTAAGATACGAAACTTGTTTCAATAGATTTGTAGCAAAGAGCTTTTAAGATAACAATGATCTTTTTAGCAAACAACAATATATTATAAAAAATAATAGTAAAAAATATTTCCTATTAGTTTTCTACATTTCAAATACTAGCCTAGTCATGCATGGTCACAGAGGCTGGAGCAGCAGTTTATGTATCTATGGCTATACGTACGTGGATTTGCATACAGATACGGCGGCATACGTCTGCTGCTGAGCCTATATACGGATACGGCGGCATACGGATACGGCAGTGCGGGTATAAAACTATTTTTTATCCGTATATAAATATAGATAACCCGACAAATAAAATTTTACGACTGCAGCCATGACCCGTCGGGTACGTAACCGGTTGCTGACTCGGAGTGGAGGCCCTCGTCTCCAGTGAGATTTGACGCGAGAAAAGGGATTGCCACCAGCCAGCCATACATTCACAGGGCAGAGGCAGTCGCGCAGGCACACCTTTCCCTTCCCCCTCCCCTCCCGTCCCCCTCTCCTTCCCATTAATATCCAGCCGCACCTCCCCTCTCCCCATCTCTCTCCTCGTCCTCCTCCAACTGTGAGCGAGAGTACGCTCCACGGCCGCCGCCGCCATTAGTGGTGCAGAGGGAGAGAAGCTACAGGGACCGGACGCCCCCTTCCTTCCTGATCGGCGAGTTCCGTTCGCTCGGTCGCTCTCTAGGGTTCTATCGCGCCTGCTGTTCCTTGCTTTTCCTCCATGGATCAGAGCTTCGGGAATCTCGGGGCCGGAGCTGGGAGCAGCAGCGGGGGCTCCAACTCCAAGGCGGCGGCGGCGGCGGCGGTGTCGTCTTCCTCCTTCCTGCAGCTGCCGCTGTCGACGGCGGCGGCGGCGTCCCCCGCGTACTACGGCTCGCCGCTCGCGCTCCTGCACCACCACGCCGCCGCTGGCGGCCCGTCGTCGCAGCAGCAGCAGCAGTTGCCGTACGCCAAGCACGCCAGCGCCGAGATGTCGGCGGCGGAGGCCGAGGCCATCAAGGACAAGATCGTCGCGCACCCGCAGTACTCGGCGCTCCTCGCCGCCTACCTCGACTGCCAGAAAGTACTAAGCTTGAGCTTCCACCCTGGCCCCTGGCATCACCGGCCGTCGGAAAAATCGCATCTTTTTATTTCTTGATTCGTCAAGCGAGATTTGCTTAATTTGATGCGTAATCTATCTATATCTATCCACGCCTGTCGCGTCCTCACGCTCACCCTCACAACATGGTGGCTATGAAATGACGCACGCGCTGTGTGGTTGCAGGTGGGCGCGCCGCCGGACGTGCTGGAGAGGCTGACGGCCATGGCGGCGAAGCTGGACGCGCGCCCGCCGGGCCGCCACGAGCCGCGCGACCCGGAGCTGGACCAGTTCATGGTCGGTCATCAATCTCGCCCTTCGTTCGTTCGTTTCATTTCCTTGTGCATCGATTCGCCACTCTAAACCTCATCTCTGCCAATCACATCACATCACATGCGGCCGCCGGCGTGCAGGAGGCGTACTGCAACGTGCTGGTCAAGTACCGGGAGGAGCTGACCCGGCCCATCGACGAGGCCATGGAGTTCCTCAAGCGGGTGGAGGCGCAGCTCGACTCCATCTCCGGCGGCGGCTCCTCCTCCGCCGCGCGCCTCTCGCTCACCGGTAAGATCGACTGACCGATCCATCGGAGCAGCAGCAGCAGGCAGCCGCTTCGTCTCCCTTCGTCTTCTTCTCGCCGCTCGCTCCCTCCTTCCTCTCTCTCGCCGTTCGTACTACATGGCGGTGGTACGGCGGCCCCGTGTTTTTATATCGCTAGTTGGAAGAGAGGCATGCCGCATTGGGTATGGTTGCTTCTGTATAGTGGGGGGTGGTTGCTCTGGATCATTGCCATTGTGAGCTAACCTGACCTGGCCGCCCTCCTCGCCCTTCCCTCTCCATTACTTTAATCGCCTCCTCCTAATTAAAAAAAATCAATTAACCATCAATCAGACAACCGTAAGCCCCAGCACAGCACGAGCTGCTAATAATAGCCTAATCACAAAAGCATTAGCGACGGGATTAGTCACTACTAAGTATCCAGCTTAGCTTTTGGTTGGCGTCGAGGGCACAGTGAGGCGCCGTGTCGCATGGCCGGGCCTCCTCTCGTTCCTCGCCATTGTTTAATCAGGCCTCTCCGCTGGCATTATCCCCTAATTATTATTAATAACTGATGGATACCAGTAGATCCAGCATGCAGCTTGGGGATGCCAAAAATTTTGGCAAAATTTTTAGATTCTCCGTCACATCGAATCTTTAAACACATGAATGAAGCGTTAAATATAGATAAAAAATAAAATTAATTACACAGTTTAGACGAAATGGACGAGACAAATCTTTTAAGCCTAATTAGACCATGATTGGATAATATTTACCAAATAAGAACGAAACTGCTACAACAGTGTTTCGCCAAAAATTTTGCCGCCTAAACAGTCCCTTGCTAGCTGGTCTGCTACACGAAGCCGCCAAAAATGAGATGAGATGAGCTCGCCCATACGCCTCCTTGCCCTTTCTTTTTCATTTCAACTGCTGGTCTGCTACACTACACATGACAATTGACAAGTGACAGCAAGCTTGCTTGCTTGTGATGTTAATTAATTAATTTAGGGTTCCAAGGCAGGAGAATCCGGCTGTTTCGTTACATCTCTGCACTGGAGTCTCCTACGCCTACATCGATGCAGCTTCGTGTACTAGTATCTTTTTTTTTTGCCTTGTGTGTGAGTTGGTATAGCTGCTGCTACTCGTAGTCGTAGCTAGCAGCATCCCATCCCTACATCTCTTCTTTTCTTGCAGCTCTAGAGACAGATCAGAGATGCATTAGGAAATGGCGCCATGGCTCATACTGTACTCAACATCTCTTCTTCTTCTCCTGTCTCAACTGTAGCAACATTGCTGGCAGGCAGCAGTTCTGCTCTGGCCTGTAGCACGTAGTAGTACTGACCCTGTTGATTTGGTTTATAATCCGTCTTATTCAGCTTATTTTTTCAGCCGGAACAGTATTTTTCTCTCACAGAAAATCAGCCAACAGTGTTTTTCAGCCGGCTTATAATTCCAGCCGAACGGCTCCACTACTACTGCAATCGTGTTGGGTTCCAGTAGCAGTAGCGGCGGTAGCAGCCCAACCTGTGCGGCTTGTGTGTGTGTGTGTGAGAGAGATGGTCGCCGTTCGTGTCTTCCGGGGGGTGCTGCCAGCCGGCCTGTTTTGCAGCTGGACGTGCAGCTCAGCTACTACAGTGCATTTGCAGGTTTGTGTTTAGGAAAAAAGTCTAAGGGCGTGTTTGTTACCGTTTGTTAAAGTTTAACACACATCACATCAATGTTCCCTCGAATGCATGGAGTACTAAATGTAGACTAATTGCATGCATGTCGACACAGATTAGGAGTAATTTACGAGACGAATCTATTAAGCCTAATTAATCCAAAATTGGAAACTTTTTGTCAAATAAGACGAAAGTGCTACAGTGTTTGTTAAATTTAACACCCCAAACCAAACACCCCCTAAATAACCCCCTAAACTATGGACCCTGGAACACATAACTCTCTGAACTATGAAACGGTCTAATTTACCCCCTGAACTATCCAAAACCGTCTATTTTACCCTCTGGGCGGTTTTCGACGGCGGTTTGCTACAGTAACAGCAGGTTTGCTACAGTGATAGTGGTTTTGTCTTTTTTATTTATTTTCGCTGAATATTTGAAAAATCATAATGAATCACAGAAAAATCATAAAATAGAAAATCTAATTTTGTTGGACTCCACATAAGTAGATCTACACAGTGAATATATAACACGGTACGCTTTAGTACAAAGTTTTTGCTGTAGCTTTAGATTAATTGGAAAATCCAATTTAGACTAAAGTTACAGCAAAAACTTTGTACTAAAGCGTACCATATTATATGTTCACTGTGTAGATCTACTCATGTGGAGTCTAACAAAATTAGATTTTCTATTTTATGATTTTTCTGTGATTTACTATGATTTTTCAAATATTCAGCGAAATTAAATAAAAAAGACAAAACCGCTATCACTGTAGCAAACTTGCTGTTACTGTAGCAAAACCGCCGTCGAAAACCGCCCAGAGGGTAAAATAAACGGTTTTGGATAGTTCACGGGGTAAATTAGACTGTTTCATAGTTTAGAGGGTTATGTGTTCCAGGGTCCATAGTTCAGGGGTTATTTAGACTTTTTCCTTTGTGTTTACGTTGGTTGCTACACAGGTCCAGGGGGAGATCTGTGGAACTGTTGTACCACACTGGCTGTGCCAAGCTGTGTACAGGAGCATAGGCTCATCTAGATATGCGTCTTATGTGGGTTGTAGTACATGTTCAGATGTTTCCCACAACAGAAATCACCAGACTCAGAAAACTGCTATGCTGCCAGCCTTAGCATAGGATGATTTGGACACCTGTTTTTGTACTGTGAAATGGTAGGATCTAATTGGATTTGTCTTGGTTTTTTGTTTATCGTTGTAGTGTCAGATAAGGAGGTCAATTTAAGATTACTCCATTTGATCCAATAACGGATGCAGGAAATCATCCACTGTTAGAGCTTGTTTTCTGACTAGGTTCAAATTTGTCGTGTATAGTTCTAGTATATATTAAGGCCTGTGATCTATTAACTCTCTGTTCCCAAATACAGTACAACTTTAACTATTTCTTGTTACAATAACATTTTTATAAAGTTTTCCAAGTTATGGTTTAATTTTGCTCTGATTTTTCAACAAATGCAATAAAAAATCAAGATCATTTTCTGTGTGACTAGTTGAGATAGGAATGTCCTGGTTCTTCCGTAAAGTTTCAGCTTTTCCACCATTTCTGTTTTAACCATTCGAATAAATAGTAGATCTTATCTTGTGCATCTGATAATGCATTTTTTGACGCTACATATGTTTCACCTATTATCCAAAAGTTGGAAAGTAACCATTCCTGTCCCAAAAATTCCATTCCCACATGCCCACATTGAGGGTTGTTTTTATGCATTCCTTTTTTATATAGAAGGATTGTTGGCAGGGTTGTTTTTATGCATTCCTTTTTTATATAGAAGGATTGTATTAGCTATTCTGTTAAATAATTCCTTGTTTTTTATTAGCTACTCCCTCTTGAAATATACAGGATCGAAGTTTGTGCTAAGTCAAAGTATCATAGGTTTGATCAAATTAGCATAATTGGATACACTATAAAAATATAGTTTCATAATTTACCTCCTTTTTTCGAAAGGCGGCAAAAGCATAACTTACCTCTTTGATGTGATAAATATTAATGTCATCCCTATATTTTTTTGGAAATTAGGATAGTCTGACTTTGGACAAAATTTGATCCCTTACTTTTTAGGATGTAGCGAGTATTGGTCATCCTGTACGCAAGGTATAAACTTAGCAAGTGATCATTTGTGCTCTGGCTTTACTTTTTATATGGATTAATGTATGAAACTAGCTTAAGAACGTTGATAAATGCATACATATGTGTTGAAGTATGAGTGCACTGCCCACCTTTCCCACATGGCTTGGGATTTTAGGTGTAATTGGTCGGTGGTACTTGCAGATAGTATGTATATATCTGCCTCTTTTAGAGGTTTCCGGCAAAGTTTCACTGCCATTTTATCAGAACATAAGCCATGTTTTGTATCTTATTATGATCTCAATTCTGAATTAAAAGCTAACAGTTTATGCAAACCAAATTAATTAGTGTGTATAAGCTTTGCCCTTGTTTACCTGCTATCTTGACTTGATGTATAAAATGTTAATGCTAGCTCAGGTTTTATAATTATTGTGATGCATATGAAAAAAAGAGACTTTAGATATACAAAAAATTAAATAGTATCTATGGGAAAATGTGTGGCAGAACCACAGCTATTCTACTAAATATACAATGCGTACAATTTTTATAGTTCACGCCTGTTGAAAGACCACAAGATATCCCTTTCTGTAAAGTATCTTTCCTGTTTGTTGACAATACATGGAAAAAGGATGCATGAACTTTCCTTGTTGAGTACCATGTATAATATGATATTTTGTTATGATACCATCATCGCGTGGCCAACAAATCCTGTTCCTGTCGCTATACCCTTATTAAAGGATCCACTACTTTTTCTACTCATCATTTGAACTAAAGTTATGGCCATGCATATATCATTGTTTATTTTGAACATTATTCACTTACACCGCGACTGGGATACTTGTATTCCCCGCCTGAAAAGTGTATTCATTGAATTACATTGGTCGCAGATAAGGATTAATACAAGCAATAATTCACTTATTCTGGTGATGTTAGTGAACAATTGTCTGATTTTTTTATATTTCCATTTCTGTTTTCCATGTATTCCCCTTCTTCAGATACATTATTACTTGGAACCTTTCTGTTTATAACCAAGAAAAACTGCTTAACATCTATTTAGTTTTTCTATGATTATTGTTTGACCTAAAATAGAATATGTTTGATGCAAAATGTACGTATAGAAGATTTATATTACAGTTTAAAAGTTTTTACTAGTTCTTGCTATTTTAATTTGCTCCCATGGATTTCTGATGATTCTGTTATCAGTTTTCTCTACAAAGTAGTGGCGAGTAGCAACATTGCATTATTTCATAGGTGTATCATGTAATGACTGGGCAGGTTCATGTAATGACAGGCCACAAATTTGTGGTCTTCACATTCTTGATTTCATCTGGTCTTGTTTGTTTTATTGTTTCAATCCTATATTAAAAATCCTTATACTATCACTTCCATTGGCAATATTCTACTAATTGTGACTGTAGCCACACTATTGCTGTTCTAAGATTCCACTGTTCGACCTACACTAGCATTCCAGAATGGATATAATTCTTTACATACAGTTATGGGCTCTCTGATGTGCTCACTTGATTAGTAGCAGTCCAGCATGGTCGAGACTGAAATACTTTGAAATTTTGACTGAATAAACCTCTGGACTGAAAACATGTGACCAACTGACCAACCAAAAACTAGTTTTGTCTGCAGATGGTAAATCAGAAGGGGTTGGCTCTTCTGAAGATGACATGGATCCAAGCGGCCGTGAGAATGACCCACTGGAGATTGACCCGCGAGCGGAGGACAAGGAGCTCAAGTATCAGCTGCTGAAGAAGTACAGTGGCTACTTGAGCAGCCTCAGGCAAGAGTTTTCCAAGAAAAAGAAGAAAGGAAAGCTCCCAAAGGAGGCCAGGCAGAAACTGCTCCACTGGTGGGAGCTGCACTACAAGTGGCCTTACCCTTCAGTAAGATATCTCCCATACCTAATTCTTGCTCATATGTATAAACACAATACCATTGTCTGTCTGTATTCAGTACAATGACAAAAGGATAACAGATATCCGTGACCTGTCTGCAACGTTAACACTACCTAAGAATTATGGAAAATTAGTGAGGAAGAATCATAAACTGAACCTGCATGTATAACATTGTTACTGAACCATTTATGTAATATCGAAGTTTGTAACAGTTGGTTAGGAAGGTCCAGTCGTAGCTGTAAACCTAGCGCGCTCATCAGAAGCACGTCGTTTGTATGGTTAAACTCTTCTTAATTACAATGATACGCAAATCTTTTGCGTATTCGAGAAAAAACATTGTTACTGAAGTAATGTTGTTGGAGCAGGAGACGGAGAAGATTGTGCTTGCAGAGTCAACAGGCCTGGACCAGAAGCAGATCAACAACTGGTTCATCAACCAGAGGAAACGGCATTGGAAGCCGTCAGAGGACATGCCTTTCGTGATGATGGAAGGGTTCCACCCGCAGAACGCCGCTGCGCTGTACATGGACGGCCCTTTCATGGCCGACGGTGTGTACCGCCTCGGTTAATGAATTATGCCGTGGACTGGACAATCCAACCATCGGACTGTCGAAATGTTTCTGTGTACCAGGAAGGATGCGTTACAATGCAAGGACATCGTTATGGAATTTTTGTTACCGTTTTCCGCTGATTGCCAAGGGGGGCTCGGTCGGTGAGTCGCTCTAGTGTCTATGGCTTGTAGTTGTCCTGTAATGTTGTTAATTTCCGCTTGACGGCTTGTAATCTAGGTGTATTTCGAACTCGAAATGTCCGTGCAAGTACCCTGGTGATTAATTCGGCATGCAGTCGCCTGTTGTATGATTGTATGGTTCAGATTGGTGGAATATGCATGTTAAAGGCGTGGCCTGTCTGAATCAAAAAAGATGTCTTGTCCTTCAGCAGATACATACTCCTACAATGAATGAACTGCAGATTACTTAAGATCTCCGTTCTTCATTCACTTATTCGGAACTCTTATTAAGATCCGCAAAGTTGACAACGTTCATGCATGTTGTGCTGGCGTTTTTTTCGTGGATCTAAATGTGGTACTGTCTGCATTATGTCTAATGCTATTCTTTGTCGTGCTGACTATACTGCTGGTCTGGTCTGCTGCTGCAGTTGGCTACTAGTGAATTGAAGTATAAGTGAATTGAGCGTATTTCTTCATCAACCTTCTTGTGAAAACGTTCTTGCCTGCTGAATGCTGAATCACTGATAGCATGTGGATGAGAAACTCTAGCCTAGAAAATAGCCTAAATAAAAATAAAAAAAAGTCAGTCAAAGATATTGAAAACAAATAAATATGGTTGAAAGTGGTTTATCTTTTTGGGCAAGGGGGGCACGAGGCAAATAGATTTTCAAAGGCAGTAGGGTCTGACGAGAGAGGAGGATCAGAGGAAACATGCATGCATATTCATGGCACTGGCAGTACCTCTGCAACGAGATTGAACAGTGTCCCGATCATGGCGACCATGTACAGGATTCCGCGGGAGCAGTGCCCGTTCCACGAACGAATCAATGAGACGAAATCCTCTCCGGCAATCACTGGCGTACGTTATTGCAGCGTATTGCCCGGAGAATCATTCCGCTGTCGCAGTGGCCACGGACCTAACCTAACCAGAAACCGTGGATCGACGCCTCTGTTTGCTTTGTGAGGAAAGGAAAGATCGGGTGGCCACTGCTGCCCCGGTTACTGTTTGCTACTGCTTCAGTTGAGTTCACCAACAACAATAGTACCTGTGGTACTTGGGTGACAGTAACACAGGAGCTGAGCTGGTGCAGTGCCTACAATGGACAGGCATGCTCCAACTCCCTGGATCATCGACAGGCAGCATACAGGAGTATATATACCTCCATCGATGCAGATGCAAATAACGCTGTCTTGCCTGACAGGCAGAAAGCAAAATGCTGCGTTCCATGACGAGGACTGCAATGCAAACTGTAACTAAAAAGCTACTAGGATCAACGCTCGGTCGCACTGTTGAAAGCCCAGTGTGCTCCCCAACAACTGACGGTTGAAACATGCTGTAAATGGATGACGCCGAGATGCCGCTTTGCGCATGACCGTTCGCTGACGCGTCGCCGTTCAGAGTACGTGCGTGCTGGGACAGTAGGAAAGCAACGGCGGCCGGGCCGGGGCATGCAAGTGGCTGCCCTGCTGGGACGGGCAGGCAAGCCATGCATATCCATCGAGAGCCAGGCAGCCTCGCACAGAAATGGAGCAGGAATTAGACGGGCCGTCGTGTCAGAGCACCACAAAGCAACAACAGCCGTCGGCTTCCTTGCTACTGTTATACTGTTTTTTTCTCTTTCGGCAGAGCTGATCTGCTGATCGCAACTGTTGTCGGCAGTAGTAGAGGTGTAGGGGTTTATTATATATGCTTTATAATATAGTATATGTAGGTGCCATCATGCAGCCTCATTCTTTGCGCAGCATTCCAGTATTTTTCAGCAAACGAATAGTACTTTCCTCTCACACAAAATCAATATAAGTATCAGCATAAACCAAATTTTAGCGAAACGAATGGGCCGCAAGTTGGTGGGTGTACATGTGGTGTGTGATTGGATGGACTGTCGATCACTGCTCATCAACAGTGTCGTCAGCAAACAGCAATGGCCTGGCAACAGTCAGCAGAGAATGAAAATCACGCCTGGAGACTTTAATAACCGGGTCAAGAAGAAACATACGAAACCATCCACACACACTGGCTGGCTGCGTCTCCGATCGAAACACGCAACAGCAGGTGGCGCCCTGGCGGCACGCTAGCTGCGGCCTCGCCAACCGTCGTCACCCCTGCACGGTCTTCTAGCTTCTCTGTCGACCACACGCTGCTCGTCGTACGTCATGGCGACATGGCGTCGTGCAAGTGCAACCAGGCCGGCGGTTTTCACGGTGAAGTGGAATTTGCCGTGCCGACGCCGCCGTGCGGGCGGATTGCATGGTTATCGCGGCGGCGTTCACGTACTGCCGCCCGGCGCTGCAGGCCGCGCGGTGGCAGGCACGCCACGTGATCCTTGACGGACGTCGACGTATTGTTGCAAGCCCAAGAAGACGTTGTAGGCCTTGCTGGTGTGGCTGCTCGTGTAGCTGGGCTGGAACGTAAAGGAGTTGGCCCAAAATCAATAAAAGCAGCCCACGAGCGGGTTGCCGGATCATCGGAACAACGGTTTGTTCCGTCGTCTGTTTCTGTTCCTTTCCTTCCTGATAACAAAACCCATTATATATACGAATAAACTTGCTACACCATATTTTTCAATTGTAATAACGCAAATGCTAGCACACGGTCGTCCGTCCTGTCCGGACGCGTGCCTCCCTAGCAAGCGAACAGACCCAACAACACCTCTATGTCTCTTTCATCTTCTATCATTGAAAATTTCCCCACTCACTCGCATATATAGGTGTCGCAACATGACCGCGCATATGACCGCCCCGCTATGCCTCACCACGTCACCTTCTCCCACCGCGCCGTGCCCTTCCCCTACCGCACCGCACCCCATCGCCAACCGCGCCGCGCCCCATCTCCCGCAAGCGAATGGCGCTGGACGACTGTGGCCGAGCAGCAGCGGCACTAGAGAAGCCGCGCTGACGGGCGCGAGCCTGGGTAGCGAGCAGGTGTAGGAGAATCACAGGAGGAGTGACGGGCTAACGTCTTGCAGCGGAGGTGTACGCTGGGCCGACGTCCCCCCTGACCTGATCTTGCTACCTACCGCATTCCCCCACTAGGTAGGTCGTGCCTGCGCGGCGACGCCGTGTTTCAGGCGTTCTAGACTTGTGTTTCAAGTGTTTGATTCGAATGTTGCAAAAATATATTTGAGATGTTGCATATGTTGCAATATCAATATATGCATGTTGCAAGCCTATGTTTTCAAGTGTTTTGGGTGTTTAAGACGTATGTTTCAAGTGTTTTATCTGAATGTTGCAAAAATAGATCTGGGTGTTGCATATACATGCATGTTGTAAGAGTAGGTTTCAAGTGTCTTAGGTATTCTATACGTATGTTGCATGTGTTTCATCTCAATGTTGCATATGTTTTGCAATGACTATCAGGTGTTTTGCAAGTGTTGCAGACATATGTTGCATGTGTTTTAGTTGTTTTCGGTCGTATGTTGCAAGTGTTTCATCTAAACGTTGCAAAAGTAGATTTGATGTTGCACATGTTGCAACGAAACCCGTCTGCTGCAGCTACTGGGGTGTGTCATGCATGCGCGTGGAAAGTGGAGGGAGATGGATCGGAGGCAGGCTAGGGGCGCGGGTCCCGGGTGTGTGATGGATGGAGTCAGGGACACGCGGCCCCGCGTGCATGTGGGCGTGGGAAGCAGAGGGGGCGCAGGCGTCCAGACGAGGAGGAACAGAGGTTCCCGCACGCGCGCTGACGCATGTGAAATGGAGCAGCAGGCGCCGACGTCCGGCCAGATGTTTGGGTGCTATACATGCCGTTGTAATAAATATTATTATGTTAGCTATCAAGGATTATGTTACACTAACACATAAACCATTTTCAGTTACGATCAGAATCAGTTTCTAGCGTTAGGTCATCCGACCATCTCTCTACTCAAGTGTCTAGATATCAATCATTTTTAGAGATAGATAAACAACCGTCTACAATTTTTTTTTCTAAAATGTAAAAATATTTTCTAGACACATGGCCTGATGGCCCATCGCTTGGGATTCCAACTTTATCCTCACACAACCTTATCCTACCGCTGCACCATAGAGTCCGTTGCGACGTTGTTTGTAGAGTCATTTATCTGTATGGATGGAAAAAATACATCTCCTTATATGGCCTCTTTTTTTTTGAACTTACCTGTATGACCCTTAAACAAAATTTTCTTCCTTCTATGGTCTTCCGTCCGTTTTTGGCACTTGAGGGTGTTAAGTCAAGGGGACCATTTACCCTTGGTGAAAAAAATGCAGAATTTTATTTGTTTATTGTACATTTGGAGCAATATTACGCAAATAAGTTTTAAAATGTACAGGTAAGTTTGGAGTAATATTACACAAATAAGTTTTAAAAAGTACAACAGAAAAATAAAATTGCATTTTATTTTTTTCGCTAGGGGTAAAATGGTTATTTTATCCTTGACTTAACACCGTCGAGTAGCAAAAATGGACGAAAGGCCATAGAAAGAAGAAAATTTCGTTTTAGAGCTATACAAGTAAGTTCAAAAATAAAAAGGCCACATACGGAAGATGTATTTTTTTCATGGCCATACAGGTAAATATATCTCTTGTTTGTAGACCAGTAAGTTCTAGGTTAAGTCCAGTTGCGTAAGAATATTTTGGGCCAAGCCAGTTCGGTTTATGTACCCATTTTTCATTTTTGCCAGACAAATTTTACACGCATTACACTTCCTATTTGAAGCACAATTCATTTCATTTTAACAGATATAGTCATAATTATATCCCTAAAGTACATTAAAAATTGAAACAATGAAATATTGTATTCAGAATGCAAAATGTTTCTATTGTATAATAACATGTTTAATTAGAACTAAATTTTTTTAGTTAAGTGTTTAAACCATGGAATCTGTCATAGACTTACCCTATATACATTGGTTTTAAAAGAATAAAAAATGAAACAAATGCAAACAAGTCTGGGCTCTAAGCCTCTAACCAGTGGTGGGCTCCACGATCTGTAGGCGATTGGGCTTCAAAATGTGACGTGCACGATTCAGCCTGTTGGGCCACACACGGTTCAGCCTGCTCGGCTTCTTACGTTTTTCTATTGTTCTTTGTTTGAGCAGAGCAACGCAGAGCTCGCGCACATTCTTTCCTGACTTTTCTTGGGATTTTTTTCTTATTATCGAATTAAAATGTGCTGGCATAAATTGATTTCATTTGTGAACCAAACCTGAATTTTGTTTTGGTATTGGGAGTAGTACAATTATAAAACTGAAATGCCAAAAAATGTTTTTTTTACTGCAATCCAAAATATATCACAGAACAATGAATTTTGCTACTAGAATAATTCAAATATGCTAAGGGATAATAAACTGTTATACTCACAATGCAAATATCCTATGAAATACAGAATTACGACTACTTGAACAATATAAAATAAAACATACGACAATAAATCACACTGTTGGAACATCTTATGGAAAGTGGAACAGAACATTTGCATTGGTCTAGTATAAAAAAGCATTCAAGTATAGAATTCCTTTTAGAAGAAGAAATTTCTATTATGGCCTTTACACAAGCCATGCACTCAACTATCCATTCTACTAGCTACCGTTTAAAAAAAGAATACAAAACATATGGAAGACAGTAATCTTGAAATCTATCAATAAATATTCATCCGTGCTTTGTGAAGATGTCCATAACAATTGCCTCCAAGGTGCAGCATGCCAAAAAAAATTTATGTGCATCCTACTTTTCTTGTAAGGACTAGAATCAAGTCCATTAGGTTGCTCTGAAGATAACCTGCAAATAAAAGTATATTGTAGTGTTGTCAAATATAACATCATGTCGACTCAACTATATTTCCCTACGTAAAGTGTTACGGTTCTCATAGTTGAATCTACTCCCTGTAGTCAATTTCTAGAAAAATTAGCTACATCTCATTGAGATAGACATAGAAATACAGTTTGGATACAATGTTTGGACATGTTACATAAAGAAACGTTGAAATTATTGCTTCAAATGTTGACTATAGTAGCTCAATATTTTGAATATGTAAGTTCAACATCCTTATGTAAAAAAATTTCAACGGTACAACCAAAGTGTTTTTGCTTAGGTTTGGTATCAACTGTTCTGAATTCTTGAGAGTCGTTAAACCACGTAAATCATGAAATCGGTATCATAGTAAGACTCTACACATTGATCATATCATGCAACAGAATTTTTTTTATCTAAAACAACAAAAAAAGAAGCCTAACACATGCAAAACAGTCTGGGCTCTACCGCTGGTGGCCTACATGATTGCTAGGTTACTGGGCTAAAAAGGTTGGTCGTGTGCTCTTGGGCAGGCTGTTCGATATGGAGACATTTCCTTATGTTTATCATGGAAAAAAGTTCTACTAAAAAAATTATGGAAAAAGTTCAATTTACGCGGTTGTTCGATTTTCTCTCTACTATAAAATCATTTTTTATCTCCCTTATCTTTTAAAACTGTTTGTTTTTTGCACCTTAGGTGGTTTGCTGATGTGGCGCCACGTCAGAGGGGGTGGTAAACCAGACTAAATCAAAAATTTAGGGAGGTAAATCGGACTAGAAATATTTTTGAAAAAAATCATAAAATATATTTATTTTTCATGGAAAATTACGTAATTAAATCCTAAAATCTAGTTTAATCTTTTTAGAAAAGGGAATACATATTAATAATATCCCAGCCTCTGCATCGACCGATGCATATAGCTATTTCTTATTACAGACACCAACACTACAACCCAACACGAGAGCAGCTACCACATACGCACACCAAAATAGCCTTGACCTGCCAAGATCCACACGCACACACCGCAACATTCAACTCACGCCACAATAGTGACGACCAACACTGATTGACAGGCACGGGATTCCAAAGTGACGCCTCCAAGGAGAGACATGACGCCACCGTCGCCTGACCAGAAGGTTAAGGCATTATACCCAGGAACAACGCGCTACACAAAGGGGAGAGAGCCGATCGATAGACGCTTCCAAGGAAGAATGCGGCACCCGAAGGCGTCACCGTCATTGGTCCTAGGAACACGGCTTTCGCCATAGCGCCTCACCCCCGTGTGCGATACAGGCCAATGCCCATACTCACTGCGCCGGCCACCACCCATCAGCGAAGCCAACCTGGCCCCGCTGCCACCGACCAAACCTTTGGCACCAACTGCCGGGCGGTAGATGTGGCCCCACACAGCACCGCCGCACATCGAGGTCACTGCAGACTGCCGCTGCTAGCTCTGGCATCTGTTGTCATCATTTTTGGCCTCTGCCAATTGCATCGGGCAGTCCCCGTCGGATCTACCCCGCCTTCGGAAGTCCAGCCAGCACGCCCTTGCCAGATCCCCGCGTGCCAACCCCGAACCATCAATGTGCGTCAATAAGACCAGATCTAACCGGCGAAGATGGATTCGCCGTCCATGAGCCGAAATCCGAAGACCGAAGACCTCGACGACAAGCAACCACCTCCACCACCAATGATCCCTCCACGATGCACCGGATCCGGTCCTTGTCGCCGCTCAATCTGTGTCGCTACGCTGCTCTCCTCCAAACACGCCAAACCGCGACATCGCCCTGGTCGCAGCCTCGCAGGGCAACGCACCAAGCTCCGCCGCTGCAAGCGCCAGCCTAGGCTCTGGCCGACGCCACCGCAGCCGCAGAAGGCGGGCCAGCCGAGCACCACACTGCCCTAGCTCGGCCGCATCCCGCCGGACCACGATCACCCGCGCCACCACTCCGCCGTCGCGCGAGATTATGTGACGAAAGAAGAGCCTTGGAGATTGCCTGCACTACCATTGAAGCACACCGCACAGACCACCTTCGCCCCTTAGGTGCCAGTGAGTCCTGGAGAGAAGCCAGAGAACTGGATCTCTCCCAGGAGGACACGGGAACAGCAACGCCCACCGGAGGCTACGGCTGTGGCTTCCTCCTGCGCCGCCGGGCCCGTCGCGACAATTTTTGGCCATGAGCCGAGCGAAGTGGCGCACCTCCTCCTCCGCGCTGAGGCCCGGAGCCATTGGCCCGCACCAGCAGCGTCAGCGCCGACACCACGACGACCGCCCCGCCGCCAGTGCCAGCAGCAGCACCGCAGACGACTCTGCCTCCTCCAATGGGCCGGCCCCTGCAGCTCCCCTCCTCCGCCAACTCGCCAACCTCGCGTGCCAGGCCCCACCGCCGCCATCCCGGCGAGCCGCGCTAGCCTAGCCGGTGGTCCTCTCCGGCGGCGGCGCGGCGGAAGAGGGAAGGAGGGTTGGAGGCGGCGGCGGCTCAGGAGCCACCCGAGTCGCCTGCGTGGGGGCGACGCGGGGGAAGCCAATCTAGTTTAATCTTAGAAAATTTGTTTTACCTTGGAAAATTATGTAACTAGTTTCATGTTTCTTTTTCTAAAATCATGCTATCTTATGGTGCTGGTTGAAATCGTTTGAATCTTGATAGGCTCATTTTGGTGCTTATTTACTAGCAGAAACCTCGTATTTGTTATAATTACTCGATATTGATCGTCCGACCACGTAGAAACGCCAGTGAAGCGTCATTAGGACTACGTATGTGCGACATGGCTATGCAAAAAATCTGTGTCATAGGAAGACTCCATACATTGATGATATCATCGCAAATATATATACATTTTGATCTAGAAAAACAAATAAGGAGCGAAACTGCGAAACTCATGCAAAGACAGTATGGGCTCTACTGCTGTTTTTTTCTTGAGAAATAGCTGTACCGCTGGAGGCCTACATGATTGCTACGTTACTGGGCTGAAAAGATTGGTCGTATGCTCTTTTGGGCCGGTTGGGCTGTTCTATATGGAAGGCAGTTTCTCACGTTTCTCCATGTTGTTTTCTCTGTGAAAGAAAGTTTCTAGTGTTCTTTTCTTGATTTATGTCGGGAGAAATGTTTTTACGGGGAAAAAAAATTATGCCGGCACCAAACCATTTCTTTTAGTGATCAAAACCTAAATTCCGATAAAAAACCCTAAATTTAACTAACGTCGCATATAATATTAATCATAATAACATCGAATATATCAACCACTACGGGCATCATCTTCCCCCGGAGAGGTCGGATATGGTGCCGGCGCTCATCATCGTCGACGAGCAGGCGCACGACATGACGTGCAGCCCTTTCCTCTGGACCAGAGCGAGCATGTCGAAGCTCAGCTCCGCGCGCGTCATCTCCGGCAGCGGCGCCTCGCCGTCAAGGTACTGCAGAACCTGCTGCATGCTGGGCCTCGCGTCCGCCGACGGGTGCGAGCACAGCAGCCCAACCTTGAGCGCAAGGCACGCCTCTTCGGAGCTGAACTCTCCGCGCAGCCTCGGATCCACCGCCTCGACGAGCGTCTCGCCGTGCCAGTGCTGGAGCACCCAGTCGACCAGCAGCGTCTGGCCGGCGATCGGCCTCCGCCCACACGTGACCTCGAGCACGAACGTGCCGAAGGCGAAGACGTCGGTGAGAGGGGTGGCCCTGCCCGTCCGCACCAGCTCCGGCGCCAGGTACCCCGTGGTGCCAACCACGCGGGTGGTCTGCGGGTGGTCACCGTGCCAGGGAAAAATTTATCGGCGATAAAATTTTGATAAACCCGATAATCCCGTTTATCACTGAGGTCCGATAAATTTTATTTATCACCGAGATTCCAAATTTTACTAGTCTACCTACATGAAATTGTGATATTCTCTTATATCAATACTATTATATGCTAGTTCTTAATATTAAATGCTTTAGAGACAACTTATATAATTTTCTAGAGAAATTATGTATTTTTTTGTTTTATTTTTGACCGAGAAATTTTCCGATAAATCCGATAAACCCGTTTATCGGTGACCTCCGGTATTTTTTTTTCTACCGGTAATGTGAACCTTGCACCGTGCTCGTACAGCTTCGCGAGGCCGAAGTCGCCAAGCCGCGCGTTCATCTCGCCGTCGAGGAGCACGTTGCTGGTCTTGATGTCCCGGTGGACAACCACCTTCTCCCACCTCTCGTGCAGGTAGTGCAGCCCGGCCGCGACGCCCCTGATGACCCGGAACCTCCGATCCCAGTCCAGGGTTGGGGCGACGTCGTCGGCATCGTCGCCGTCGCCGTCTCCCTGGCCGCCGCCGCCGTGGAGGTACCTGTCGAGGCTGCCGTTGGGCATGTAGTCGTACACGAGGATGAGCTCGTCCTTGCGGCGGCAGTATCCGAGCAGCCGCACGAGGTTCCGGTGCCGGATGCGGCCGATGCTCACGATCTCCGCGACGAACTCCTTCATCCCTTGCCTGGACCCGTGCGACACCTTCTTGACGGCGACCTCGACGCCGGACTTCCGGAGCACGCCGCGGAACACTATGCCGAAGCCTCCGGCGCCCAGCAGGTGCGTGTCCCTGAACCCTCGCGTGGCGTGGAACAGGTCCTTGTACGCGAACCGGTGCGGGCCGAACTCGCTCTCCCAGTCCTCGCGCAGCTCCGTGTACCGCAGCCGCCGCCGCACGAGCAGGACCAAGGCGGCGCCCGCGGCGAGGACGACGGCGGCGCTCGCGATCGGCAGGACGATCTCCAGGAGCTTCGAGCGCGCGTTGGACGACGACGACACCTGGGGCAGCTTCGGCAGCCTGGCGACGTCGATCGCCGGCGCCGATCTGCCGTTCGTGCCGAGGCTCCAGCCGAGCACGTAGTGCCGCGAGTTCCCCGGCCCGGTCGCCGACGAGAAGCCGACGTACGACGGCTCCGCCAGCACGGCGGACAGGTTCTGGACGTAGGAGAGCAGCGGGTTCACGGGCTTCGCCATGCCAAGCGGCGCCATGGTCACGTCGATCCGCGTGGCGTCGCCGTCGTAGTCCACCCACACCTGCATCGCGTCGCGGCTGATGAGGCTGAGGTTCTGGAAGCTGCTGCTGCCGTTGTTGTTGTCGGAGTAGTAGCCGGCGTCGTGGGACTGCACGGAGGCGAGGCTGTTGACGTCGATGCCGACGTGGTTGGCGCTGATGTCGTGGAACTCGATGTTCTGCACAGTGTCGAGCTCCACGGCGAGCATGTGGTTGCTCGCGTTGCCGTCGTCCTGGGTGTTGGTGAGGCCCAGGTACTGGTCCGTCAGCGCGGTCGACAGGTCCGTGGTGGGCGCGACGACGAAGGCCAGCCCATGCGTGCTGAAGTCGAGGTAGCTGGATACGATGCCGAAGACGAAGGCCACCGAGAAGGACCGCACGGCGGCCGTCGTCGTGCCGTTCGTGGACGACGGGGACCCCTGTGGAAGCGGCCCGCGAAGGCGCAGGGGAGACGGGTGGAACGCGTGGCCTTTCTCGTGGGTCGTGCCGTTGGTCAGCTCCACGAGGCCGGCCGGCGTCACCATGGCGGAGCCGTCGAGGGTAAGGTTCGCGCCGGCGAAGCCGTTGTAGACGAACTGGTCGCCGTCGTCTGTGGCGGCGGAGGCGGCTGGAAGAAGGACAAGGCCAACGGAGAGGATGACGGGGAGCAGGTGGTGACAGGGCATGTGTGCCACCATTCATGCGAATGGTGACGTGCTATGCTAGCTTCTGTCTGCAGTGGCGTGCGCGAGTGTGTGCAAGAGATTCGTAGCGACTAGCCGGAAACGGAAAGAAACTTGCAAAGCAGGCGCGAGATGTCAGGTTAATTGACAGGATAATCTAAAGACGCTTCTTTTTCCGGACACAGTGCCACAGCTAGCTCATCGGTGATGTGCACATTTGAACGCCGTCGGAACGAACGTGGACGAGGACGACGACGACGACGACGACGTCCAGACGGCGGCCGGCTGGCCGGCCGGAATACATGAAACGACCAATCCGGTCAGACAGTCATCAGTCAACCTGTCCCAATCGTGTCAGTGTCGTGTAATCGTACTGACGACTGATGGCATACATCTGGCCTGTTTGCAACCGCAACTTGTTCAGGGCTGATTTAGATTGCAAATTTTTTCAACCTTTGTTACGGTACTATTTTTGTTTGTATTTAGTAATTAATGTCTAATTATGGATTAATTAGTTTCGTAAGATTCGTCTCGTGATTTATAATCAAACTGTATAATTAATTATTTTTTATCTATATTTAATATTTTATGCATGTGTCTAAAGATTCGATGTGATAGAAAAATTTTAGAATCCAAACAAGCCTCAGTCCAGGTCACGCGGACAGCGTGGGTACACCGCGCGCGCGTGTTTGGACTTGTCCAGTCCGCTGTCGAATCGTCTGTCCGCGGTCCAGTCCAGTGTCGAATCATCTGTCCGCACGCGTGTTCATATTTTTAAAATTCCATCACATCGAATGTTTGACACAGAATATTAAATATAAACGAAAAAAATTAATTATATAATTAGATAAAAAATCATAAGACAAATCTTTTGAGTCTAATTAATTTATAATTAGACACTAATTGACAAATGCAAATGAAATGCTATAGTAACCAAAGCCAAAAAATTTCGCGAAAACACACCACCCAAAATCTCTGCTAGATGGTTGTTAGACTACCCACATTGTGGCTGTGTTTAGTTCCTCAATTTAGAGTACTAAAATTCACTACTGTAGTATTTTATTTGTATTTGATAATAACTGTCCAACCGTTGACTAATTAGGCTTAAAACGTTCGTCTCGCAAAGTACAACCAAACTATACAATTAGTTTTTGATTTTATCCATATTTAGTACTCCATGTATATATCGCAAGTTTGATGTGACGGAAAATATTTTTTTTTGCATAATACACTTTTCAATGAAAAACACAGCCGTGTTATTTTGCCGATGCTTGAAACCTCTTTTTTCGTTTGAGCCTCGATGCCACACACTGCAGGATGGAATTGAAGCATCGGAAAATCAAGCATCGAGGAAAGTTCATGCATCGATGCCTGTCTGGGGAGAAAAAATGTGACCCCAATTGCTTCTGACATGCTGTTCTGATGCGATGCTTGCCACTGCAGCTCTTTATGAAAATGGAGTACCGGTGTTGACTCGAATATTTGAGTATCACCACACTGTAGCTAGTCTTAGTACACATCTATTCCTGGGCCTTATTCACTTCCCCTCCCAACCCAAAATATTTCCTCTTCCACCCATCACATCAAATCTTTCGACGCATGCATGGAACATTAAATGTAGGTAAAAAAGATAACTAATTGAATAGTTTGTCTGTAAATGTCGGGACGAATCTTTTGAGCCTAGTTAGTCCATAATTAGATAAATTTTGTCAAATAACAACGAAAGATGCTACAGTAACTTTTCAGCTACTTTTCGCAAAGTAAACACACCCCAAGTTCTAGAGTTAAATTCAATGCAGAGCGTGTTATTCAATACTAACCTTGGCCTTGTTTAGTTTTTAAATTTCTCCCTTAAATTTCACTGTAAAAAAGAAGATTCTCTGTCACATCGAAATACCGGCACATATATGGAGTACTAAATATAGATAAAATTAAAAACTAATTACACAGTTTTGTTGTACTTTGCGAGACGAACATTTTGAGACTAATTAGTCAAAATTTAGATAATTTTTACCAAATACAAACGAAATGCTACAGTACACATTTATGACGCTACAATATATTTGGTGACCACCAATTCGGTGATCCAAACACGGCCCTTGTCCGCGTGCTTGTTCATATGTAGAGATCTCATGTGTTAGATCAACTACCAACTCAACTCTTCGCTCACTGAGCCAACTAACCAACTCGATTGAAACTATGACCCAACTCAACTCACCAATTTTTTAACTAGGGGCCGGTTTAGTTTTCATAAAATTTTGCAAAATTTTTCAGATTCCCCGTCACATCGAATCTTTAGACACATGCATGAAGCATTAAATATAGATAAAAAATAAAACTAATTACACAGTTTAGACAAAATGGACGAGACGAATCTTTTAAGCCTAATTAGACTATGATTGAACACTAATTGTCAAATAACAACAAAACGTGCTACAGGGTCATTTTACAAAAAAAAAAATTTGCAACTGAACAAGTCCTGGGATGAACCGTGAAAAAAAAATCCATTCACAATTACAAATTACTGTGTCAGGAGACAACCCAACAACAACTACAACAAGGCATCTTTACCCAGGAGACAAAGAGCCCATATCTTTACACCGTCTATTGCACTACATTTTTTTCCAAGTTTTTTCACAAGAGATTCTTGTGCTAACTGTATGGCTCCCTTCCCTACTACATTTGTAGTTTTGGCTTTGCCTGCCAACCTAGAGCTTTGACGTTGTGGCACGATAGCAGCTGGTTCATTTGGTAAAATTCATGCATTTTGCTGAAATGAATTTATAAAGCAGAGCTATTTATGTACGCACCTTTTTCCTTTCCCAAATTACCATCACCTCACAATCAACAAATACATGCAAGGGCACATTTATGTGTGCATACACATATAAAATAAGAAGGTAGCTATGCTAGTGTACACATCATACAAAATCCGTATATGCACATTATCTTTCTTGCACAAGGTCGGAAATGCTCTGGATGCTGTCTACTGATGAAGGATATGACATCACGTACGAGTCAAACCCTTCATTTTGCATCACTGCCAGCATCTGGAAGCTCAGATGCGCTGGAACAAGCTCCGGCAGTGCCATCTCACCATTGAGGTACTGCAGGACCTGGCGCATGCTGGGCCTTGCTTCAGGGAAGGGATGAGAGCATAGCAACCCTACCTTTAGTCCCATGCATGCCTCATCAGCATTGTAGTCACCTTGGAGTTTTGCATCCACTGTATCAACTAGCGATGTCTTGTTCCAATGCTCCACCACCCAATCTACCAGCATGATTTGGTTGTCTTCTGAGTCCTGCATGATGGGTTTTTGCCCACATATGACCTCAAGGACAAATACGCCGAAGGCGAAAATGTCGGTCAAAGTGGTCGCCTTACTGGTGCGGCCGAGCTCGGGGGCGAGGTATCCTATGGTGCCAACAACATGCGAGGTTTGTGGGTTGGCACTATGGTCATACAACATCGCCAGCCCAAAGTCCCCTAACCGGCCATTCATACCACTGTCAAGTAACACATTGCTCGCCTTGATGTCCCGGTGGACGACGACCTTCTCCCATTCCTCGTGGAGGTAGAGCAAGCCGGACGCGATGCCTTTGATGATACCAAGCCTCTGTGCCCAATTCAGAGTAGCCGTGCTCTCTTGGCAATAGAGATACTTGTCGAGGCTGCCGTTGGACATGTACTCATACACCAGAAGTAGCTCACCTTTTCGACGGCAATAGCCGAGCAATTGGACAAGGTTTGGATGCTGCATGCGCCCGATGCTAACGATCTCGGCGACGAATTCCTTCATACCCTGCTTCGAGTTGTGTGACACCTTCTTCACGGCGATCTCAGATTTCGACGCCAGAAGAACTCCCCTGTATACTTTCCCAAATCCTCCGATTCCCAGTAGATTTTTGTTCTTAAATCCATCAGTCGCCCGGAACAAATCCTTGTACGAGAACCGGTGTGGCCCAAACTCAACCTCCCAATCTTCCCTCAATTCAGTGTATTTTAGCTGCCTTCTCCTAAGTAGAACAAGAACGGTGCCAACAAATAGAACTAGTGCAGCAGTGGCTATTGGCAGGATGATTTCCAGGACCTTGGATCTTGGCTTTGGGAACTCACGGGGTAGTTTCGGCAGCTTGGCGATGTCGATGGCCGGCGCAGGTCCGTCCATGGCGAAGCTCCATCCAAGAACGTAGTGTCTTGAGTCGACCAAGCCCGTGGACGACGAGAAGCCGATGTACGCCATGTCCGGGATCACCGTCGAGAGATCGTATGCCGCCGAGAGCAGCGGCCTGGCAGGTTTGCCTATCGTCAGGGGAGCCAAGGTCACGTCGATCTTCTTGGCCGCGCCGTCGTAGTCCACCCACGCCTGCATCGCCTCGTGGCTGATCAGCGTCAGGTTGCGGAAGCCGCCGCCGCCGTCGTCGGGGTAGTAGCCGGCGTCGGTGGAGTTCACCGAGACGAGGCTGTTGACGTCGATCCCGACGTGGTTGTCGCTGATGTCCCGGAACTCGTTGTTCTTCATGGTGTCCAGCTCCACCGCGAAGATGCGGTTGGTGGCGTTGCCGTTGTTGCTGCTGTTGAGGATGCCGAGGTACTGCGCCGCCATCGCGGACGAGAAGTCGGTGGTCGGAGCCACGAAGAACGCGATGCCGTTGGCGCTCACGTCCGGGTAGCCGGAGAGGATGCCGAACACGAAGGAGGCGGAGAAGGACCGCACGGCGCCCCCGGCGGCGGGTTTCGTCGTGTTCTGGTCCCGGAAGCGCAGCTGGGTCGGGTAGATGGCGTGGCCTTTCTGCCGGAGTGTGCCGTTGGTGAGCTCGAGGAGGCCGCTTGACGTGACGGATGCAGCGCCGTCGAGGATGAGGTTGCTGCCGGTGAAGCCGGAGTAGGTGAACCGGTCATCTTCACCGGCGGTGAGGGCTACAAGGTGGAGGAGGCCCACGAGTAGGAAGCATATCGGCAGAAGCTTCTTGCCTGCCATGGTGATTTCTTTGTATTCCATCATGGATTATTGGAGGCAGCTAACTGCAATTGCATCCTCTAAAAAAAAAAGGCTAACAATTGCACAGACGCAAATTGTGGAGTAGTGCACGAGTAAGTTGACACCAAAACAAGGAAGGGATAGGTGAAAGTGTGAAACCAAAGCAAAGAAGCTAAGATTTACTTTGTGAAACCAAAACAAGGGATAGGTGACACAGAGACCAGACGACTGACGAGTTAAGGGATATGACAAGATCACAAGAGGACAAAATGAGACGATCGAGGGGGAAGGAGCACCATGGACCAAAATTGTTTCTATGAATTTTTTTTGTTAGTGTGACAAAAAATTCTTGAGCATGCGTGTAATCCCTCCCCCATATACTACTACCCAAACACTTTTCCCAGCCAGGTAAATTATTATAAACACTACAACCCAAACACTTTTCCCAACCAGGCAGAAAGCCGGGCTGGCTGCCCGTCTCAAATCAAATGTCCATGTTAATCATTTTAAACGAAGACGGTCAAAAGGACCACCTCTGAAAATGGTATTTTAAAAGGCATGTGAATTACAACGTCTGCCTTCGAAAATAAAAAAGCTTTAGGTTCTAGAGCCAGCTCCAACTTCTGAAGCCGCCGTCGCCGAGGCTCCTCCGCGCACGCATCGCCTGAAGCGTATATATCCCACCACCATCAGTGCCCGCTCCCATCGGCCTAGATGCTCCATCGCCTAGATTTGCAGGCTCCGAATTCCCGCCGCCCTACACACCCGCATATCTGCAAAGGGGGAGAGGGAAGAGTGAGGGAGATGAAGAGGGGGGGGAGAGGGAGATGGAGTGAGTTGTACCTGCCCTGCCACCGCCGTGATGTTGTCCCATCGGATCCGCCTGCCCTCATCGGATTAGGCCACCCTCCACCGGATCTAGCCAAGTCCTCCATGGATAGGGCCCCAGACACAACTATGTGTGGCCAGTGGCAGGGTCCGAGGGCAAAACCTGCTGCCCATCCTCCTTGCCTCCATGCTAGAGAGGGAGGCGCCCTCGTCTCCTCCTCACGTCCACACCGGTGAGGGAGGTGCGCATAGAGAGGGAGGTGCTTGCGCATGGAGAGAGAGAGAGGGACCACAGAGGGAGCTGCAGGAGACGAAGGCGCTCGCGCAACTCGCAACCGGAGACGAAGGCATCCATCTCCTCGTGTGCACATGTAGAGGGAGAGAGCTGAGGACTTTTGTTGGTGCGGCGGCTGGGTGGTCAGAGAGGTGGAGATAGGGGGTTGCATATATACTTAGGGTTTGGAGTGGGCTACTAAGTGGGCCTTGAGCCTCTAAAAATGGCTCCATTTTTAAGGCGGATCTCGTAAGAGGCCCGCCTTTGTTAATGAATTTTGGGAGACAAGTAATTTGTAATCACCTCCGATAAATACTTCCTCCATCCATAAGTCTCCATCGTCTGAGAAAAAAAGTTTTCCAAGAGTCTCCATCATTAGATCGGGACCACGGTTTGCCTCGTCTACACGCGCCCATGACTCCTCACACGCTGCGCATTTGTTGCTTTGGCTGTTCTCCTGTCGCATTAAATATCTCTCCATCCGCTCCCATTAGGAATCCATCCAATGCCCTCCACCATTACATACGTGAGTGGGCTAAGAACGGACGGACGTGAGCGCGTGGGGTTACAAACGTGAACGTGGCAGACGAACGGAAGTGGGGCACTAAGAGGACCGCAGCGATTAAATGGGAAATCGGCACTCGTTCGCTGCTCGTTTGCTGCTCCTTGGTCACAGTGTCGAAGGCCAAAACGATAGAGACTCATGGACGGAGAGAGTACATCTTAAGAGACAGACAATTTGTGACCACCTCCATAAATGAAACGACCACCTCCGTAAATACATTTCGAGCGATGGACATTTTGTGACCGCCTTTGAAAATCCTCAGGTATTTTAGGAGACAGGTAAATTCTGTGACCGCTTTCGTTAATGTCTAGGCAGTGTCTCGTAAAATTATTTATGTATTAGTAAAAATCCAATGTTTTCTTCTTTGTGTTTGTGATTAATGTGGTAATTTTTAGGCCCTCGGCGAGCTGGTGGCTCTTTTTAACACTATTGTCTCGACGGAGGGAGTAATAGATGACGGTGTGCTGGTACATTTTGTTTTCTGATCAGGTTTAGCAGATCTTGTCTACTTGCCGGAAGACCAGAGTTCAACTTGAACTAAATGCTTGGTTATTTGTCAAGATTTTCATACCGATGAGAGCAAGTATAATAGCACACTGTAAGCTAGCTAAATATTAAGGTGGAGAGAGGAGAGAAGAGAGAGCATAAGTGGCCTATAAGGTTAGAGCCAGTTTTAGCATAAGAACCAAGAAAACTTATGAGGAAGACAACTGGACCATGTATTAATAGTGATGGACTAACTATTATATGAGTAGGCTGAGAGAAGGCTGCAAAGAAATCTTACAGCCAGCAGCCGACTGTATTATTAGCCTTGCTATGATTATCCTCGAGTGAAACATGATTTTTTAAGTTGATACGCTAGTCCTTTCCCTATTTTTTTTATAAAAAAGCTAGGACTTTTTTTTTTACTGAAGTTTGATACTTAAGTTTCTCAAATGTAGATTCTTCATATGGAATGAAATTTGTACTCCCTCTCTTCCAAAATAAAAGTCGTTCTCGTTTCCCGAGAAGTCAATATTTTTTAACCTTGGCCAATTATATATAAAAAATATTAATATTTATAATATATACTTAGTATCATTAGATAGATCGTTAGATATTTTTATAAACTTTTTTGGAGATATAAATATTGCATATATTTTCTACAAACTTAGTTAAAGTTGAAAAAGTTTAAGGGCGCGTTTGATGCGGCTTCGGCAGCTCCGGCTCCTCCTGCGATTTTCACTATAGCGACACTGTTTATCGGAGCTGATTTTCTCTCTCCCCCTCTCCCTCTCACAACGTAGATGAGAGCCGGTGAAGCCAGTTTTTTTATAGCTTCACTGGCTCCTGGTGTCGCTGCGAGAGGGAGGAGGAGAGAGAAAATCAGCTCTGATAAACAGTGCCGCTACAGTGAAAACGCAGGAGGAGCTGGAGCTGCCGAAGCCTCACCAAATGGTCCTAAGACTAGCCGCAGTAGATACTCTAAAGTGATACTCTAAAGCTTTAGAGTATGAATATAGAGTAAAAACTGCTGTACTGGATACTCTAAAACGATACTCTATCTTTTCTCTCACTCTATATTTAGAGTGGTACAGTGCTTATTCTATAGTGGGCAGTGGCGGGCCTCACTAACTAAATAAAGGAAAAAATGCTATAACTCACAAACCAAAAATCCAAATTAAATTCCGATTGCACCATTAAATTCGTCTCAATAAATCCTTCAAAACTAGATCACACATGGATATATTTAGATAAAGTGACAAGTGGGTCCCACAGTGGATAGAGTGGATAGAGGATGATATAGAGGATGGATGAGTGCGGAAGAATTGAATATAGAGGAGAGAATCTTGCTGACTAGGACGTATAGAGGATGAATATAGAGGTCAATGAGTGCGGATAGCATGCAACAACTGCCTGCACAGCCCGAAGAGAAAACTGCTGTCCATCTACCATTTATTTTGGGGGTGTTTAGTTCCTAAAGTTGGAGCGCCAAAAGTCACTATAGCGACATTGTAGCATTTCGTTTGTATTTGATAATAATTGTTCAACCGTTGACTAATTAGGCTCAAAACGTTCGTCTCGCAAAGTACAACCAAACTGTACAATTAGTTTTTGATTTTATCCACATTTACCACTCCATACATATATCGCAAGTTTGATACAACGAAAAATCTTTTTTTACATAGTGCACTTTTCCATGGATCTAAACACAGCCTTTAATAGATTTTAGTACGAAGTCGCCCTTGGCGTCTTTGAACGAACGACGCATGCCGAACGCTGACGGGAACAGCTCAGGCATTGTCCCGTCTGATAAACTTCATAGCAGTCCCAATCTGCTAGAAAAGTTTAATAGATGTCATGCTCACTCGTCAATTCAATAAGATGCCGTGTTGAGCGGTCCCAATTTGCTGTCATTGTTGCATGTCGATGAAGGAATCCCGAAACTTCTCGCTCGTTTGGCATCATCTACAGCGGGCGTCAAACTATGAGAAGCAAGGTCGTGCACATGCTCCGGTTTTATTCGTTTCACTTTCACAAGACTAAGACGACGGTGACTTTATGAGCACTCTTAAGTCAACTCAAAGCGCAGAACGTGAACGTGATCCCCGCAAGAAACTGCAAACGACAAGTAGTGAAATGTGAAATGAAGCAATGCTTCTGTTCTGCGTTTTTCTTCATAGCTCTGAAAAATATAGCACGCATGGTATGGACATTGGACCAGGTAGGTATAGCAAACACATCCAGACTAACTCCTATAACGCCAAAAAAAATGGAAAACAAAAATGTGCACGGGCCAGACAGTGGGCCACAATATCTTAATTCGAATGGTAAACGGTGAAAACAGTTCGAAAAAGAATAAGGAAAAAGTCTACTTTTCCTCCCCCAATTTTCACGAAAGTCCGTTTTTCCTCCCTTAACTTCAAAACCGGGCAAATCACCTCTCTCAACTTTTCAAACCGTGCATTTTACCTCCCTGGAGCGGTTGTGAAGGCGGTTTTGCTACAGTAAACAGTGTTTTGCTACAGTGAGGCGGTTTTGTCTTTTTCTTTTTTTATTTATTTCGGCTGAATCTTTGAAAAATCATAGTAAATCACAGAAAAATCATAAAATAAAAAATCCAATTTTTTTGCACTCCACATGAGTAGATCTACACATTGAACATATAATATGGTATGCTTTAGTACAAAATTTTTGCTATGAAGGTTTTGCCTTTTTCTTTTTTATTTATTTCGGCTAAATCTTTGAAAAATCATAGTAAATTACAGAAAAATCATAAAATGGAAAATCTAATTTTGTTGGACTCCATATGAGCATATCTACACAGTGAATATATAATATGGTATGCTTTAGTACAAAATTTTTGCTACCAAGGTTTTGTCTTTTTCTTTTTTATTTATTTGGCTGAATCTTTGAAAAATCATAGTAAATCACAGAAAAATCATAAAATAGAAAGTCTAATTTTTTTGGACTCCACATGAGTAGATCTACATAGTGAACATATAATACGGTATGCTTTAATCCAACAAAATAATTATAGAAGCTGCAGCTATGAATTATTTCAATTAATTACATAAAAGCATAGATCTAAAGCTACAATAAAAATGTTGTACTAAAGCATACCATATTATATGTTCAGTGTGTAGATATGCTCATGTGGAGTCCAACAAAATTAGATTTTTCATTTTATGATGTTTCTGTAATTTACTATGATTTTTCAAAGATTTAGCCGAAATAAATAAAAAAGAAAAAGACAAAACCTTCATAGCTAAAACTTTGTACTAAAGCATACCATATTATATGTTCAATGTGTAGATCTACTCATGTGGAGTGCAACAAAATTAGATTTTTCATTTTATGATTTTTCTGTGATTTACTATGATTTTTCAAAGATTCAGCCGAAATAAATAAAAAAGAAAAAGACAAAACCGCCTCACTGTAGCAAAACCACCGTTTAATGTAGTAAAACCGCCTTCGAAACCGCTCCAAGGAGGTAAAATGCACGGTTTGAAAAGTTGAGGGAGGTGATTTACCCGGTTTTGGAGTTGAGGGAGGAAAAGCGGACTTTCGTGAAAGTTGAGGGAGGAAAAGTAGACTTTTTCCAAAGAATAAAGCCTGGGCCCATGGAGTATGGATTTTGAAGTTCAGCAAAGAATTGCCCAAATAGACCCAATCAGTTACGCTCACTACTGGGCGAATTGGGCTGGTCTGGCAATTGAAAGCCCATGTAGTCCTATTGCCCGATGTGCTACAATGATATTTTTAGAGTGGGAAGCTTTGACGGTCTTTGGAGGCAACAATAATGAACAACCTGTCCAAAGCATGGGTGGAAGTGGAACGTACCTAGTAGGGATTGTTTCTTGAAGCTCTTTTATTCATTAACCTCAAAGAAAAATAATATATCCTCTTACCTAAAAGATAACTTTGGAAACAAATCATAATCATTAAAACAAAATTCCGATCCTTTTTGCCGCTCTATGATAGTTATAGGATACCTCATCAATATATTACAGATATTCATAATCCATTTGATTATAACTCCTTACAAGCATTCCAGAGTAAATAATATAATTAATACACTTGTTTCGATTATAATATCTCTCTAGGCTAAATCAAACGGAAACACCAAAGTTCTAAGCTTGCAATGAAGCTTGGTGAACTTCCATTCCCCTAGACATTTCTGAGCACGAACATAGCTAAATGCTAATATAAAGTCAGAAATATGAACACCACTAGACGTGTGCATACCATGGCCAGCACCAATGAACTTTGTGGGAAAACAAAACAAAATGAGATCAGTTGATCATAATGGTTTAGTTGTAGTTTGTATTCTTACCATGCAAGTATTGATAACAAGTAATATAATATATGCTTTTCCCAACTATCCCAAACTCTGAACTCAGACTCTCCATACTCATCACATATCTCACCACTCAAACTTCCCTCACCACACCCTTAACACTCTCAAATCAACGAGGTAGCCTCTACGTGCACTTCTCTTCAATGATCTTAAGCCAGACCTATGTTTGAGGGAGAAAAGTAGCACAGAGAAGACTAGCGGGCTCAATCAGTCCACATGAGTGATCATGATCGAGATCACAACTATATGAGAAGGGGAAAGGTGAGTCCACCCCTAAGTCCTATAACATAACTAACATGGTGGAATATGTTTTCTGGATGGGGCTATCATCACTTATCGGCTACCATTATGATACATTGAATTCAATGCAAACTAATATAATGTAACATCTAGTCTGGATACCATGTCTACTACTATTGATTACTACCATACTTGACGTTATAACAAGGCACCTACTCAAAGTAAACACTAAGCAGTAGAGAAGAAACCTATGCTACAAAACAAGACTCAGATAAAGAGTGATAAGCCTCTACAAAACTACTTTATTCTTTTTTTGGGAACTACTAAACTACTTTGGTCTAGACTTAGAATAATGCAAGTGAGTTGTAAAATGAAATTGTTCAAAGTAAATATCTACTCCGAAAAGTGCTGAATGAAATCATCCACACTGCCTCTTCGTCCTGCTCGCTCCGCCTCTCACTCCTGCAAAATTTGTTCGTTGATATGTGGACCCGGTCACACTCTCCACTCACCAGCCGTTACCGCTCTAGCTACCTTGGCTCCTCCTATCTGTGCTGCTGCACCCGCACGTCACCTCCCCCATCCACTCATGCCCTACCCCGCCTTCTCCTTATCTGCTTTGCTCCTCTCACCTCCTCCCATATGCTCTATCCACTCCTATGCCCTACCTCTCCTCCTATAATCCTCGCTGCTGCATGCTGCCCTCCTACCATCCACTGTGACCTAACCTCATCTCCCACCTGCTTGCAAAGATGACACGTGAGGTAGACATAACATACCTGCACACACAACATTTCCCTAGCCGTTCCCTACATTAGTGTGTCATCGTGTTGTGGGCTCTAACCGTCGGACACCTCCGACCCAAGCCTACTTGATAGCGAGTGCCATTACAGCTGCAGTCTACTCAGTGCACTAGCCTTGGGGATCTAGCTACATCATTCTACAACTCGTTGGCGAGCATGATCCCCGCCACTGCCATGAAACTAGGCATCTGCACTCCCTCAGGTGAGTCCCTAAACCAGCATTGCTTATGGGGTGGGATTTGGGGCGAGTGTGGTTGTGCTGTGCAGTGTCTTATAGGGTGGGATAGTGTCTGTGATGTATCTAGCGATCGTCTATTTTCATGCCATGTTCATCAAGTTTACATTATAAATTGAGAAAACTCAGATAGAAATAAATGTGTATCTGCATCAAGAGTTGGCTCCTTTGTTTTCCGATGATTCAACTATTTAATCCAATAAATCACCAAAACTATTTTCTAATTCAATAGGTTACCATAATAAGATATTTGCTACTTTAATGGATCACCAACGATATGGAAAGTCTTATTGATTTTTGTTCTCATGGCGATGCACAGGAAAAATCCTAGTAGAGAAAATAACTTAATTGAATACTCAGAGTCTTATAAAAGGAAAGATACAAGAGTTTTACCAGAAATCCTGAAGACTTCTTTTAGAGCCCACAAGACTAGCTAGCTCAACTCGACTCTAACTCCCAACTAAACTATTCTATATCTACATCTCGAGAGTGATGGAGGATTGCTCCCTTGTGGTGTGTGTTGCAACTGAAGTGAGGGGGTCATATTATAGATTGGAGGTGCCTTGGAAGAGTGGAGATGCTTCCCTTGATCCTATGGAATATTCCTTCTTGGTGGGCCATCTAATCCAAGTGAAGCTCCATCGAAATAAACTAACATTGATCCAGAGTCATAATATGAGGATACTTGGGATTTGGTTTAATTTCTTGATCGTATTGTTCTGTACTTTCTCGTTGATTTCTCCTTGTGGAGCTAGCAATGGTTCCACTGAAGAACCCTTGGATTTGTGCATCACAAATAGTTGGAAACACTTGTCCTTTCTCGAGATGTAGTATGACTTGGTGAGCTTTTCAGGTGTCAGGAGATTGAGGGAGGTGTCCATGGATGCATCGTGGAGATCGCCATAAATTAGTTTATGGGAGGTACCAAGTAACAAAAATAGGTAATCGTTGTCACCTTCTTAGGAGGCTACACGTGTATATTAATTAATATAGTCAAGAATAGTTGTTGATGTGTCATTCACAAAGAAGGATACAAATACATTCTAAGATTGTTATGATGATCAAATACTCACTTCTTATCTCTATTATTGTAAATAACTAAATAGTAAACACCCTTTTCCCATTAAAACCTCAAAGGTTAGAACATCATCTCCCTCCTGATAGGTCAGACATAGCTCCAAAGCTCATCATTGATGATGGAGGACATGACACTATATATGGATCCAGTCCCTTATTTTGCAATAGGGCTAGCATGTTGAAGCTTAGTTGTGTTGACTCCAACTTTGGAACTGGTGAGTCTCCATCAAGGTAATCCATTACTTTTTGCATACTTGGCCTTGCGCTTGCAGAAGGGTGAGAGCATAGCAGTCCAAGCTTTAGTACAAGGTATGCTTCTTCAATGTTGTAGTTTCCTTTCAGCTTTGTATCCACTGTGGCAAGGAGAGACCCATTGTGCCAATGCTCAAGTACCCAATCGACCAACAAAAGTTGGTCGCCTTGTTCATCTTCCTTGATAGGCCTTTGTCCACATGTGACCTCAAGGAGGAACGTACCAAAAGCAAAAACATCTGTAAGAGGTGATGCCTTGCCTGTGCGTACTAGCTCTGGAGCAAGGTAACCCATGGTGCCAACCATATGTGTAGTCTGGGGATCAGTACCATGGTCATATAACCTCGCGAGACCAAAGTCACCGAGCCGTCCATTCATTTCTTTGTCAAGGAGTACATTGCTTGCCTTGATATCACGATGAATGACAACTTTTTCCCACTTCTCATGAAGGTACAACAAACTGGATGCAACACCTTTGATGATATGCATCCTCTGAGTCCAATCCAACACTGGCTTTGCTTCTTCATAATGCAAATATTTATCGAGGCTGCCATTAAACATGTAGTCATACACCAAAAGGAGTTCACCTTTCCTCCGACAATAGCCAAGTAACTGCACAAGGTTGCGGTGTCGGATGCGGCCAATACTAACAACCTCAGCGACAAACTCCTTCATTCCCTGCCTTGATTCATGTGACACCCTCTTCACAGCCACCTCTAGTTTAGACTTTGGAAGCACTCCTCTATACACCCTGCCAAACCCGCCTTGTCCAAGAAGATGCTTGTCCTTGAATCCATCAGTTCCATTGAACAAATCCTTATACGAGAACCGGTGCGGTCCGAAATCGGCTTCCCAATCTTCACGTAGCTCAGCATACCTCATTCTTCTTCTCACAAGCACAACCACAAGAGTCCCTAGAGTGACAATGAACAATGCAGTGGCAATAGGCAGCAAGATCTCCAGGACCTTGGATCGTGGCTTCGGGCCGAGACGAGGTAGCTTTGGCAGCTTAGCGACATCGATCGCCGGAGCAGGTCCATCCACGGCGAAGCTCCAGCCAAGAATGTAGTGCCGAGAATTGATGGGGCCAGTTGCAGAAGAGAAGCCGACGTATGACGGCTCAGCTAGCACGTCAGAGAGGTTGTAGCGTGTAGAAACAAGAGGCCTTACTGGTTTGGACATGCCAATCAGAGCGACGGTGACGTCGACGCGTGCTTCCTCCGCGTCGTACTCCACCCACGCCTGCATCACCTCGCCGCTGATGAGGTCCACGCCATGGAAGCTCCCGTTGGTGTCGTCGTAGTACCCCGCCGGGTTCGCGGCCACGGAGTGGAGGCCGTTGACATCGATGCCGATGTGGTTGTTGTTCACGTCCTGGAACTCGACGTTCTGCATGGTGTCGATCTCGGCGGCGAAGAAGCGGTTGGTGGCGTTGCCGTTGTCGTCGATGTTGGCCAGGCCCATGTACTGCGCGGCCAGCGCGGAGGAGAAGTCCGTGCCGCGCGCCACGATGAAGGCGATGCCATGGCAGCTGAGCCCCGGGTAGGTGGTCTGGATGGCGAACGCGAAGGAAGACGAGAAGGAGCGCGCCGTTCCGCTGGGTGATGTGCGGAGGCGCACGGGCGCCGGGTGGAACGCGTGGCCCTTGAGCTGGACCGTGCCGTTGGTGAGCTCCAGGAGGCCGTCCGCCGTGACGATCGCCGTGCCGTCCAGGGTGAGGTTGGCACCGGTGAAGCCGGAGAAGACGAACTGGTCCTGGTCGGTACTGACTGCCTCTGCAGGGTTCAGGCAGCGGAAGAGAAGGATGGTAAGGAAGGTGATGACACCTATGCGAGCCATGGCCTCTGAAAATCTCCACAGAGTTGCTGAACCGATCTGTGGAGACTGGAGAGTGACTGAACTGTGCCAATGGCTGCTGGTTAGTGTACGGGTTTCCCTGACGCATTAGGACCTGCAATTGCTAATACGTCGTTGTCTCAAGTCTGAACGTGAGTTGCTGCTTGCTTGGTGCTGGAAGCAGAGACCAATTTCCTTCTTGTGTCCATTTCGTCTACCAGTCGTTGGTCAGAGAAGGCGATACATCAACAAGAGAATTTCCTGACACATCATCAGCAATTGCCGTAAGCCATCGCTAGCAGTTCGTACTATATATAAATGTTGCTTCTGGCGTCCAAGTCTTCTATGGCTGCTAGTTTTTCCATGTATGAACAAATGGGAAAAGAACACAGCGTATTTGTGACGTCTGTGTTCCTAGCGGCAATTGACTTTTTCGTTCATTTCCGTTTACTATGCATGAGTCCACATGTATTTAATTGTGTTCACTTGTATTGACACGCAAGAATGATTCTGCATACCTCAGTACAAAACTTAATATAGCACATCATTGATCATTCTACCTGGTGCTGGTCTTATTTAGTAGTAGAGTCTTGAAATCTAGTTCTTTTTTTAAAAAAAACGTTATTTCCACAGATCAGTCCAAGATTCCAAATCATGCGTGTTAAGAACTGATACTGAAATGCCGTGTTCAAATTTTAGTAGGCTGTGGCCAGGATAACACATATTGTTTTCGCCTAGTAGTCATGTTGGCTGACGTGATTGTGATGTTCTCCTTTTCTAGAGAAGAAACATGGTCCACTGCTTTAATCATTTGGACATTATGATTCCACACACGGAAAAGCTAGTGAAGGAAGATTACTCTTATAACAGAAGACTAATCTTTTCTTCCACACATTCCTAGTCACAGAATTCAGTATCTACATTGACAGCATCTACATTGAAGGATATATGGTTTAAAGAAACAAAAACGACATGGAAACGGAAGGCACGCAGCTCATGTTATCACTTCTCATCAAGGGCTGGACATTGTAGTCATCGTCGCCATCGACGAAGGGTAAGACATAACATACGAGTCGAACCCTTCGTTCTGCATCAGCGCAAGGGATTCGAAGCTCGGGTGTGTCGGCGCCAGCTCCGGTAGCGGCACGTCTCCGCTTAGGTACTTGGAGACTTGCCGCATGCTAGGCCTCGCGCTGGAAAGCGGGTGAGAGCATAGCAACCCTATCTTGAGAGCCAGGGATGCCTCACCAACGTTGTAGCTTCCATGGAGCCTGGCATCCACGGTGTCAGTCACTGATCCTTGGTGCCAGTGCTCAACAACCCAGTCAACCAACAAGAGCTGGTCACCGTTGGAGCTCTGCCTGATGGGCCTCTGGCCACAGGTGACTTCAAGAACGAACACGCCGAAGGCGAAAACATCCGACAAAGGCGTCGCCTTGCTGCTGCGGCCAAGCTCGGGAGCAAGGTACCCTATGGTTCCGACAACATGAGTGGTATGTGGGTCGGTACCATGGTCATACAACCTTGCCAGGCCAAAGTCACCAAGCCGGCCATTCATGTCGTTGTCAAGCAGAACATTGCTTGCCTTGATGTCACGGTGGATGATTACTTTCTCCCACTCTTCGTGGAGATAGAGCAGCCCGGACGCGATCCCCTTGATGATCCGGAACCTTTGGTCCCAATTCAGAATTGGCATATCATGATCACCGCCATACAAGTGCTTGTCAAGGCTTCCGTTCGACATGTACTCATAGACAAGGAGAAGTTCACCTTTTCGCCTGCAGTAACCTAGTAACTGCACAAGGTTGCGGTGCTGCAAGCGGCCAATGCTAACAACCTCTGCTATGAATTCCTTCATACCTTGCTTCGAGTCATGTGACACCTTCTTGACGGCGATCTCCATTTTCGACACCGGAAGCACTCCCTTGTACACCCTCCCAAACCCTCCAACCCCAAGCAGGTTTTTGTTCTTGAATCCTTCTGTTGCATTGAACAAGTCCTTGTACGAGAACCGGTGCGGCCCAAACTCGACCTCCCAATCTTCTCGCACCTCGGTGTACCGCAGCCGCCTCCGCACCAGGAGAACGGCAATGGCACCCATGGCCAAGACGACTGCTGCAGTGGCTACCGGCGGGACGATCTCTGCCAGTTTGGCTCGGTGTTTGGGGCCAAAGCGAGGCAGCTTTGGCAACTTGGCTATGTCGATGGCCGGAGCAGGTCCGTCCATGGCGAAGCTCCAACCGAGAACGTAGTGCCGCGAGTTGAACGAGCCTGTCGCCGACGCAAGCCACGTCGGTGAGCACCGTGGAGAGGTCGAATGCAGTGGAGAGCAGCGGCCTCCTGGGCTTGGCCACTCTCAGGGGAGCCAAGGTCACATCGACACGCTTCCTCTCGCCGTCGTAGTCCACCCACACCTGCATCGCCACGCCGCTCGCGAGCGTCAGGTTGCGGAAGACGCCGCCGTCATCGTCGTCGTAGTAGCCGGCGCTGGCCGAGGCGATGGAGACGAGGCTGTCCACGTCGACACCGACGTGGTTGCTGTTATGAACGACGTATGGAATATGAAGTAAAACGAAATTAATCATAGCGGAGACACATGATTTAACATGAAAAACCCCTCCAATGCGAAGGGGAAAAACCACGGGTACCAGCCAACAACAATCTCACTATCTCAAGAGTTCTAGGTTACACGCCTGTAGCGGCTTACAAGAGAACCACATCTCCATGAAACCCTAGCAAGGGTATATGTACCATACCGCGGCCGGCCCAGCCTTCGGCTTCTGCGGGCCTCCACTTCGCTCCGTCAGAAGCCCGGCCTATATCCTAGAGTGAATTTGGAACAACTCCAACAAACTCCACCTTGATACAAATTCATCTTGTATCATAAATCAACCCATCATCCTGAACAACAAAGATAGAAAACCACGGGTGCCAACAATAGTCTCTTGGACTATTCAATTAAACCAATTAAGCTTGAGCATAACTCAAACTTAGCAACAGGAATATGCTTTGTCATCATATCAGCAGGATTATCATGAATACTAATCTTGCATACCTTTAGCTTACCTTTTTCAATCACATCACACACAAAATGATACTTGATATCTATGTGCTTAGTTCTCTCATGGAACATCTGATCTTTAGTGAGATAAATTGCACTTTGAGTGTCACAGTGCAAACTTATGCAAGATTCAATTCCATTGAGTTCAGCGTACAAACCTTTCAACCATATTAATTCTTTGCACGCTTCACAAATAGCCATATATTCTGCTTCAGTAGTAGACAAAGCAACAACAGACTGTAACGTAGCCCTCCAACTCACAGCATAACTGCCAACAGTAAATACATAACCAGTAATTGATCTTCGCCTGTCCAGATCAGCAGCATAATCAGAATTCACATAACCAATGAGACTCTTATCAGTTCTTCCAAACTTCAAACAGGAATCTGCTGTGCCTCTGAGGTACCTGAAAATCCACTGAACTGCCCTCCAATGTTCTTTGCCAGGATTAGACATATATCTACTAACAAGACTCATAGCATATGATAAATCTGGACAATAGCAAACCATGGCATACATCAAAGACCCAACAACACTAGAATAAGGAACCCTTCACATGTACTCAATCTCTGCATTTATACTAGGACACTGAGCAGCTGACAACTTAAAGTGAGGTGCAATAGGGGTACTAACAGCCTTAGCATTTTGCATATTGAAACGCTGAAGAACTTTCTTGATATAATTTTGTTGACTAAGAAATAGCAAACCAGATTTTCTGTCTCTACTAATTTCCATACCAAGATTTTTTTAGCACTACCAAGATCTTTCATATCAAACTCACTACTTAACAACTTCTTTAACTTAGTGATTTCAATCTTGCTCTTGGCAGCAATCAACAATGTGGGTCTCGCTCCGTCAGAAACCCAGCCTATATCCTGGAGTGAATTTGAAACAACTCCAAACAGTTGCCGTTGATGTCGCGGAACTCGTTGTTCTGGTCGGTGTCGAGCTCGACGCCGAAGAGGTGGTCGGCGGCGTCGCCGTTGGTGTTGCCGTTGACGAGGCCGATGTACTGGCTCGGGAACGCGGCGGCGAGGTCGTAACTGGGCGGCGCGACGAAGAGGATGCCGAACACGAAGCACGCCGAGAACGACCGCGCTGTGGCCGTCGTTGCCGTTGCCGTTGCACGTCTCGCGGAAACGGAGCTGGGCTGGGTGAATGGCGTGCACCTTCTGCCGGAGCGTGCCGTTGGTGAGCTCCAGCAGGCCCGACGGCGTGACCACGGCCGCGCCGTCGAGGGTGACGTTGGCGCCCGCGAAGCCGGAGTAGACGAACTGGTCGTCGGCGCTGCCGGCCTCGACGCCGAATGCGAGGACGATGCACAAGGAGATGCAGAGCAGTTTCCTGCAACCGCGGGGCGTGGACGAGGACGACGTAGCTTCGTGTTGCACGGAGAAGAAAGGAAGGCAAATGTCTGATGCGTTTGGTGATGGTTGGCTTGCATTTTTGCTTACTGCAAAAACTGTGCCAAACCAAGAGCTCAGCATCGGATATACATTGGGATAAAAAAATCACCGAGATATAATATTACACACAAATCACCGAGATATTACGCGCGCGAATGCTAGTGTGTGAAAGACAACGGAGAAGAGGAACAGAGAATGTTGTCTGGGTCTTGGTTAGGTAGGTGAATTGACAGCTCTGTTATAGTTGGATTTCAGAGGACAACCTTGTGTGATGGGGTTCAATCAACTGAGACCAAACTTGAAGTAGGAGCATCTGTTTCAGAGTTTCCGTTTGGGAAGGCAAGAACTTCGTGCGGGCTTGCAGAAATTTCACAAGAGAAAATAAGAGAAAATATAAAAATATTCACAATCATATCTTATCTTACTACTGCTACTCCAACAGAGATTTTACATTAATTCTTACTAGGTGTGCTAGAAAAAAAATGAATCCTAGAATTTTATCTCACCATAACTCATTAGAGGCTCTAACAGAGCTTCCATGTTAATTCTTACCGGATACGCTAAAAAAGGATAATTCCTAAAAAGTTTCTCAATAATCAGAAACAACGGGAGCCCCCATAGTAATGTTCATCGTATGCTAGAAAAAAAAATTCTAGACCACAATAATTAGAAACATTTGGCCTTAATTTAGTAGTCTCTAATCATTGTCATCGATAATAGTCATCGAATCTATTCTGTTTCATTAAAAATTTATCTACCTCTATCATTGTAAAAAATACATAAAGTGACAGCTCTAATTTTATGTTTAAATTACCCATCTAGGTCATTATAAAAGATAATTCAAAATCAATTCAAAATAACCACATAAATTTGCATCTAATTTACACACCTTTTCCATTATGAAAGATAATTAAAAATAACCTTTAACTTTGTATCTAAATTATCTACATATCTATCATTATAAAAGGCAATTTAAATTAATATACTTGATTGACACATTTGTCATTATGAAAGATAACCAAAATAGCCCCAACGTTTGCATTCAAATTACCTTTAACCCAAACAAGAAATTCAGTCCAAAGTAGAGGTTAGCAATCAATAGAGTTCAGGTCTACCATACTATCGAAGATACGAGAACAGGATACCTCACCGCCTGTATTCTGACCCAGAACTGTTGACACGGGCTGAAGACGTCGAGTATGAGGCCCATGTACACATGTGCTATCCATTCTGATTCCTATGCGCAGATGTGCTGATCCATATTGCTAGAGTAAATACTTTGAAAGGTCCTTGTTTGGTTTTGGTAATTGAGTGACAACTTAGGTGGACTAATATGTGGTTATGTGAGATACACAGGAGATTAGTCCACATGTGATGGTGTCATGAAGGAGCTCATTGCATATGAGACATGACATGGAGTCATGTGACCAAGATGGAGAAGATCAAGATGAGGCTTGGCTCGAAGGACCGGTTGTGAAGGTGAAGGGCAAGTTGAGGCTTTGAAGCGAAGGACCATGCGATGGTGAAGCTTGGGCAAGACTTGGCACCGACGGACCAATGCAACGGTGAAGAGCAAGTGAGGTCAAGATCGATGAACCAATACGGTCACGTGATGATATGAAGTGAATCATATCATTTGGTGATTGATTGGTGCATGTGTTGCATCAATGTCGGAGGAGATGGAGTGGAATGCGCAAGGCTAAGGTATAACCTAGGGCATTTCCATTTCACCGGTGATAGGTGTGTAGAGAAGTTTATGACCGGGTTTAGGATAGATGGCCGTACTATCAAGAGGGGCAAACTTGTTTGCATATCGGTCATCTAGTGCCACTTGAGCGATCTAACTGTGCATACGTGTTAGGATCGAGTGGCGAGGCAAGTTGAGTGCCTAATTCCTTCGAAAATGATTATGAAAATGCTAACACACGTGCACAAGGTGGTGATCACTTGTTGGTGTTGACACATTTGCGAAGGCGATGAAGTTTGAGCGGAAGAAAGGGTTTGGGTCTCTCTCTCCCTCCCGCCGAGCTTGCGAGCGCGAGATTCAGGCGTTTTCGAGGAGTTGAAAAGCCTATTTTCCACTATGCCGGAAGTCGGAAAAGAAACGGAGGCGAATGGAGGTCACAGAGGTGACCGGACGCTGCACCGGACGCAGTCATGGTATGACCGGACGCGTCCGGTCAGTACAGCGCAGACGCGGGTGTTAGGGTTTGTAACCGGCGCGTCCGGTCACTCGCGGGACCAGCGCGTCTGGTCTTGCGCCCAGAAGGAACTGAGGTTCGCAGAGGACGATCGGACGCGGGGCGCGTCCGGTCACACATGATCGGACGCGTCCGATCGTTGAAGGTGCTTACTGGACTCTAACCGGACGCGGGCACTGTCGCGTCCGGTCGTTGCAAGGAGCGCATCCGGTCATGTCATTGCGCGCGCGATGCCGTGCGATCGGCGCGTCCGGTCATTGCCAGGGGCGCGTCCGGTCTTTGCTTCGCGGGCGCGCGGGTCAGTGCGATCGGCGCGTCCGGTCGTTCGAAGCGGCGCGTCCGGTCATTCGACGGGCGCGTCCGGTCGTTGGTTTGACCGTTGGGGTCAGTGACCGTTGGAGGATCGGACGCGGTTGAGCGCGTCCGGTCAGTTACGACCGGCGCATTCGGTCGTCCCGAAAAAGGACCTAGTGAAGGGGTAACGACTCTATTTGACCGTGGGGTTATAAATAGATGCCTTGGCTGGCTGTGGCCGGGTGCTGAGCACACTTTAGCCTTGGTGGCTTGTGTGGTAGTGCTTGGGAGCCCTCTAACTCACTCATGCTTGATAGTGTTCATCGGATCGAGTGAGAGAGCGATTCTAGTGCGATTGCATCGTGAGGTTGCATCGAGTGGCACTAAGTGATCGTGTTGCAAGCCGGTAGTGCTTGATACTCTTGGAGGTTGCCACCTCCTAGACGGCTTGGTGGCTTGTGGCTCTGTCGAAGCTCGCAAGAAGATTGTGCGAGGCTCCGGAGAAGCTTTGTGAGGGGGATTGTGCTCACCCCGCGGGGATCGCGAAGAGCAACTCTAGTTGAGCGTGTCATTGAGTTACCTCACTTGAGAGTGGTGTCTTGCGGTGCCTTGCGGGGCGTGCCTTGAGGGGCAAGTGACTTGAGGGTCACACTGAGGAACCATCTAAGTGTTGGTCGACACAACGGGGACGTAGCTTGGTGGCAACCAAGTGAACCTCGGGAGAAAATCACCGTGTCAACTTTGTCTACTCTTCTCGGTGGTTTGCATTCATGCAACACAAGCTTGTATTTACTTTCATATATACTTGTGCTTGTGTAGTTGCTCTCGTAACTAGTTTGCTTGTGTAGCTCGCTAGTTATCTTCTTGCTTGTGTAGCTAGAAGCTTCCCCTTTGCGTGACTAATTTGGTTTGTGTAACCTTGTTAGTCACATTGCTTAGTTTGTGTAGCTAAGTGATTTGCGCTCTCTAATTTGGCATTAGTTGCCTTGTTATTGAGCATTACTAGTGAGCTTAGGCTTTGTGCGCTTTGCTTACTAGAATTGTGTAGGAGCTCCCTTTTGCTTGCAAAGTACTAGTGCATAGGTTTGTGTGACCTTGCTCTAGAATTAAATAGGAGAGCTCTTGCTAAGGAAAGCACCTTAGTTGCTTAATTAGGATCTTTGTGAGGTGCTTGAGAACTTAGTTAGAGGGGTGAAGTCTTGGCTAGACCGATAAGTTTAATTCCGCATTTGTTTTTGGTTAGCCAACACGCTTAAGTTTTAGAAAGGACTATTCACCCCCCTCTAGTCCGTCATCTCGACCCTACAAGTGGTATCGGAGCCGGGTCTCTCATTTGTGGTCTTCACCGACTCGAGAGGATGGCGGCTTATGGGCTAGATGTTGAGTGTCCACACATTTTTGATGGCACACACTTTGCACGGTGGAGAAATTGGATGACATGCAATTTTAAGTTTATTTCTCCTCAATTGTGGTGGATCGTAGATGTGGGCTTTTCCTTTGCAATTGATAAAAAGAATGCAACTCAAGCGCAAAGTAAATGCCTACATCTCGATAGCCAAGCTACTAATGTTTTTTATCGATCTATGGATAGTAGCATACTTTATGAGATCATAGACTTCGAGTCCTCCCATGAAATTTGGGTGTTTCTAAATGAGAAATATGGGGTGATCTCCAATGATGATGAGCCCAAGGAAGAGGCGCATGAGGATGTTGAGCATGACCACAACAAGGTAGTTGTGAAGGATTGCTCCACCTCACGGTCAAGTGATGACAAAGATGATCATATCACAAGATCACTTGACAAGAAAAATAATAATGCCACAAGTGATGCAAGCAATGATTCTACTCCATGCACACTTGATGGTGAAGATGATGGCTATGAGAGTGATGCTTCGACAAGCTCTTCAACATCACCACATTGTTCCATGTCACATGGTGACACTAAGGTATCTATTGGTGGTTTTGTTGTTGATTGTGATGGTCCAAATTTTGAGCTTCTATATAAACTCTCAAAGGCCCTAATAAATGAGATGGCAAAAACAAGTAAATTGAAAAATGAAAACTCATTTCTAAAAACCACATGTGAACAACAAAAGCATCTACTTTATGTTACTACTTGTTCACATGAGGAGCTAAAATTGGCTCATGAGGAACTTAGTGTTGCTCATGATAATTTGGCACAAGAACATGCTTTACTCACTAAGAAGCCTTCTAATGAAGAAACCAAGTCTAGTGAGAGCTCATCATTTGGGTCAAATGATCAATCACATATTACTAACCCTTGTGATGTAGGCAAGAAGCATGTATCCACCTCTTGTGATGATTTATTAGATATGCCATGTTCTTCACAATTAAATGCTTGTTTTACTTCTATGTCTTGTGAGACTAACCTTTTGAAGGAGAACAATGAGCTTAAAAGTGAAGTGAAGAATTTGAGCAACAAGTTAGAGAGGTGCTACAACTCAAAAGTCACCTTTAAGCACATGATGAAGACTCAAAAAAACGTTGGTGACAAAAGTGGCCTTGGCTTCAAGAAGAAAATAACAAGGGGTGAAAGAAAGCAAGAAAAGAGGATGAAGAGGCTACTCCAAAAGAAGCTCTCGCATTCTATGTGCTATCGATGCCATGAAGCGGGACATCTTGCTAATGGTTGCCCAAACATTGAGAAGCTCAAGAAGATGAAAGAAGAAGAGAGGCTAAAGCATGTCAAGTGCTTCAAGTGCCGCACTTGGGGTCATCTCACCTCAATGTGCCCAACCAAGCAATTAGTAAAGCAACAAATAAAGCCTCAACCAAAGCCACTAGTTGAGCAAGAGAAAACACCCCAAGAGCAAATCAAGATCAACCATGAAGATGATGGTGACTTGATGAAGAAGAAGAAAACAAGAAAGGGTGGAAGAGCAAAACATCCAATGCAAATTCAAGATGTCAAGATGATGAGCAAGAATCAAGATGAGAAGAAAGTACATGCTCACATCAAGTGCTTCAAATGTGGAGACATGGGACACTTCGCCTCGGGGTGTCCTACCAAGCTTGAGAAGAAGGCTCAAGCAACTCATGAGAGGCAAGGGAATGAAGAGCATCATATGAGCAAAGAAGAAAAGGCTCAATCAAAGAGAAGATGCTACTCATGCCGGGAAAGGGGACACATGGCACATTCATGTCCCCTAGGTAACACTTCTAAGCATATTTCAATTGATGATACTAATGTGCTTAGAAAGGATGTAAATGGTACCTCTATGGTTGCTATTGCAAAACATTCTGCTACTCATACTAAGGCAATGCCTAAGTATGTTGCACCTAACTTGAGAGGACCCAAACTTGTTTGGGTACCATTAAAAGTGGATGAATGTGTGTAGGTACCATGGCATTGGAGGCTTGACTCAAATTGATTTCATATTTATCATTATATGTTGACTCAAGTATTGAAGCTTATTGCAATTCTATCCCAATGCTAAGTCAAAATGAGTGAAGTCCAAAGTACTACAACATACAAGTGTCATGATCAAGTTGTGGATGATTTATTGGAATTATTTGATGGCTTGCAAATTTTCAAGTTGAAAGCTTGTTATGAATAATCATGAGCTAACCAAGGTATATCTCTTGTTGATTATTTTATTTGGGTGCATATGAGTTGATTGAATTGGATAAATGTGCAATGTTGCTTGCGATGAGATGATTGAATGGATTAAAAGCTTAGTGATCAAGTTTGGATTGGTTTGTGTTGGATAAATTCATAAGATGACATTTAGTAAGTGGATTGGATGGATATATATATCTTATGAAAGTATTCAAACAAGTTAGTTTCAAGTTTGATTCATATTTGATGAAGTATTGCTCAATGTATTAAAATCTGTCCAAAATTAAAAATCTGAGCTAGCAGTGATCTTAGCCATGTTTGAGTGAACAAATCTATTTGGATTGGCTTGAAATTTGGAATACATGCTCTACACTTATGAAAGAAGATGCTGTAGAAATTTCATGAGAAGTGGATAAGAGATGCTTCGGTTTTGGAGTGCATCGTGTCAGCTATAGTGCAGCAGTTTTCAGCATGTAGCAGTTGTGGAAGATTTGAAATCTAGTAGCAATCTAGAAGTCAAAAGAAGTTCAAATTTTTACAGTTGCTAGATGACTTAGTGAAGCACATCTCCACCAAATTTCATGGCATTTAGATCCGTACATTGTGAGACATGAATTATTCTTTGAAGGGTACAGAATCTGCCAGAAAAGTGACAATCATTGGATTAATCTAGAGTCACTTTAATTGAAAGGTCCTCAAGTTGGAAACATGTTTATAAGTGGTTGATGTACCTAAGTTTGGTTTTGGATTGATCTAGAATCATGAAGAGCAATGAGTATAAGAACATTTGATTGTGGAATGTACTTGGTATACATGTTTAGTACTCAAATTTGAAGATCAAGATCAAACTTAAGATGAAGATGAAGTTTAAGTTCTAGTGATGATTAGAGATCATTTTGTAGAAAGAAAAGGACTTAAACAAGTAGAAAGAGTTGGACTCAAATATAGATTCAAGGATTATTCATCAAGATTGAGTTCATCATTTGGATCAATCAAACTATATCATTTCAAGTGAGTATCAAGAGTGGTTCCTTGGAGAAAGGTCACTTCTCCCTAGTGAGGGGCTTGCCGCCGTATGTACGTGAAACCAAGTTTGGAACTTGGAAGGCTAACATGGAAGTGGTGATCCGAGGAACTTGTGACGCTTAGTTGAAGCAATCAAAAGAGTTGATCAAAAAAAAGCAAGCAACACCCAAAAAAAAGGAGCTAGTCATGTATTTCAAGTGGTCTTCTAAGTAGTTCTTTCATACAAGCAAGGATGATATAATAAAGCAAGCCAACCACAACAAGAAAGTGCACTTGATCATAAGTGGTTTTCATTTCATATGGGTGAAGAATGGATTTATCTATGATGATTGATCTTCACCAAGCAATAAATTGGACTTCACATTGCTATTGAAGTAATGAATTGGAATCTATATAACCATCCTCTACTTCAACATAGCAAAGGTATCATTGAAATGTGCATGATCATCTCATTCCTTACTAGTATGCGGTTAGTGCATATAGTACATGCTTATTAGGATCATGCATAACAAATGAAAAGTTTTAAATTCATAGCCTACCATTATTGCTTGATTGATTAATTGATCTAGTGGTATGGATATGAGTTTGTTCATGAGCTAGTGAATCCAAGTACTTGATCTAGTTTGGATTGCTAACAAGTGACAAGTACAACATTGGCAAGATAACCCTTAGCATGAGGTGTGAAGAAGCTTGTCATTGGATCAAACCGGACTTGGAATCTTAGGCAAATCAATTTAGTTTAAGTCATACAAGAAGCTCATGACAATGATAAGAGTACAAGCACAAAACAACAATGAAAATGGATATCTAGTTTGACTCAAGTGGTATCTAGACTCAAATTGATCTTCCAAGTGGTATTCACTAGTGGTGTCTAGATCATGATCTACAAGTGATATCTTACAAGTGGTACTCATGAAGATAGAAAATGTTCAAGAAGTGAATATTATTGCCAAATCCTTCAAAGTGAATCCATACTAGAAAATTCTTTCAAATGGTATCACATTTCTACTCATGGTATCTTCACGTGGTATCATTCATGCAAGACGATGGTTTCACAAGTGATCCTCAACTTTAAGTGATCAAATCAAGCAATGCTACCCTCATCTTCAAGTGGTATCTCAAGTGAATGACACATGCTATGACATAGGGGGAGGAGCCCCACCGATTGGTATCAAGGTCAAAGATCCTATGTGGAATCTCAAGAGCAACCATAAAGTTTGTCATTCTAACATATGTGGTAATGTCCATCAAAAATGCAATATTCAAGTCTCAACCATCTACCCCAATACAAGCCTTTGTATCAATTGAGAAGATCACCTTTTATGGAAATTGATGACAAAGGGGGAGAAGTTGGACAAAGATATGCAAGATTTCCTTTTGAGGAGAGATTGCTTTGGGAGAGAGATAGATGATATTGGACATAGACATGGACAAAGAGGGAGCAACATTGAAGAATGTAAGGGAATCAAACATTCTTGGACAAAGAAAGCACACAAGTAGGGGGAGCAAGCTCATGAACTTTGATTGATTACATTTGATATGTGCATAATTCATGTGCTTGCTTGTATTGCATAAAGTTCTTAAATTCATTATGCATGCTTGTGTGGTGTATGCTAGTTATAGAACTTGAATGATGATTTGATAACTAGCATGCATAGGATGATAGCTAGACTTATGATTATCATGCAAAAAAAAACTAGAACCTTGCTTATAATGTTGATCTCACGGGGTTTCTAGTATTTTTGATGTCTAGCTACTCATGATGCTAAGGATGATGGCAAACTTGTGATTTTCAAATAGTATCAACCTACTAATTGGTATCAAGCTACAAAGGTTTATTCTATACACCTTAGCATCACTTAGTAGTGCTAACCCTCCCACAAATTTCATATTTATGCATATGTGCAAAGCTTGAAACCAAACCATTTGAGCACATATGTAGGGGGAGTTATCACTACCAAGTCGGATTTTATGGTGCTTATCCAAATCTTGACATAGAGCTTAAAAGTTGGATAAGTAACATTAAATCCAAAACAAGTTAGCAATTTACACTTGTGTGAAGTGCTAGCTTGAAAAAGCATAATTTCCATATCTTTGTAGAGTTGTCATCAATTACCAAAAAGGGGGAGATTGAAAGGTCCTTGTTTGGTTTTGGTAATTGAGTGACAACTTAGGTGGACTAATATGTGGTTATGTGAGATACACAGGAGATTAGTCCACATGTGATGGTGTCATGAAGGAGCTCATTGCATATGAGATATGACATGGAGTCATGTGACCAAGATGGAGAAGATCAAGATGAGGCTTGGCTCGAAGGACCGGTTGTGAAGGTGAAGGGCAAGTTGAGGCTTCGAAGCGAAGGACCATGCGATGGTGAAGCTTGGGCAAGACTTGACGCCGATGGACCAATGCAACGGTGAAGAGCAAGTGAGGTCAAGATCGATGAACCAATACTGTCACGTGATGATATGAAGTGAATCATATCATTTGGTGATTGATTGGTGCATGTGTTGCATCAATGTCGGAGGAGATGGAGTGGAATGCGCAAGGCTAAGGTATAACCTAGGGCATTTCCATTTCACCGGTCATAGGTGTGTAGAGAAGTTTATGACCGGGTTTAGGATAGATGGCCGTACTATCAAGAGGGGCAAACTTGTTTGCATATCGGTCATCTAGTGCCACTTGAGCGATCTAACTGTGCATACGTGTTAGGATCGAGTGGTGAGGCAAGTTGAGTGCCTAATTCCTTCGAAAATGATTATGAAAATGCTAACACACATGCACAAGGTGGTGATCACTTGTTGGTGTTGGCACATTTGCGAAGGCGATGAAGTTTGAGCGGAAGAAAGGGTTTGGGTCTCTCTCTCCCTCCCGCCGAGCTTGCGAGCGCGAGATTCAGGCGTTTTTGAGGAGTTGAAAAGCCTATTTTCCACTATGCCGGAAGTCGGAAAAGAAACGGAGGCGAACGGAGGTCACAGAGGTGACCGGACGCTGCACCGGACGCGGTCATGGTATGACCGGACGCGTCCGGTCAGTACAGCGCAGACGCGGGTGTTAGGGTTTGTAACCGGCGCGTTCGGTCACTCGTGGGACCAGCGCGTCCGGTCTTGCGCCCAGAAGGAACTGAGGTTCGCAGAGGACGATCGGACGCGGGGCGCGTCCAGTCACACATGATCGGACGGGTCCGATCGTTGAAGGTGCTTACTGGACTCTAACCGGACGCGGGCACTGTCACGTCCGGTCGTTGTAAGGAGCGCATTCGGTCATGTCATTGCGCGCGCGATGCCGTGCGATCGGCGCGTCCGGTCGTTGCCAGGGGCGCGTCCGGTCTTTGCTTCGCGGGCGCGCGGGTCAGTGCGATCGGCGCGTCCGGTCATTCGACGGGCGCGTCCGGTCGTTGGTTTGACCATTGGGGTCAGTGACCGTTGGAGGATCGGACGCGGTTGAGCGCGTCCGGTCAGTTACGACCGGCGCGTCCGATCGTCCCAAAAAAGGACCCAGTGAAGGGGTAACGGCTCTATTTGACCGTGGGGTTATAAATAGATGCCTTGGCTGGCTGTGGCCGGGTGCTGAGCACACTTTAGCCTTGGTGGCTTGTGTGGTAGTGCTTGGGAGCCCTCTAACTCACTCATGCTTGATAGTGTTCATCGGATTGAGTGAGAGAGCGATTCTAGTGCGATTGCATCGTGAGGTTGCATCGAGTGGCACTAAGTGATCGTGTTGCAAGCCGGTAGTGCTTGTTACTCTTGGAGGTTGCCACCTCCTAGACGGCTTGGTGGCTTGTGGCTCTATCGAAGCTCGCAAGAAGATTGTGCGAGGCTCCGGAGAAGCTTTGTGAGGGGGATTGTGCTCACCCCGCGGGGATCGTGAAGAGCAACTCTAGTTGAGCGTGTCATTGAGTTACCTCACTTGAGAGTGGTGTCTTGCGGTGCCTTGCGGGGCGTGCCTTGAGGGGCAAGTGACTTGAGGGTCACACCGAGGAACCATCTAAGTGTTGGTCGACACAACGGGGACGTAGCTTGGTGGCAACCAAGTGAACCTCGGGAGAAAATCACCGTGTCAACTTTGTCTACTCTTCTCGGTGGTTTGCATTCATGCAACACAAGCTTGTATTTACTTTCATATATACTTGTGCTTGTGTAGTTGCTCTCGTAACTAGTTTGCTTGTGTAGCTTGCTAGTTATCTTCTTGCTTGTGTAGCTAGAAGCTTCCCTTTTGCGTGACTAATTTGGTTTGTGTAACCTTGTTAGTCACATTGCTTAGTTTGTGTAGCTAAGTGATTTGCGCTCTCTAATTTGGCATTAATTGCCTTGTTATTGAGCATTACTAGTGAGTTTAGGCTTTGTGCGCTTTGCTTACTAGAATTGTGTAGGAGCTCCCTCTTGCTTGCAAAGTACTAGTGCATATGTTTGTGTGACCTTGCTCTAGAATTAAATAGGAGAGCTCTTGCTAAGGAAAACACCTTAGTTGCTTAATTAGGATCTTTGTGAGGTGCTTGAGAACTTAGTTAGAGGGGTGAAGTCTTGGCTAGACCGATAAGTTTAATTCCGCATTTGTTTTTGGTTAGCCAACACGCTTAAGTTTTAGAAAGGACTATTCACCCCCTCTAGTCCGTCATCTCGACCCTACATACTTCCAGCACATATAGATTAATACTAGTATGCTCTGGAAACTCTCTTTTTCAGCCTTGTAATCCTTTGTACCTGGAGCTTTGTACATCTGAGAATCTGAGTCTACAAAGACTTCACATTTTGCCATGTTATGCTAGCTGAATGAATTAGAATCCAGTCTTTTATGGTTTATGAACAAGCAGCAACTTAGGCACTTAGCTGTAACATTTGTTTTTGCATGAAACTGGTTAGAAATGATCCAATTATCAATTTGGCCTCTATATCCAAGGTTCTAATGTCTAACTGTCCACATTTGTTCTTTACTGAAACATCTAATTAATGAACTTTCTTCCACAAGTCTCCAAGTTCACTAAGGAGTCGGAAGAACTACATGGTCCATCCGAGCCTGCATCCAATGTCTTCTTGAGAGTCTCGTGTTGATGGTCCATCCGCGCCTGCATCCCTTTGCCGATCAGCTCCTCCATCGCTTGCAACTTCTACTGCTCTCTGGTTTGATACTAAGGTCGAAGAAGATAATCCGGTGGCTCCGCCAGACTTGATTGCTCGCTGATGAGAAGAACTTGCCGGAATCGATGGAGTCTGGGCCGAGGATCTACAGCTCCGAATACCAAATTGTGACAAACCACATTGGCTACTTGGATTGTACTTTGGGGGTTGTGTATTAGCTAAAGTTTAGAACGAATTCACGGATATTGGAGTAGGATACAAGATTAGCGAGCACGCAGCTCCCTGCCAACACCTCTAGACGCAGCTGGCCTTCCTGTGTTCTCTCCGTATCCTCTCCCTCGCCTGTCCCCGTCTCCATGCTAAAACGCAAGGAAGCCAAGTCTCCTACGCATTCGTCCAGCTGGGCCTGAAGAATCTTGGATGGGGCTTCTTCACTCCCTTGGGCCTCTCTTCTCCCACAGGACCCGCCTTGGTTCCGGCCTCCAAGTGGTCTGCTCCTGGTCTTCCCTCCCTTTGCCTTGTTGTCTTCTGTTTCAGCATCGCCCGTCGTCGTCAGCAGGGTTTAATTTATCGATAGCAAAAAAATACCGGAGGTCACCGATAAACGGGTTTATCGGATTTATCGGAAAATTTCTCGGTTAAAAATAAAATAAAATAATACCTAATTTCACTATAAGTTGTCTTTAAAGCATTTAGCATCAAGAACTAGCACATAATAGTATTGATATAATACAGTATCATACTTTCATGTAGGTGGAATACTGAAAATTAGAATCTCGTCGATAAATAAATTTTACCGGACCTCAGCGATAAACGGGATTATCGGGTTTATCGAAATTTTATCGCCGATAAAATTTTCCCTGGTCGTCAGGCTCCTGACATTAAGGCCCCCGATGTTAAAGTTTAACAAACACTGTAACACTTTCGTCTTATTTGACAAAAAGTTTCCAATCTTGGACTAATTAGGCTTAATAGATTCATCTCGTAAATTACTCCTAATATGTGCCGACATGCATGCAATTAGTCTACATTTAGTAATCCATGCATTTGAGGGAACATCGATGTGATGGGAGTTAAATTTTAACTCCTCCAAATCAAACGAGGCCTAACACACGCCTATAGCAACGTACAGTAGTAAATCAGCTGGGTAGCAATGCAAGCTTTAATCAAATTCCAACTTTTCAAGCACGGTACGACGTCACGATCTCTCTCCCTGTACCAGTTGTCGCAGTCAAATTTGTGGAATAATAAACTGAAATAAACTATGAGAAGAAGATAACATCAGGAGAGCGTGCGGTCCAAACGAAACAGTGACATTTATCTACTCCTCTGCTTAGACTTATTACAAATTGGAATACATTGTCTCTGTAATCATCCAACAGTTGTACGTGCACGAGCTGAGCACGATGACCGGTGGTCTCCCTCTAGTAGCTCCAGTAGTGCTACTTCTTCCCGTGTTGCTTGCATTGGCATCATGGAGAGCCGCAGCCGCATCGGCCGGAACCGCTGCCGGAGACCGCATCGGGCGGCTCCCGGGGCAGCCGGCCGTGGACTTCCCGATGTACTCGGGGTACGTGGCGGTGGACGAGGGCCCCGGCGGGCGGGCACTGTTCTACTGGCTCCAGGAGGTGCCGCCGGAGGCGCAGCCGGCGCCGCTGGTGCTGTGGCTGAACGGCGGGCCGGGGTGCTCATCGGTGGCGTACGGCGCGTCCGAGGAGCTCGGCGCGTTCCGCATCCGGCCAGACGGCGCGACGCTATTCCTCAACGAGGACCGATGGAACACAGGTGCCGTTGTTGCCGTACATAGCTTGTTAATTGTACGCTGATGATCGAGATTGAATTTTGTGCTTGTCGTTGCTGCAGCGGCGAACATCTTGTTCCTGGACTCGCCGGCCGGCGTGGGATTCTCCTACACCAACACCAGCTCCGAGCTTTACACCAACGGCGACAACAAAACAGCCCACGATTCCTACACTTTCCTGGTGAAATGGTTCGAGAGGTTCCCGCAGTACAAGTACCGCGATTTCTACATTGCCGGAGAGAGCTACGGAGGTAATAAGTGTAATAGGCGATAATAAACACGTGCTTTATTTTTCTACTGCAATAGTAACTGACATGATAATAATAAAATAAATAAATATATAAAAATACTGAATAAAATCGGCACACACGCAGGGCACTACGTCCCGCAGCTGTCCCAGCTCGTGTACCGGAACAACGCAGGCGTCGCGAAACCCATCATAAACTTCAAAGGCTTCATGGTCGGCAACGCGGTGATCAACGACCACACGGACTACGCCGGCATGTTCGAGTCGTGGTGGAACCACGGGCTGATCTCCGACGCCACGTACGGGCTGCTCAGGGCCTCCTGCGGCCCCAACGACTCCATCATCCACCCGTCGCCGGCGTGCAACGCGTCGACGGACGTGGCCGCGGCGGAGCAGGGGGACATCGACATGTACAGCATCTACACGCCCCTCTGTGGCCAGACGTCGGCGACCAAGAGATCATGGAGGTCGTCGTCGTTGATAGGCCGCCACCACTACCACCACGTGATGGCCGGGGGATCGTATGACCCGTGCACCAAGAGCCACTCCACGGTTTACTACAACCGGCCGGAGGTGCAGAGGGCTCTCCACGCCAACCTCACCGGAATAAACTATCCATGGGCGACCTGCAGGTTCGTTATTTGTTTAATTATGTAGTTATATATATGTATATATGCTCATTTTGAATCCTGCTCCATGAACTTCGTTCAGTGATACAATCAACTACAACTGGGGAGATTCGCCAAGGTCCATGCTTCCTATCTACAAAGAGCTTATCGCAGCTGGCCTAAGGATATGGGTGTTCAGGTCAGTTCGATCGTTGCAGCGTTTTTCTATCCTTTTTTTTAAAACAAATGGGCAGCATGAGAGAGCTACCGATTATATTCGTTAGAGATATCGTGTCACACTTTGCTGCATCTGCATAATATTCCACTGTGAACCCGTCGTTTTCATGAATAGCAGAAGGACCCAAATAGTCCTTCACATGAAAGTTGTCTCTTGCTCGAGCTTCAATTTTCTCGCAATTGTGGCGTTTGCCAACATGTTTTTATGCATGTGTGCCAAAATTTCGATCGCCAACTATTTAGAAATTTGATTGAAAGTCACGGTTACCCTGTCATCAATAAGAAGAATAATTGCAACGACAATAAGTTGGAAAATGAAACACAACTGCATTTGAATTCAACTACTACTACTCAACACAATTTTCTTTGCTTGGACATGGATAGCCTCTAGTCCAGTATGGATGGAATAGACCACACACGCACAACTATTATTTAGGATTTTGGACCAGGAAGTACGTCACACAAAGACGTCACAGGAAAGCCTGCATTATTTGTTCATTTTTCAACTCTGCATGTTAAGTTCATCTTGTGCACGCAGGGCGCCACAACAATTGTATTCCTACTGAATTTTCAAAGTCATCTTTCAACTGATACAATAGAATGATTGATCTCTTGTTTATTTCACAGTGGAGACACGGACGCCGTAATCCCCTTAACATCAACAAGATACTCCATTGATGCTCTTGGCCTCCCAACTACCACCGGCTGGTATCCGTGGTATGATAAGAAACAGGTCAGCTTCAATCATTCTACTCAACCGGCCTAACTTCCTCATATGAACCTTATGACCGATGGACATACATCTCTGAATTCTAGTTAATTTCTAGTCACATTTCACGTCAATATGCAAATTACTCTAGTATTTACACATCCTACAAGTCGACAGCTGTTAGTCTGAGCTGATAATCATTTTTCATTTGTGATTTTGAATTTAAATAGGTTGGTGGATGGAGCCAAGTGTATGAGGGCCTGACCTTGGTGACCGTCCGTGGCGCAGGGCACGAGGTTCCCCTCCACCGCCCACGGCAAGCACTCATATTGTTCCAACAGTTCTTGAAGGGGGAACCCATGGCAAAAAATGGAACCGTGGCATAGTTATCATTTGTTTTTATTGGCATACATAACGGGAAATAACTCGACATTAAATTGTGTGCAATACTTAGCACATTCAAGTATTTATTTCTTCCCAATGCATGTATATTGTACACAAGTCTTTTTTTTGCGAAACATATTGTACACAAGTTAAAATTTAAGAACAGCAAGAATAACGGCGCACAAGATTCTTTGTTCGTCAGAACTGCAGAAGAAAGGACTCTTTGGTCTTCAAGATTGCAAAATAATATGATAACTGGTTGTACAGTGCAAGGTATTTGCAGGGTGCCCGACTGCCCATACAGTCTTCAGAAATCTTGCCACAGATAAAACTATCAGCCCAAGACATACAACAGGTCTTACAACCTATAAACAATATCCACGTAGCCTATCCCTTCCATTGGAGCAAGCCCATGAACTTATAGCACCTCTCTTTCTTTCTCACTTCATGTAAAAAGGTTAAGCTAGAGACACAATATTTGACACGGCAACAAGGTTTATGAACTAATAATTCTCACCTAGATACATTTGTAAGGTAGTACTAAGCCACCCACCAGGCAAAACACAACCACACCAGAACCTTGGGCCAACAACCACAACTGTTACAGGATACAAATAAGCTGGGGTGTTACAATAGGGTCATGGTGGAGTCACATTAATTGCCCAGGTGGAGTTACAGAAAGAAAGAGGAAAAAGAAAAGATAAAGTTGGATTACACGAGTAGGGAGCAAGGTATTGCCAATCTCAATGGTATATTTCATTTTGATGTTACCTTGGTTGCCATGTCATCTATAGTGCTTTGAAATGGTGAATGAAACATCCCCCATCCAATGCTTGTTTCATTTTGTTATTTCATAAGCTACTCATAGCATTTAATACCCGATGTTAATGATTGGCTGATTGTTGGATGAAATGAAATTTCATGCCCCCAGTGCTTGTTTCACATGGTTTCCAATTGTTGGAAACGGTGTGCTCCTGGTTTCATCCTGATGAAACCATTCCCTCCAATTTCATCTCTAGTACGATGCCATATCATAAAAATGGTGACATATATCACCTAATTAATGATTTTTTCGAATACGCAAAAGATTTATGTATCATTGTAATTAAGAAGAAGAGTTTAACCATATAAACGACACACTTCTAATGAGCACGCCCTAGGTGGTTTTATAGCTGTGACTGGACCTTCCTAGGGGTCAGCTTTGCCCCTACGGGTGAATAACCAATATGGCGGACCAGGATCCAGAGGGTTCCCCACAGGGCCAAGGAAGTAGCTATTTACATAGGCGGGTGTTATAATTAATGCGACTGTCTCGGAAGTAGATAATTATAGAGGCGGGCTGCTTTGTCCGTCTATGAACGCAGACCTTGGCGTAAGCGGACAACATGTCCGCCTCTGGAGATGCTTTTTTTGAGGTCAACTACAGGGGATCAAATTGATACCCACCTGATTTCATTCCACAGATCCCGACAAGCTGGTGGGTGGAAGGGTGCAATGCACCTATTACAGGGACGACCTTGGAGGTCACAGAAGTATGACAAGTGGGAGGGGACAGAGAGATTACAACAACAACACCACCACCGCCAACACTTAACAGAAACAACAAGAAGAACCAACATGAGGACTCAAGGATAAGCCTAGATGCAAGCCGAAAGACGCCAACCGATCGTCGATTTGCCCCACCACTGAACAACATACTCGCCGGTTTCGTCGTGGCCATTGTGCCCTGCACCGTCCTCGTTGCTACGTCGCTCCACTGCCGCCCTCCATCTATGGACCAACCAATGGAATGGAGACTAAGAGTGGTGATGGACACGCAAGCCCAAGATCACCGGACACGGTGACCTCCCTTGAAACTAATGGTGATACCTATAGCACTATCGGGCCCACTTACCACCATTGAACACTGTCCATGGGGAGGAAACCTTGGAGGGGAATGGCGGCAGCGGTGGAAACACCACCCGACATTAGATTTTCTGGCACCAACAAGTAGAGTGCCGACGGAGTAGAGACGCCAGAGGAGGACACTCGTCGAAACATCGGAAACGACTGACAACCAGGGCCAGTCTCACCCAAGAGGGGAGCAAGCTAGGAGCAGGAGGCACATAGCAAGTTGGCCCATGGAGGAGCATGACAAAGCCTTCAGGAAGGTGTGTGGCGCAGAGGGCGTCTCCGCTATCCGCCCGAGGAATCAGGCATGGCTTTCACCATTGGTTCTGCAATCCACATAGGTAGCCAGCTAGCCATCTGCGACCTGGAACTGGAGTCTGCAGCAACGCCTCCAGGGAGGGATATGACACCATTGCGCCATCGTCGCTGTCCTAGGGCAACAGCCAGGCAGGTTTTCACCCAGACTCTGTAGGTCAGCGGCAGGCTAAAACATGCCGGTGACGAGACCTGTTAGGGAGCAGTGGTGTGCTACGGTCAACCACGACCCAGCTAGGGCCACAGCCAGTCACGCCAGGTCCGGCCGCCGCATGCGGGCCCTAGCAAGCCATGGTCTAGCATCGTGAGCACACAGGGTCGTGCCGTGCGCGAGTCGCCTACTGTCCGCTGTGCCAGCTCATGTAGGCCGCACCGCGACGTGGCCTGGCCCTACCGGCCGCCGCTCACCTCGCTTTTGTCGGCCCTATCCAGCAGGCATCAGCCCGTGTTTGCCGCTGCAGGTAGGTGCACACGAGGGCCTAGCCGCAGCACCGGCAGCCTAGCAACTGCCGTTGAAGGCCACTGGAAGACGTCGCTGCTGCCGTGGAGGACTGACCACACGATGGTCTGGCCGCAGCGCCTGTAGCCAGCCGTCGTTGCGCCCATCTGGCCACACGAGGGCCTGGCCATAGCCGGCTGCTGTCGCGCCCGTTGCGGCATTGGTCTGCTCCAGGCGCCTATGCAACACAGTGGCAGCGCAGGCGTCGTACCCAGGACCACGTAGGCACAGGCATGGAAGGCTTCCCCTCGAACACCGCGAGCACCGTTGCCGACCCTAGCCGTGCTGGATCCGGGGCGCGGGATGCTAGATCCGGGCCAGCCCTGCGCCTGCTCGCTGAAGATGCTGGATGCCACCAGCAGGACAGGGAGGAGGGGTTGCATGTTGGAACCGACGGTGGCCGTCGAGATCCTGCTGCTGCTGGAAAACCGCTGATGAACGCCGGAGCGCAGTCACCAGAGACGCACACACACACGAACGCAAACTGGAAAGCACAGGATCTGCGCCGCGCAACTGCCGCAGCTTTTCTGGTTCCCTTTCATTGATTTATACTCGATGCAGATACATGGCCTGAGGCCGTCCCCCGCCACCGCACGATCGCTGCTCGATCTGGTTCTTGCGCCATGCCGAGCGACATGCACGACGACCATGCAGTGGCGGTGACCACGCACACCGACTTGCGCGGCCACGCCCCGGACTAGGCACATCTCCGTCCAGGCACGTGGTTCTACGCGACTAAATCAAACATGCTAATGCAGTACACGATCAGGATTACATAAAAGTGAAAAAGAAAATGCACACATGCTAACAAATCACCCCCTTAATCCTGATCTAACTTGATGATGCCAAGCTTCTGTCGCAGCTCCACAAACCTGATCCTAGGCAATGCCTTTGTCAGTATATCAGCAAGCTGGTTCTCAGTTCGCACATAGTCAATATCCAGCTGACCATTGCTAACACATTCTCTGATGTAATGGAATCGGGTATCAATATGTTTACTTCTTTCATGGAACACCGGGTTCTTGCTCAACTCAATGGCAGATTTGTTGTCCACAAGAAGCCTGAACTTCTGAACCTCTCTTCCCATCAGATCAGCAATTAGCCTGCTAAGCCAAACTCCCTGACAAGCACCCCCACATGCAGCTACATATTCAGCTTCACAGGTTGACAGTGTGACAACCTTCTGCTTCTGTGAAGACCATGTCACCAAATTTCTACCAAGAAAGAAGGCCATGCCACTGGTGCTCCTCCTTTTGATCAGATCACCACCATGGTCACTGTTTGTGTATCCCAATAAGCTCAGACCTCCTTCTTCCCCTTTGATGAATTTGCAGCCATAGTCAATTGTCCCCGACACATATCTGACAATTCTTTTGACCACAGCCCAATGCTCACTATTTGGTGACTCCATGAACCTGCTTGCCAGTCCTACTGCAAAAGAAATGTCTGGCCTTGTGTTAACCAAGTACCTCAAGCTTCCTATCACACTCCTGTACCTGGTTGCATCAAGTACCTTATCTGCAGTTCCTGAAACAAGCCTTACACGCTGTTCCATTGGTGTGTCAGTTGGATTACAGCATGACAGACCACACTGGTCCACTATCTTGGCTGCATAAGCACTTTGGCATATTGTAATTTCACCACTTTTCTGTTGTACTTCTATTCCAAGATAGTAGCTCAAAAGGCCTAGATCACTCATACTAAAAAGCTTCATCATCTGTTGCTTGAAATTGACAATTTTGTTTCTGTCAGGCCCACAGATGATTAAGTCATCCACATACACACCAACTATAAGAAAAGAATCACCTTCCCTTCTCCTGTACATAGCATGTTCATCTTCACATCTTCTGAAGCCAAGTCTGCACAACTCATAATCAAGTTTTGCATTCCATGCTCTTGGAGCCTGCTTTAGCCCATATAAGGCCTTGTTCAATCTCAGCACCATCCCTGCATTCTTTGGATCTTGGAACCCAGGTGGTTGATGAACATATACCTCTTCCAACAGATCTCCATTGAGAAATGCTGATTTTACATCCATGTGATGGACCTCCCATCCACCATTAGCTGCTAGAGCAAGTAACAATCTCACTGTCTCCAATCTAGCCACAGGTGCAAATACTTCATCAAAGTCCACCCCTTGTTTCTGGGCATATCCTTTTGCCACAAGCCTAGCCTTGTGCTTGACAATGTTCCCAGCTGCATCTCTTTTGACTTTAAACACCCACTTGAGACCAATAGCATGTTGTCCTTTTGGTAGCTTTGTCAGTCTCCAAGTGTTGTTCTCATTGATGGACTGCAGTTCAGCTTTCATTGCATCCTTCCAACAGTCTTCTTCTAAAGCTTCATCAACACTAGCTGGTTCATCAGCTGCTAGCAAGCACAATCCACTGTACTCATAGTCAAGAATCTCATCAGTGGTGTCAAGCAAGTCAGTCAAGGTTCTATATCTCACTGGACCCTCTTCTGGACTTGAGCTCTCTACAGGGCTTGACCCAGTCTGATTAGAGCCTGCTGCAGACCCAATACCTTGGTTTACTGGTGTTGATGGTGAGCTAAAATCAGCTGGTGGTGATGCTTGAGGTGACTGCTCCTGGCCCAGCCCCCCTGGTTCTGCCCACTACCTCCATCAATCTCTGAAACAGCTAGTTCTCCTATTGTCGGATTTTCATCAGTGAATTGGTACTCAACTGTGAATGTGTCTGTCATAGTTTGATCTGTTTCCACTGATGAATCCCAGTTCCATTGTTCTTTCTCCTCAAACACAACATCCCTACTCACATGCAATTGGTTGTTCCCAGGATCAAACACTCGGTACCCTTTAGTTCCTGACTCATATCCAAGAAACACCATCTTGGTGGATCTGTCAGACAGTTTAGTGATACCAGTCCCAACTACTTTTACATGTACTAGGCACCCAAAAGTTCTCAAGTGGTCTACTCTGGGTTTCTTGCCATACCATGCTTCAAAAGGAGTCATGTTGTGAAGACTTTTGGTTGGAGCTCTGTTCAAGATATATACTGCAGTAACAACAGCTTCACCCCAGAATTTGCATGGCACTCCTTTTGACTTCAACAGACACCTGGCCATTTCAACTATAGTTTGGTTTCGGCGTTCAACCACCCCATTTTGTTGTGGGGTATATGGAGTAGTTGTAAAATGCTTGATGCCTGTCTCATTGCAGAATAGAGTGAACTGAGTTGAATTAAATTCACCTCCTCTGTCAGTTCTGAAACTTTTCAGTTTCTTGCCATGTTCCAGTTCAGCTTGTTGCTTGATCTTCTTGAAATATGTAAATGCTTCATCTTTTGTCCTCAGAAGCTCCACCCACATGTACCTGCTGTGGTCATCCACCACCAACAGGAAATACTGCTTTCCACCTGGAGTAGGTGGATTGATCTTTCCACACAAATCTACATGAACTAATTCTAGTCCATGACTTGCTCTAAATGCAGACTACTGTGGAAATGGCTTTCTATGTTGTTTGCCCAACGTGCAACCATCACATACTTGTTCGACTTGATCAACAACAGGTAAGCCTTCTACCATTCCCTTTTTGCCCAAATTGTAAAGTGCTCTGAAATTTAAATGACCATATCGTGCATGCCATAACCAAGACAGATCATCTAGTTTCATTTGCAGACAAACAGGTGAAACTACTGCATTCTTCAGAGTGTATAGTCTATTGTTTGTGCGAGGGACACTAATGATCAATGTACCTTCTGAATCAACTACTGTCAGTCTGCCATTTTTCAGTCTCACATCACAACCAGCCTCTTCTAGCTGTCCTAGGCTTATGATGTTACTCTTTAATTTAGGAATGTAATACACATTTGCCAGTACCTTGTGTTGCTGATCACGCCCTTCCATGATGATTGAGCCGAGTCCCTTGATCTCGACGCAGGAGCCATCACCGAATCGAACAGTGCCTGACACTTGTTCATTCAGTTTCGTCAGTGCTTCTCGCGTTCCAGTCATGTGGTTGCTGGCCCTAGTGTCCAGCACCCACACACTGTTGTCGCAGTGAACCGGCACTGCCTTCTCCTCCGCCAGATGCACAGTTCTCGTCGACGACGTGTGCACGACGCCGCTCGCTGTCGCCAGGTACAATGCTGGCTGAGCATCGGCGGCCACCACGTTCGCCTCCTCTTTCTTCTCAGCTTTCTTCTCCTTCTTGGACCTCTTGCAGTCTTCGGCCCAATGGCCATAGATGCCGCAGTTACGGCACCTGCCTTTCCGCCGGGGAGTGCCCTCCGACGTGAGCTTGACGGTCCCCAGACCGCCAGATCCGCCGCCGCCATCACGCTTCATCGGCGACTTGCCCTTGTACTGACCACCGCCACCACCGCCACTGCTTCCTTCCTTGGATGGAGTTGACTGGGGCCGATTCTTATGTTTGGCCACCCAATCCTCCTCCGCCAGAAGCAACCTGCCGAGCTTGTCGGTGACTTGGTCCATCTTCGCCTCCATGCGATCCTCCGCCGCACGCAGTCTCCCCACAAGCTCCTCCACTGTCATGGTTTTGAGATCGCAGAACATCTCAATTGAAACCACAACTGGAGTGAGCCTCGCGGGGACAACTCGAAGGAATTTCTTCACGACGCGGGTCTCATCCACCGTCTCTCCCAGGGACTTGAGGTCGGCGACAAGATTGTTTATCCTCATGCCGAAATCGTCGACTGTCTCCCCATCTTTGAAGCTGATGTTCTCAAATTCTTGTAGCAGCTTCTGGGCATTGACGTCCTTGACACGATCGGCACCGAGTCGCATCGTCTTGACCACCTCCCACGCCTCCTTGACGGACTTCTTGTTCCCCAGCGTCGTCCACATCTCCCTCGGCACGGACCGCATCATGGCGCTCAGAGCCTGCCGATCCTTGGAACGCTTGATGTTCATCCCCGGATCAATGGCATCCCAAATTTCCAGCGCTTCAAAATTGCATTGCATGAGCATTGCCCACTTGGAGTAGTTCATACGCGAGAGCATTGGCCAGATCAGCGAGCTCTCGCGGACGCCGCCCGCCGAGGTGCCAGAGTCGCTCATCGTCGCCGCCGGCACCGCCTTGTACGGGACCACGAACTTCTTCCGAGGTGGTTCTCGCGGTGGGCTGACCGAACCACCGTAGAACATACACCGGGCTCCGATACCACGTGTTGGAACCGACGGTGGCCGTCGAGTTCCTGCTGCTGCTGGAAAACCGCTGATGAACGCCGGAGCGCAGTCACCAGAGACGCACACACACACGAACGCAAACTGGAAAGCACATGATCTGCGCCGCGCAACTGCCGCAGCTTTTCTGGTTCCCTTTCATTGATTTATGCTCGATCCGGTTCTTGCGCCATGCCGAGCGACATGCACGACGACCATGCAGTGGCGGTGACCACGCACACCGACTTGCGCGGCCACGCCCCGGACTGGGCACATCTCCATCTAGGCACGTGGTTCTACGCGACTAAATCAAACATGCTAATGCAGTACACGATCAGGATTACATAAAAGTGAAAAAGAAAATGCACACATGCTAACATTGCGGACGCTCCGCCCACCGCTTCCTAGTACGTCACTAGCTAGTCGCTGCAGGGCTAGCCTCCATGCCCGTTCGAACCGCGTGCGGGGTCTCCACATGGCTAGATCCGGTGATGGGATCCCGGATTTGGGCCCAGGTGGCACGGATCCGGCCAACCGCCAGTCACCCTGCTCGTCGCCGGCCTTATTTATCACAGTGCTAGGGTTAGACATGGGAGGAGGAAGAGAGGAGATGGGGAGGTGAAAAGTGCTGCAGAGGGAGGCCTTGTTGGGCACCACCGCGGGCCGCCGCCACCGCTAGGCGGGGAGCTGCGGCGGTGGCCAGAGTGAGGTGTGGTGGGATGCTCCGGTGACACGGTTAGATCGCCCCCGAGTCATCCTATACGGACGACCACCTCCGGAGATGTGAAATGGCTGCCTGAGAAAAACTGGTACTGCAGTAGTTGATTTTTTTCGAAAGGCGGCAAAGGTTTTTGCCGGATTTTTATTAGACGTGGAAAAAGGAAATAAGAAATTATAGAATTACAAGTACGAGCCTACGCTCGCCACTACTTTGACCCGCAGACCAGCCACCCTACTCTGTACACTACCCGATCTGAACGTAAATAAAAACACACGGCACCAGTTGGGGAAACAGAAAGAAAATAAATCAGAAGAACAAGAAAAAAAAAAGACAAGGTCTACTACTGCTGTGATTGATTGGTTTGCCCATAGGATCTAATCGCTGACCGGTATTGCTCCACTTCTTCCTTGCATAAGAAGGCCACTTTCCTTGGTTGCAGGCTCTTGTTCTGAAAAGTTCTTCTGTTCCTTTCTTTTCCTATGCTCCACCAGAAATAGATCATTACACCATCAAACATTTTCCTTTGGCCTTTGTCAATCTTAACGTGACACTTACGCCAATAACTGTGCAAAGATCCATTTGATCCGACTGTGTCGATTACTGCCAAACCAAACCATTGTTTTAGGAAGGACCAAACTTGTTTTGTGAAGGCACAATCCTTGCACAGGTGAGTGGGAGTTTCAGGATCGTTCCCGCATAACTTGCATATTGGGTCATTCGGCTAATGCAGTTTCATCAAATTGTTAGCCGTAAGCCAAATAGCTTGGAGCCATTGAGCAGGGAGGATACAATAGTTTGGCGCTGGACATCAGACGGAGAATATACAACAAAAAGTGCTTACCGTGTCCAGTTCCAGGGGACATTCAGTAAGCTGAAGCTATTTTGCGGAGATGCTTAATGTATTAGATTATCACTGGCGGCTCACACATGAACGTAATGATTGGCTGACACGGATGTAGGTTTTATCAAGTATTTACTCTACTCACTCCAAGCTCTTTTGACTTCGGGGGCAGTCAGAAGGGCGGTTGAGACTTAAAAGACCGGCAGTCGAAAATGTATTTCCTGCTGTTCGTAAGCTACAGTCCTCCCCGACCTATCTAGAGACGGTTTGCTATACGAACCATCCCTAAGAGAATAAGAGGCGATCGCAGAAATCAACTGACTTGTATCTTCAAGAAAAAAATTCACATTGGTTACCCAACATGCAAAAAGCAAATATTTTGCTCTCATTGCTCAATGGCTAGAAGCCCTGGGACTGGGAGTTTGATTCCAAATGGCGATTGGAAACAACTGACACCCTTTGAATCGGAAGCCATTTAAAGGGCCCATTGGATGGGCCATTGTATTTCAAGGGCGGCTCGAAATGCAAATTGCAAGGAAGAGGAGGAAGGTCAAATGGAAGGGGGAACACGAGAATATGCTGCAAAATCTGGACCTTGAGAACTCAACCAAGACTAAATTCACTAGGATCTAGCTAGTTTCTAGTAGGGGGCATGTTTGTCTCATATGTGCAAATAGCTAGTATGCAAAAATTAGCAACGATGTATCTAAACACGTAGTCACTAATAATCCACCATTTACCTATCGATCTATCAGCAAGAGATATGCTGCTGGTAGTTGGCATGCTACAACTAAGGATTCAAACACAGGCCAGTCTACCATCCAACCTTCTTAAGTATGGTGTTAGTCGAAGATTTGTTACAATCGGCCGGAGGGCATAGCAACTTGTTAGCTACGAGTAGATTATCGAATACTGGCGCCGGTAGATGTCAGAGTCTCGTGTTGCACATGGGACGGCCATCGTATGAATTTCCTGAAAACAATGTGGTAGTTACAAATATACAACACAAGACTTTGTCTTTTTGTTCTGTACTGCCGCTTGCCATTGCATATCCTTGAAAGGATTATCCGAGTTTAATCTATTCTGTCAAGTTGCCGGTATGAGATTTATATACTTGCATTGGTTAGTTGCAAGCTTACAGAAACAAATGACACTAGCTAGTAAGATAAAGCCGCGCATAAGTTTTCATAATATATCTATTGGGCAAGTCATATCCAGGGAGAATTTGCAAGTACTATATATATGTGGCTCTAATATTTGAAAAGCCCAAACAGAAATAGTTATGACTGTTTAAGTTGAGCAGACTACACTACTACATGCAAGTCAGGTTGTTTTCTTTAACGGAGGGCGGTCATATAATTTACATGTCTCCTAAATACCAGAGGATTTTCAGAGGCAGTCATTTTATTTTCAGAGGCGGTCACGAATTGACCTTCTTTCAAAATATATTTTCGGACGTAGTCAGTTTATTTTTGGAGACGGACACGAATTGACCGTCTTCCAAAATGAATTTATAGAGATGGTCAACAATTTCCGTCTCATAAAATCCATTTAAAGAGGCGGGCACTTACAAGGCCCGACTCAGTAAATTGACCCACGGCCCAATATGAGAAGAAGTATAAAAGCAAACAAACCCTAGTCTAAACTCTCATCTCTTTCCAGGCACCAGGTGTCGCTGCCTCTCTACGGAAATGCGAAATGTCCTCTCTCTCTCTCTCCATGGTAGTGTACACCGCGCTCACCCGAAGGCCCTGCTGGGCACGGCCTCATGGTTGACCACCACAGCCTCGCCCAGCGGCCCCTACCGTGTCCACCGGTACCCACCATCTCCCTTGCCCTCCGCTAGCTCGTTCTCCTATGCTAGGCTCTTCCCTCCCCCTCCCACCCCCCCCGGAATCCACACCGATCCTTCCTCGCCGACAAGGATGCCAAGGTCGTCGTTGCCTGCCACCAGGGCCTAGTCGGGTTTGCCATAGTGCGCCGCCTCCTCTTGCTTGGTCTAGATCCACCTTTCCCTTCATCGCTGCAACCTCTAAGACCAATGTCGTCGACGCCTCTTACGCCATGGCCTCGTCGCCATCCGTTGTGGCTTCGCCCGCCATGGCCTCGCCACTGTTCGCCTCGGCCTTGTCAGCCATGGCCTGGCCTCGCGCCACCGTCCCCCTCGATCCCTCAACTCTCTCTCCTCGCATATCCACTCACTCTCTTCCTCTCGTCGCAGATTCACCTTCGTGGTGTGCCTCCTTGAGCTCCTCCGATTCTGACTAGATCTTGGCCTGGTACGGTGGCACGGGGCTCCTTCACTCCCAGCGGTGCGTCGCTTCTCTCGGCATCCACTGACCACGGTGAGCAGGCGAACGTACCATGACGGTGACGAGAAGCTCTGGCGACAAGGATTTCTTTTATTTTATTTTTTAACTGATTAACGGAGGCGAGCATTGTACCGTGCCTGCCTCTACCGTAGGTATTCGCGGAAGGGGGTGTCATAGTGCCTCCATCTCGGGAGTAGCTATTTACAGAGGCAGGCTGTTTTGACCGCCTGTGAAGTCGTTGATTTACGCATGCCATGTGGCGTAGGCGCTGTCCACCTCTGGAAATGTGAAATATGGCTGCCTAGAAAAATGGTAATGCAGTAGACAAAGCAACGCGATATGATTAGCTCAAATATATATTCGGTCCATGATTATTTTTGGACCAAATTAAAGGCATTTCATGCATGTATAAACAAAGTCATCGTGGCCAAACATTTAACAGAGCACCATGCATGTTTACTATCTCCTTTGGCCTTTGCTGCTGGTGTACATGCACGCCACGTTGCTTTGTCTGATGAAACGGCAAGCCAACATGTACGTATGTACAAATGTGGAGTATCATACGTGTGATAGCGTATCCAGCTACGTACGGCGGCCGGGCCGGTGAGAGTGAGACAGCCTACCTGACGGGAACGTTGTAGAAGCCCCTGCGATTTGACAGCCGGCAAATATCCGGCACCATCTTCACTGCATGGCGTCCGTCGAGTAAGCCGGCATCGGCACCACTTCACAGTTGACGACATGGCCTATTGGTTATTCCGGCCCCAAGGCCCAAGCACGGCGGTCTTGCAAAGCCACGGCAGCCGACGGTGCCCAGCACGGCAGCTCGTCGGTGGCCCGAGCCCAACAAAGCTAGCATCTTCAGTTCGCCTCCCCACCCCGGCAACAATTAGCAACAGTAATGCGGTAGATCCCCTCTTGGCCTGCAGTACGCGCACGGTCAAACATGTCTTACATATAGAAGCAAGCCACACAAGTCCTGAGTACATGCAAGTTCATATACGATGTATGTGTGTCTGTGTGAAAGAAGCTTACAAGCAAGTTGGCACAAGCTCACGTTAAGTACAAATTAAGCCTACATGGCATGCGTCTTTATGTTTTGCATGTGCGGCCAGAAAGGTCCAGTAGTATTCATATTCATTTTGTGCAAGAAGATCGATTTCTACCTTCAACTAAGTCAAAGTGCTCATTCAAGATTGTTACGAAACCAGAATTCATTTTTAAATAATATTTTTTAATGATTAATTATAAATCTAGAAGCTATTATACAAAAGTTTGATATATAGCAGCCTGTCGGTCTCTCAATGCCCGATAGTAGATTTGTCGGTATCTCAGCAGCCGATAGACGGCACACGTGGCCAGCCTGTCGGCACCGAGCCCTGTCGGTAGCTGGAGTACCGACAGGCTGCTTGCGTGCTAAAGGCTGCACAGTCCAAAGCCAAAGGCTGCTTGCGTGCTAGCTGCTAGCAGTCGAAGTCACCTCTGTTAGTTGCCCGTGCGCACACGGCAGAACGAATAGGTATGGCGTGATTTATGAATAATGCGTTAATAGGTGTGATGTGATATGTGAATGCGTTAAATGGAAGAAAGCAGCTGCGTGGTTGAGCAATATATATACATATATATAGGAAAACAGTTATGCAATGTTTGGTTCCGAGTGCGGCGAGCGCGCAGGAAGCCGGATTGCACAACCGTCAGTCAGCTAGATCTCCACCTTATTGCTGCTGGTCATGAACTACTGCTACTTGACTACTTGTGCACATTTCTGTCTTGTCCGGCAGCGCCTTACAGTTATATAGTACATGTGTTCAATCCTGATTCGTTTATGCTATGTATATATATGGTGAATGCTTAATGATCATATATGGTACTGTATACGCTCTTGTTTGTGTGCCTCGATTTCCATTACCTTATCATCCGTTCCAGCAACCTGTTCTAACCTCCATAATTGGCGATCAGCTGGGCCCACGGTTGCATGGCATTCCTGCATAAACGGTTCCTATCACTACTACATATTTCTTCTTTACAGGCGGTTAGGATGTCTCTTTAGAGGCGGTTGGCCAAGCCATCTCTAGAAATCGTTTTGTACAGGGTATTTCGAGCCGCCGCCTAGAAATCACAAATCTAGACAAAAAAAAAGCAAAAAAAAAAGAATGTTGAGTGATGGCTATAGATGGATAAATTTTTCGGTCCAGTTAGTGGATCGAGTGAAAGGAAAGTTGGACCGGCCCGAATGAGATGTGCAGTTGGAAGGGTTGATAGATGTAGGATCGTCAAAAGGTCCACGGATCAAGAGGATGCTCAAAATTAGTAGCAGAGTCCTAGTGGGATGGTTACAAGGCTGTTGTGCTGGCCTAAGAAGTTTGATCTCTAGATCTAGTGGTACATAAGGATTATATTAACCAAAGCCAAAACGAAGAGGCTTTGGAGTCGTACAACCTACGCTTAGAAAATTGTCCTTTAGAAGAAGAAATAGTACTCACACAACCAACATATGGTAGTATGGATGGTTGGGGTTTGGCAGATGCAGGCCCTTATTAGAATTGAGGGAGAAGAAAGAAGAGGGTTGGCACGTAGCGGTAAGTGCCCGGACCTCGGTGTTGATTCGGGCCACGCTAAGGTGTGTGGCTAAGTGTTAACTTGCCACACGCTGAGGTTCATGGGTCCCACAACCACACCGAATCCTGTGTTGCAACCGTGCGCCCCAGCGTCCTCACTGACATAGTAGGGGGGTCAGCATAGTCTAACAGCGTGCCGAGCCATGTACCTCGACATAGCTTCCTATGGCACCAAACTTTAGGTCTATTCTTGAAAAGGTTTCCCTAGGGTCTATTTGAAAAGTTTCCAAAAATGGCGACAATGCAAAATTTCACATCATATGTGGGATATGCTCTACAACAAGCGCTACCTCCACTATCGTTTCTCCATGTTTACCTTCCTTGGCGGAACCACCCTTTTCTCTCATATCATACACTACAGAATAGGTCATCCCAGACGATACCATTAAAAACCGGCTATGATACTATCTCTAGAAATCGTTTTGTATAGGGTATTTTGAGCTGCCTCCTAGAAATCACAAATCTAGACAAAAAATAGCAAAAAAAGAATGTTTAGTGATGGCTATAGATGGATACCATCACTCAACATTCTTTTTTTTTTGCTATTTTTTTGGTCCAGTTAGTGGATCGAGTGAAAGGAAAGTTGGGCTGGACCGAAGGAGATGTTGTTGTGCAGTTGGAAGGGTTGATAGATGTAGGATCATCAAAAGGTCCACGGATCTAGAGGATGCTCAAAATTAGTAGCAGAGTCCAACTGGGATGGTTACAAGGCTGTTGTGCTGGCCTCAGAAGATTGATCTCTTGATCTAGTGGGACGTAAGGATTATATTAACCGAAGCCAAAACGATGAGGCTTTGGAGTCGTTGTTGGTGGTCCTTAACTCACAATTTTAACCGTCAACATTTGTATAAAATTCACTCAAATGAAAACCAAACATAGAAATAGGGCTTTAAACTAATGATTTCCATAGGTTTTGGTGAGTTGTGCATTTGCAGGACACATACATGGAATACATATGAAAAACAGACAAAACACGCAATAGGAGAAAGCGTAACGCAGATCCACAACAAGAAAATGTTAGAAGGCCCACTTACCTAGTGAATCAGGGCCAAGAACCCAACTGGAAGCGGTCCATGACCAACATGCAACCGCCATGCGGAAGGCGGTCGCGGGGAGGCAACACCTGGGTGCGGCTGCACCCCTGCATGCAGACACCGCCTCCCCCTTTCATGTGGTGTCTCCTAGTGGCTCTCCCAAGGCGGTTGCATGCAGGATCCTATGGAATATGCTCTACAACCGACCATTCCACTCCTATATATAGATGGGGATGCCTACTCATCATATCATCAACGCAAGAGAGAAACAATGTGACAAGAAGAAGAGCTACACTCCTATTTTTAGTCTTTAGCTATTTTTAGTAGGGAGTGAGTGAGTAAGAGTGGAGAAGTACCAGAGTTGTCGGCTACCTCCTCTTGTGTACTCGGGGCCCCTTGTACACTTAGCGGAAGGAATGCCGGGAATCATCGGCTCCTCTCCACTTGTACCCCTATGATCCGAATACTACTTGGAGTATAAGGTTCGTGTTTATCTTCGGTGGTGAGTTCTACTTTAAGTTAGTTTTGTTCATTATTTACTTGCGGGTTCGTCATTCGTCCTCGAGGCGGATGCTTTAGTAGAGCGTCCTGATAAAGATGGATAACCCTGATCACGCTAGAGTAGTAGTTGATAGCGTAGACGTGGTGTATAGGCTAGAGGCTACTTTCATTTGCCTCGTACCCTACGGTTAAGGGGTAGGTGGCAGTTGGTGATAGACCTGTCCGTACCTCATATTCCCCCACGTCTGGGTATGGCATAGAGCCGTTGAAAGGTCTTGATGGCTAGAGGGGGGGTGAATAGCCTTTTTAAAAAAATTCTACAAAGACAAGCTAAACAAGTTTATCAATATAACAAATAGCGAGATGCGAGTTTTGCTTAGCCTACGGGGTGTTTGCAAGCCACCTATCCAATTCACAATTCTAGTATTTGCACTCAACCGCACAAGTCAAACTGAGAAGGTAACTACAACTACAACTAGCAAGCTACACAAAGGAGCTACTGAAGCAAAGCAAACTAGCTAGCAAAGATAACTAAGAAAGTAATACGGAGTTGAGTTTGGAGAGTTTCACCGAGGGGCGAAGTATTGAGCCAACCAATATGATCAACAATGAATACCAAGATAACCGAACACCGGGATCAGTCGATCACAATATGAAAGTGATGACACGAAGATTTATCCCGAGGTTCACGTGCTTGCCGGCACGCTAGTCCCCGTTGTGTCCCTCTTCACCACGTGGTTCGGTGGCTAATTGGTCTCACACCGAGCCTCTCAAAAGGCGCCACAAGAACCTACCAAATGACAAAAGGTTGCAAATGACATGAGCAATTCACTAACGTTGCCTTTGGCGCTTCGCCGAGGTAGGCACAAACCCCTCACAATCACCGGAGGTGGCCAAGAACAATCACCAACTCTTACCAACGCCTCCAAGCTGCTCCAAGCCGTCTAGGTGGCGGCAACCACCAAGAGAAACAAGAATCCCGTAGCAAATCAACCACCAAGTGTCAACTAGATGCAATCTCACAATGCAAATGCACTTGGATCACTCAATCTCACTTCGAATATGCAAAGAAGCAAGAGAGATGAGTGAGAGGGGAGTTGCTTAGCTCAAAGTGCTCACAAGTATGTCAAATGTTCGAGAGAGGGAGCCTTAAGCCGGCCAACGAGTATTTATAGACGTACCCCTTCGAATAGAGCCGTTAGAAACTTAAACAGCCAAAATCACGCTGATCGGACGTGCTAGTCCAACTGACCGGACGTGCCGGTCACACAACGGCCAAATCGTGAAGCACAGACTGGATGCGCTGGTCACATAGACCGGACGCGCTGGGATCGACCGGACACGTTGGTCCCGTAACTGACCGGACGCGTTGGTCAAGCCTGAGCAGCGATCAACGAAACAGTGACCGGACGCGCTATAGAACTGACCGGACGCCACAGTGCCAGTGTCCGGTTTGAGTCCAGTAAATTCCCTGAATGACCGAACGCGTCTGGTCGACAGTGACCGGACGCGCTGCGCGTCCGATCATCAAACTGAAACTCGCGCAAACGCTGAACACTAACCGGACGCGTCCGGTCAAACAGAGATCGCGTCCGGTTCAGCGTCCGGTCACCTCTATGACCTCCGTTCGCCTCCGTTTCTTTTCCAACTTCTGGCGTAGTGGAAAATAGTTGTTTCAACTCCTCGAAAACGCCTGAATCCACCACCTTCGCAAACGTGCTAACACCACCAAGTGATCTCGTCATGTGTGAGTGTGTTAGCATTTTCACAATCATTTTTTGAGGCGTTATTAGTTCTATCCAAATGCATATGATTATGAAATGCACACCTAGAGGCACTTAGGAGTTCAATAGCCGCGTCATTCCCCTCTTTATAGTACAGCTATCTATCCTATAATGTAACCACACCCACTAGGTGTCTTGGTTACTAAAATACAACCCTTAAGCATATACCTTTGCCTTGATCACGTAGGGTTGCGTCCAAATCCAAGTGTGGTCATCATGATCACCATGTCCAACTTGCCACCAACCTTGGAATGTACTAATCCTCATATGCTACATACAACTTTGGAATAGGATTAGTACTTAGGCATTGTCACTAATTACCAACACCAAACATAGGACTTTCAATCTTCCCCTTGTTGGTAATTGGTGACAAACCTTTCACAAAGATATTATGATAAAATTTTGATTGAACCCATGTCACATTGTCCAAGTATATTACCATGTGTAAGAATTATGGACATGTGATCATGAATTCAAATTGATAGCAATGGCTCCCCCTATATGTATGCTATATGTTTGGATTTTAGAAGCATACATGTTAGATAGGAAAGATTAGGAGCATTGACTACCAATAGGTGCTAAGTGTTTAAGATTATAGACCTTTGAAGCGTGATACCATCGGAGTAGCGATAAACACCATCTTAGCACCTTGTGTATTTAGATTCCACTTGGAAAAGCACAAACATAACTAGAAACCTCATGAGATCAACATTATAAGCAAGGCTCTAGCACCACTTTGAAAAACATGAAGCAAGAAAAATCTAACTACTTCCTATTCATGCTAGTACCTCAATATACCATTCAAATTATACTAGCAAGTCACCACACAAGCAAAGTATCGGAGAAAAAGAAATGCATAACTATGCATCATACATATGAAGCGCACATGGAAATGCAACATTCATATTTAAGAGCTTGCTCCCCCTACTTGTGTGCTAAAAAAATTTTAGTTGATCCTCTTCTTTTATCAATTATCCCCTTTAGGTTTTCTTCCCCTTTAGAATCTATCTTTGTGAACAATATTTTCTCCCCCTTTGGCACCAATGACCACAAGGAACGAATTTTAGATAGATTATCATGTTGAATTATGGGGTGAGGATCAAGTTTGTGATTCAACCTAGATTGCTTGCATAAATAAAATGCTTCGGTTTGATCCAAGGGCAAGCTTCTTCACACCTCACTAGAAGGGTTATCATGCACCATGTTGAAGCAAATATTTAGACAAGTTTTCTAGATTAAACACTTAGGATCACAAGCTACTTAAACAAGTTATATGCTACCACTAGATCATACAAGACATGCAAACAATAGTGGCACCATATAAACTTCAAATTCATTTAATTTTCATGAATGAGCCTAGAACATGTAAATTATGACTAGATGCACTAACCAAGTCCTTAGCATAGAATGTATGACATGTCAACTAATTGTACCTTGGGCTCGAAGGAGAGGCATGTCATATATGGGGTGCAAAAACTCATGTTGGAGAAGTCAAGTATGTTCAACTCATTCTTTAGCTTGTGAAATCTCTTCTCATCAAGTGGCTTGGTGAATAGATCGGCTAATTGATCTTCGGTGCCCACACTCTCAATAGCAATGTCACCCTTTTGTTGATGATCTCTAATAAAGTGATGGCGAACATCAATATGCTTTGTTCTTTGATGTTGAACCGGATTGTTGGTTAGCTTTACGGCACTTTCATTGTCACATAGCAATGACACATTCTTGAAGTTGATTCCAAAATCTTTCAATGTAGCCTTCATCCACAAGATTTGTGCATAACAACTACCCGCGGCGATGTATTCGGCCTCGGCGGTAGATAGTGCAATACTATTTTGCTTCTTGGATGACCATGAGACAAGTGATCTTCCCAATAATTGACAAGTCCCTAAAGTGCTCTTTCTCTCCACTTTGTCACCGGCATAGTCAGAATCCGAATGTCCAACTAGCTCAAAGCTTGCACCTTTGGGATACCATAATCTAACATCTTGTGTATGCTTTAAGTACCTCAATATTCTCTTTGTTGCCTTCAAATGACTTTCTCTTGGTGAGGCTTGAAATCTTGCACACATGCATACACTAAACATCACATCGGGCCTTGATGCCGTCACATAGAGTAGGCTACTAATCATTGATCTATATAGCTTTTGATCCACCATGTTGCCATTCTTGTCACTATCCAAGCTTCCATTAGTGCTCATTGGAGTATTGATTCCTTTTGCATCTTCCATACCAAACTTCTTTAGCATATCCTTTATGTATTTGGTTTGGCTTACAAATGTTCCTTCCTTCATTTGTTTAATTTGAAGTCCAAGAAAGAAACAAAGTTCACCAATCATTGACATTTCAAATTTCTTTGCCATCATTTTTCCAAACTCATCACAATAATCTTGATTGGTTGAACCAAAGATGATATCATCAACATATTTTTGTAACACAAACAAGTCCTTGCCTATCTTCTTGGTGAATAGTATTGTATCAACTTTGCCCATGATAAATCCTTTGGATAGCAAGAAGTCCCTCAATCTTTCATACCATGCTCTAGGTGCTTGCTTCAATCCATACAAAGCCTTCCTTAACTTGTATACATGATTGGGTTTCTTGTCATCTTCAAAACCGGGAGGTTGATCCACATACACCTCCTCTTGGATGTACCCATTGAGAAATGCACTCTTCACATCCATTTGATATAACTTGATATTGTGAGCACAAGCATAGGCAAGTAAGATCCTAATTGCTTCCAATCTTGCAACCGGGGCATAAGTTTCACCAAAGTCAAGACCCTCTATTTGTGTGTAACCTTGAGCCACTAGTCTTGCTTTGTTCCTTACTACTATCCCATCTTGATCTTGCTTGTTGCGAAAGACCCATCTTGTTCCAATGACATTGTGATCCTTAGGCCTCTCAACTAGTTCCCATACTTCATTTCTCTTGAAGTTGTTGAGCTCTTCATGCATTGCATTTACCCAATCCAGATCTCTCAATGCTTTATCAATGTCCTTAGGTTCTTCCATTAACACAAAAGAAGAGTGAGCACAAAATGATGTCAATCTTGATCTAGTTTGAACTCCCCTTTGTATGTCACCAATGATGGAATCCAATGGATGGTCTCTTGCAATTTTAGTTGGTTAAAGCACTTGGACTTGATTGCTTGGATGTTGATGTTGATCATGAGTTGGAGATGATGAACTAGCCACTTGTTGATCTTGTTGCACTTGAGATGATGTACTAGCTTGATTTTGCATTAGAGAACCACTAGCTTGTGTAATTGGACTTTGGAGCACTTGATCTTTGTTGTCATCCACATCAATCACTTGCTTTGGCCTAATATCACCAATATCCATTTCTTTCATAGCATTGGTCAATTGAGTTCATCTCACATCATCCAAGTTATCTTCTTTATCTTAAGAGCCATTTGTTTCATCAAATTCAACATCATGAACTTCTTCAAGTAAACCACTAGCCAAATTCCAAACTCTATAAGCTTTGCTAGTAGTGGAGTACCCAAGTAATAATCCTTCATCACATTTTTTCTCAAACTTGCTCAATCTAGTGCCCTTCTTCAAGATGTAGCATTTGCAACCAAATACTCGAAAGTATGCAATGTTAGGCTTTCTTCCATTTAAGATCTCATATGGTGTCTTCTCTAGGAACTTGTGACAATAGAGGCGGTTGCTATAGAAGCAAGCCGTGTTGATTGCTTCGGCCCAAAATGAATGACTCACATTATACTCATTCAACATTGATCTTGCCATGTCAATTAAGGTTCTATTCTTCCTCTCAACTAGGCCATTTGATTGAGGTGTATACTTGGCCGAGAATTGATGCTTGATTCCAAGCTCATCACATAGCTCATCAACTCTTATGTTTCTAAACTCACTTCCATTGTCACTTCTTACTTTCTTGATTGTGGTCTCAAACTCATTTTGCACTCTCTTGATAAACTTCTTGAATATGTCAAATACAACACTCTTGTCCACAAGAAAGAATACCCATGTGTATCTAGTGAAATCATCCATAATCACAAAGCCATACTTGTTGCCACCAATGCTTGTGTATGTAGTTGGCCCAAATAGATCCATGTGCAACAACTCAAATGCCTTGGAAGTACTCATAATGCTTTTCAATGGTTGAGTGTTGCCTACTTGCTTTTCAGCTTGACATGCACTACATAGCTTATCTGTCTCAAATGTGACATCCTTCAAGCCTCTAACTAAGTCATGCTTCACTAACTTGTTCAATTGCTTCATGCCAACATGACCAAGTCTTCTATGCCATAACCAACCCATACTTGATTTGGTGAGCAAGCATGTTGAAAGTTGAGTGTCACTAGCATTGAAATCAACTAAGTATAGATTCTCATATCTAAAGCCTTTGAAGATCAAGTTAGAGCCATCAACACTAACTATCTCCACATCATCAACACCAAATATGCATTTGAAACCGAGATCACACAATTGAGCAACCAAGAGAAGATTGAAGTTCAACTTTTCAACTAAGAGCACATTAGAAATGCTATGATCATTAGAGATTGCAATCCTTCCAAGAGCCTTTACATCACCCTTGCTATTGTCACCAAATGTGATGCTATCAATGCCACTATCATTTGATTTGAGAGAGTTGAACATTCTTGAATCACCAGTCATATGTTGAGAGCACCCACTATCAACCACCCAATGCCTTCCTCTGGCCTTGTAATTTACCTACAAAACAATTTAATGTCTTTTAGGTACCCATACTTGCTTGGGTCCTTGGAGGTTAGTAACTAAGCTCTTTGGTACCCAAATGGCCTTCTTCTTTGGGTCCATAATTGGTGTACCAACAAACCTAGCATGCACACCTCTCTCACCCTTGGTAAGCACATAACAAGAATCAAAAGGAATATAAGGTACATTAGCATTTTTCTTGTTCTTGTTCATTTTGTTGCAATTAATCTCTAGATGCCCAACTTGCTTGCATCTATTGCAATAACGACCATTGCCCTTCACAAAGCGAGACTTTGGAGTAGCAAAGGCCGCCTTGCCCTTCTTGGGAGTATAGCCCAAATCCTCTTTGTTAAGAGAGAACCTTTGGCTACCCAAGCATTTTAGCAAGCGGGCATCCCCACCATAGGCATTGCCTAATGCGCGGGTGAGATCATCCACCTCTCTCTTGAGAGTCTCATTCTCAATCACAAGTGATGAATCACTAGTAGTAGAGATAGAGTTTGTTGTGGTGGATGATGATGAGCTACATGAAGCATTAGTAGGACCAACAAATAAAGAATCATCAATAATATCACATGTTAGTCCAATGTCACAAGTGACAATCACTTGATCCTCCTTAGCTTCCTTCATGAACTTCTCCAACTTGAGGTCCTTTTCCTTGATGAGCTCAAGTAGAGTGGAGTGGGCTTCCTTAAGCCTAGTGTGAGAAATTTCAAGATCCTCGTGGTCTTCCTTTAGACACTCACGAGAGGCCTCTAGCTCATCAAAGGATTTCCTAAGAGCTTTGAGCTCTTGTTCAATTCCTTTGCACTCCTTACTCTTTTTGAGAGCTTCAAGCTCCTCCATCAAGGTATCATTTTCATTGCTCTTAGCAATGAGCTCTTGTTCCAAGATTTTGTATTTCTTGGTTGTCCTCTTGTAGCCCTTGCTCATTTGATCTATTATGCCTAATAGATCATCCTTGGAGTAGTCCTCATCCTCCTCATTCTCACTCCTACAATCATCACTAGCACAAGAATCATCATCACTATCATCATGTTTTACCTAGGTAGGCTTGGCCATAAGGCATGTCGATGTAGTGTCAAAGATGGATGGCTTGTTGGAGAGGGCGATGCTTGCAATGGCTCGCCGAGTGGTCCTCTCATCACACTAGAGCTATCATCATCACTATAGGAGTTATCACTATCCCAAGTGACCACATAGCCACCACCTTTCTTCTTGTTGTTGATAGTGAAGCTCTTCTTCTCTTTCTTCTCCTTCTTGTTCTTCTTCAACTTTAACTCCCCATCATGATATCTTTTGTCTTCATAGGGGCACTTTGCCACTATATGATCGGGGCTATTGCAATTGTAGCAAAGCATCTCCTTTGCCTTCATGAAGTCCCTTCTCTTTCTTGCACCATATCCTTTCTTCTTCATGAACCTCCCCATCTTGTGCACTAGGAGGGCCATGGTCTCATCATCGAATGGATCATCATCATCGCTCTCCACCTTGCTCTTGCCCTTAGAGGATGAAGCCTTGAATGCAATGGGCTTGTCTTGCTTGACCTTGATCTCCTTCTTCCTATCTTCATCTTCATTATCATCATATTGAGCATCGGTCATGACATCTCTAAGCACTTGGTTTGGAGTCACCTTGTCCAAACCCTCTCTTTGGATCATCTTCCTCAAGATAGCAAACTTCTTAGGTAAGTTCATCAAGAACTTATGTGAGAAGTCCTTGTCCTTGACATCTTCTCCTAGGCTCTTGAGATCATTGACAATAACTTATAGCCTATAGAATATCTTCGGTATGGACTCATCATCATTCATCTTGAAGCTTGCAAATTTATCCTTGAGCATATATAGCTTGGCACTCTTTACCGTTGAAGTGCCCTCATATGTTTCCTCTAATCTTGTCCACACTTCACTTGCCATCTCAAGATCCTTGATTTGCTCAAAGACCTTTGCATCAATCCCATTGTAGAGAGTATTGAGAGCCATAGTGTTGCATTGGTTGTTGATGCGATCATTGTTGGTGAGGTTGTTGGGATCAATGATAGTATAATCATGGTGTGTCACCTTCCAAACGTTCTCATGAATAGAGCCAAGATATTGCTTCATCTTTCTTTTCCAATGATCAAAAGATGTGACACCATCAAAGAATGGAGGCTTGCCCCCGACATGGTTGAACACAACTTGAGCCATCTTACACCGAGGTTGTTAAGCCTTGAAAACGGTGACCACGGCTTTGATACCACTTGAAAGGTCTTGATGGCTAGAGGGGGGTGAATAGCCTTTTAAAAAAAATTCTACAAAGACAAGCTAAACAAGTTTATCAATATAACAAATAGCGAGATGCGAGTTTTGCTTAGCCTACGGGGTGTTTGCAAGCCACCTATCCAATTCACAATTCTAGTATTTGCACTCACCCACACAAGTCAAACCGAGAAGGTAACTACAACTACAACTAGCAAGCTACAAAAAGGAGCTACTGAAGCAAAGCAAACTAGCTGCAAAGATAACTAAGAAAGTAATACGGAGTTGAGTTAGGAGAGTTTCATCGAGGGGCGAAGTATTGAGCCAACCAATATGATCAACAATGAATACCAAGATAACCGAACATCGGGATCAGTCGATCACAATATGAAAGTGATGACACGAAGATTTATCCCGAGGTTCACGTGCTTGCCGGCACGCTAGTCCCCGTTGTGTCCCTCTTCACCACGTGGTTTGGTGGCTAATCGGTCTCACACCAAGCCTCTCAAAAGGCGCCACAAAAACCTACCAAATGGCAAAACATTGCAAATGATATGAGCAATTCACTAACGTTGCCTTTGGCGCTTCGCCGAGGTAGGCACAAACCCCTCACAATCACCGGAGGTGGCCAAGAACAATCACCAACTCTTACCAACGCCTCCAAGCTGCTCCAAGCCGTCTAGGTGGTGGCAACCACCAAGAGAAACAAGAATCCCACAACAAATCAACCACCAAATGCCAACTAGATGCAATCTCACAATGCAAATGCACTTGGATCACTCAATCTCACTTCGAATATGCAAAGAAGCAAGAGAGATGAGTGGGAGGGGAGTTGCTTAGCTCAAAGTGCTCACAAGTATGTCAAATGTTCGAGAGTGAGAGCCTTGAGCTGGCCAATGAGTATTTATAGACGTACCCCTTCGAATAGAGCCGTTAGAAACTTAAACAGCCGAAATCGCGCTGACCGGACATGCTAGTCCAACTGACCGGACACGCTAGTCGCACAATGGCTAAATCGCGAAGCACAGACCGGATACGCTGGTCACGCAGACCGGACGCGCTGGGATCGACCGGACGCACTGGTCCCGTAACTGACCGGACGCGCTGGTCAAGCCTGAGCAGCGATCAATGAAACAGCGACCGGACGTGCTATAGAACTGACCGGACGCCATAGTGCCAGCGTCCGGTTTGAGTCCAGTAAGCTCCCTAAACGACCGTGCGTGTCCGGTCGACAGTGATCGGACGCGCTGCGCGTCCGATCATCAAACTGAAACTCACGCAAACGCTGAACACTAACCGGACGCGTCCGATCAAATAGAGACCGCGTCCGGTTCAGCGTCCGATCACCTCTGTGACCTCCGTTCGCCTCCGTTTCTTTTCCGACTTCCGGCATAGTGGAAAATAGTCGTTTCAACTCCTCGAAAACGCCTGAATCCCGCCTCGCAAGCTCGGTGGGAGGGAAAGAGGACCCCAAACCCTCTTTACCGCTCAAACACCACCTCCTTCGCAAACGTGCTAACACCACCAAGTGATCTCGTCATGTGTGAGTGTGTTAGCATTTTCACAATCATTTTTCGAGGCGTTATTAGTTCTATCCAAATGCATATGATTATGAAAATGCACACCTAGAGGCACTTAGGAGTTCAATAGCCGCGTCATTCCCCTCTTTATAGTACGGCTATCTATCCTATAATGTAACCACACCCACTAGGTGTCTTGGTTACTAAAACACAACCCTTAAGCATATACCTTTGCCTTGATCACGTAGGGTTGCGTCCAAATCCAAGTGTGGCCATCATGATCACCATGTCCAACTTGCCACCAACCTTGGAATGTACTAATCCTCATATGCTACATACAACTTAGGCATAGGATTAGTACTTAGACATTGTCACTAATTACCAACACCAAACATAGGACTTTTAGCCGTAGGCTGGGATTGCCTGGCAGACTAGGTGTGCTACAGTACCCGAAGCAAGTATGTAGTGGCAAAGCTATCTTAACTTAGGATCTCTATCCCTAGAAAAACCTCACTACCCGAGCTATCTTTCTTCTTGTTATCATTAGGTGAACTAGCTTAAGAGACTCTTACACCTCAGTTCCTCGTGAAAATACGACACCCTGAATACTTCCGGGTGAAATGCTACAACGGTAATTCCGTACGCTTGCAGATTATTTCTATATGCATTAAGAAATACCAGCAAGCATTTCTAGCACCATTGTCGGGGAACCATTGCTGTAGTTTTTCCAAACCTAGTTTACCTGTGCATCCTTATGTTTTATCTTTCAATATATATATATATATATATATATATATATATATATATATATATATATATATATATATATATATATATTCCTTTTTCTTTTCATCATGAAGCCTTCAACTCAAAATCTTTTTGCTCCTAAGGACGAGTTCTCAGAGCAACCCCCATCGAAGCCAATCACAACTTCTGGCTATGAACTTCGTCCTAGCTTTATAGCCATGGTTCGGGAACAAACCTTCTCAGGTTAAGTTACCAAAACTTTTGCCATCATCTATGGGAATTTTGAGCAGCTCTTTGCATGCTTGACAATCTTAGGCATGGCACAAGAAAAACCTTTAGTAGAAGTTGTTTCCCTTCTTTTGAGAGGGAAAAACAACCTCCACCCATAACGTAGGGAAGCTAAATAGAGATTGGGAAGAATTGAGGAACAAATTATGTTTCGCATTCTTCCCTATATCTCAAATCGCTTCCCTGCAACAAAAGACTCTTAGCTCCCACCAACATGAGAAGGAAACCATAGGTGCAGCCTGGGCTAGATTTTCAATCTTAACACACTCTAGCCCAGCAATGTCTGTACGAGACCATGTGTTGTTACAACACTTTTGGTCAAGTCTTAGCAAGGAATCTGCCCTATAGCTTGATATCATTACCGGAGGATCCCTTGACCACAGAACCTTAGCGGAAGGAGAAGCGCTTCTAGATCACATCCTATAAAACACTCTTTCTATCGAATCCCTCAGTGTAGACCTGAATCAAGCCATGAGAAAGTCTCTTTGGCTAAGGCCGAACCAATACCTCCCATCCAAAGACCCTCACTCGAATCAGAAACTCCAGAGGAAGGTTTCCAACCTTTGGACTTTCCATTTTTCAAGAACAAACTTTTCTGAATATCTTGGAAATACCTCGAATAAATGAACAAAACCGAGGTCCATTTGGATTTCCACATCCTTGTTAAGCCTCGATTTTGATCTTCTCATAGGCTACCCTAAAAAACCTTCCAATGGGAGCATTGATGAAAAGGTTTAGAAAACTACTTTTACCATGTTTATAACTCCCTAGAAAACCCTATGGTGAAGCATAATCCCAAAGCACCAACTCTGGAGACCTTGGAGAAGGTTTTCACCATTAAGCATGAGAGTTTCCCTTTTGAGACCCCTCATGTTTCATGCTCACTTTTGAAGTCTCCGGAGTTCGTCTTGCTTAGTGTCGCTTGCTTCTATGTGGATCGCAACCATCCCTTGACCCCCATATTTTTAACTTTTAAAGAGGATGGTTGTGGATGCTTTTATTTTCCATAAATTTTGCAAATCCCATAGAAGCACTATGACACTAACCTTGTAGCTTGAACATTAATGCTAAATGTTTGGTGGTGAAGCTCAGAACTAAATCACCATTGATAGTTGCAAGATGAAGTTCCCGCGGTCAAGCTTATGACCATAAACTAAGCACTACCGGGAGATACTCCGGATTATCATGAGAAAAAAGTAGATATATATTTATTTAATCATAAAAATAACTTTCTTATTAATAAAAGTAAGAACATGTTTTCAAGTAAGTATGCACCCTCGGGTATTCTTGGTTGCTAACCCTTTCAGGTTAAGAACAAGAAGAGCAGGGACATAGAAATGCGCGAGAACATGAGAGCCACATCAACTAAACGCCATGATGCCCTTTGGTGATGGAACACACTCAAAAGGAGGCCTTGATTTTGCACACTTGACTTTTACACAAAGTCCAAGTGTCAGGGAGGATGGTGAAAATCTCACCACAAGTTTCATACACAAAGGCCATCTTGGTTAAAAAAATGATAAAAAAATAATGATAGCTCTATTTTGCTAAAAAGATATATAAAAAAGAGAAAGAAGAAAGTTAAAAAAAATACAAAAATATATGATAAAAAAGAGAAAAAAAATATATGCAAGATATATATTAAAAATAAGAATAATGATAACAGAAGAAGGAGGTGCTCCTCTTCTACACCTTTGCTCCTACCACCAAGGCCACGGTCTACACACACTAATCATGTGTATGGCCTAGCCTTGTGGTTTGCCTGAGTTGAACCCTATATGAACAAGCAACCGCAGCAGCAACTTCGAAGCTTCATCCACAAATGCTGTCGGTAAGTACACTCAGGTATGCAAAGGTAATGTTCACCAATTCCTTTACTCATGTTTGTCTCTATGAGAATTTAACTTGATCATGCAAGTTCATGTTTCCCTTATTTATGTCATAAGCTCTATAGCTTGGGTGTATTCACATGTGCGCACATGTGGTATATCCAAAGGCTTTTTAAATTAAGCATGGTGCTTAAGTTAAAATAGTCTTCTTTAATCAAACTTAGACATGGTGTTTAAATTTGATTAATGAACTTAGAGTATTACTTTCATAAACAATAGAAGTAATCTACTATGAAGATAAATCAAGGCTATGTTTATTTTTGCAAAATTTACCTTTGCCTTGTTATGATAAAAAGTTAGGTAAACATATAAAATAAAATAAAATTTAAACAAATAATAATAATAATAATAATAATAATAATAATAATAATAATAAATTTATAATAATAATAAGATTTAGGCTCCTTAGTTTTCAACTGTAGAGCTCTTATTGTTTCTGTCTTTGTTTTTTTCTAGATAATAAATGCAGGTATAAGAATAAGTGTGGGGGAGATCTCTCAAGCGGAACAACCACACATTTGAGATCTTTCACCAACACGTTGCACAACATCGGGCAGTCCAACATGCAGAAGGACAGAACAAATAGCTCGAGAGAGATGGACTGGCCCTCTAGTTCAGCCAAAACACCTCTGATCCCTAAACTCTTTCCTCTTCAAACAATGGTTTGTGCAACATTACCCTCAACTCCCTACATTAAAGAAAAGCTAAAACCGAACAAATTAAAAAATATATAAAACAAATGACACTCCATCTCCATGCTAACCTTTGATGAGAATTTTGCATACTCTTTATTTCTCGCTAATATTCCTAAACTTGTGAACAACTTATCATAGGGACCCTATTCTATCTAGATAATTGGAATATGAGATATAGTAGGATGGAAATGAAACTTGCTCACTTTTATAAAGGTACTTGGGATTTATTTACAAAATCAAAATGTCAATTAGCATGCTCCTCAAATGATTATAATTTCTACCAAGGCCATATGACAATATTTCATGATACAAAACCTTAGTCATTTGCTGCTTGTATTTACATTGAGCTTTATCAAATTGTTGTGACCCTTGTTGAGATTATCGTCATGCACCCATGATTAAGATTCACGTACACCCACAAAATAATATGCTGACTCTTACACTAAGAGTTATACAAAAATATGCTTTTCCGTCCACTAAATAAAAAATACTCCAATAATTTGACTATAGTCTCTCTCTCAAAAGTTTTCATATGCCAAAAGAAAAGTATGGGCTATGCTAAAAAAAGAAGAAAAAATATATCCATGCTAAAAAAGCATGAGAGAAAAAAGTCCATGCCAAAGAGCATGAATAATCCCATGCTAAAAAAACATGAAGAAAAGATAGCCCATACTTTCAAATAAAAGGCAAACATCAAAAAGAGAGAGTCATGATCAAAGGAGTACAAAAATATTTAGAATTAGAAAACATTTCAAAATTCCACACACTTGCACAATCTTAATCGAAGTGTATGACTTACATCTCCTTGGATCCGATTTTTGACTTAGCAATATTATGTGATGCAAGTATGCCTCTCCTTCATACATACCCAGAACTCCACAAAAAGCCTTTAGAGGTTGAATGAAAAGAAGGCAAATATCAAAAGCTTTTGGTGAGGACTATACACATTGAGTGATCGAGTGAATCATTTTGAGGAGAAAAGCTAAATTTTATATTTTCAAAATCAAACAAAACCCAAGTGTAGCAAGGGGACTTGAATCCTTATTGTTCCATTATTCAATCACTCAAGAAATGTTCATAGGTGAAGGTGAAGCTTGGAAAAACTTGTATGCAGATATCATATCAAGGAGATGACCCATCTTAGTCCTTAAAATTTACTCGAGGACGAGCAAAGAACTAAGTGTGGGGGAGCTTGTTGGCGGCCCTTAACTCTTAATTTTAACCGCCAAAATTTGTATAAAATTCACTCAAATGAAAACCAAACCTAGAAATAGGGCTTTAAACTAATGATTTCCATAGGTTTTGGTGAGTTGTGCATTTGCAGGACACATACATGGAATACATATGAAAAATAGTCAAAATGCACAATAGGAGAAAGCGTAACGCAGATCCACAAGAAAATGTAGGAAGGCCCACCTACCTAGTGAATCTAGGCCAAAAACCCATGTGAAAGCAGTCTAGGCCCAACATGCAACCGCCACATGGAAGGCGGTCATGGGGAGGCAACACCAGGTGCTGCCGCACCCAGGGTGCGCTTGCACCCCTGCATGCAGGCACCGCCTCCCCTTTCCACGTGGCGTCTCCTGGTGGCTCTCCCAAGGCGGTTGCATGCAAGATCTTGTGGAATATGCAATACAACTAACCATTCCACTCCTATATGTAGATGGGGATGCCTCCTCCTCATATCATCAACTCAAGAGAGAAACAATGTGACAAGAAGAGCTACACTCCTATTTTTAGTCTTTAGCTATTTTTAGTAGGGAGTGAGTGAGTAAGAGTGGAGAAGTACTGCAGTTGTTGGCTACCTCCTCTTGTGTACTCGGGGTCCCTTGTACACTTAGAGAAAGGAATGCTGGGAATCATCGGCTCCTCTCCACTTGTATCTCTACGATCCGAATACTACTTGGAGTATTGTTGACGGTAGATAAGTGTCAATTTTAACCGTCAACAAAACATGAAAAAGGACCTAAAAGAAAATACCACATAGATATAGGGGGTTCACTGACAGAATTCCATGAGTTTTGGTGAATGTCTATTTCTGCAGGGTGTCAGAAAAGAACCAAGGAAGGCCCACATGCCATGTTTACATAGAGAGAAAAGACCCACGCACGTGAAGGAAGACTCTAGAAGACATGAGAAGGCACCAGAACGAACGGGAGGCCGATCTGCCACGGTGGCAGGGCGCCCGCCCTACCTTCTTGGGCGCCTGCCCACCTACGTGGACCAATCAGGTCAAGTCTCACGGATCATGCCTCCACCGCCTTTGAGGATCAATAATCACCGTTGATTAAAGTCGGTTTGATCCAAGGGCTATCGTGCATCCTAGGGGGCTATATAAGCAAGGCCCCTAGACCCTAGAGGAACAATCCCATGAAACCGTAATTCATTTGCTCCAGCTGGGATCAGCTAAGAGGGGTCCCTTAAATGGATCTTCTCTCTTAGGGCACATACAAGAGAGATTAGCTTTGTAGTCTCTATGTGAGATTAGAGTTCTTCTTCTAGATTGAGAGAGTTAGAGTGGAGGGATGAGTTGGAGGAAGCCCGGCATGTTGGTGTCTCCTCTCAGGCTTGTACCTGCGGGATCAAGTCTCCTAACCCAAGGCTTGGTTCTAGGATTTTTCGGCAATTCAACTTCTAATACTAAGTAAGTACAATGTTATTATTGTTCTATGGTTTATGAGTTTACTTTATTCTCTTCCGGTTGAGGGTAGAGTAATCATCTATAGCGTAAATGTGGTGCTTGGGCTAGGATACTCGTAGATGCCCCCTGTCTGGCCGGATCCGTGGTAGTAGCATGGGAAGTGACAATCCCGTTGCTTCCTTTGTACCCCACATCCTGTTAGAAGGATTCATAGGATTTGTGTGCCAGGGTTAAGCATCCTTTGTGGTGTCTCTTTTCCTTCGGTACGTCCCCATAGAGTTATAGTCGCATAGCTTACCATAGGTTGAAACTAGACTGTCGTAGTAGTCTTCTCTAATCGCTTATATCTTCGCTACCTTGTAGTGCGGCCTAGGGGTTAAGCATAGACTTAGGTTAGTCATCGCATGCTTTCTCCTAGCGGATAAAACAAATATGATACTCTGGAAATATCTCATAGGTAAAGTGCTCACCGATATCCGTGTGCTTGTGGATTATTTCTCTTAGATTCTTTCATGTGCGTAACCAATATCAACAAGCATTTCTGGCGCCGTTGCCGGGGAGAAAGACATCAGCTGAGTTAACCTTAAGTCTTGCTTAACCTTGTATTATACTTTTATCTTTTTCTCTTTTTCTTTTTCCTTTTCTTTTCTATCCTTATGGATAACCCAAATTCCACGCGCTATCTATCAATATGCTGCACCCATAAGCGCAAGCTTAGAGCCACCACAACCCATAATTCTCGCATCTAGCTATGAGTTGTGCCCATGTTTGCTTGCAATAGGTCAAAACCAACCCTTTTTTATAGCCAAGGTCCTATCTTCTAATCAAGAGGATAATGAACCCAAGGTCCTATCTTCTAATCAAGAAGATAATGGACCAAAGGTCCTATGTTCTGATCAAGAAGATAATGAACTTTTGGCTACACTAAGGGAATCTTTCAATCTTCCTATAAATTTAGGTTTTAGACCTAGCCTTACAAGACCCTGTCCCTCTCCAATATTTTTATACAGGTCTTGATAATATCGCCTTTGGAGGAGTTTTTCTTTCTTTATCCATTAGAGAAGAAAGGGTCGTCCTTATTAGTAGACACACTCCTTGCATTAGCCTTCATGATAAAATCCTAGAGGTAAAGAAGGAATCATCCCCCAAACTAGAAGAGGAAGTTTTTATAGCCACATTACAAACATTCTAACCCCATGATTTGGCTATCCATCCCAATCCAGCTACACTCCAAAATCCTCTAAGGGAAGAAGAAATTCTACCCTTGGAAATCCTTTCCAATGACGATTCTGGGAGGAGCATATACTTCCTGCTTCATAAGAGACCTTTTAGTACATATAGTTTGAATCTTCTCAAGAGGGGATCTCTTAGAAACCTTTTTCAAATCCAATCCCTTTGAAGGATACTTAGAAATACTCAAGGATGGCATGTTAAGTGATGCCATAGAAGGAGAGCGAAACCATCTAGAATTCACTCCAATCTTTTCCCCTTCTATGCCCTCACCAGATGTAAAATTCGAACCCATCTTTAAACCCATCCTTGACCCCTATGACTCCCCCTATGCTCTTCCTCCTAAGACTCATGGTGATCCTAGAAATCCACCGAGATATCCAACGTATAGGAATCATCTAGACCACAAGAAGGATCGAGAAGAGCAACATCAATGGCTTAAGAGCATTAAAAACCTATGTGCTATTGCCATTGAATGTGTGGACGAAGCCTTATATGAGACCAGTTCAAGAGGCAATCCAAGGGAAATTTTGGACATTTATGGCGAATCATCCTTGGAAGCTAGAAATGATGGAGACTTCAATGAGCAAGGAAGCTACTTCATAAAGACCCCATCAAATCCTTGCATGTATGAGATATATCCTGATTCACTTAGTCTCTCTCTAACATTGCCCCACATGAGATCTTCAACCCCCTCATGCTCCTTGTTCCTAAGAATTTTGAAAGGGTGGCTATAGACACATATGTTTATCATATATATTGCAGATCTCGTTGTGTTGAATCTTAAGATAGTACACATAAATGGTGTTGGAGGGGAAACCACTTCACCAATTCATATCTTGAGGGTTTTTCAAGGACAAGCTTAGTGTCCTAAAACAAGCACTATTCAAACCTTGACATGAGTGTTCACTTTTCTGCCCTTGTGAGATGAGCATAGAGTTATAATTGTGAAAATATTCCTTCAGGTATTCTTGTCACTAACTTTCTAGGTTTTGAGCAAAAAGATCGAAGGAATGACAAATGCAAGGTATGTCCAACCCATCATTCTGCAACATTGAATTACATTCATCCAAACTTGATTTTTTGCAAAATTCAAGCTTGGGGGAATATACTTCTATAATACATCTTTGGCCATGTTGCTACATTATCTTGGTTATCTCTACCTTTAAGACATGCTCAATTTGCTAAATAACAATCATGCTCTTTCATCACTATTTGAGTAAATCTCTATAATACTTTCATGCTACCCTTGTCTACCCTAGTAAGTGTTGGTTTGCAAGTACTGCACATACTTCTATTGGCTTTTAAATTAAGCGTGGTACTTAGGTTAAACAGCCTTCCTTAATTCGATTAGACATGGAGTCTAGTTTGGTTATTGAACCAAAAAACTGCTAGTATAGACAAAGGTATATTTTGTTGGACTAACCCCTGCAGAGAAACTCCCAAATTCAAATTGGGAAAGACCTGAGATGAACTCATACTGGAGATGAAGAGAGACACAATAATCTTGCACAAGGGAGACACAACTCATTCATAGCCAAAAAGAAAGAAGAAGAGTGCCACAAAATAAGATCCATAATCAAAGCACTCCATGAAAGTAGGTGAACAAATTTCCATCATGCCACTTGAAGACAAGGACCATCATGGAGGAATTCGAGTTGCAGTTCTAGTTGTACTCTCTTGTCAACCACTAATCATCGGGAATCAAAAGAGATTAACAAGAGAAGAGCATGCAACTTTCTGCATCCTCACTTCCTAGATTGAAAAGCTGACGCATGAGGAAGGAAGGCCAACTCCTCAAGATGAACCAATCGAGCTCCTCGTCCTCTCATGCTCTCATCGCTCCACACGCTGGTTTGCAATCTCTCAATTCACTTTGCTTTATTTCTATAAGTTTGAGTTATTCCATAATGCCAATATATGAGAATCAAATATAAGATAAAATCAATCCTTTAGAAAGAAAGTAATAGTGAATGTTCTATGCTAGCATGTTCAAATAATTTTTTTGTAGCATAGAAAAGTGACCCTTAGCTTTGTGATAACAATGCCCTTGTCATTGCTTGTATATTCCTTCAGGTATATGTTGTCCACAAATGATATGTAGGAATGAAACAATAAAGAAGAGCTAAAGGTCCAAGCACAAATTAAAGAGAGAACAAAAGATGGCATGACTAAAGACAAGAAAAAAAGGAGTGCAACAGAAGACAGTCAACGCATGAGCAAAGACACAAGACCAACCAACAAAGGAAAGCTTTCACAAGGTGTCACAGTACCCGCATGATCCAACATTAAAGGTAATATCTCAGGGTTAGTGATCAGTACTTTAAAAAGCTTTTCTTCGATTCTGGTATAACATAAATAGAGAACCAACCATATTTGAGTTACAATCTTTCTTGATCTAACCTAATTAACTCAACATGTTTAGTTCTTTAATATTTGTTCCTGTCACCACTTTCTTGATCTCATAGTCTTAATTCAATGAGTTAAAAATGTTGCGCATCTTATCTTTGGAATATGACAGTCATAATCATAAAATCATTACACAATATGCATAGATAGGCTATCCTTCTATAAGGTTGAGTAATCTGATCTGCCAAATGTTTTAAATGCTACATCTACAATTATTCATTAATCCTATCACCCATGTTAAGTTCGAGCAAAACACATAAACATCAAAATTATCTTGCTCAATTCACCAAAGGTTAGAGAAGAATAAAATTTTTGTTCTGTTGGTGTTTTTCCACCAACAGAGCTCATGCACTTGATCTCTGCCTTGTCTCTATGAGTAGGACACACTTTGAGCAAAATATGGAAGAGTTTGTCAACTCCCCAATTCCTACAAGTGAAAGTCCTAAGACCTACGAACATGCACACTAAGCAAGATGCTCATAGCTTCCACAACTAGTACTTCACTCCAAACTGCTGGAAAAACAAGGAACATGGGTGACATCATCTCAAGAGGTGCAAGCTATCAAGGTCTCTACTTTGGTACCAGATGATGCACCTAAAGAATGAATATGGTAAGAGGTCCTGTTCAGAGGACTTAAAACACTGAACCCTTGCCGAAAGGTAAAATCGGTAGTTATCCATATTTGTCTTTTTATCATTGCATTAATTAGTTTTCCTTCTTGCATATTTACTTCCGAGCATTTGCATAATCATTTTCCTTTTTTTGCATGTTTACTTTTTTGCATTAGCATTGCATTAGAAAGAAAATAAATATTTATTTATTTGCTTTGCTGCATTATAAATTTTAAGCCCCATGTGAATAATTTTATGGCGTGTAAAAATTCATAGGAATATTTACTGTGGTGGCATAGAATAAAAATAAATACGCGTTCATCTTGTTATACTTTCTCAGTATTATAAACATATAAAAATTATTTGAGAGAAATCCTGTTGAAACTCTGCTTGAAAGAATAAAGAACAAATCTCAAAAGCTCTGGACAATTAAGACTTGAGTGGCCAACCACTAACACTTAATCTATTCCATAAGTTTTGTTGTCTATTTGAGTTTCACAGGATTTGAAGGATCAAGAAGAGCTGATAAGCAATTGGATGTTCTATCCACTAGTGGAGCACTGTCTTAACAATCATCAACAACAATTAATGCTCCACTAGAGGAGGAAGAACACCTCTACTACTAGTCTGCTACTTCACAAGATTGAATGACTATGTCAACATCCAGCTTGGGGGAAAGCACCTCCATGTATCCAGCTAAGTATTTTCTTTCCTTAGTTTTACCTTATTCTTTATGAGTTTTCTTATTTAGTAATAATGATGGTCTAAAATAATAAAAACAAAATAAAAAGGATGTGTCTAGTTTGCTTTTGTTCTTAAAGAAGTTGATAATAAAAGAGGAGTCTATGAATAATCTCTTTCATGGAAATGATGAATAGTTGCTCTGCCATAATTCCTTTCAAGTACCTAGTTTTCAACCTCAAACTCTCTCGAGTTTTGAACACAACTGTTTTGATCTAAGATTTTCTCTGAACCAGAAACTCATGGGTAGCGAATGCTTGATCTAAGTCTAGGTAGTTGGTGGATATGATATGGCAAGGTCTGAGCTGCTGTTTATCATGCTCCTAGAGATACTAGAGTTCTGAAGATTTTATCTTTTGAAAAACATAAAAATGATGCATGATGAGTTCCTGTATGATGAGAGCTTAAATTCCTACCATAGCCATATATACATGCTTGTTAGACTAGGAAAACTTTCACTTATATTTACTGCTTGTGAGCATTGAGTATGGTCAAGCTGTGTCGAGCCTTAAGGATTGGTCATGCGATTAAAATCAAGATCACGCACACTCCACCCATATATGCTGCTTCTACCCTAGAAGTACGCATCCACATACTTTCCATTTAGACACATCCTAAAATTGTTCTACTCCTACACTGGGAATGAGCATCAAAAATTTTCCTTCATTCATTGCTAGCCCTTTTGTTATCCAATAAAGCTCCAAATATCTCTTTATTACTACCTCCATCAATATTTCCAAAAGAGACTTGGGTGCTTCATTCAAAAAAAAGGGAGAAGAAGAAGAAAGAGAGGAAAAGAAAAATAAAAGCAAGAGGACAAATGTCCCAACATAGAAAGATTTTGAGCATTCCAAGTTCTCCCCAAAGTCTTCAAAGTTTAAAGAAGAGGTATGTGTTTCTTCAAAGGAGCAAAAGTAGAATTAGGTATTCACCATTATCATCTCTTTACCCCTTTATTTCTACATACATCTACCATCATCACCATTTGCCACTATCATCATATACCCATTCAACCCATATACTTCGGACCACACACATGCACATCTTGATTTGACTGTATGGCTGGACTCATTCCTCTAGATCCATGGTTTGACTGTGCAATAAATGTTTGCAAGTATGTATTAGCTGTCTCCCCACCTATGAGCTCCACATAAGCCTGTTAATTGTAGGGTGAGAGAGAAGACACAATGTTACTCTGCCTTATACCAAAAATATCACATATCTTGAGAGAAGAGAGAAGGCATACACCATCAATGCCTTGGTAAGGATCCACAAATACTACAAATGAGAGACTTGAGAGGGTCATACAAAGAAATCTCTAAGTTTTATTTGAAAATCCTGCAAAACTCCGGAATAATGGTTGATCAAAGAGCTAGAAACATGGCGCTTGACTTAACCGTTCGGTCTTTCAACTGCTCAAGACCCAAGTGATGCCTACAAGCCCCATGATGGAAGGTAATATGGGTAAGTTTGAAAGTCAGAATAGTTCACTCTAATTCGGAGGAGAGTTCTTATTTGAACACATGTGTACTTTTGAGGCGTGAAAGCATTGTAGCAACTCCTGATCCATCACTGAGTTTATCTTTGCTTAGGGACGAGCAAAGGGTAAGCTTGTGGGAGTTGTTGACGGTAGATAAGTGTCAATTTTAACCGTCAACAAAACATGAAAAAGGACCTAAAAGCAAATACCACATAGATATAGGGGGTTCACTGACAGAATTCCATGAGTTTTGGTGAATGTCTATTTCTGCAGGGTGTCAGCTGAAAAGAACCAAGAAAGGCCCACATGTCATGTTTACATAGAGAGAAAAGACCCACACACGTGAAGGAAGACTCTAGAAGACACGAGAAGGCACTAGAACGAACGGGAGGCCGATCTGCTATGGTGGTAGGGCACCTGCCCTACCTTCTTGGGCACCCACCCACCTACGTGGACCAATCAGGTCAAGTCTCACAGATCATGCCTTCACCGCCTTTGAGGATCAATAGTCACCGTTGATTAAAGTCGATTTGATACAAGGGCTATCGTGCATCTTAGGGGGCTATATAAGCAAGGCCCCTGGACCCTAGAGGAATAATCCTATGAAACCCTAAATCATTTGCTCCAGTTAGGATCAGCTGAGAGGGGTCTCTTGAATGGATCTTCTCTCTTGGGGCACATACAAGAGAGATTAGCTTTGCAGTCTCTATGTGAGATTAGAGTTCTTCTTCTAGATTGAGAGAGTTAGAGTGGAGGGATGAGTTGGAGGAAGCCCGGCATGTCGGTGTCTCCTCTCCGGCTTGTACCTGCGGGATCAAGTCTCCTAACCTGAGGCTTACTTCTAGGATTCTTCGGCAATTCAACTTCTAATACTAAGTAAATACAATGTTATTATTGTTCTATGGTTTACGAGTTTACTTTATTCTCTTCCAGTTGAGGGTAGAGTAATCATATGTAGTGTAAGCGTGGTGCTTGGGCTAGGATACTCGTAGATGCCCCCTGTCTGGCCAGATCCATGGTAGTAGCGCGGAACATGGCAATCCCGTTGCTTCCTTTGTACCCCACATCCTGTTAGAAGGATTCGTAAGATTTGTGTGCCAGGGTTAAGCATCCTTTGTGGTGTCTCCTTTCCTTCGGTACGTCCCCATAGAGCAGTAGTTGCATAGCTTACCATAGGTTGGAACTAGACTGCCATAGTAATCTTCTTTAATCGCTTATATCTTCGCTACCTTGTAGTGCGGCCTAGGGGTTAACCATAGACTTAGGTTAGTCATCGCACGCTTTCTCCTAGCAGATAAAACAAATACGATACTCTGGAAATATCTCCTAGGTGAAGTGCTCACCGATATCCGTGCGCTTGCAGATTATTTCTCTTAGATTCTTTCGTGTGCGTAACCAATATCAACAAGTATAAGGTTCGTGTTTATCTTCGGTGGCGAGTTCTACTTTAAGTTAGTTTTGTTCATTATTTACTTGCGTGTTCATTGTCCGTCCCCAAGGTGGATGCTCTAATAGAGGACTCTGATAAAGACGGATAACCCTGATCACGCTAGAGTAGTAGTCGATAGCGTAGACATGGTGTCTAGGCTAGAAGCTACCTTCATTTGCCTCGTACCCTACGATTGAGGGGTAGGCGGCAGGTGGTGATAGCCCTGTCCGTCCCTCGTAATCCCCCACGTTCGGATACGGCGTAGAGCCGTAGGCTCAGATCGCCTGGCAGACCAGGTGTGCTCTGGTGCCCAAAGCAAGTATATAGTGGCAAATCTATCTTAGCTTAGGATCTCTATCCCTAGAAAATCTCACTACCCGAGCTATCTTTCTTCTTGTTATCACGAGGGGTAAGACATGACATATGAGTCGAACCCTTCGTTCTGCATCAGCACAAGGGGCTCGAAGCTCCGGTGTTTGGATGCCAGCTCCAGTAGCGGCACATCTCTGGTGTCTAGGCTAGAGGCAACCTTCGTTTGCCTCATACCCTACGGTTGAGGGGTAGGCGGCAGGTGGTGATAGCCCTGTCCGTCCCTCGTAATCCCCCACGTTCGGATACGGCGTAGAGCCGTAGGCTCAGATCGCCTGGCAGACCAGGTGTGCTCTGGTGCCCAAAGCAAGTATATAGTGGCAAATCTATCTTAGCTTAGGATCTCTATCCCTAGAAAATCTCACTACCCGAGCTATCTTTCTTCTTGTTATCACGAGGGGTAAGACATGACATATGAGTCGAACCCTTCGTTCTGCATCAGCACAAGGGGCTCGAAGCTCCGGTGTTTGGATGCCAGCTCCAGTAGCGGCACATCTCTGGTGTCTAGGCTAGAGGCAACCTTCGTTTGCCTCATACCCTACGGTTGAGGGGTAGACGGCAGGTGGTGACAGCCCTATTCATCCCTCGTAATCCCCCACGTCCGGGTACGACGTAGAGCCGTAGGCCGGATCGCTTGGCAGACCAGGTGTGCTCCGGTGCCCGAAACAAGTATATATAGCTTAGGATCTCTATCTCTAGAAAACGTCACTATCCGAGCTGTCTTTCTTCTTGTTATCACGAGGGGTAAGACAGGACATACGAGTAGAACCCTTCGTTCTGCATCAACGCAAGGGACTCAAAGCTCCGATGTGTGGGCGCTAGCTCCGGTAGTGGCACGTCTCTGCTTAGGTACTTGGAAACTTTCTGCATGCTAGGCCTCGCGCTGGAAAGTGGATGAGAGCATAGCAACCCTATCTTGAGAGCCAGGGACGCCTCACCAATGTTGTAGCTTCCATGAAACTTGGCATTCACGGTATCAGTTAGTGATCCTTGGTGCCAGTGCTCAACAACCCAGTCAACCAACAAGAGCTGGTCACCGTTGGAGCTCTGCCTGATGGGCCTCTGGCCACAGGTGACTTCAAGAATGAACACTCCAAAGGCGAAAATATCGGACAAAGGTGTCGCCTTGCTGCTGCGGCCAAGCTCGGGAGCAAGGTACCCTATGGTACCAACCACATGAGTTGTATGTGGGTCGGTACCATGGTCATACAACCTTGCAAGGCCGAAGTCACCAAGCCGGCCATCCATGTCGTTGTCTAGCAGCACATTGCTCGCCTTGATGTTGTGGTGGACAATTACTTTCTCCCACTCTTCATGGAGATAGAGCAGCCCGGGCGCGATCCCCTTGATGATCCGGAACCTTTGGTCCCAATTCAGAATTGGCATATCATGACCACCACCATACAAGTGCTTGTCAAGGCTCCCGTTCGACGTGTACTCGTAGACCAGGAGGAGTTCACCTTTTCGCCTGCAGTAACCTAGTAACTGCATGAGGTTGCGGTGCTGCAGGCTGCCAATGCTAACAACCTCTGCTATGAATTCCTTCGTACCTTGCTTCGAGTCATGTGACACCTTCTTGACGGCGATCTCCATTTTTGACACCTGACCCTCCCAAACCCTCCAACCCCAAGCAGGTTCTTGTTCTTGAACCCATCTGTTGCATTGAACAAATCCTTGTACGAAAACCAGTGCGGCCCAAACTCGACCTCCCAGTCTTCTCGCACCTCGGTGTACCGCAGCCGCCTCCGCACCAGGAGAACGGCAATGGCACCCACGGCCAAGACGACTGCTGCAGTGGCTACCGGCGGGACGTTCTCTGCCAGTTTGGCACGGTGCTTGGGGCCAAAGTGAGGCAGCTTTGGCAACTTGGCTATGTCGATGGCCAGAGCAGGTCCGTCCATGGCAAAGCTCCAACCGAGAACGTAGTGCCGCGAGTTGAACGAGCCTGTCGCCGATGAGAAGCCGACACGAGCGACGTCGGTGAGCACCGTGGACAGGTCGTATGCGGTGGAGAGCAGCGGCCTGCTGGGCTTGGCCACTCTCAGTGGAGCCATGGTCACGTTGACACGCTTCCCCTCGCCGTCGTAGTCCACCCACACCTGCATCGCCTCGCCGCTCGCGAGCGTCAGGTTGCGGAAGACGCCGCCGCCGCCGTTGTTGTCATAGTAGCCGGCGCTGGCCGAGGCGACGGAGATGAGGCTGTCGACGTCGACGCCGGCGTGGTTGCCGTTGATGTCGCAGAACTCGTTGTTCTGGTCGGTGTCGAGCTCCACGCCGAAGAGGTGGTCGGCGGCGTCGCTGTTGGTGCTGCCGTTGACGAGGCCGATGTACTGGCTCGGGAATGCGGCGGCGAGGTCGTTGCTGGGCGGCGCGACGAAGAGGACGATCCCGTGGCCGCAGGCGTCCGCGTCCGGGCAGAGGATGCCGAACACGAAGGACACCGAGAACGACCGCGCTGTGGCCGTGCTGCCGTTGCCCGCCTCGTGGAAACGAAGCTGGGCTGGGTGGATGGCGTGCGCCTTCTGCCAGAGCGTGCCGTTGGTGAGCTCCAGCAGGCCCGACGGCGTGACCACGGCCGCGCCGTCCAAGGTGACGTTGGCGCCCGCGAAGCTGGAGTAGACGAACTGGTCGTCGGCGGTGCCGGCCTCGACGCCGAATGCGAGGACGATGCACAGGGAGATGAGGTTCACATTACCGGTAGAAAAAAAAATACCGGAGGTCACCGATAAACGGGTTTATCGGATTTATCGGAAAATTTCTCGGTCAAAAATAAAACAAAAAATACCTAATTTCTCTAGAAAATTATATAAGTTGTCTCTAAAGCATTTAATATTAAAAACTAGGACATAATAGTATTAGTATAAGAGAATATCACACTTTCATGTAGGTAGACAAGTGAAATTTGGAATCTCAATGATAAATAAAATTTATCGGACCTCAGCGATAAACGAGATTATCGGATTTATCGAAATTTTATCGCCGATAAATTTTTCCCTGGATGCAGAGCAGTTTCCTGCAACCGCGAGGCGTGGACGAGGACGACATAGCTTCGTGTTGCACGGAGAAGAAAGGAAGGCAAATGTCTGATGCGTTTGGTGATGGTTGGCTTGCATTTTTGCTTACTGCAAAAACTGTGCCAAACCAAGAGCTCAGCATCGGATATACATTGGGATAAAAAATCACCGAGATATAATATTACACACAAATCACCGAGATATTACGCGCGCGAATGCTAGTGTGTGGAAGACAACGGAGAAGAGGAACAGAGAATGTTGTATGGGTCTTGGTTAGGTAGGTGTAGGTGAATTGACAGCTCTGCTAGAGTTGGATTTCAGAGGACAATCTTGTGTGATGGGGTTCAATCAACTGAGACCAAACTTGAAGTAGGAGCACCTGTTTCAGAGTTTCCATTTGGGAAGGCAAGAACTTCGTGCGGACTTGCAGAAATTTCACAACCAAGACCAACCCAGAATCCTCGTGACGTGCTAGAAAAAAATAAGAGAAAATATAAAAATTCTCACAATCATATCTTATCTTACTACTGCTACTCCAACAGAGATTTTACATTCATTCTTACTAGATGTGCTAGAAAAATAAAATGAATCCCAGAATTTTATCTCACCATAACTCATTAGAGGCTCTAACAGAGCTTCCATGTTAATTCTTACTGGATACGCTAAAAAAGGATAATTCCTAAAAAGCTTCTCAATAATCAGAAACAACTGGAGCCTCCACAGTAATGTTCATCGTAACCTAGAAAAAAATAAATTATAGACCACAATAATTAGAAACATCTGGCCTTAATTTGGTAGTCTCTAATCATCGTCATCGATAATAGTCATTGAATCTATTGTGTTTCATTAAAAAATTATCTACCTCTATCATTGTAAAAAATACATAAAGTAACAGCTCTAATTTTACGTTTAAATTACCCATCTATGTCATTATAAAAGATAATTCAAAATCAATTCAAAATAACGACCTAAATTTGCATCTAATTTACACACCTTTTCCATTCACTGGTACAAAAATTTTATTGGAGGTGGGCAGAATGGGTTAATGGAGGCGGGCATTGCAACCGTCTCCAATCAAAAGTCACCATTAATGGGTAGACCATGGAGGCGAGTGCTTTGCCCGCCTCGGTTAATCAGTACGAACAAACAAAAAAAATGAAAAAGCCCGTAGCCCAGACCTAACGGGTCCAGATATAGACCTCGCGCCGTCGCTCCTGTGCGCCGCTGTCGGGGGAGCAGGCCCCGCACCGCGAGCGCCGCAGCCGAGGTTGCTCGATCTGCCACTGGGGAGCTCAATCTGCTGCGTGCGCGTCCACTATCGCCGGATCTGGCCACCGCACCTTTGCCGGAGCTGGGGCCGCCGTACCTCTACCTCATACAACAACACCTCAGCCACTACCCTCTGCCTCACCACGACGATCGCAGATCTGGCCACTGGCGGTGGATCTGGACACCACGGTGATGGATCCGGCTGCCAGCAACGGATCCGGCCACCAGCAACGGATCCGGCTGCCATGGTGACGGATCCAGCCACTAGGGGAACAGCTCGGGGGAGGGGGCCCGTCGCCGACGGTGGAGCAACTCGGGGAAGGAGGGCGCGTCGCCAATGGTGGAGCAGCTCTAGGAAGGAGGGTGCCTCGCCCCGGTGAAGCAGCTTGGGGGAGGGCGCCACCGTTGGGGTTGTCGGATCCAGCCGCCGGGGGAGTGCCTCCACCGATGGAGCGGCTCGGGGGAGGAGGGCGCTCCGCCACCGCCAGGGAGGAGCTCGGGGGAGGAGGAAGAGGGCGGGCTCGAGGGAGGAGGGAGAGGTGCGCCGGCTCTGGGACGGGAGGGAGTCAGGAGGGAGATGGAGAGGGCCTGCTCAAGGAGAATGCAGAGGGGCGTCCGCTGCTATGGGGAGGGGCTCGGGAGAGAAATGATTGGGAAACCTAAGTGTCTGGCTTATATATTAGCCCGGTATAAGGAAAGATTTGGGCTTTGCCTGGGTCAAAGTTGGGCCAGCATTTCTGGAGGCAGGCCTTATAGTGCGCCCGCCTCCAGAAATGGATTTATGGAGGCGGTTGCTTTAATACGCCTGCCTCCGTAAATAGAGGATTTTTGGAGGCGTTTGCCTTAATACGCTCGCCTCCGTAAATCGATTTTAGGAGGCGTACAAAAGTGCCCGCCTCGGTAAATAAAAAAATGCCCGCCTCCATTAATTGCAGGCATTAACTGAGGCGGTAGAATTGTGTGACCGCCTCCGTTAATAAAAGGGCACCGTCTTGCAAAATCATTTGTGTAGTAGTGATTATGAAAGATAATTAAAAACAACCTCTAACTTTGTATCTAAATTATCCACATACCTGTCATTATGAAAGACAATTTAACTTAATATACTTGATTGACACATTTGTCATTATGAAAGATAACCAAAATAGCCCCTACGTTTGCATTCAAATTAACTTAAACCCAAACAAGAAATTCATTCCAAAGTAGAGGGTAGCAATTAGTAGAGTTCAGGTCTACCATACTGTCGAAGATATGAGAACGGGATACCTCACCGCCTGTATTCTGGCCTAGAACTGTCGACACGGGCTGAAGACGTCGAGTATGAGGCCCATGTATGCATAACACAACAATAGACGTGACAAGCAAGTCGCCTTGCATGGGCAACCTACATTCTAATCTTTACGGGATATGATAGAATGATCTATTATACTTTTCATGTAACTAACAAGGAAACACATCTATATATTAATCAATCGGATCTCTTGTAACCCTACCTCCGGCCTATATAAGGAGGGGTAGGGACCCCCAATGGGAATTCTACACTGTCCATACTAGGCATAGCTACTATCAGCAACCCCTGTAAACTCAAGCATATGAACAAAGAGATCTACTTTAAACTATACATAGGGTTACCACGTACCAAAACTAGTATAAACAATGTGTCTCATGTGCTATCCATTCTGATTCCTATGCGCAGATGCGCTGATCCGTATTGCTAGAGTAAATACTTCCAGCACATACAGATTAATACTAGTATGCTCTGGAAACTCTGTTTTGCAGCCTTGTAATCCTTTGTACCTGGAGCTTTGTACATCTGAGAATCTGAGTCTACAAAGACTTAACATTTTGCCATGTTATATATGCTAGCTCAATGAATTAGAATCTAGTCTTTTATGGTTTATGAACAAGCAGCAACTTAGGCACTTAGCTGTAACATTTGTTTTTGCATGAAACTGGTTAGAAATGATCCAATTATCAATTTGGCCTCTATATCCAAGGTTCTAATGTCTAGACTATCCACGTTTGTTCTTTACTGAAACATCTAATTAAGGAACTTTCTTCCACAAGTTGGTGTGTTTGATATGGGCCAAAAGTGGGTGGCCGAGCCCCCCAGCTGCAAGCAGCCATGTTTGATTCATTTGGCCCAGTTGGGAGCCTGGCCACACACGTGTATTTCTCCCTCTCTCTCCTACATCCCACGAAACGCTCCTAGGGTTTGTTTTTTCGCGGCCTGGCTCTCTCTGAGCTTGCGCGAACAATTTGGGGCGGCTGCGGCTGGCTCTAGCGAGCTCGCGCAGGAAGGGGGAAACTTCCGCGCGCTCCCTTCCCCGCCAAAATCCGACGGCTTTATAAGCCGCCCTCCTGCCTCGCTGTGTTCTTCTCCTCTTCTTCTCACCTTCCCGTCCCCATCTCCACCCACTCCACTCCCGTTGAGTGACCGGTGGTGGTGGTGACTTCGGTGTGCGGCGTAGCGGTGTACTTTGTCTCCGGGCTTCGTCTCCGTTCCCCCGGTTCGGATCCGCTTCGATGCGGCACTGCTCCGTTTGCTGCTGGGCTCTGTGGAGGCGGTCTTCTTCCTTCGTCTTCCTCTTCGAGTTCCTATGCTGCGGTTGGTCTTGGATTCGGTGGATCTTGTACCTCTCATACTAGATCTACTACTTCTTCACCGCTGTCTCTTCATCTTCTCCATTTTGCGCACGCACAGCTCCCCTTCGGCTCACCCGAGGTGAAATCCACCCCTATCCCCCATTGATTTGATTCTAGGGTTTCATTTTGCGCTCAGATGTGTGGATTGCTTGGTGATCTTGATTTATTGATGCTCAAAGATGTTATTTTGGTTGGTGAAATGAGTTATTCCGAGGTCGTCCATGTTTACTTGTTGATATGGTGGATGTGCTTATGTGAGAGTTGGTGACATGGCCGATGATGATTATCTCCATTGCACAGGCGGCATTTTTTGTTAATACAGCCATGCTATTTTTTCTTGTGAATGCCTACACTATCATGCAGAGGCCAACCAGGTTCTATTAAAACTGAATTGTACATTTGGATGTTGAATGCATGTAGATGGATCCAAATGAACATCATGCGATGATGGCTAGCCAAGCAGCTGCTATGATTGTGGTGATGGTATGTTTTGTGGTCACTAGGCTTAGAAGGAATAATGGACAAACTGAGCCAATAACTCATGGCCCTAGGACTGAAGGTGAACAACATAGGCAAAGAACCATCCAAATGATATATAATACCAATACCAATGATGCAGAATGCCTAGCCATGCTGCGTATGATAAGAGCCCACTTTTTTCTCTATGCAACCTCTTTAGAAATAGAGGCCTTGTACCTGAAACCAGTGGGTGTTCTGTTGAGGAGCAGGTGGCAATGTTCTTACATGTGGTTGGTCACAACCAAAGGTCTAGGGTAGTTCACCAATCCTTTAGGAGGTCCATTGCGACAATGAGTAGAATCTTCCACCAAGTTTTGTGTGCTGTTGGTGAGCTAAGGGCTGACATGATCAAGCCTCCTACCAGTGCCACACATCCTAAAATATTGGGTAGCCACAGATGGTACCCGTGCAGGTACTTGTATATCTTGTTTATCTGCCTTAGGTACCAGCACTTGTTACACTATGTTCTCATCCAATTTGGAAACATTATTAGGATTGCATTGGTGCCATTGATGGTACACATGTGTTGGCAAGGGTGCCTAAACACATGCAACAGGCTTTCAGGGGTAGGAAATCAAACCCACACAAAATGTGATGGCTGTTGTGGACTTTGATCTAAAGTTCACCTATGTCTTAGCTGGCTGGGAGGGCCCAGCCCATGATGCACTAATTCTAGCTGATGCTATTGAGAGGAATGATGGGTTTACAGTTTCAGAAGGTAACCAAAGCCTAATTAGTCCATAACTGTTGTTCTAAACCTTACACACACATTCACTATAGTGTATGTTTTGGTGGAATTGTAGGGAAATTTTACCTAGTAGATGCTGGTTATGCATGCCAAAGTGGTTTTCTCCCTCCATATGGGGGGTCAGGTATCACTTGACTGAATTTGGGAGCCACAATTTTCCTACCAATGCAAGGGAACTATTCAACCTAAGGCATTCATCCCTTAGGGTGACAGTGGAGAGGGCTTTTGGTGCACTCAAGAATAGATTTTGTATCCTAGACAACAAACCTTTCCACACTTACAAGACCCAAGTGAAGCTTGTACTTGCTTGTTGCATCCTCCACAACTAGATCATTGGCTTTGGCATTGATGATGTTGTCCCATCTAAAGAAGGTTTTGTAGGTAGCCAGGCTGAGGCATATGAAACCCAACTTGTGGGAGACATGTTGCCTCAGGAATCACCTGGCTGGCTCTTAGGAGGGATGATATTTGCACTGCTATGTGGCCTGCTAGAGGGACTTCTAGCATTTGATTTTCTTGCTTTCCATTCATGTAAAATATCAGTTTGTAGACCCTGGATATGGAACTCATGTGGTGTGGTGGTCATGTAATAATTAATGGACATGTCTAAGACCAATGATGTGTAATCCAATTTCCATTTGTTCTAGTTGTAATTTATCTTACTGTTTCCATTTGTTGATGCTGCAATATTTGTTTGTGCATTGCTTCATCTGCTGTCTGGTCCCATTACTAGGATGGCTGGAATGGGTGCTGTTCTTGGTGCTAGATTTGTGGCTGCTGCTAACATGTGCAAGGTTTGGTGGCTGGTGCAGGTGCAACTGCAATTGCTCAGGTAGTTGTTGGAGCAGCTGTGGTTGCACCTGAAATGGTTGAAGTGGGGCCTGATGCACCTGATGTTGTGCCTACATAGGGGGCAACTGTTGGTGTGAGGCCCCTATGAGGTGGAATAACAACACTTCAGGGTTTGTCCTTAGGAGGATGTCCCAAATAGTGTCTGATGGTAGTAGGACTGACAAGTGCCTCAAGGATACGGATATCAACAGTGTGGCTAAGGCTCATAGGGAGTACAGTGGTGAGGCTGTTAGTCCCACTCAACAATCACTTGAGAAGTGGAGGCAGAAGTGGGCTAGGGTGTGCAAGTTGGAGGACCTTAGTGGTGCCTTGTTTGATGAGGATGTCAATGCCATAATGCTAGAACCTGAGCACTATCTAGGTCACTGCAAGGTTTAAAGTGAATCCTATACATCTGTAGTCTTCTCCACTTCTTTCTTTTCTGGATTGTTCCTTTAATTGTGTACACTGACTGCAGGACCACCCTAAGGATGCTGAGTTTCTCAACACACCTATCAGATTTTACTCTGAGATGCAGACCATATTTGGTAGTGTCATGGCAAGTGGTAGGTTTGCCTTAGGATCCAGTGAGCCCCTGGGGGTCAATAATGCTGACAGTGTGGCTGCTAAGTTGGAGGGTCATGGCTTCACTTCTGCTGCCTTTGAAGGAAAAGCCACCACTGAGGTTGGTGAGGGTAGCAAGGCCACTGCACCAGTCACATCCACTGTTGGTGTTAAGAGGAAGAAGCCCAACTTTAGTGAGGAAGAGATTCTTATGATGACCAACATGACAGATGCTGTCAACAATGTGGCTAGTGCACTTAAGGAGATAGGTGCTGCACATCTGGATCCTAACCTCTATCTTGCAATCATGGAGATGCATGGCTTCACCACTGAAGCTCTCATTGTTGCCTACACCTACCTGCTGAAAAACAAGGCCACTGGCATTGGCTTTGTGAACATGGCAATCAATCATAGGGAGATTTGGCTGAGGAACTACCTTGCCAAGAACTACTATATGTAGTTCTGTCCAACTAGGACATCAAGGCAAAGAGGGGGTTGACTGTTGAGATGTATAGTTCCTCCACCTCCCTCACCCACTCTCTTCTCTTTTGGGTTCTATTTTGGTGTAGCTCCTATGCATGGTAGATGACTGACCAGCGCCTGTCCTTTTGAGTATGCTTAGTAGGAGGGTGGCTAAGTATAGATGACCAACTGTGACTTGGGTATTGCTATTTGTGCCTACTTCTTGTGGGATGCACTGCTATTTGGACACAAGCTTGTTGTATTAATATACAGCCTCGGTTGGCTAGATGGTTTCCTTACCTATCCTGTGCATTCTGTTGTTGATGCAATAAATGAGATGAATTGGGTATGGCCAATGATGCAAGCTTATTAAAACTAATGAGGTGGCTCTATAATTTGATTTTCCATGTCTTCTTGCTATTTCTCATGGTTGTCATCGAAGCATGCAACACGTCCATTCCCTAGTAACACATGGTAAAGTAACTGTAGTGATGGCTGGGAATGGACATGCGCATGGCTTTCATGGCCTTCATGATTTGGTTGGTGAGCATCTGATAAAGGACCTTACTTGATATGTGTTTTATTTTGGAAATGCAGGCACCAACGACTGAGTTCAGATTTTTGCAGCAAACACCAAAGCTGAGGCCACCTACATGTGGTGGGCTGAACTATCAACTATCATGTGGTTATTCTTTTGTTTCCTACATTTGTTTGATCTTTTGTTTTCTCTGTCAACTTTATTGGCTATGCTTCTTCCTGTTCTTGTTGCTGCAATGAGAGGAATGGGATCATGACCGATGATGCAAAACCATTTACACTTATGAGGTGCCTGTATGCTGTTTCTTGATGTCTCCTAGCTGTTTGTCATGGTGGTCATCGAACCCGTGGGCCACATCCATTCCCTAACAACAGATTCATCAAAATGAGCTGATGGTAGTGAATGGGTGTGACCATGGCTTCCATGGCCTGCATGATGTTGTTGTTCAACCTCTTATTTGGGACTTTAGTTGGTGCTCTCATTGAATTGCTAGTTTTCTCTGTCAGTTGATGGATGTACAGGCACCTATGATTGACTTTAGAATCTAGCGGCAGAATCTTAAAAGCTGAGGCCAATACAAATTTTTTTTGCCAATGATGTCAACTATTTACTTGTACACTTATAGAATCAGTTCATTGGTCAACATTTGTTATCTATGATTTGGTTTACTAAAATCATAGATCTTCAATGTCGCCTCATGCACTATTTCTAATCTGAAAATATGACTGAGGCACTACCTTTCTTTCCCTACCTACTACTAGCCTTTTATGTCAGTCAAACTAAGATTATGGCAACTTTCATCTAACTTAACTCCACTGAGGCTCTGACAATTATTGCCATTGCAGATTAATGGCTCCATGCTATGCGGTTTTTGAGGGGTAACACCCTTGGAATTTACTTCACTTGGCATAAATGCTCTGTCCAAGTGCTTGGCTACAAAAATGCTAGGTACAAGAAGTACCAAAACTTTGAGCAAGCACTGCATGATTACAATGCATCATTACAAGCAACAACTCCTTCCCAAATTGCTCTTCCTTCTAATTGTTCTGCTGTTGCCATTGCACCAACTGATGAAAGGCTTGGAGATTAGAAGAATGTGGTCATTGTGGCTCTTTTCTTGCTGGTTGTGGCTCTTTGGATGAGACTAACCTTGTTTGGGTAATGTAAGTGCAATGTCTAGGCCGATGATGACACTAATCCATCTCTGATCTTTGTTATTTGCATCTCCTGCTTCTGATGCTTTGCTCTCCAGAAAACTTTTGAACTGCCTGTCGATCTATGTGCTGTTTTTTTTCGTTTTTTTATCCTAACTAGGATGAATGGGAACACCAATTAGTCTGAGGCCATGTTGTTGCCAATTATCTTTATTTGATATTGTTGTAAGCTTTAGTTTGCTTGAATTTTGTTTAACTGAACCTGAGATGTTTCACATCTTCTTCTCCTATTGTATCCCTTCCTCCGGGTGGTTTCTTGGGCCATGTCCAGCCTAGCCCGAATCAAACAAAATCTCCAAGTGGTAGTTGGAGGTAGTTGATGATGCGCATGGCTCCTGGATTGCAATCAAACAAAGGATGAGCTGGGCCTGGCCGTTCTGTTGCAGGTCAATCAAACAAGGTGCCTTGTCCATCCCTGGCCTGGCCGTGGCCGGCCTGGGTTTGGCTCGTGGGCCTAGCCTCCCTGGGTGCCGAAATCAAACACGCCCCAAGTTCACTAAGGAGTTGGAAGAACTACATGGTCCATCCAAGCCTGCATCCAATGTCTTCTTGAGAGTCTCGTGTTGATGGTCCATCCACGCCTGCATCCCTTTGCCGATCAGCTCCTCCATCGCTTGCAACTTCTTCTGCTCTCTGGTTTGATACTAAGGTCGAAGAAGATAATCGGGTGGCTCCGTCAGACTTGATTGCTCGTTGATGAGAAGAACTTGCCGGAATCGATGGAGTCTGGGCCGAGGATCTACAGCCCCGAATACCAAATTGTGACAAAGCACATTGGCTACTTGGGATTGTACTTTGGGGTTCTGTATTGGCTAGAGTTTAGAATGAATTCATTCATGGATATTGGAGTAGGATACAAGATTAGCGAGCACGCAGCTCCCTGCCAACACTTCTAGACGCAGCTGGCCTTCCTCTGTTCTCTCTGTATCATCTCCCCTGCCTGTCCCCGTCTCGCTGCTAAACCGCAAGGAAGCCAAGTCTCCTACGCATTCGTCCAGCTGGGCCCGAAGAATCTTGGATTGGGTTTCTTCAGTCCCTTGGGCCTCTCTTCTCCCACTGGACCTGCCTTGCATCCGGCCTCCAAGTGGTCTGCTCCTGGTCTTCCCTCTGTTTGCCTTGTTGTCTTCTGTTTCAGCATCGCCCCGTCGTCAGGCTCCTGACATTAACACACGCCTATAGCAATGTACAATAGTAAATCAGCTGGGTAGCAATGCAAGCTTTAATCAAATTCCAACTTTGCAAGCACAGTACAGTTCGATTTCTTCTTTTGGAGCCGGGATAGATTACCTCGGCGACCGATACGGTACCTTCTCTCACGTACGACGTCACGATCTCTCTCCCTGTAGTTCTTGTCCTGGTCAAATTTGAGGAGTAAACTGGTCCAAACGAAACAGTACGAGTACTATCCCACAAATTGGAATATATACATTGTCTCTGTAATCATCATCCAACAATTGTACGTGCACAAGTTGAGCACGATGACCGGTGGTCTCCCTCTAGCTCCAGCAGTGCTACTTCTTCCCGTGTTGCTTGCATTGGCATGGCGAGCCACCGCCGCTGGAGACCGCATCGGGCGGCTGCCGGGGCAGCCGGCCGTGGACTTCCCGATGTACTCGGGGTACGTGGCGGTGGACGAGGGCGTGGGCGGGCGGGCGCTGTTCTACTGGCTCCAGGAGGTGCCGCCGGAGGCGCAGCCGGCGCCGCTGGTGCTGTGGCTGGACGGCGGGCCGGGGTGCTCGGGGGTGGCGTACGGCGCGTCCCAGGAGCTCGGCGCGTTCCGCATCCGGCCTGACGGCGCCACGCTTTTCCTCAACGACGACCGGTGGAACACAGGTGCTTAAATTACGCACCGTTGTTGCCGCCCGTAGCTAGCTTGTTGTTCACACGCTGAGATTAGATTGAATTTTGTGTGCGTTGCTCTGTTGCTGCAGCGGCGAACATCTTGTTCGTGGACTCGCCGGCTGGCGTGGGATTCTCCTACACCAACACCAGCTCCGAGCTTTACACCAACGGCGACAACAAAACAGCCCACGATTCCTACACTTTCCTGGTGAAATGGTTCCAGAGGTTCCCGCAGTACAAGTACCGCGATTTCTACATTGCCGGACAGAGCTACGGAGGTAATAAGTAATATTTACTATAATAAACACGTGCTTTATATTTCTACTACTGCAATAGTTAGTGACATGATAATAATAATAAATAAATATATAAAAAAAAACTGAATAAAATCGGCACGCACGCAGGGCACTACGTCCCGCAGCTGTCGCAGCTCGTGTACCGGAACAACGCCGGCGTCGCGAAACCGATCATAAACTTCAAAGGCTTCATGGTCGGCAACCCGCTGATCAACGACCACACGGACTACGCCGGCATGTTCGAGTCGTGGTGGAACCACGGGCTGATCTCCGACGGCACGTACCAGCTGCTCAAGGCCTCCTGCTGCGGCGGCCTCAACGAGTCCATCATCCACCCGTCGCCGGCGTGCAACGCGGCGACGGATGTGGCCGCGGCGGAGCAGGGGGACGTCGACATGTACAGCATCTACACGCCCCTCTGCGGCCAGACGTCGTCGACCAAGAGATCATGGAGGTCGTCGTCGTTGATAGGCCACCGCCGCCACTACCACCACGTGATGGGGGGATCGTATGACCCGTGCACCGAGAGCTACACGACGGTTTACTACAACCGGCCGGAGGTGCAGAGGGCTCTCCACGCCAACGTCACCGAAATAAACTATCCATGGGCGACCTGCAGGTTCGTGCGTGGCATGCATGTGTGGCAAAGTGTTTCAGCTTCATTTTGAATCCTGCTGCATGAACTTCAGTGCTTTAATCTACACCAACTGGGGAGATTCGCCGAGGTCCATGCTTCCTATCTACAAAGAGCTTATCGCAGCTGGCCTAAGGATATGGGTCTTCAGGTTAGTTCATTGCAGCGTTTTTCTTTCCTTTCCTTTTTTTTGAAACAAATGGGCGGCAGGCCGGAGAGCTACCGATTATATTTTCCTAGACAGCTGTTGTTTTGCTCTTATGGGGAGGGTTGGAGGCTGTTTGATAGGCAAATCCATTTCCGGTATAAATTTAGAACAAACGTAGTTTTCTTTATATATTCCTATCGGAATTGAACAGTTTTCTATCAAGTTATTGCATTATTGGAGCCTAATGTATTTGATTGCATGCATAGAACTAGAAGGTCGTTACAGATATCGTGTCACACTTTGCTGCAGTGATCGGACGGAATGATTGACTGAAGTACACTGCGTCAGCTGCAGCTGCATAATATTCCGCTGTGGACCAGTCGTTTTCATAATAGCAGAAGGCCCTAAATAGTCCTTCACATGAAAGTTGTCTCTTGCTCCAGCTTCAAATTTGTCGCAGTTGTGGCGTTTGTCAACTTATTTTTGTCATGTGTGCCAAAATTTCGCCAACTATTTAGAAAATTGATTGAAAGTCACGGTTATCCTGTCATCAAGAAGAATAACTGCAACAACAATAAGTTGGAAAATGAAACACAACTGCATTTGAATTCAACTACTACTACTCAACACAATTTTCTTTGCTTGGACATGCACATGGACAGCCTCTAGTCCAGTAGGGATATGGAATAGACCACACACGCACAACTATTTAGGATATATTTTGGACCAGGAAGTCACACAAAGACGTGACAGGGAATCCTGCATTATTTGCCACAACAACTGTAGGAGTACTGAATTTTCAAAGTCATCTTCAATTATAGAATGATTGATCTCTTGTTTATTTCGCAGTGGAGACACGGACGCCGTAATCCCCTTAACATCAACAAGATACTCCATTGATGCTCTTGGCCTCCCAACTACCACCAGCTGGTATCCGTGGTATGATAAGAAACAGGTCAGCTTCGTTCATTCTACTCAACCGTCCTTAGCTTCCTCATATGAACCTCATGACCGATGGACATACATCTCTGAATTCTGGTTTCTAGTCACATGCATTTCACGTCAATATGCAAATTACTCTAGTATTCACACATCCTACAAGTCGACAACTGTTAATCTGGGCTAATAATCATTTGTGATTGGATTTAAATAGGTTGGTGGATGGAGTCAAGTGTACGAAGGCCTGACCATGGTGACCGTCCGTGGCGCAGGGCACAAGGTTCCCCTCCAGCGCCCGCGGCAAGCACTCATATTGTTCCAACAATTCTTGAAGGGGGAACCCATGCCAAAAAATGGAACCGTGGCATAGTGTTATCATTTATTTTTATTGGCATATATAACGTGAAATAACACAGAATAAATTGTGTACTATACTTATATAAATTGTGTACTATACTTATTAGCACATTCAAGTAGTTATCTCTTCCCAATGCATGTAGAAGAAAGTATTATTTGGTCTTCAAGATTGCAAAATAATATGATAAGTGGTTGCACTATGTGTTGGAAAATGGGATTTCCAGCAGGTGGGACACAGAGTGCCTTCGCCCAGCGGGATGCCCTGGGCGAAGGTATGAAGAGTGGTCGGTGGGGTTAGGCACAATTAGGGTTTCATAAATGTATTCACCAACCAACCATTTATAGAATTCCAGTCCTCCCTTTTATAGGGTACGGTTGACTAGCACTATCCCTTACAATTCTACCCCTGTCGGTTACAGTTTATCCTTCGAATATACTCATGCTAGTACAAGCCGCCAAGGGCACATGGGCTATCGGCCCATGGCCCAGTAGCGTCATGCGGAGGGAGCCCACCATGGGCCCGGAGCCTTCGTCCGGGCTGCCCCTGCCGAGCCTCCGCCGCTCCTGGGACCTCCGCCTCCGTCCCTAGGCCTCCGCCTCCAGCGGGACCTCCGCCTCAGTCGTCGGGCCTTCGCCTGCTTCTCCCTACATTCTGGCCATGAGAACTTGGAAAGATTGTTAGTCCATGTCGTTGCTAGTGGCTTTAGCCTCCGCGACTCATAACCGTTCCCCAACAGTTCCCCCCTTTGAGGTCATGGTCTGATACTAGTGGGCCCTGTCCTCAAAATTTGATCCTAAGGTTGTGAGGCGCAGAGGCCTTCATACACAGAGAGGTTTCCCCTCACCTCCCCCCTAGGCCGCCCGGATCGGACTATTGGATTGGTGAAGTGGTCGTTTCTAATTTGACGCAGTGGCTCCTAAACCCAGGCGCCCGTGGACGGATCCGACCGTTGGTGCCTGGAAGGCAAGGTGTGCGGTCATTGCCTATATAAGGCGGGGGGGGGGGGGGGTTGGTGGAGGTCCCCCCTGTGCTCTACTAAGCCATCGCTTTCTTTGCTCTACGTCTGCAGCGCTCTCTTTTCGCCTTGCTAGCCTCTGCTTAGCGCCTTGCTACCTTTGGTCTTTTTCTGTTTTGCTATTTTGGTCTTAGCGGTGGCTCCTACTGCCAGACCTCCTCGCCGGGCTACCATCTTTAGTCCCTACTCCCAGCTTCTAGGCGTTAGGGCTAGCGGGTGGCTTGCGCGTTTCGAGGAGTGCATGATTGCTAGTGCGGAGGCTCAGGAGCTTGAGGAGGATCTTGCTAGAGTCGAGGCTTTAGTTGGTGATTTGATTGGCCCTGGAGTGACCGAAGCGATGGCCGGAAAACCTGGGACTTTAGGCCTTTGCTGATGACCAAGAAGATGCTTGCTGACCTTGAGAAGGAGGGATGCATCCCCGCAGGCCGGGCGAAGCTTCCTCAGGGCGAGACGGTCCTTGAAACTGGTAGGGATTATGCTATTGTTTTCAAGGACTATTTTTCATGCGGCCTTCGCCCCCCTCTCTTAAGTTCCTTCGTCAGGTTCTTGAGGAATTTGATCTCTAGATTCACCACTTTACTCCTAATGGATTTCTTACTTTGAGTAAGGTTTTGTTGTTTCTGCCAATCCTATGGTGCTGAGCCTAATTTGGACACCTTTTGCTCATACTTGGAGCTTCAGCGCCAGCCAAAGAAGGTGGGTGCTAAGGGGCTTGTAGCTCAATGCGATAGCTACGCGTTTATGGCGAAGAGGTAGCAAGGGGATTCCCAATTGGAGATTTCTTGGTGTTAGAAGAACAAGTGGGACAAGGATTGGATGTGCTATTGGTTCTATGTTCAGACCTTCGGAGTCACTACTATGCATGAAGACGGGAAGAAGAGCACTCGTTATCCCTTGGCCTCCATCATGACAGAAATGAAGCCCTTGGCGAAGGTGAATCCTAGTGACGAGATGACTCCTGAGAGGGAAGCTTGTGACAAGGCCTTGGCCTTGGCCTGCTGATACTCTAGGGGGCACGGCCTTGTTGAAGAGATGGTTGCCATGAGGTTTTGGCCTCTTGGGAAGTCTAAGCCTTCGTTCAAAATAGAGATGGTGAACCTTCCTATTTTTGGCGAGGCTGAAGGTGTTCCTTTTCCCCATTTTGGGATAGCTTTATCAGAGGAGGCCCTTGATGATTTTGTTGCCGCCGTTGAACAGGAGGCGCGAGAGATTGTTGGTGACATAACCGACAAGGAATTTCTTGCGCAAAGGTCAATCGCGAGTTATATGCCCTAGTAAAGTCACGTGTTTGACGAGTTGGGGATACATCACACGGAACACAAGATTCTGGCGAAGGCGTTGAAGTCCCTGGAAGATAAATCCAAGAAAACCATTGCCAAGAACACCACCGCGATAGTATAGTTGAAGAAGAGGAGGGGAGCTAGCAGGCCCAAGGTCGTCAGCAAGAAACAGAAGATCATCCCTGCATCTTCCGCCGCCTCCGTCGTTGCCTCTGCAGCCTCCTCTGCTGACGCCGATGAAGAGGTTGCGGAGCCTCCAATGTTAGGGTGGAAGGCGAGCACTCTGCCGCTTCTTTGGAACTTGGTGGCGATGACTTCATGCAAGATGCCCTCTAGGGGATGGGTGCCGGGTCTACTGCCGACCCCTTTGCTGCGGCGCCCATGCTCGGTGTTCTTGGTGACGACTTGTCTGAATTGGAGGGCGAGGACATTGGCGGAGGCGGTGGTGCATGCCCTCCTTCTAATGCAGAGGTCGGTAGTGCAAGCCGTTGCTGAACTATGGATGTCCCGGTGCTGGAGGTGTCCAAGGATTATGCGGAGGCGCACTCTCCTACTCCGTTCCAGAGTGTAGCATTCCGAGCCATGGCGCAACACACCGATGCGGGTACTTCTGGTGCCGTCCCAGATCCTCTGCATCTAAGTGAGGACTTGATGTCTGTCTTTGCCTTATTTAATTGCTTCATATTTTGAGTTTTTATCTTGACTTGATTTGGTTTGGTTGTCCCAGCGGATTTGACAAAGGCCCTTGTGGACACCGGCAAAAACCCAGTAATCCCGCAGGTGTGGATGTCACCTAGATTAGATTGGGCACACCTTCGAGGCCTCCGCTCGTTGGTGAGACCCCTCGCCCATCTAGTCTGGGCATGGAACACGGCACAGGTTGTAGTTATTGCTTTTTCCTTAGTTTTGTGTTTTCTGCATGTGCTTTGCTAACTACTTAGTTGCTATTGCTGGGGCCTCCGATAGCACAATAAGTGGGTGGGTGGATGTCCTTGAAGTTGTCTATAAAGATATAGGAGGTTGTCTTTTGTTTTTCCCCTGTTATTTGTTCTTAGTCTTATGTTTCTTATACCTGGTTTCCTATTAGGCCATCTTTGCCACTAGCTGAGGAGCGATGATTATTTCAAGTTGTTGCGGATGAACCTGGAGCAGCAGTGTATGGTGTGTTTCCGTTTGTTTCCTCCTTTTCCCTCCTTGTTTTTTATTATACTTCTTTTGGATGCTATGATTGACCTTCGCTTGGACAAAGTCACCATATGATTGAGGCTCTCGAAGAGCATGGCACGCAAGAGGTTGTCGACGACAACCTGTCCATTGAGGCCTTGAAGAAAGAGGTGGAGACTCTGGAGGATGAAAAAGATCGGCTTGTAGGGGAGGTTGGGGGTCTTAGTGTCGCCCGCACCGATTTGGAGAACCTTCGGAAGGAGGTTGAGTCCCTGAATGAGCAGGTGGGGGAGCGAAGACTGCCGAGACATTGGCCGGCGAGCGCGCCCTAAAGGCTACCAAGATAGCCAAGAACCTCCACAAGGAGGTTGACGATGAGAGGGAGTCTAGCACTACTTTGAAGGCACAAGTGGGCCTGCTGTCCAAACGCCTGGAGGATGCCACCTGAAACGACCTCGATTTTCCTCGAAGGGAAAATCCACAGATACGATTTATAATGTAGTAGATCACGAGAGCAATCCATCACATTATTAATTATCAGCTGATATCATAGTCATACTTCGTAGAATTACAAGTTACAGGACTTTACAACACTGGTTAACACATCTATTACATTGTATTCTAGCGGAAACACACGCGTCTTCATCAGAGTTGTTGTAGCGCATCAGCAGGTGAAGGCTTCTCCTTCACGGGCAATGATCAGAGTTGGCATAGAATGTCAGTGGCGTGGACTTCATCTTCCGAACCAAACTCGAGCGTAGGAACGAGACCACCTAATCCAAGTCCTCGTGGTTGTCGTAGATTTCGTCCAAACCTGTCTAAAATCTATCAGTACAATTTGTACTGGCCAGTGTCTCCCACCCTATGCTTTTGCGTATGCTTTGAGGTAAGTGGAATGCAAGGGTAGATGAAAATGCCTATATATGGCTGTAGGTTTCCTATGCAAGTTCATCAATATTTTATAATAATAGTGCATCAAGTTTTAACCAACTCAAACACACGTTCTCCCATCCCATCACACACATCTCACCACACTCTCACACTCTCTAGGCGGCAAGGTCGACTCCCGCTCGTACCTTGCCTCAACGGCCAAAGTCGGATCCAACACCACAACCAGGGGAAAGGGTAGAAATGACTCCTCTCTCTAATCAAGTGAAGCGTAGGTCATAGGAATGTCCATATCCGCGGACGTGGCTATACGTATAGATCGATCAACTCTATAGAGCGTGTACACCTAGAAATCCACAAGATCACCATCATCGGCGGTGCCCCGCCTAGGCTGATGCTGACTGCCTCCCAACCGGTATGGTACCACCCTACCACTCAGCCCTGGGCCACCTCGACGTCCACCGAAATGATGAGACTGTGAGACGTAGTACCGGGCCCCCAAGGTCACTACGCTATCTTAGGAGGGTGTGGGCCCCCATGCCCATATCTCCCTACACTATCACCTTTGAACCTAGTAGTAGTGGCACCGCCCTAGTCAGTCGGGTAATCGTCTCCCGCCCATCGGGAGCGAGTGGTGTGCACGAAGAGTCCTATGATTCCGGTTCTCAAGACATACCAGTCCTTAAGGGGACCAAACAGGATATCTTCTCAAGGGGATAACCAACACCCCGTGCCTCGACGGCACCTCCACCGGGGATAACCAACACCCCGTCTGCTCTCACATGCACCCGCCATAGGTACCTTTCACGAGGGATGCCCAGGTCACACCCCTCCGGCATGACTTGCCCCAAAGACTCGTCGTAGGATCCTGTCCGATCGACTCAACCCTCACCACACACCCAAGACGCACGCCAAGCTCTCCCCAAGTTCATTATCTAGTTTTACCAAGTTATCGGCACCATGTGCCTTATTATCTCACGTCATTCCTTCACCAAGCATCACATCACAGATATAATGCGTAGTGAAAGTAAAGCACTAAGTAGTATGCGAGTGTCTAGCCTAACTGCGGGTATGCAGGGGAATAGGTTGCGACAAGGTAATGGCTTATAAGCAATCTACCATGCAACCTATCACATTTTAATTGCAAGAAAGTAAAGCACTAGCATCTACATGTAGCATGTCTAATAGGTTCTACGAGGTTGGGTGGGACGTGGAACACCTGTTAAATGTCATATCCGAGATCCTCGGTGCACTTGTAGTTGCACTCCTCCATGGTCTTTTCTCCGTTCACATGTCCTTCCTCCAACGGTCCCGATCTGATCATCGCTATCCTTGACGCAACTACCTCGATACCGCGACAAGCAAAAGAGCAATCAGGCCACTAAATCTAGAAGGACTGCGAAAAGAGACAACTAAGCATGAGAAGATCAACTACACCGAATGAAGAGCAAGGAAGAAGCGACTTTAGCCCTCTCGGCGGATGTCTGATCCCTGGGCCAAGGAACAGGAGTGGTTGCTTGCTAAGCACAAGCTTAAGCCATAGCCTTGCCAGTACTTCCCGGGTTGATCGTGTCAACCTGTACGGCTTAAATAGAAATGGCATAGGCCTTAGCTCATCCTAAGCAAACACCACGGCTCATGACTTTCGATTCGAGCGTCATGGAGACTGACGATAAACCGAGCAGACTACAAGCAAGAGAAGTTACATTCTCTCTCAATCCGTACGCCATTGTAACTTGACGAGAACCAAGAGAGGGTGGAACGGGGGAGAAGAGAAGAGAGGTGGTCGCCTTCTTCCAATACACACGCCATGGCGAGAGACGGGGCATCGAAAGAGCGACACACAAGGGTACACGAGTGTCCAAACCGCTTGTAGGGTACCAAGACCTAGGTGCAATTAATGCACTAAGACATCTCTAGGGTTCTTAGCAGTGCAGTTGTCACTGTGAGAGCCGAAGAAATGCTACGGTCTAGAAGGTACGAGCATACAAGGCGGTTAGGATAAACAAACGAGCAAAAGAGGTAAAGCCCGATGGTCATGGCGAGGCAACTCGCGGCCACGAGCTTCACCTAAACGAGTTGGCTTCCGTGAATCCCACAATGGTCGTCCCCTAGTTCATCTTTATAGGCTAGGTCAAGATGAGCTTATCATGTGCGGGTAGGAAGCGCACCGTTATCGAGCCCATGGTGACCTCGCCCTAGAGCCGTAGGAGGGGCCAACAGTCGTGACACTACAAAGTCAACTAAAACCGAGGGGTTGAGTTACGCTCGGCATCACGACCACGGTGGGACGAACCCACGATCGAGATGTCCGAACGAGGTATGACCCCTCGACCGGCTCGAAGGCTTGGTCCACAGACGATGACAACCAACACACAAGAACAGGAACTAAACCGACACACCCTACGGAGTAGCATGAATCCTCACCACAAGAGATAAATAGATAGGTAGACTGGCGCAAAGGCACGGCGTAGGCATAGGATAGATCATCACAAACCAAAGATGATAGAAGATGTATGAACATTTATAGATAAAGGTGGATCAAGTAAAAGAAAGAGTAAAGAAATGAATGACAAGGGCTTTTGCCGTCATCGAGGGCGGCATCATCGGGGTTCAAAAGTAGATCTGGCGGTGAAGGGCTGCTACAACGTGCTTTAGCGGGCTGTGGCTAGCTGCTAGGCACCCTTGGCCGGCTGCAGCTCACTGATTGCTGGGTACAGCTGGCCATGGACCAGCTGCAGCAAGGATGAAGAAGGGCACATGGTCCGGTGGTATGTGGTGGCTTGTGTGGTGACCGTGTGTGTGTGAGAGGCAAGGACACGGTCATGGAGTCCATGTCTGCGTGCAACTCTGCGATGCCCCTAGTTGCCGGTGCCAAAGCGTGCGTGTGTCGGTGAGCCGCCAGAGACACGACGGCATGTAACGTGTGCACGGTGTCCAGCGACTCATGCTCTCATGGTAAGAAATAAACAGCGGCACTAGACCGGACAGGCAGGCAGAATAGCAATGCATCACACGAGATGGGGCTTAGGCATGCTCACTGGGGGCTTGTCGAAGGCAGATCGCCTGGTGCAGGATGGGCTCGGAGCTGGCAGATCATGACATCGCCGGCTCTGGCTGCCAAGGTGCCGGGGCGAGCCCAGTATGGATGCAAGCGACGTGGGCCAAGCCGCTAATCCGCTGGGCTGACCGCGCCGCGAACCCACGGAGTCCTGCACCGCAAGCCCGCAAGATCAAAACGGCTCGCGGCGCGGAGAGGGCTTGGCGAAGGCATTCCAGGCTCCATGCCAAGAACGGCACAGAGTGCGATGGCCGTGGATGGCGAAGTAGAGGCGCTAGTGCTCACGGTCGTCGTGCGTCCACCCAAGGCAGAGCGCGTTCGCCATGATGCGGTGCACAACTCCATGTAGACGAGTGGGGCTTGCCACTGGACGGAGGTGAAGCGCTGGTGGTGGAGGCTCGATGGTGGTGGAGTGAGGGGCTCGGTGACGATGTTGCACGCGCTCGCATCGGGACGAGGCTACGATGGCGCGCGATTCGACGAAGAGGAAGGCCCCACGGTCTGACTCGGCATGGCGCGGTCGCTGCAAGGGAAGGCAGAGGCTAGTGGCGGCGGACTGGAGGGAGAGGGTAAGGGCAGGCCGGCTGGGGCTTTATAGCACCTAGGCTAGGGTTCACGAGGGCCAGGGAACGGCGGTGATCTCTAGAGCCCGTGCCGCTGGGACACGCGGCGGTTATCTGGGACGTGGAGCAGGTGGCATGGCTTGGAAGCAGAGCGTTGGCATTCCGTTCGCGGTCAAGGCGGGGTCCGCGGCTATGGTCACTGACTGGCGTCTGAGAAAAGACGAGTTGGCTTCTTGCGACGCTGGCTGCCTCTGATAGAAAGCAACGACTGCCCAGACAGACGGAGCGGTTTGGAGGAGGAAGACGACACTGTTCCGTTGGAAAACATTGGGGCGGAGTCGGAGAAAAAGGAAACAACTTCCTCTGCTCTTCTGATGGCTGCTGCTGGCAAGCGGGCCCACGCACACGGGCATGCCCATGACGGGGAGAGCATCCGAGGGAGCGGCATGTTGCATACGTGGGCAGGGGCAGCGGCGTCCTATGTGTGCAGCGCTCATGAGGAGCAAAAGGGAGGACTGGGTTGTGGTGGCTGGTGCGTCACGGTGGCAGCACGGGGCGCGCGGCCTCTCAGGGGCACGTCGCCCCTTAGGTTAGGGCGTGGGCACGGCTCATCGAGCTAGCGGGCCTGCGGGGGCCGCGAATGGGCCTGTAGGGAGGAGCTGGGCCTGCAGCTTGGGGCGTGAGTGGGGGCCTGCTGTGGCCGCCCGGTGGCTTGGCCAGGATAGCAGGCTAGGTCAGGCGAGGCAGTGCGGGGCAGGCTGGCCTGCTGCGGCCATTTGGGCTAGCGAAAAGAGAAATGGAAGGGGAAGAAAGGATGGACCGAATTGAGGAAGTGAGGGAAAAGAATTTACCTTTTGTGAATTTATGAATTTGGTAGAAATTTAAAAGGGATTTGGAAGGGATTTCAGAGGAGAAATTCCCAAGTGAATTTGGGAAAGAATTTGGGGAAGATTTGAGAGGGACTCAACTGGGAATATTGGAGAAGAGAAAAGGGGAAAAGGGTTTCACCTTTTGTGACTTGGTAATTTGGGAGATATTCAAAAGAAATTCGAAATGGGTTCAAGCCAAGCAGGAGAAGGATGGTCTTCCCGTTTACACTCCAAGGACTTGAGATGGAACAAATGGGGTTTGAGATGAGTTTTCAAAAGAGATCTGAGATGGAGATTCAAGGGAGGAATCTAGAAAAGGCCATAACGGAATTGGAGTTGATCTCAAAAGGAATTCGAGAGGGGTTTTGCTACAGATTTATACACTCCAAACACAAACCCTAAACCACTAAGGAACTCCAGCACACTCATACAAACAATTCTACATGCATGCAATGATTCATTAGTGGGTTAGACTCGGGTTCGACCTAGAACTACATGCTTCACACATTAGCAGAAATTTTTTTAAAAAGTTTGTATTTTTGGTTCCTCAAAAAACTAGGATGTTACACCAAGGAAGTTGGTCTGACCGCAACTAAGGTTTACGCTAGTACTCTTGAACAATTCGGGGGTTCTACGTCCTTGCTACTGTCAGAGCCTTTGGCCTTCAGCATTTTTTCATGGATAAAGGCCAATTTTGAGAAGCTTCCTGCTTTTGTTGGTGGCGTCGTTGATTTTGGAACCCAGGCCTCCGCCACGAACCTTGCCAAGATGCTGGTGCAAGACGGCTGCACGCATGTCAAAGGCGTCAAGGAAAAGGACCTTGGGGGCCCGTCCGACCTCAGAGCGACTTCTCGTGGCATGAGGAGATTGGTCCGCAACTTCATGAAGTCCTTCTGGGTGAATTTTGGTCGGGTGGAGGCTCGTTCGATGGCGGAGATTCGTCGTGCTGAGGTTGGTTTTTTAGAGCTTGTTGTCTTTTGCTTGCATTTTCTTTATTGTTTGTTTTATTTTTGTATTCTTGTGTTATTTTGCCAGGAGGCACAGAAGATGGAGGCCGCGCATGGTATTGCTAGAGCGCAATCTGTGCGGGCTACATAGGTGATGGCTTTGAAGGCCCCTGCCCTGCTATTGAGGTCCCAAGGCCTAGAGAACCTATGCCTACCCCTGCTGATCCGGAGGTGTAGTGCCTAGGTTCTAGCTAGTTTCTAGGTTTGCTCGAATGCGATGTGCTACAAATGCCCACCCTTTGTATATATTTTAGGTCTAAATTGACAACCTGTCCTATGCAGGTTTCCTTCTCAAGGCCTGTGCAGGACGTACCCCCTGTTACTATGTACCGTGATGGGATTTATGTTAATGGTGAACTGTGGCAGTATTGGCGTGAAGCTTTTCCACGCCGTTCAGTTCTTGAAATGTTTGATTTTGTGAAGTATGATATTGACAACGAACGTGCAGTGTTTACTAGGTCATTAGCCTGGCGGGGGCTTCAACCTCCATTGTAAAGTTCTTTCTTTGTAAATTTTTCCTTGGTAGGCCTTTGCGCTTCACCCTATACCTTCTTGATGCAACGCCTTTTGCATTTGTTTTTATTGCCTTCGGGCTTTTTTGTAAGGTTTATCTTCTGTTGATTTGCACTTAAGATGTGCCTTGTTGTAACACACCTATTTTTTTGTTAATAAAGTTTGCTTGGTATGATTTAGTTGAACTCTTGTTTTATTGAAGATGCTGGATATGAATACCAGTTAGGCCGGAGGTTCCTAGTGAATGTTTTTATAGTATTTGTTTAGCCTCGGCTTCTTTCTTCTCTGGTTGACGCTGTGTATGAATCTGTGCGTCGGCGTGGAGAGGCTGAGGTGCTGGTCTTCGACCTTGTATGGCTTGCGGAGGCTCCATTACTTATTTTCTTGCTCTTGCCTCCACTGCTCTTTTCTCTGGCTCCCGTTGGGGATGAGCTTGCACGTCACAGTGGAAAAGCTGAAGTAGTTGCCTTTGTCCTTGCACGACTTACGGGGGCTTCAGCGGCTTTCTGGCCGCACTGGCCTTCATCTCTATGCTTGCTTGCCATTGAAGCAGACACTTTGGTACATCTACGTGGAAGGGCTGAGGCACTCCTATTCGATCTTGCAGATGTTGTGAAGGCTTTGGCGCAATTTGAGTACTCATTGGAGGTAGTAGCCTTCGATTTTGTTGCTTCTCCAAAGGCCACAGAGCAATTTGAGCAAGCAACGGAGGTTGAGGAAACATTTCTTGTACATTGCCTCCACTTGTGTGTGGATTGTTTTGTTGTTGCCTTTGGCTAAGCTGGAGTAGCTGCGCTCGCATCGAACATGGTTGATGCTGCGTTGCGCCAGATGGTGTCCTTGGTTGCAGGAGGATGTTACGAGCCTTCGTGTGATTCCCTCCCACAACCTCTGACACTGTCTGCTTGCTGCCAAACTATAGTCATACATCGCCCCATGGAGGCTGTACAACACTGAGTGGGAGATGTGTACAACCTCAACATGACCTTCGCCAGGCTGTGTGAGCTGCTGGATTTATGAGTCTTCGTATGGTACCTTTTGCTCTCTCATTTCTAAGGAAACTCTGGCTTCTATGGTTCTCTTGCTTTGCCCTATAGTAGACTAGCTCCTGGTTGGTTTGGCTTCCCCCTAGCACTCTTCTGGACATAGGGGTATGAAAATGCGCTAACTGGGGCTAGTGCTGGGGTAGGATGCTGGGTTTTATAGTCTACTGCTTGTACAATTTAATGAGTCTTGGTGGTTGACCAAAATTTATTGCTTAGATACGTTTTGAAGTTGTGATAAGACTGATGGATTTTATTTGTACCTAGTGCATCTTTGGCCTTATTCCTATTGTACTTTAGTCATTAATTCATGATATTCCCCTAGTGCCTGATAAGGATGGTGTCGGTGTTCAGACCCGAGGGGGTCCTAAACCAACGAGTAAATGCTGTGTGTCTCTTTCCTGGATGGTGATGCAAGGAGAACACACGGGGGTTTATCCTGGTTCGGGCAAAAGAAGGCCCTACGTCCAGCGGAGGGGAGATGTTTGTATTTCCTTGCACCGAGGTGCTCGTGTAGAGGTTACAAGCATGCGAGAGAGGGTGTCAAGCCCAAGTCTCAAAGAGAAAAGAGGGAAAAGGCGGTTGCTTGAGATGTCGATCTTCTGTTTTGTGTTTTTTCGTTCTATCTTCCTCCCTTCCGTTGAACCCTGGCCTACCCTTTTATAGGGTGAGGGGAGGCCAAGATGACGGGGAGCCTTGAGGTGATGCTTTGTCGATTCCTGTTGAGTTGACTGTAGCGACGTGCCTTGGGAATGGCCGGCCATCCCTGGGCACCCTGACGTTGTGGGAGACAAGATGGCGAAATGACCCAGAGCGCCATGCCATACCGTCTTTTGAACTAAGTCGAGCGTCAGGACTGGGTCGAGGCCGGGTCGAGGCCGGATCGAGGCCGGATGGATAAGGCCAAATCCCCCATATCGCGGAGAACGGGCCTTGTCTGATCCTCCCTCGAGGGTGATTGATGGTGAACAGTGCGCGGTAAGGTGGGTATAGTGACGGGTTTCACCTCCCATCATGGGATGGGCGGTAAAAACAGTGAGATCTGACATGGGTATTGTTCCCACGTCGATCCTGGCCGCAGCCATGCCGGTAGGTGGTAGTGGGTAACCGCATTGAATGCTACGGCTTTTGTCCTGGGGTAGGCAAAGAAAAGGTGTCGAGGTGCTCGGTCCGGGCTCACGCGAGTCGGAGTTCTCCCCAGCGGGCGGTCGAGCCTCGCGCGGGTCGGAGCGCCGTCGAGGTACCTTGCGGCACGGGATGGGGCGCGGTCGAGGCGCCCCGTCGAGCGGGCCTCGTACGAGTCGGAGCCGGGACGCGGTCGAGGTGCCCCGTCGAGCGGGCCTCGTACGAGTCGGAGCCGGGGCGCGGTCGAGGCGCCCCGTCGAGCGGGCCTCGTACGAGACTGACTGGGTACGCGGTTGAGGCGGGCTATCTTTTATTGCGGTTTTTTGGCGATAGGTGCGGGTACCCCCGTACTGTTGGTACCGACAGTAGCCCCCGAGCCTTTGGGTGAGTGTGTGATCACTCTCCCAGAGGCTGGTCAGAACTGGAGTCGTGGCGTCGTGATTTTTTCCGGTGGGGGCGTGCGAGCGCACCCGCCGGGTGTAGCCCCCGAGGCCTCGGGGGAGTATGGAGACTCCTCCGAGGTCTTGTACGCGTTTGATTGGGGAACGTTTTGTTGCGGTCAAGCCCCCGAGCCTCGCGCGCGTGAGGTCGATCAGGGTCCCGGCCGTCTTTCGCTGTGTGGCCCTCACGCTCCTTTTTCCGAGAAAAGGAGGAGGGGTGGAGAACGTCATACTACCCTCGTTTGGGCCCAAGTTCCGACGATCTCCGGTAAGCTGCTAGTGGGGGAATTCGAGTGAGAACCCGTGCCCCGTTCATTAGGGGTCGGCTAGTGGCCCGGAGGCGCCCTCAAAAATGCCAAGAAGTGGTCGTGTGGATCTCGATTCCCTTCGACAGGATTCGAGGGCTCGATGCCTCCCCCGGAGGGATTCCTACGACGACCTTCTTCTTCGGCCTTGAATACGTCCTGGGGTGCCTCGAGAGCTCGGCTCGAGCCCTTGGCCATGTACGGGCGCACCCTGGGTCGTCCCTAACTCTGTTGCTCGAGGGCAGCTGTCGAACCCTGTTCGAGGGCCAGCTTTCGCTCCCTCGAGACTTATTGCGAGCTTCGGGCCCATTATTGCGGTTGGGACCCCGAGCCTCGCACGCACGAGGTCGATCAGAGTCCCGGCCGTCTTTCACGACCCTCACGCTCCTTTTCCGAGAAAAGGAGGAGGGGTGGAGAACGTCGTACTGCCCTCGTTTGGACCCGAGTTCCGACGATCTCCGGCGAGCTGCTAGCGGGGGAATTCGAGTGAGAACCCGTGCCCCGTTCGTTAGGGGTCGGCTAGTGGCCCGGAGGCACCCTCAAAAATGCCAAGAAGTGGTCGTGTGGATCTCGATTCCCTTCGACAGGATTTGAGGGCTCGATGCCTCCCCCGGAGGGATTCCTACGACGACCTTCTCCTTCGGCCTCGAATACGTCCTGGGGTGCCTCGAGAGCGTGGCTCGAGCCCTTGGCCATGTACGGGCGCACCCTGGGTCATCCCTAACTCTGTTGCTCGAGGGCCAGCTTTCGCTCCCTCGAGACTTATTGTGGGCTTCGGGCCCATTTTCCACATACCTGGGGATATTCGTCCACGGATCCCTCCCTCGTCCGTTAGCCGGGCGCGTTTTTTGGGGAGGCGAGATCGGCGCGGTAGTGGGCGACGTGGCGTATGGTCACGACGTGGGGGACGGCCACGTGCCCGACTCCTGCGAGATGTAAGGAAACGGTTAGGTGAGCGCATTTAATGCGGGAAACTGTTCCTACCTTCACGCGCGGCCGTTGGGCTTCCGTCTAGGCACATAAAGTTAAGGCCTAGGGGTCTGCGTTCCCCACCGGTCCCTTGCGTTCCTGCAATCCTTTGCCTTAGACATCCCTTGCCATATCGCGTTCTCCGCCCGTATCGCCGCCGCCACCGCATCCTTTCCTTCCATCCCCCTTCCGACGACATCGATGGCAGGAAAGAGCCAGATCCTTCCCGCCGACGACAGGGCCGCCTCCTCGGTGATAGAGAGGAGGTTGGAGGAGTTGGTCGAGGACGGGCTACTACGGCCGAGGACAAGCTTGTCGCAGCCGGAGTGGATGGCACCGCCCCCTGCCCATCGGGAGCCGGTGCCCCCTGAAGGGTACGTGGTGAGCTTCGTCAGCTTCCACGAGCGGGGTTTTGGCGTACCGGCGTCGGTCTTCATGCGTGCGCTTCTCCACCATTACCGGGTGGAGCTCCATCATCTTTCCCCCAACGCCGTCGCGCAGGCTGCCATCTTCGCGGCGGTCTGCGAGGGCTACCTTGGGGTGGAGCCACAGTGGAACCTGTGGCTTCACCTTTTCAAGGCCGAGCTCTTTGCCAGGAAGGCAGGGGAGAAGGGCGTCCTGTGTGCGGCTCCAGTGGGGAGCTGCGTGCTGCAGGTGAGGTCGGCTCAGGCGGATCTGTACATCCCGGCCCGCCTCATCTCTTCGAACAGTCGGTGGCACGAAGGTTGGTTCTACCTCCGCAATGATGAAAATCAGTTGCCGAGGTACACCGGCCGTGTGTTGACCGCCCGAGAGGAGCGCTGGTCGTATGGAGTGTCAGAGGCCGAGAAGCCGCGCCTGGACCCGCTGCTGGCGGCGCTGCAGCAGCTTCGCCTTCGGGGCTTGACTGCTGCGGCGGTGGCTGCGGCCTTCCATCACCGCAGAGTGATGCCGTTGTGCCGGCGTCGTCTCCGTTTGGACCAGATGGCTCCGAAGGCAAATCTGGAGGGGACCCGGATGTCCCATGAATCCCTCGCCCTCGAGGAGGTCCTCCGGCGAGCGCGCCGGATGGTTGGGAACTTCAAGGTGGAGGAGGCCAACCGGGTTCCCATGAGGCCTACCGAAGGGTTCGAGCCCATGGTACATATCCCAGGGCCGAGGTGTTGCTATTTTTGTTTATCTGTGGATTTTGCTGATGTGGTCGAGACCGGCGTATAGGATCTGTCGGCGTTGCGGGAAACACGTCCGCCAGTCCCGGAGGACCGGCCCGCCCGGGAGGCTCGGCGCCTGCATGCTTCCCAGAAGAAGCAGACCAAGGAGACGGCCAAGAAGCGGGCGATCCGCAAGGCCAAGGAGGCGGAGGCGTTGAAGAAGCTTCGATGCCAACAGACCATCGACGGGGTCCCCCTGGCGCCGTCGCCTTCCAAGACGGTCTCGGGGGAGGACGACGACAGTAGCGGCGACGACGACGATGCCCTGTCGCGGTATGAGATTGCGACTAGGCTAGGGGATCTTCCTGACATTCGCCCCCTGCTGGAGCCCATCAGGGGGGCGTCCTCCTCGGTCGTCGTGGTCGAGGAGCTCGAGGGGAAGAAGGTGGAGAAGGAGACGGGCCCCTCGACGGGAGGGGCCGCTTTACCCCGGACCCGGCGAGAGGGGTCAACAGGGACGTCTGTACCAGCCCAGGCCCCGCAGGCTCGGGCAGGGGCTGGGACGGCTGTACCGGCGTCGTCATCGGCGACGGCGTCGGCAGGCGTAAGAACCCAAGGCCAGCTGGCCTCAGAGGCACAGAAGGCGCAGGGCGATGCGTCGGCCAGGGCTCCTAGGAGCGTTTGGCCTGCTGGTGGGGCCGCTGCGAGGCCACCATCGGCCGTCCCGGGAGGCTCAGGTCGCGCAGGGTTGATGCCCTTGGTGCCGATTTCTGGGTAAGCATCTCTGCTCGGTTGTCCTGCCTTTCTCTGGATCCGTCGGTTGACGTTTCTTTACTTTGCAGGTTAAAGCGGAAGGCGGAGCCAATGGGGCTTACCCCCGTGAAGTCGCTGCGGGCCAGCGCCGTTGTCCTCAACCGGACGGCGGAGCAGGATGCGGCCTGGGTCTGGGAGGTCGAGGCCGCGAAGGGGCGCCTGCGACAACGACAGGGGTCAGCCGACACCGCGGTGGTTGCTGGCCCGGAGCCTGCCGCCGAGGGGTCTGAGCCGGCAAAGGCGGCGGTGCTTGATGTGGTCGAGGCGGGGACGGCCGAGGCTGCCGTTGCTGTTGCGACGGGCGAGGCACCTGTCCACGACGTGGAGCGGGCAGGTGCTGACGTGACCATGAAGGAGGTCGCGTCGGTGTCGGGGCAAGAGGCGGCCCTGGCGAGGGGGTCACGGCCGCAACAAGACCCGTTGGCCGAGCCAGCGGGCATGGTGCAGGGCGGGGCGGTCGAGCCCCTATCCGGAGCACCGGAAGAAGAGGTGTCGGCTCCGAAGGTGCCAACGGTCGAGGTGAGGCTAGCTGAGCCATCGTCGGTCGAGGCGCCGGTTCCGGAGGCGCCGGCGGTCGTTGGTGCCCGCCCTCACCTTACCCTCGACGATATCCCCTGGACAAAGGAAAACGAGCGATGGGGGTCGAGGGGGGTGAGGTTGCGGATCAGGCCGGTGCCTCGACGGCCATTGGAGAGGTGAATACTGCGGATGAGGTCGGTCCTTCCGTGGGACCGGGAGACGCCCCGGCCGGGTCATCCTCGTCATGGCCTGACATCGCCGCGTTGGCGATAGCGCGGGCAGAGGCGGAGATACCGAGGTGGGGGGGGGGCCATCGCTCCAGTTCAGGGACGCCGCGAACCTCGACGCCGAGCCCATCTTCGTCCTGAATGACAAAGATGAAGTGCACCGATGGGAGTACCTCGAGGGCGTCCGCCGGCACCTTGATCGGTTGCTCCAAGTGGCGTCTGGTGCCGTGCGGAGTATGGGGGATGCCACCGAGGTACGATCGACTCGTCAGCTTTTTCCATGGTTTTCTAGGTGTCTTTTTCCCTCGGCTTTTTAACCTTTTCAGGTTTTTTTCGGATTGAGTTTAGGAGCTGAAGGAGCACTCCCGCCGCAAGTCACTCTTCATCCGGGATGAGAGTGGTGTGTGGGCTGCGCTGTCTCAGCAACGGGTCTTGGCCGAGGAGGCCCAGAAACGGCTTTCCGATCGGAACGCCGAAATGGCCGAGCTGCGCGTCGCCTACGCGGTGCTGAAAGAGGAAGCGATGCAGGCATGGGCGGCCGAGGCCATGATGCGCACTGGCATGGACAAGGCTCGGGAGGAGGCTGCTCAGGCGCGCAGGGATCTCGAGCCCTTGTCTGCGCGGGTGAAGGAGCTCGAGGAGGATGTTTCCCAGGTCATCCTTCAGCGCGACACCTTCAACGCCGAGATCACGACGCTGAATGGAGCCGTCCAAGAGAAGGACGCAGCTCTCGAGTTTGCTCGGCAGGAGATCGAGGCGCTAAAGGCGGCCATCCGTGACAAGGACAGCACCTTCCTAGGGCTCGAGCGAACGTGCGGGGGGCTCCGCGACGAGGTCGTGGGCCTGCAGACCCACATCGAGGGTAAGTGTGATTGTTATAGTCACGACGTTGAAGGCCCCGCGTTGGGTACTAATCTGTTTGTCGTGTTTCAGAGCTGGAGAGAGAGAACCAAGAGGCCCAATCATCTGCCAACTCCTTCTAGAGCCTCCTCGAAGCCGAGACCCGGAGGACCCAACTTCTCCAGGGCGCGATCACCACCGTGTGTGATGGCCTGGGGGTCAAGCCCGACGCCGACACCGGGGAAGATGTTCCGGGGAACTCCTTCGTCCGCCGGATGGTGGCGCTGGGCCGCCTTGCCCGGGAGAAGATACGGGACGGCCTCCATCACGGCGTGAAGAGGGCGCTGGCCGTCGTCCGCTCAGGGTTTGTGTTTGATATGAAGCTCGTCGCCGAGGGCTTCATCACAGACCCGGATCGGACAGACGAGGAGAACGAGGATGCCTGCGTGGAGCTGATTCAAGCCACCGAAGAGCCTGGAAGCCGTCTGGCCTCGCTTTTTGAAGCTGAGGTGGTTCCGCCTGCCGACGACGAGGGCCTGTGAGCCAAATCTGGGCATGAAGGCCCATGTAATGAGTTAGTATTTCGAATTTTGGACGTGGCGGCCGCGGAGGCCTTAAAAACTCAAAACATAAACCGGTTCGTGGTTGATTTAGTTTCATTCGAGCTTTTCTTCCCTTTATCGCTCGGACCGTGTTCTCGCGTGATTTACTTAGCACGCAGCTGCACCATTTGGGCGTAAGGGAGCGAGTAGAGGTACCATAGCCTCGGAGGCGTAAGTGATCTCGTGGCTCAACTACCCTCGAGCTTCAGGGTGATGTTGCGGCCTTGTAAATCGTGTGAGAGCCTGATCTAAGCGACAGGGGGTATGTTCTTTTTTAAATTTAGGAACCGTTGTTTAGATTTTCCTATCGTGAAGGCATACCTCTAAAAGGTGTAAGGGGTGAGTGGAGGTACCGAAGCCTCGGAGGCATAGGTGATGCTCCAGACTCGAGAGCCCTCTCGAACCTTAGGGTGCTCTTTCAGCGAAGTCTATCTAAGAAGCGGTTCTTAATTTTTAAAAAAGAACATAAGTTTTTTTGGGGACCGGGGGTTCCCCCCTTGTAGCCCCCGAGGGAGGGTCGACTCTGGGAGTGCAGGGTCGATCCTTCCTCATTATGAAACGAAAGTTTGAACATCGCTGTATTCTTTATTGACGAAAAAGAAAATACAGAGCCTCGGGGTTTTTTATGGAAAGAAGCGACGTAGCTGTTTAATGTTCCAAGCGTTGGTGAAGATTTTGCCCTTCTCGTTGGATAGCTTGTAGGTGCCCGGCTTTAGAACTTCTGCGATGATGTACGGCCCTTCCCATGGTGGTGTGAGCTTGTGCCGTCCCTTGGTGTTCTGGTTCCGCCGTAGCACCAAGTCGCCGACGTTGAGGTCACGCTTGCGGACGTGTCTGTCGTGGTAGCGTCGGAGACCCTGCTGGTACCTGGCAGAATGCAACAGAGCCACATTTCGGGCTTCCTCGAGCTGGTCGACGGCGTCCTGTCTTGTGGTGTCGTTATATCTTTCGTTGTATGCCTTCAACCTTGGGGATCCGTATTCTATATCGGTTGGTAGCATAGCCTCAAACCCGTAGACTAAGAAGAGCGGAGTGAACCCTGTGGCTCGACTCGGCGTTGTTCTTAGGCTCCACAGGACCGAGGGTAGCTCAGCAGCCCATCTTTTGCCATGTTTGTTTAATTTGTCAAAGATTCTGGGCTTCAGGCCTTGTAGGACCATGCTGTTGGCACGCTCCACCTGACCGTTTGTTTTTGGATGAGCCACGGCTGACCAGAGCACTCGGATGTGGTGGTTGTCGCAGAAATCCAAAAACTTTCGGCCAATGAACTGGGTGCCATTGTCTGTGATGATACAGTTGGGGACCCCAAAGCGATGAATAATGTCAGTGAAGAATAGCACAGCTTGCTCGGACCTGATGCTGGTGATAGGGCGGGCCTCGATCCACTTGGAGAATTTGTCGATGGTGACGAGCAGGTGAGTGAAGCCGCTAGTTGTTCTTTTCAGTGGTCTGACAAGGTCGAGCCCCCAAACGGCAAACGGCCATGTGATGGGGATAGTTTGCAGGGCATGTGCCGGGAGATGGGTTTGTCTCGCATAGTACTGACAACCCTCGCAGGAGCGTACTAGCTTGACAGCGTTGGAGACCGCGGTTGGCCAATAGAATCCTTGTCGAAAGGCGTTTCCGACGAGGGTTCGAGGTGCTGCATGGTGACCGCAAGCCCCCGAGTGAAGATCGCCGAGCAGATTCCTGCCTTGCTCTTTTGTGATGCAACGTTGGAGGACCCTCGAGGGTCCAATAGAATCCCTACCTGACTGCCTTCACGGACAATGCCCTTGGACCAATGTGAGAGCCACACTTCCCTGAATGGATTTCTTGGAGGAACTCTCTGCCTTCGCTCTGGGTTATGCACTTGAGCAATGGTCGGACTACCCTTTTTTGTACAAAATGCCATCTATTAATGTGTAACTTCTTGCTCTGGCCGCTATTCTGGCTGTGCTTGCTTCGTTTTCTGAGTGATGGATGTTGTTTAGGTAATATGTAATCAAGTGCCTCCAGTCTTTAGATTCGGTGATCAGGATTGTCTTGAATGCCTTCGTGGTTGTTTGGTTTGCTGGTGCTTGCAATATCTGGTAGAAGGTTCCTTTTGGAATGGGCGTGATATATTGCTACTGCCTTCGCTAGTTCATCTGCTTCTGTGTTTTCTGCTCTTAGTATATACTTCAGGGTGAATCCCTGGAACCTCCTCTCAAGTGCCCTTACTCTGGCCAAATATTTGGTCAACTTCGATTCTCTTGGAACATATTCCTTTTCAACTTGTCCTACTATGACCTAGGAGTCTATTTTTGCTAATACAGTCTTTGCTCTGAGTGCCTTTGCCTTATTGAGTCCCAATATGAGGCCCTCATATTCTACTATGTTGTTTGTTGCTTTGAACTCCAATCTTGCTGCGTACTTTGTGCGGAGGCCAGTGCTATCAAAACGGTGGAGGCACCAGCTCCCAAGTGTGCCCAAGCTCCATCTGTGTAGAGTGTCCAGATTTGGGGTTTGATGTGTTGAAGGAGTCCAGTTTGCCATAAAGTCTGCTAATGCTTGGGATTTGACTGTTGTTCTTGACACATAGCTGATATCAAACTCGGACAATTTTGTTGCCCACTTCTAATTCTTCCGGAGGCTTCTTTATTATTGAATATGTCCCCAAGCGGTTGTGAAGAAGGCACTGTGATCTCATGTGCTTGGAAGTAGTGCTTTAACTTTCTTGATGAGATGAGCACAGCGTATGCAATTTTTTTGATTTCTATGTAGTTCAACTTTGCTCTGGATTGGGCTTCTAAGATGTAGTAGACAGGCTGTTGAATGACCTTTGACGCTTCTTCTTTCTCCTGAACAAGTACGCCACTAACTGCATGGTCAGAGGTTGCCATGTATAATAGTAGTGGGGCCTCTAGATCTGGTACTATTACTAAGAGTTTGCTAGCCATATAGTTTTTGAGCTACTAGAAGGCCTCCAAATGTTCTGGTCCCCATTCCACCTTGTCTCCACCTCTCAGAGCTTTAAAAAATGGGAGGCTGCGCTTTGCTAATTTTGAGATGAATCTGTTCAATGCTGCTATTCTTCTAGTGAGTTTTTGCACTTCCTTTTTGGTTGATGGTTCCTCCATTGAGATTATAGCCTTCATCTTCTCTAGGTTAGCCTGGATACCTTCGGGTCCTATGATGTATTCAAGCATCTTTCCTCGGCTGACACTGAAAATGCACTTGTCTGGGTTTAGCTTTCATCCTGCTTCCCTGAGGTTGGCGAAGGTTTCTTTAGATCTGTTATATGATCTTCGTCATTCTTGCACATTACCACAATGTCATCAACATAAGCTATGATGTTTTTTGTAGTTGTGGGCCGAGGACTGCCTTCGTCAATCTAGCAAAGGTCGAGCCTGCATTCTTTAGTCCTTCGGGCATTCTGGTGTAACGGTAAGTTCCGAAGGGGATAGTGAAACTTATTTTTTTCCTCATATTCTTTATTGAGCCAGATTTGATAATATCCTAAGAAGCAATCCAGTAGGGAGAAGCGCTTGCATCTTGCCACCTTATCGATGGAGGTATGTATCCTTGGTAGTGGAAACGGGTCTTTCTTGCATGCCATGTTTAGATCTGTGAAGTCTATGCACATTCACATCTTTCCATTCTTCTTTGGTACTAACACTACATTTGCTAACCATTTTGAGTACTTGACTTCTCTGATGACATTTGCTAAGATTCTATCCTTTGACATTTTCCTTTGTCTCTGCTTCCTTGGCTTCATTTTGGGGTTGATGTCAAGGGAGTGTTGTATGATATCCCTGCTGACTCCATTCAGGTCGGAGGCTGACCACGCAAAGACGTCTTTGTTCTTAGCTAAAGTTTCTATAAGTTCTATTGCTTCTGCCTTCGATGGATTTGCTCCAATGGGACGTTTCTGTCTATGACTGCATCTTCCAACGGGGCTAACTTTGTTTCTTCTTGATATTTGAGATCTATTTTTCCCTTCGGCATGTCTGGAGGCTCCGACTTAGTGTTCATAGCTGAATCAACGGAATTGATGTTTGCGACTTGTAGATAGCTTTCTCTATGTTTCTTGCCTCTTTCTGAGTGCCATGTATTGTTATGGTGTCGTGCAAAGCTGGCATTTTCATGCACAAGTACCCCATATGGATGGCTATATTGAACTTGTTTGCAAACCCTCTGCCGAAGATGGCGTTGTATGGGTAATAGAGATCTTTTACGTCGAAGGTCACGTATTCTCTTGCATTTTCCTGACCTGTGAAGGAAACTGGCAGGGATATTTTTCCTAACACATCAATCATCTTCCCTCCGAAACCAATTAGTGGTGAATCCAAAGGCTGTAGCTGGCTTCTGCTTAGTTTCATCTGGTCAAAGGCGTTAACAAAGATGATATCTGCGGACCTTCCAGAATCTATGAGAACCCTGTTGATCTTCCAACCTGCTATGTTAGCCTTGATTACCATAGAATCAGTATGGGGGTAGCTTTCTAGTTGTAATGGTGGGTAGTGGTGTATGTGGGTCGAGCTAGTTCTCTGGGTTGGGCTCATTTTTCGGGGCAACTGGCTGCGGTGGAGGTGGAGGTGGGGTGCTTTGAGTTGTCTATTGTGCACTTGAGCTGGTTGGCTTGTTTCGATAAATGTTATGTGCAGAGGCCTTGAGTTTATTTAGGTAAGGTTGGCTTCTGCTCGCTAGTTACTTGGCTACCCTTACTACTCGGTGCTTGGTCGCCATGCGGGTAGAAAGTTTGGGTAGTATGTAGCAGTTAATGTGGATGGGTGAATTTGATTGGAGTTGAGACTTGGGTAGATTGGGTAATATGGTTGCTGCGAAGGTGCGACGAAGGTGTGGTTGACCTCCCTGATGGGTTGTTGTGGCAGAGGTTGAGGATTTTCCCTACTTTTTATCCTCTCCTGAGTTTCCTTCACGTCTGAGCAATCTCTAGTGATGTGCCCTTTGTTTTCTCCATGAAAGAAACAATACTGCCTCCACTGTCTTGGTTCTTGGTTTTTGTTCCAATTCTTCCTTTGATTATATTTCTTGCCTTCGTACTACTTTTGCGATGCTTTATTTTGTTCTTTCTCCGACATCAGCTGTCATTGCTGGTTGCTCCCTTGTTGTTCTATGTTAAAAACTTGTTGATCGGGGGCTTGCTAAGGCTGTGATTAGCCTTGGCTTCTGTTGTCCCTCTAAGCATTCCTACCGCTTGGTTTGTACTGCTTGTTCTAATTTTGCTCTTCCTGCCTTCTTCGGAGGTCGTTGTTTGACCTGCAGTACTTCTCAAACTCTCTGTATAGTTCTTCTATAGTGCTTGGCTTCTCCCGAGCTAGATGAGCGGCGAAGGCTTCGATGCGAAGATCCTTGATTGTGGCCTCAATTGCCACATCCTCTAGGACATTTGGTGCCTTTGCTTTAAGTTACACAATCCTCTAAAAATAAACCCCTACTGTCACCTTGATTCTATCTGCACTGAAATAAGTCCATTGACGTCAAAGATTCGATGGTGAATCCTTTGAAGTTAGCAATGATCTTGTCTCGGAGGTCTTCCCATGAGTATATTGAACTTGGCCTCAACATTGAGTGCCATGCTAGTGCATCTCCTTCGGTTGCAGTAACAAATGACTTGGCCAAGACATCGTCATTCCCTCCTACAGAGGCTACGGCTGCCTCGAAACTCATGATGAACTGGCAGGGGTCTGATCTTCCATTGAATTTGTGTTGGGTAATGGTCTTGTAAGATGGTGCCCAGGGTGAGGTTTGGATTTCCTCGGATAGTGGGTTTCTTGAATCTATAGCTCTATGAGCTAGCGGTGAGTTGAAAGGTGTGCCGAAGGTTGGCTGGGCAGCCATACCTGGCGAAGGGTTAGGCTGGCTTTGATTTGCTAGTCGGAGCTGGTTGGAAATGTTGGACTGGGATTGGCTTTGCTACATGCTTTAGATCTCTGCCTGTAGGATGGCTAATTGTTGCCTGATCTCCGCTACCTGTAATGAAGTCTAGGCTGCCCTCTGGTTTGCAGTGAAGGTTGCTGCTAGCCTATCTCTTTCTTGTTGTGTGCTCTGCAACTAGGCTTGCAATTGTTGGAGTACCTACTTTGAGGAGGGATCCGAGGCTTGCTGATCTTTGACTAACGGAGGTTGATCTTCAATTGCAGGTTCTTCCGCAACTTGGTCTTATGGGGTGCTAGCATAAGTTCTACGGGTATTACGCCTGGGTCATCCCCTTGTCGAAGGCTTGGCAGGTGTCCTAGTGGAGGCTGCTCTTTTTCTTGGCATCGTGGGTTTTGCTTGGCCAACATGTGGTGGGCGCCAATGTTGGAAACTGGGATTTCCAGCACGTGGGACATGGAGTGCCTTCGCCCAGCCGGATGCCTTGGGTGAAGGTATGAAGAGTGGTTGGTGGGGTCAGGCACAATTAGGGTTTCATAAATGTATTCACTAACCAACCACTTACAGAATTCCAGTCCTCCCTTTTACAGGGCACTGTTGACTAGGACTATCCCTTACAATTATACCACTATCGGTTATAGTTTATCCTCCGAATATACTCGTGCTAGTACAAGCCACTAAGGGCACATGGGGTATCTTTATCTCTGACTTCCTTAGCTTGCTGGGTCGCCGCCAACGGCCTGCTATCAGCCCATGGCCCAATAGTGTCATCCGGCGGGAGCCCACCATGGGCCCGGAGCCTTCATCCGGGCTGCCCCGCCGAGCCTCCACCGCTCCCAGGACCTCTACGTCAGTCCCCGAGCCTCTACCTCTAGAGGGACCTCCGCCTCAGTCGCCGAGCCTCCGCCTTCGGTGGGACCTTCGCCTCAGTCGTCGGGCCTTCGCCTGCTTCTCCCTACATTGTAGCCATGAGAACTTAGAAAGATTGTTAGTCCCTATTGTTGCTAGTGGCTTTAGCCTCCGTGGCTAACACAATGAAAGGTATTTGCAGGATGCCCATACAGTCTTCAAAAATCTTGCCACGGATAAAGCTATCGGTCCAAGACAATAGATCTTACAACCTATATAGAATATCCACGTAGCCTATCCCTTCCATTGGAGCAAGCCCGCAAACTTATAGCACATCTCTTTATTTTCCCACTTCATGTAAAAAGGTTAAGCTAGAGACACAATATTTGACACTGCAACAAGGTTTATGAACTAATAATTCTCACCTACCTACATTTCTAAGGTAGTAGTAAACCACCCACCAGGCAACAACACAACAACACCAGAACCTTGGGCCAACAACCACAATTGTTACAGGATACAAACAATCTGGGTGTTACAACAGGGTCATGGTGGAGTCACATTCATCGCCCAGGTGGAGTTACAGAAAGAAAGAGGAAAAAGAAAAGATAAAGTTGGATTACACGAGTAGGGAGCAAGGTATTGCCAATCCCAATGGTGTATTTCATTTTGATGTTACCTTGGTTGCCATGTCATTTATAGTGCTTTGAAATGGTGAATGAAACATCCCCCATCCAGTGCTTGTTTCATTTTGTTATTTCATAAGCTACTCATAGCATATAATATGCGATGTTCATGATTGGCTGATTGTTGGATTAAATGAAATTTCATGTCCATAGTGCTTGTTTCACACGGTTTCCAATTGTTGGAAACGGTGTGCTCCTGGTTTCATCCTGATGAAACCATTCCCTCCAATTTCATCTCTAGTATGATGCCATATCATAAAAAATGGTGACATATCGCCTAAATCAGGGGCGGATCTAGTATAGTGGCACTGATGTCAGGTGACAACAGTGACATTTGGCCCGGCCTAGGTATACTTCTCTGTATTGGATCAGATGACAACAACCCAAAATCTCCAATGAGATCAGTGCTCATAGAAAATGTTCCACGGTGGTTTAATCCTGAATGGTTTAAAAAATATGATTGGCTTGAGTATAGTGAGAAGGTGGATAAAGCTTTTTGCCTATACTGCTATCTATTTAGAGACTGCATTGAAGGACAGGGTGGAAATGATGCATTTGTAACAAAAGGATTTTCATTATGGAATATTAAAAAAAAAGACTAGACATTCATGTAGGAGGGATAAATAGCTATCACAATGCAGCTGTGAAGCGACGCAACAATTTGTTGAAGCCAAGCCAATCCATTGAGTTTGCGCTCAGCAGACAGATAGATATTGCTAAAGAGGAGTATTTTATTTGAGTAAGTACTTCGATATATGTTGTTAGGTACTCCCTCCATTCCAAATTATAAGGCATTCCAAGAATCTTAGAGAGTCAAAGCATCTTAAGCTTGACCAAAATTATAGAGAAAATTACAAAAATTTATAACATCAAATAGGTATAAAATGAAAATATAATTAATGAAGAATCTAATGATACTTAATTGGTGTCATAAATATTATTATCTTATCATATAAATTTGGTTAAACTTGAGATCCTTCGACTCTCCAAGATTCTTGGAATGCCTTATGATTTGGGATGGAGGGAATATCTGTTACATCCAGGATTAGCTTTTCGTGGTCATGATGAGAGCAAAGAGTCTGGTAATAGGGGGAATTTTCTAGAGTTGGTGAAACTTTCGGCAGAGCAAAATGAAAAGATAAAGAAGGTTGTTCTAAGAAATGCTCACTTTCATGGCTGCTCTTAGTCCTAAAGATTCTTTTGCTGATTTCAAATTGGAGAGCTTATTGGAATTGGCTAAACTCTATCCTGAGGATCTTGCTCATAAGCTGCCTATTTACATTGATAATGTGCGAGCTGATGAAAGATTTTCAGGATTGAATACTATTATAGAACTTGCTAAACTGATGGTGGATACAAAGAAGCATCTTGCTTTCCATTAGTCTATCAGCTCCTAAAGCTAGTACTTGTCTTGCTTGTTGCTACTACATCTGTGGAGAGGTGCTTCTTGTGGGGGTATTAACCCCCATACCCCTACAGCTAGACTTGGGCTAGCTTAGATCAGTGGGCTCGGCCCATGACAAGGATGACGCGTGGCCTGGTCGATCTGCTCGGCGTCCTGCGCAAGGAAGGAAAGCAAACTTAGAGATCAAGCAAGATCCTGGTCGGTTAGAATAGGAATTCTTATCCGGCCAGCTATGGCAATTGTAACCGACTAGGATTAGTTTCTAGATTTGTAACCCTGCCCCCTAGACTATATAAGGCGGGTAGGGGACCCCCTCAAAACACATCTTAATACACACAGCAATACAATCTGACGCAGGACGTAGGTATTATGCCCTCATGGCGGCCGAACCTAGATAAAACTTCATATGTTGTCTTGCGTCACCATCTAGTTCGTAGCTTGTGCACCTGTCTGCCGACAATCTACTACCTTGGGCATACCCCTCGGTAGACTGCCAACCATATCTTGTCGACAGTGGCGCGCCAGGTAGGGGGTGTGCGTACAGCTTCCTAGGAGAGCAAGATGGTCATCATCCCTGACTCCGTGGCCGTGGCGGACGATCTCTCGTTCACCATCGGCTAGATCACCTGGACCACCGGCATCAACAGCTTCACCACCACTTCCATGGAGGAGGCGCAGATCCGATCTGCGTCGACCATGTCTACATCGGCTACGGCTCTGACCATGCTGGTTATGGTTTTGACCACCCTAGCAACGACTCTAACCACGCCGACCACTTCCCCGCTACAAAGGGAGGACGATCGGCAACACCGACCTGATCGAAGCTATCGACCAAATCGGCCACAAGCTCTCGCAAACCCTGACTCTGGTAGATTTGATCCAAAATCAATCTACCGAGTAGGTACCTCTCCACCATAATAGATCTACCCGACCAGTTCGGGATCATCGTCCAACATGGCTTGATACAAATCTAGTGGTCACCGCTACTCCTAAAGGACATATAGTACACCTTCGCCCAATTCTTACACCCATCTTCAGGCTCTCTAAGTACCAGGACCTCCCATAAGGTCTGAAAAATGCTGCTTCCGAGTACGCGCATCGAACACCTCATCTATTCACGGGCCCCACAGAGCTAGACCATGTTTTAGATTTGTACTTCCTGGATATACCTCAACCATCACCGAGCAACGCTGTCAACATGATCAAAGTCCAAGAACATCGTGAAGGCTCTGTTCATACACTTTCCGAGGATGATGACTCTAGCACCAGATCTACACGCTTCGTCCATACCGAGGTTGAACACCTCGATGATGAATATGATCTGGCTCCATTATTGTACCCTCCGGGTTTACCTCCGATCCCAAGGTTCCCACCAAGACATGGTAACATGGTGCTCAACGTCAGCAATGATGAGCCCTCAGTCACGAGAGAAACTAACGATCAACGGCAGCTTCGCGAACAGCGTAACGCCGACCACATCGAACATTGTCGCCTGGAGCTAGAAGAAGAAGAGCATCGGAGGGGACCTCGACCAAGAGATCTAGCCAACGCCTTTGATAGAGTTGGTGAGCTCCAGGTTTTCAGGACCCTAAGTGCCAATGTGGCTATTGCCATGGCTAACTTGGATCGCTTATCTGACCAACTAGAAATTCAGCAGGTCCACGACGACATCTGAGCACATCTGATCGCTGCTATGGGCCGATCTGTCGAGCTAGGAAAATGGGCTCATATAACCTTGAGCACGTCAATCACATCTAGCTAGAGTCATCGCGCTTCAGAACACGCAAGTCACCAATATGGTCCACCCCTAGTCAACCCTCGTGGCAGTGGTGGCGGCGGCGGCAATAACGATGGCGATGGTGATGTTGCCCACAGAGGCGATCGTGGTCAGCGAGACGACAACCGTAATCATCGCGGTAATCAAGATCAAGAAGTGAATCAAGACCTCAACCGTGATCTCCGTCAGCAACTTCCTCCTCGTGACACCCGTGGCTGCATCCTCAGCCGTGCTAATGATCGTCAAGCTTATGAGAACATCTGTCGGATCGAATACGACACCGAGCACAGTCCTCCTGGCTTGGAACAGTTCACTCCTCACCTCCGACAAGTTGTGTGGCTGAAAAACTTCAAGCTCGAAAAGCTTAGGAAGTACGACGCCAAGGAGAACCTCGAGAACTGGATCACACTTTATGAGATCACCGTCCGATCACCTTCGGGCGACGAACATGTGATGGCTAATTATCTTCTAGTTGTTCTTGATCAAGCAGGTCATCAATGGCTTTTGAGTCTGCCAGAGAACCAGTTCGATAGCTGGGCACAACTCAAGCAGGCCTTCATCAACAATTTTATTGCCACATGTGACTAGCTGGGCAATAAGTACGACCTCGAGCATATACGTGACCGTAAGGACGAGCCGCTGCGTGACTACATTCGACGCTTCTCGGATATGCGCCTCAAGATCCCCAAAATCTCTCACGACAAGGCAGGCTCAGCCTTTATCAAGGGCCTCCGTCATCACGATGCACTGAGAAGTAAGCTACTCCAGAAACGGCTGACCACGATCTCCAAGTTGCTCTCCACAGCCAAAAACTACGCTAATGCAGATGATGCCGAGAAAAGAATCAAAGAAGACATGGGAGGGCCCTCATGCCCCAAACACCCACTGTGTCATGATGTCAACCGCGATGATCATGGTTGAAACGACAACCGTGACCACAGTGATCGGCGCAACGATAACCGCGACCACCGAGACAACCATGATCGGCGGCGTGACCGCCGTGACGCCTTCAGAGGCAAGCGTCCCCACGAAGACGATCATGAAGTCAACGTGGTTAAGAAGCCAACTAGTCGCCGTGATTACCATGACGACTACAACAAGGCCCTAAAGGGTCCCTGCCAGCTTCATCCTAGATCCCATCACACCATGGAGAATTGTCGCTTCCTCAAGAACATCTACACCAAGAAGCTCGCTGTCGACGATGCCACAAAGGCTCATGACGATGTTCAATGACAAGATGGTGACAATGATGATGATGAACAAGAAAGAGATCCTCGTCATCAATACGTCGCTCTCACAAAAACCGTCCACTCCATCTTTGGTGGCAAGGTGTCTCTGGAGACCAAACGCGAGCGCAAACTGCTCAAACGAGCTTGCATGAGCGTCACCAACGCCAATGACCTCATCATCGACCCCAGATTCTCAGCCTGGTCTCACCGAGAAATCTCTTTCAACCGTGAAGACCGGTGGGCCATAATTCCTGAACCTGGCCGGTTCCCCTCGTACTCGATCCTTGCATCAACAGCGTCCGGTTCGAGAGGGTCCTTATAGACGGTGGCAGTTCTATTGACATTCTGTTTCACAATAGCTTGCTAGCCCTAAAGCTGCGCTAGGCTGATCTCAAACATTACGAAGCACAGTTCTCGGATGTTCTTCCCGGACAGAGCTCTATACCTCTTGGGCAGATCACGCTCCCCGTGCAGTTTGGCACTGCAGAGCACTTCCGTACCGAATACATCAACTTTGTGGTCACGGACTTTGACGGCACCTATCATGCTATCCTTGGTCGACTGGCGCTCACCAAATTCATCGTTGTGCTGCACTATTCATACTTGGTGCTCAAGATGCCTACCGAGCATGGTGTCCTAGCTCTCACAGGCAATGTTTACACGGCCTACACTTGTGAAGAAGAAGGTTTCAAAGTAGCCGAAGCCACCGACCTTTCGATCCGCATGGAGCAAACCTTGGACGCTGCTACCAAGACACCCGCCGACCACCTAGAGATCCCAGAGCTACAAGACCCCCACAAGAGCGTTAAGTCCAAGGACCACAAGGAGATCCGGCTGGTCGACGACGATCCTAGTAAGACGATCCTTATTGGGGCCAATCTAGATCCCAAATAGGAAGACACGCTCGTCAGGTTTCTGAGGGCCAATGTAAGTGTGTTTGCATGGAAACCCGCAGACATGCCCGGTGTACCTCGGCACCTGATTGAGCACTCCTTGAATGTCTCGAAGACCGCCAAGCCCGTCAAATAGAAGTTATGTCGGTTCCCTCACAACAAAAAGGAGGCTATTAGGGTAGAAGTTATGTGGCTTTTAGCAGCCAAATTTATCAAAGAAGTGTATCACCCGGACTGATTAGTCAACCCGGTGCTTGTATGCAAAAAGAATAATGAATGGAGAATGTGTGTCAATTATACTGATCTCAACAAACACTGCCCTAAAGACCCCTTTGGTTTACCTCGCATAGACGAGGTCGTTGATTCAACAGCCGGCTGCGAGCTACTTTCCTTTCTCGATTGCTACTTTGGTTATCACCAGATCCCTCTCAACAAAGACGACCAGATCAAGACATCTTTTATCACACCTTTCAGCGCCTACTGCTACATGACAATATCGTTCGGGCTCAAGAACGTGGGTGCCATGTACCACCGCGCCATTCAGCCTACATTGATGATGTAGTTGTAAAAACCAGGGAGGCCCAAGCCCTGGTCGATAATTGCTAGCGGATTTTCATGGCTCTCAACACCTACCAATGGAAGCTTAAACCTAAAAAGTGTATCTTCGGCATTCCCTATGGTATATTGCTGGGTAACGTCGTCAGTCACGATGGCATACGCCCCAATCCAACTAAGGTTAAAGCTATTCTGGATATGCAGCCCCTGAAAAACATCAAGGATATCTAGAAGCTCACTGGATGCATGGCCGCCCTCAGCTAATTCATCTCACGACTTGGTGAGAAGGGCTTCCCTTTCTTCAAATTACTCAAGGCATCAGAAAAGTTTGTCTAGTCGGAGGAGGCAGACGCTGCTTCCACACAGCTAAAAGAGTTCCTTACCTCTCCTCCAGTCCTTACTTCCCCTCAGAGGGACGATGTCCTTTTTCTCTATGTTGCGTCCACTGATCGCGTGGTCTCTATAGTTATCGTGGTTGAGCGTGAGGAACCCGACCACATCTACAAAGTCCAGTGCCCTGTTTACTTCATCAGCGAGGTCCTTAATGAGTCCAAATCTAGGTATCCCCAAATCTAGAAGCTGATTTACGCCATCCTAATTACATCCCGAAAGTTAAAACATTACTTTGACGGATATCGGGTGGTGGTCAAGACCAGTTTTCCGCTCGGCGACATCATCCGGAACAAGGACGCTAACGGACGTATTGTCAAATGGGCAATGGAATTCTAGAGCCGTACGACTATTAAGTCCCAGGCCCTAGTCGATTTTATAGTTGAATGGATAGACCTAAGCGCACCTCTCGATCAGGGGCCACTCGAATACTAGAAGATGTATTTTAATGGTTCTCTCAACATCGATGGCGTAGGAGCAGGCGTGCTATTCATTTCACCAAATAAAGACAAAATCTGCTACGTCCTCAGACTTCATTTTTCTGTATCTAATAATGCTGTAGAATACGAGGCCTCCCTCCATGGCATGCGGATTGCGGTTGAGCTAGGCATAAAGCACCTGTATGTCTATGGCGATTCGGCTCTAGTCATAAACCAGGTTAATAAAGACTGGGACACAACTAACGAGAAGATGGATGCTTATTGCAAGGAAATCAGAAAGCTGGAAACCAAATTCTATGGTATCGAATACACACATGTGGTCTGGGATAAAAACAAAACAGCTGATGAGTTGTCTAAGTTAGGGTCATCCTAAGCCAAAGTGTCACGTGGCGTGTTCATTCAAGATCTTATTAAACCATCCATCAAGGAAGAAGAAGATGACGTGGTCGAAAAGCCCCCAGACCAACTACTGGTGGCTACGGTCCCTATTCTGATCACTACAGAACCCATGCCGACCACTCATACTTCCCCTCTGACCACTGATAATAGTGACTGGAGGGTACAATTTATCAAGTATCTACAGGATGGAACCGGTTATACTGACCGAACAGAGAATGGGCGCCTTATACGCCGTAGCAAACAATACATATTGGTCGACGACATCTCATGCGAAAGAACGTGAAGGAAGAAGTCTTGACGAAGTGCATCACTCAAGAGGCGGGTATTGAACTGCTCGAAGAAATTCATAGTGGCACTTGCGGCAATCACGCCGCCTCAGGAACCCTGGTCAGTAAAGCTTTTTGAGCAGGATTCTACTGGCCGTCTACTATAGCCGACGTAGAGAGGCTGGTACGCCAATGCGACGGCTGTTAGTTCTTCACAAAACACATACATGTACCGGCACATGAGATCTAGACCATACCAGCCTCCTGGCCCTTTGCGTGCTGGGGACTGGATATGATTGGCCCCTTCAAGCCGACCCCTGGAAATTTCAAATGTGTGTTTGTAATGATCGATAAGTTCTCCAAATGGATCGAGTATATGCCCTTGACTAAGGCGTCTTTAGAAAAAGCGGTCGAATTTCTAGACCAGATCATACACCGTTTCAGCCTCCCTAATAGCATCATCACAGACCTAGAAACTCAGTTCACTGGCAGTACATTTTGGGACTTCTACGATGAAAGAAGCATTGTTGTAAAATTTGTGTCGATGGCACATCCTAGAGCTAATGGACAGGTCGAAAGAGCAAACAACATGATTCTCAACACGTTGAAGAAAAGGTTGTACAGAGAAAACAGTAAAGCCCCTAGCAGATGGCTTAAGGAACTACCGGCTATGGTCTAGGGTCTTCGCACCCAACCTAGCCAAGATACGGGTGCCTCTACCTACTTCATGGTCTATGGTGCAGAAGCAGTGATCCCTACTAACATCACTTTTCGATCTCCATGGGTCAAGAATTTCCACGAGGACAGATCTGATGAATCACGAGAACTTGAGGTGAATTGCTCTGAGGAGCGGTGGCTTGATTCTTGTGTGCGTACTGCCAAATATCTTGACGTACTATGCAAGTATTACAACAAAAATATCAAAGAGAGGTTCTTTGTGGTCGGAGACCTGGTCTTGAAGTGGAAAACGAGCCAAGACGGCATGCACAAGCTTTCGTCACCACGAGAAGGGCCATTTGAGGTCACAGAGGTTACACGACCTACTTCCTACAGGCTGGTTTATCCTAATGGCACCACACTGCCCAATTCCTGGCATATTGATAAGCTTAGACGTTTCACCCTTGAAGCACCAAATGAGCAAGATATGTACTATTCTTGTAATTTGATTATTTCAATAAAGCATTTATGTTTTACTCAATGTGTTTTGTCTTCATACTATTCTTTCTCACTATTTTATAATAGACCAGTTGATAGACCACCGTTCTTTTTCGAGTTCTCGGCTCCAGCCCCGTCTCCAACTTATCCCCACGCGTGCACGGGACCTACTCTCTAGTCTGACATGTGTGCTCTTACGTGTGAATGGGCTCCGTGCCTCACTCTCATATCACAGATCCGGCTAGAGCCATACGAACTCAACAGGATGACGTGTCTCCCATCTGTTACAACTAAAACATAACAACTTATACGTTCTAACTTAGTTCTCATCCATCCCATACACAAGCTTTAAACATTTTTATATGAAAACACCACAAGCTTACATTGTCTTATAGTACATTATTACAGGCTTGCCTGACGAGGCACAAGTCTACAATAAACTAAAACTATTCTACTTTCTACAGTTATAGGCTACTGGCTGGTCGGCGCTCGGTGCTCGGGTTGGGCGCTGCTCTTTGCCTTTTCACTGCTTGATGATGGTGGTGCCGCCTTGACTAGGGAAGTTGGTGTCACCGGTGTCTGGCTGGTCGAGACCGCAGCCTTCGGTCGCTCCACGGAAGAAGGTCCCAGTGCCAGGGACTGGCTGGTCGAGACCGCAGCTCCCGGTGGCTGACTTGAAGATGATGGCGCCTGTCCTTGCGGTGACGGTGTCCCGCACAAGTTGATATCGCCCATCATAGAGGCCGACAAGTCAAGCAGTTGGATCCATAGCTCATCTGCTTGCTTCGGGCCAACCTCCTTGGGATACCCTAGCTCGAAGCGTTTGAAGTCGATCAACGGGTAGTGCACACGCACCATGCTGAGCACATGGGCACCCGCATATTCCCCTGCCTCCTTCACAAACTGTTGCAGCCATCCCAAGGCCCGCTAGCACTTGTCGAGCACTCCACGCGGCTGTCCTCTGGCCTCAGGCGCCGGGAGCTCTGGGTCGATGAGGTCTAGCATTGGCTTGATACCGGTCACCATTTGGTTACACCAGCCCTTCTAGAGGTTTCAATCCTTCCCGAGCTCGAGCACTTTTGCTGAGTAGGTGTCGCGGTCCTTCATAACCTCCTCGAGGTGCTTTTTCGCATTCACCTTTAGTTCTATAGAGTAACAACCTGGTCAGGGAGGTATCCTATGGTGACATATTGAGCTAACATTGGCAGACCACGACAACCACCATGTACTGGTTAGCTCCAGGTTCTTTGCCTTTAGCTCCTCGGTCATTTTGCTGGATCTCTCCTAGAGCTGCGTGTGGTCTTGCGCCAGCTGGTTATTTTCTGCTGACAGTCGGGCGCACTCTCCGACCACGCGCGAGTTCTCTTCTCGCAGGCTAGCTACTTCATTCGCCACGGCTGTAAATATGCTGTTCAGTATAAGCATATGTGTTAACAGCACTTTATAGTGCTCGGAGGTTATGGCTGGACACCTTACCTGCCCTCTCATGCTCCTTTTGGTTGAGCTCAACGATGGTGTTGCATCGGAACGTCTCTAGCTCCGTCTTCTCCTTCTCGGTGGCCTCGAGTTTTTCACGTAGCCGACCGATCTCGGCTGTCAGCTCTTGGTTTTCTTTAAATGTCGGTTCAATTTGGTTGAAGCACCATTTCTGGTACTTCGCCGTCTTCACGATATCCTGCAAGGTGCACACAGTATTAGTCATAGTCAAATGCATTGTGATACTGGTCTATAAAAGCGTCAAATGCGGCTTACCTGCACTTCGGCTATTAGCCATTTTGCTGCTAACTCCACCTTTCTCGTCTCATCAGCCGTGGGGATTTCTTCGTGGCATATGAAATGGTCCCCACGCTGACGATAGACGTAAACGTGTTGACGCCCATCCTTGGGATGCCCCTGGATTTCGTCAAGGACGTCATCATCCTCAGACTCCGCGGCTTTAGCATTCTCGGTTTCTTCTTGTTGCTCGCCAGCCTCGGCCCCCTCCTGTCGCTGGCTGCTCTCGGGCCTCGACATGACCATCGAACCCTTCCCTCGAGCTACAGCGTTTGGCAGGCCACCTTTTTGTGTGCTCGACATTTGGTGCTTCTAGTGCCACCTGTTCGGATGCCACCTGTTCGAACGCCCTCGGCTCGGTGGTTGCCTCCACCGTTGTTGGCCCCTTTTGGCCGGGACTTGGCGCCACCTGTTCGGTGGTTGCTCTCTCGCCAACTGTTGTTGGGTTCCCACCAGCGGCGAGCTCTTCGAGGACTTTGGTCGATGCCGAGCTACAGTTTGAAACAACCACAGTTAATGTTGCATGTTATTGTTTGCCTTTACTACTAACGATTACTGATGTACAGAACACTTACATGTCTGCTTGACGATGGGCTGTTGAGAACGCGCGCCGCGTTAGTCATCTCTGGCCCCCCTGCTGGCCCCACACGCCCAGGCCACCTTCACTTGGTGGCGGCTCATGTGATGCAGCTGCGGTTGACGCTATCAGCGTTCCTCGCGCTGATGCCGCTGTTGGTCTTGACGGTCCTTCTTAGACCATTTGCCCTCCATCCTTCTTCCGACAGGGATTGAGTAGATCAGCGGTAGGGTTGTTTTCTTCATCTTCGTCCGACCAGTCTTGAATTATCCGACGATGCTTGCTAGTCAGATTTTCTAGCACTGCCATGGTCTCTGAACTTCCCGATCGCTTCTTCGAGTGGTCGGGGGCGGCTAGGTGCTTCTCTGTCCTCTTGCTGCCGGTGCTAGTCCCAGTGCTTGGTGCTCCATCTCCTTTCTCCACGTCAACATGTGCATAGCATCGCTCCACGTTCCGTGGTGGTGGCTCCATGCTCCTTGGGTGGTCCATCCCGGGCGCCAAGGACACGTATAGTGCGTGCCTCTCCACGCCGTGCACCTACCATCATGAGGATTATAGGATTTACAAAGGCTATGTTTATCAACTATGCACGTGACAAAAAAAAGATAGATGTCAGAGTTACCTTTGGAGCTGGTCGGATGAGCTTGAACGTGTGCATGATGACGCTCAGAGGTTGGTACGCTAGATCTGCTAGGTTGAATAGATCTGTGATCCTCTGATTGATCTCGTCTTCGGGTAGCCGCTTCTGACACATCCTCGTCTGGTTCGCCGAGCCTTGGTACTCATAGCCGGTATGCACCCTCTTCTAGCACTGCTGTACTCACCGGCTAATGAAGCTCCTGACCATGGTTGGACCGTCCAGACGGTTCCACGGGAGTAGCGCCATGAGTTCCCTCACCTATCTGGTGTACTCTGGCCGCTCGTTGCAACTGACCCTCTTCTCCGGGATATAACCGACGTCGCAAAAGGTTGCAGTGTTGGGCTCTTCTCGGATGTAGAACCACTTCTTGTACCGTTCACCGAGAGAGGTATTCTAGGGGTAGCTGAGGTACTCCGATTTCATCCCATCATGGAGTGTCAGGTACACCCCACCAGCAATCTGCGAACCCCCCTGGACCCCTTCTTCTGTAGACAGAAAAGATAACGGAAGAGGTCGAAATGTGGTAGAAATCCCCAAAATGCCTCACACAGATGGATGAACGTCAAGACAAGAAGGATCAAGTTGGGATGCAGATTGCAAATCCCAATCTCGTAGTATAGGCAAAGGCCTTGGAGGAACGGATGAACAAGAACCCCAAATCCCCTCTTGAAAAAATCTTCGAAGACAATGATCTCATCGGGTCAGGGATCGGGGACGCTTTCTAACTCCGATGCTCTCCAGCCTCCGTGCTCCTTGTCATGGAGCACTCCAAGGCCGACGAGGTCGTTGATGGACGACTCAGTGGACTTCGACTTCCACCATTCCTTCCTCATCACCTCCGCCCTCTTTAGTGCCTCTGTCTTGGCCATTCTCTCTTGCCTCCTGGCTTTGACTCAGTTGGTGGACAGAGAGCGGGTCACTTCTAACAGCGGCAAGGCTCGCTAATGGCGGCTGCGGAGGGGAATGGGGACTGTAGGCTAGATGAAGATGACACTTGGTTTATAAAAGCAACTACCGGGTGTAAATGGGGAATGACTGCGCAGCGGCTATTTATCCCATTAATCGCGTCGTTCCACCTCTCTGAGATACTCAGGGGTCATGCGCGTGAAACGCGGCATGCGTTGTGCGGTTTCCACTTTTTACTAGTACCTGTGCTAGTAAATGCGCTCCCTTGGTTACACCGCGGGAGGGCCCATGCTAACACATTGTGACAGACACTGATCCACAGTTTGATTGACAAGACAACGGCATGACTGCCACGTCACATCAGGCTACTTTCTGAGCCAACGGGTCAGGTCAAAAAAAATGAATGATGATGCAAATCAGAAAGAGAAGAGAGAGAAAGAATGACAGAATATGATAGAGAAGAATGTGTTGGAGATACACAACACTTGGGGACTGGTCTGGGCTTACAGTCCATCTTAGACCCCCGAGCACGATACACTCCCCGATCACGTTTGGGGACTCATCGACCACGCCTTACGCTGTGCTCGGGGACTCGTCGACCACGCCTTATGCTGTGCTTGGGGACTCGTCGACCACGCCTTACGCTGTGCTCGGGGACTCGTCGACCATGCCTTATGCTATGCTCGGGAACTCGTCGACCACGCCTTACGCTGTGCTCGGGGACTCGTCGACCACGCCTTATGCTATGCTCGAGGACTCATCGATCATGCCTTACGCTGTGTTCAGGGACTTGTCGACCACTCCCAGACCACAGCTTGAGGCTCTTTTTTCCTCGACTCCATATGAAATTTGACTCGCATACAATTTAGAGGTCAGCACTTTTTTAGACCTTGCTATAAGGCTCATATTTTGCCTTCCAGCAAGCTTGGGGACTACATCGGTATGATGCACCTATCGGTGCATCTTAGTATTCAGTTTTTCAAGTCGATCTATTTTAAGACCCTGGCATTACGTGCCTACGTCACCTATTCCTAGGCTCGAGGACTAAGTGGGCGCACTTCACCTTGCGGTGAATATGCTTATTTTTCGACCCCTACGCTTTTTTTACCCTGCTTACATTTTTATTAGAAATACAAGTGGGCACACTACATCAGGAAGGAAATCTTTTTCTTCTTCTCAAGAGAACCATACATTCTTCGAACAACCTGAAAGGATCAAGATGCCCAAGAGGGGGGTGAATTGGGCTTTTCTAAAAATTAATTGCAAGAATTAAATCCTAAAAAACAAAACTTCACCCCTAGTGTCTACTAGAGTTCCTTGTGATTCTACCGATAAAAATTTTGCACCCTAAGTTTCAATCCTAGACTAGCATGGCAATTCTAGAAAAGTAAACAAGCAATGAAATTAATGCACAAAAGTAAATGCTTGAAAGTAAGGGTTAGGAACACGACGATATTTTGCCGAGGTATCAGAGAGTCGCCACTCCCCACTAGTCCTCATTGGAGCACCCGCGTAGGGGTGTAGCTCCCCCTTGATCCGCGCAAGGATCAAGTGCTCTCTACGGGTTGATTCTTTGACACTCCGTCGCGGCGAATCACCCAAAACCGCTCACAACTTGAGTTGGGTCACCCACAATCTCGTCGGATGATCACCAAACTCCCAATCACCACCAAACTGTCTAGGTGATGGCGATCACCAAGAGTAACAAGCTAGAGCTCTCACTTGACCACAACAAGCCTAATGAGAAGATGGATGCACACTTGCTACACTCTTGTCACTAGAGAGGATTCTCAAACTTTGATTCTCAAATCTCTATCCTCACTGGGGCTCTTGCACTCCCTTGCACTTCAAAGGTGTTTCTCAGCTGAACAAATGAGCAAGAGACCTCTAAAAGAGGTGGAGGGGATGTATTTATAACCCCCTCAGACAAATCCAACCGTTACCTATCGAAACAGCAAAACGCGCACTAACCGGACGCGCCGGTCAGGTGTAACGGTCGAAAAACCGAAAGCTATGGTGAGTGACCGGTCACTCCCATCTGTGATGATCGGACGCGCCGATCTGAGATGACCGGAAGCGCCGATCAGGGATGACCGAACGCGTCCGATCATGCAAGAGCTTACTGGAAAAGTGACCTGACGCACGACCGCGTCCGATCATAGGTGATCGGACACGTCAGGTCACCACGAGACCTTACTGGAACATGACCAGACACGCCGGTCACTTCATAGTCATGTCCGATTACACTGTTTACCCTCTGGAACACGTGTCAGACTGACCACCACATCCGGTCGATCGGTTGAACCCGCAGTGAAGAGTTAGTACTGACCGGACGCGTCCGGTCATGACCAGGACCGCGTCCGGTCATAGGTAAACAGCTCAAACATCTTCTAAACGCGACGCAACTTGAACCAAGTTGCTTCCAACTGAACTCTGAGCTTTTCTCGAGCTACCTAGTGCTAAGTTTGACAAGTGTGCACCACACCTAAACACAAGACTCACCTAGGTCAAGCTACTCGCTCATGCCCCCCTTTATAGTACGGTCAAAGGAAGAAACAAAGATCCTAATGACTATTTCAGATGTAACTCAACATCTTAACATCCGAAACTAATCGTCCTTAATCTTGTCGTTGATCCTTTGAAAACCGAAATGATTTCCATCAAGGGACATGAATACCATATTGCCCAAAGCAGTTATCATCTCCATGACCTAACTTACCAATGTTTCTGCAAAACACACGTTAGTCATGGTAATTATGCATTGTCATCAATTGCTAAAACCAACACCGGGGCCTAGATGCTTTCAATCTCCCCCTTTTTGGTGATTGATGACAACACTTAGATTCAGAAGATATGAGTTGAGGTTTTCGATCATGCTTGGTTCACATAAGCATAAAGCTATAAGCACAAGGGGTTAGTTATTGGTTATGTGTTCCAAGCCAACTGAGTGTACTCATAAGATAAAATATGAAGAGTTAGTACACATAAAACATAGCTCATAGGAAATCGGAGTAAGGCACGGAAGCACAACCTTATGAGCTAAACACCATTAAGTGACATAAATATAAAGACATAGTCTCACAAACTCATAGTCACACAATGCAGGACGAGAAAAGTAAACATGATGCATGAATGTAGCACACACAAAAAACGAAACCCTCTATCACCACTCCCCCTGAATCTATGCACTTTCTCCCCCTTTGGCATCAACCGCCAAAACTAAGCTAAGGATCTGACGGGGGAACTAAGGCTGTCGTGTCGGGTGCCGAGGAGCGCGGAGTGATCACAAACTGTGAAGTATCCTCCTCAGACTCTGAGCTATCAGGCTGACCCTCTGTAACTGAATGTGGCAGTGAAGTAGTCTGAGTCTGTAGAGGAGGTGCAGCGACTGAAGGTGTAGAAGCAATTATCGGATCAATCACTGTCGCCTGAGCCTGAAAGACACCTATAGTGGGAGGATCTGTAGATGCAACTGAGGAAGGCAGAGTGTCTATAGTAGCAGCCCCTATCACTAGAAACGTAGCAGTCTCTGAAGCCGACATGTCTGAGGTTGTCACAAAAGTAGAGTGCGACGGTGTCGGCTGTCCAGTCAGCTCGCTGTATGTAGCACTGAAATCAGGGAATGCCAGGCCTGAGAGGAGGTGTGGTCCCGACTGAGCTAGTGGAGTAAATCCTATCTAAATAGGCGTGTAGCTCAGAGACTGAAATGTCTATGGTATCTGCTGCTGAGGGGAGGTGTACTAAAAGCTCGGCTGCCCCTGACTCTGTGGTCCACTGGACTGTAAGGCTGGAGTCAGGACAGACGGTGGTGGCGGTACTCCCATAGTGACAAGGTGGCGCAGAAGCTCTAAGTACTGATGCAGAGTGGCTGCCTGCTGCCTCTGCATCTCGAATTGCTGGCGCTGAAACTCGAGCTACTGCCTCTGGAGCTCGTCCTGGCGAGCCTGAATCTGTGCAAACGCTGCAGCTGAGTCCTATGCCTGTCGTTGCATCTGTATCTCCTGTCTCTCCTGGGCCTGGGTCAACCTCTCAAGGATAGCCACCATGGCTGGATCTGAGCGGGAGGCTAAGCCAGAGCCACCGGCCTCATGGTCGTGAGGCCGAGGAGAGCGGTACCTATGGATGGGCTGATAATCCTCATTAGTGCTGTCAGTGGCCACATCCTCGGCTTGATCAGCCGGCTGAGCATCTAAATCTGCGAGCTCTGCCTCGACAAGACCCTCAACGGTCTCATCCTGCTCAGCGGCTGTCTCTGGTACCTCTGGCCTCTGTCGCTGTCCTAGGCCAGGTGTTTGCTCTCTGGTCACTGATGCCCACAGCTGGCGAATGTCATACTCAGGGAAGGCTATGGTGGTATTAGATATTTCAGCTCTAATCTCTGCAGGCAACTCATAGGCAGACCTGATGATAAAGCAGATCCAGTGTGCATATGGTAGCTGTAACGTCCCGCCTCCTCGAGGCTGGGCCCGTTTACATCTGGCTACTTTCTAGGACATAGACTGCCCTCACAGACCAGCACAAGTCTTTTCTGCGTACTTTATTCTCACTCGTGCACACCCGGGAAGAACTTCCTGGTCGGTCACCCATCGCTCCAGGCCAAGCACGCTTAACTTTGGAGTTCTTTCGAGATGAGCTTCCAGAAAAGAAGTTGCAACTTGTTGGTATGAGTATCCTATTAATCCTGTTAAGCCCTGGGCTGGGATGTTACATCCTCACCCCCTTAAGAGATCGACGTCCTCGTCGATCAATCCCAAGCCAGGAGCGTCCTCTCTTGGCCACGTCTGTATGTCCAGAGCCAGCGCATGTGCCATGATGTGTGACCACGACGGATCCACACCAGCCATGCGCACCATGCCTGCGCAACTGCGACACACGCGCCCGTGAAACCGCAAGAGTCGGCTCTGATACCATTCTGTAACATCCTGCCTCCTCGAGGCCGGGCCCGCTTACATCTGGCTACTTTCTAGGACATAGACTGCCCTCACAGACCAGCACAAGTCTTTTCTGCGTACTTTGTCCTCACTCGTGCGCACCCGGGAAGAACTTCCCGGTCGGTCACCCATCGCTCCAGGCCAAGCACGCTTAACTTTGGAGTTCTTTCGAGATGAGCTTTCGGAAAAGAAGTTGCAACTTGTTGGTATGAGTATCCTATTAATCCTGTTAAGCCCTGGGCTGGGATGTTACAGTAGCTGCCTGTGTCCCTTGAAGCCTTTTGCCAAGGTATACTCCATCTCACAAAGCATCAGATCCCAAAGGTCAAACGGGGTCTGTGAGACGAGGTGATGTACCACCCATAGCTGCATGCGAGTGAGACCCTCTCTGTATCCAAACCTCGGAAGAAGTGTCCTCCTCACTATAGCATCTAGTACTCTCGCTATGGGTGTCAGGCTAGCTGGTGTGCATCGAGACCCTTCACCAAAAGGCTCACGGAAGCAGGGTCGAATCAAGTCAGTAGGAGGCACTGTCCCACCGTGAGGGCGTCTCGGAGGAGCAGTCTGTCCGAAGCACAACTGATGGATCTTGGTCTCTGAAGCGGGGAGTCTGAGAATCTCCTATACCCTGGTGCTGTATAGCCTACGGTCATGACCTCTGAAGGCAAAATGGATGAACTGATGTGCTGGGTCAATCCATAGTGATGAGTAAAACTCTCTGACCCAGGTCCCGCAGTACGCTTCAGTCCGTCCAAGAAGATCTGATAGTCCAGGCAGAAAAGATAGATGTGGACGAAGCTGCTCACCAACCACCTCAACTAATGCCTCTAGTCGACAGACTCTTTGTGGTCTAAAAGCTATCCCACTATCGACATAGGCCCTGTAGAAATCTTCATGCAGAGGTGTGTAGAATCCCTCTGACGCCCGGGGATCCCGCTTAGGAGGGAACCACCGAGTGACCTCAACGAACCTGAGGGCCTAGACCTGTCTGGCTGTAGCACCCCTAAGGTCAAAGTGCTCAACAGGGGGGTGACCTCTAGCCCTGGGAGGTGGGCGACCTCCACGACGATAACCCTCTGGCCTGGGAGTGACCTGAGCTCGCGTACGTCCTGAGCGACGATGCTGTGGAGTCTGTATTGTCTGCTCCTCAGTCTCGTGTGGATCCGCTGTAGGCTGCTCTATAGGGGCATCCACTGTCTCCTCTGTAGCCTCTACTGTCTCCTCTGTGGCCTCTATGCCAAGTTGTCGACCTTCAAGACGAAAGCGACTCTCGCCAATGCGAATACCACTGCTACTACCACCCCTCTCTGCTGCATCTGCCACTGCCTGAGCTATCTCTGCCTCTGTAAGAGTTCTCTTCCTTTTCTTGGCAGCAATCTTAACTCGCTTCCCTTGAGCTACCTCTGTCCTCCTGAGGGGACTGTCACCCCCGTCACTAGGTGCCCCACCAGCGTTCTTGCATCGAACCATACTGATAAGAGGATGTACTGAGACAAACTGAAAAGGCAGATGATGTACTGAACCTTGTGAGGCTTGGCCTCAATCCGTATCCGTAGGCTTGGCCTCAGATTCACGACTGATCACCTGAACCACTCAGCACTAACAGGACAAACTGAAACGATAGAATAGATAGATCTACTATAAGCAACATATATATCTAAAAGATAAGCGAGATCCTAGTAAGAGCAAACAGGTGAGGTAAGATATGAGATGACCGCGATAGCTACCTCGACGAGCGATGATTCGATGACTGGAAGATGATCTCGACGCGTTGGGGTTACCCAAAGACGGCGATCGAAACCCTGGAATACAATCGACGATCAATCGACAATTGAATTAGTAATTCACCGAAAAATCGATGGTAAACCCTAATCCAAGGAAAATACGTCACCTTGCGGAGACGAAGACGATCGCGAAGACAGAGATGATTTCTCAAAGACAAAAACCTCGCGACCTAGGGTTAGGGTTTTCGTTGGTGACAAGCGAGGACCTCGGCGATGAGTGCGCGGGGCAGGGAGAGAAACCGATGAGGAGCTAAGGGCGCGGGCTTGTGCGGCTGCGGCTACGAAACTCCGGTGAGATTGTAGGCGCGGGCGCGGTGGCTCGGTGCGGGCGCTGGCGCGAGCACGGTGGCTCTGTGCGGTTGCAGCGGTGGCACGGACGTGGGCGCGAGAAGCTAGGGCGTGGCTCCGGTGAGGTTTGCTGGCTCGGCTGTGGCTCGGTGATGGCGCGGCGGCGGAGACACGGTGAGTCGGCGAGTATGGAGAGCGGCGGAGGAAAAACGAGAAAGAGACGAGATCCAATCGTACGGTTAAAAAGGGTGAGATCCGCTTTTTGCGTGATGACCGGACGCGGTGGTCGAATGACCGGACACGGTGGAGGTAGCGTCCGGTCACATTCTAGTAAGCTCCTGGAATGACCGGATGCGTCCGATTATCCACGATCGGACGCTGACATCGTCCGGTTTGATAAAGCCCGAAAATTTGAAACGGATGACCGGACGCGGTGGTGGTTACCAGGACCGGACGCGGTGGTCGATAGGGGCACATCCGGTGCAGCGTCCGGTTAGAGGTTTCGAAGAAAAACTTCAGGAAAGACCGGACGCTCTGGTGGACGCAAAGACCAGACGCGATGGTGAAGCTGAACCGCGTCCGATGCAGCGTCCGGTCGCTGTAAAATGCTCTTTTTCAAATCATTTTTTGACGCAACTTCTCCCAATCAAGTTCCAATTCAAAGAGACTCAAATAAACACCAATTGGAACCTAATATGAGTGACCTCACTCAAACCCTCAAAATTTTCAAAATATTTTGCCTTAGGCTAGTATTATTTTTAAGAAAATATTCAATAAACACCCGAGGAGCAACGTATGGCCATGCAATAGAGTTTATGAACCCTTGGGAGCTTCAAATGCTCTCTCTATTCATGGACAAACACAGAGGTTACTCAAAGCTAAAACGAAAAGAACCGACAAAGCAACAACCATGCATATGCAATGCAAAACAAGAAAGGAAGGCTAGGTTGCTTGTCAAGTTTGATCCAAGGTTAGGCTTTTTCACACCTCCAAAGGAGGGTTATCGTAACCGTGTTAGACAAGTCCTAGATGCATTGCGGGAAAATAAACATGACATAAAATACAATGCAATGCAAGGGACAACACAAGCTCATCTTTTAAAGTTACTAGAATCAAGCACATTTTATTCACTTCTCAATCTACAAAAGGTAGCCTCATCTAAAGATTTAGTGAAGATGTCCGCTAATTGATTTTCACTTCTTACACCTTCTAGTGATATATCATTTTTAGCAACATGATCTCTTAGAAAGTGGTGGTGGATATCAATGTGCTTGGTGCGTGAGTGTTGTACCAGAACCCTTTTGCTACTAGTCTTGCCTTGTTTCTTACTACTACACCTTGATCATCTTGTTTATTGCGGAACACCCACTTGGTTCTAATGACTCTTGCACCTTTTGGATACTCTTCAAGTGTCCAAACTTGATTGCGGGCGAAGTTGTTCAATTCTTCATGCATGGCATTCACCCAATCCGGATCTTGAAGAGCTTCTTCTACATTCTTAGGTTCAAGACAAGAGACAAAAGAGTGATGTTCAACAAAAGAATTAAACTTTTGAGATCGAGTCATTACACCCTTTGTAGGACTCTCTATGATGAGATCTTGTGGATGTGCTTGAAGTAGGGGTGAGTTTCTTCGATCAACCATTTGAGGAGTAGGATGGGGAGCATCAACATCTTGTGCTTGTGCCTCGGCTTGATGATGAGAGACATGGGTGTCTTCATTTTCAACTCTCTCATTCTTGTCATCATCTTGAGGCACATATGATGAAGATGGTAGATTGACAATTTGTACATCCTCTTCATCATCTTTAGGCTTGATGTCTCCCACCGACATGTTCTTCATGGCCTCTCTCAATGGTTCATCACCTACATCATCACAATTCTCAATTGCTCCTTGGGAGCCGTTAGATTCATCAAATTCCACATCATATGTTTCTTCAACCAAACTGGTGGCATGGTTAAATACTCTATATGCTTTGGACTTTGATGAGTAACCAACAAGAAAATCAATATCACAACGTCTTTAGAACTTCCCTAGGTGTTGACGCTTCTTGTAGATGTAGCATTTGCAACCAAACACCCGGAAGAATGAGACGTTCGGCTTTTTCCCATTTAGCAACTCATAAGGGGTCTTGCAAAGGAACTTTTGTAGGAAGAGGCGATTTGAAGCATAGCATGCGGTGTTAATTGCCTCGGCCCACAATTTTTCTGGTGTGTTGTACTCATCTAGCATTGTTCTTGCAAGAGTGATCAAGGTCCGGTTCTTTCTCTCAACTACACCATTTTGTTGAGGAGTGTAGGTTGATGAAACTTCATGCTTGATTCCAATTTCATCACAATAGGCTTCAATGTTGGTGTTGTCAAACTCTTTGCCATTATCACTTCTAATTTTCTTTATCTTGACTTCAAATTCATTTTGAGCCCTCTTTGCAAACTTCTTGAACCAATTTGCTACTTTGGATTTGTCATGAAGAAAGAAAGTCCAAGTGTATCTTGAGTAGTCATTCACAATTACTAGGCAATAGAGATTTCCACCCAAACTTTTGTAAGTTGTAGGACCAAATAAATTCATGTGTAGAAGTTCTAGTACTCTTGATGTTGACATGTAGGCTTTGGTTGGATGAGTGTTTGCAACTTGTTTGCCGGCTTGACATGCACTACAAGGTTTGTCCTTCTCAAACTTTACATCCTTCAAACCTCTCACTAATTCTTTCTTCAATAGCTTGTTGAGAGTGTTCATTCCAACATGAGCAAGCCTCCTATGCCAAAGCCATCCAAGTGTAGTTTTGGTGAATAAACATGTCATCAAGTTTGCATCTTTAGAGGTGAAGTCAACTAGATAGAGATTATTGTATCTAAAGCCTTTGAAAATCACTTGCTTGTCATCTATCTTTGTAACAACCACTTCATTTGGACTAAACAAGCATTGGTAGCCAAGATCACAAAGTTGCCCAACGGATAGTAAGTTGAAACTCAATGAAGCAACATAGAGCACATTTGAGAGAGAATGATCATTTGATATTGCAACCTTGCCTATACCCTTGACTTTGCTCTTTGAATTGTCCCCAAATGTGATCTTGTCTTGACATACCCCATTCTCTTCAAGTGAGGTGAACATACGAGGATCACCGGTCATGTGTTGTGTGCAATATCAATCACCTAATGAGATCCATCGGTCTTGTAGTTCACCTACACACAAGAGATCAAGCCTTTTGTTTAGGGACCCAAACTTGAGAGGGACCCTTAACTTTCTCAACTAGTGATTTGGCAACCCATATTTTCTTTGGCCTACTCTTGTTAGGGGGACCCAAGAACATGACTTTCATTTTTCCACTTGAATCTTTTCTAAGCATGTAATGAGCATTGAAAGCAAAGGGTCTACCATGCTTGGGCAAGGGTTGTGGTGGTGGAGTTTTGCACTCATGAGCAAAATGGCCTTCTTGTCCACACTCAACACATCTCTTTGGCTTGGGCTTTGACTTACTTTGTTGTTATTGAGCTTTGACCTTCTTCTCTTGATTTGTCAAGTACCCAATGTCACTCCTATCCATCTTCATGACGGTGTTCATGAGTAGCTCACTTTGCAAATGTTGGCCTCTTGTGAACTTTCTTAGGCCGGTCTTGAGATGCTCTTTCTCTTGCTTGAGCTTCTTGTTTTCTTCTATAAGTGACTCATTTGAAGCTTGCTTTTCAAGAACCATTAACTTCTTGTTCTCATTCTTGAGCATCTCATTTTCACTCTTGAGCTTGACATACTCATCATAGTTGTTGGCCTCAACCACACTCTTGACTTTGCCGCTAGAGCCTTGCTCAAAGTTCTCAACAATCAAATCATCACATGATGTAGCTATATCAATCTTAACAACTTGGTTAGTAGCATCATGTGTCTCAAGGGCAAGCTCATTAGCAACAATAAGAGTATCATAATTGATTTTCAATGTGGTATATTTGTCTTTTAGCAAGTTTAGCCTAGTGATGAGTTCACCATGCTTCTTCTTAATTTTATCATGTTTGTCTCTAAGCTCCTTGTTAGAAGTTTTGAGCTCCTTAAGAGAGGAAGACATAGTTTCACTTTGATCTATGAGCTTATCCCTAGTCTTATGTGCACTTTCAAGCTTAGAAGAGAGTGATTCATTTTCATGTTGTAGCTCATCATTTTCATTTCTAGTTCTTCTTATGATTTTAGAATATTTATTTAACAATTTTACTAGTTCATCATAAGAAGGTGCATCATATTCATCATCACTATCACTATCATCATCATCACTATCACTATTTTGTACCTTTCGATCACCCTTAGCCATGAGACATAGGTGGGAAGTGGATGATGACGGTGAAGATGGCAGTGAAGGTGGTGATGAAGACGTCGATGACGATGATGATGGCCCAACCACAAGTGCGGCGATCTTCTCTTTTTCATTGTTGCTTTCATCGCCGGAGGACTCACATGATGATTCAATGTCGGTGAGCCAATCACCAACAATATAAGCCTTATCTCCCTTCTTCTTCTTGTAGAACTCTCTTTTCTTGCCATCTTTCTTTTTGTATGGCTTGTTCTTTCTTTTCTTATCTTCTTCATCACTTGAATCATCTTTCTTGCCCTTGTACTTGTTCTTGTACTTGTCTTTTGGAGGCTTTGGGCATTGATGAGCTAGATGGCTAAGTTCTCCATAATTGAAGCAATCCATTTCGGAGATTGGCTTCCTTTTGCTACTAGTGAAGAATTTTTTCTTCTTGCCATCGAACTTGATGCCACTCTTATTGAGCTTCTTTAGCATCTTGGTGGTCTTCCTCACCATGAGTGCAAGTGATGCATCATCAATGTCACTTTCACTTGAGCTTTCTTGCACTATCATGGCTTGGCCCTTCTTCTTTTTCTTTTTCATGGCTAGCTTTGAAGGCCAAGTATTTCTTCTTGGAAGATGATGAGCCCTCTTCCGGAGTGATGTGCATGTACATCTCATGTGCGTTGATCTTTCCCAATACTTGTGTCGGTGTTGCGGCGGAGAGATCACTTTGGTGAAGTACGGTGACAATGTGTCCATACTTCTCAATGGGAAGAACACTCAAGATCCTCCTTGCAACATCCGATTGACTCATTTGAGTGAGTCCAAGAGTATTGAGATCTTCTACAAGAACATTCAAATGAGTGTACATCTCATTAGCACTTTCTTTGGGAAGCATCTCAAAAGAATTAATTTTCTTTAACGCAATGTGATAGCGTTCCTCACGCTCACTCTTAGTTCCCTCATGGAGAGCACAAAGATTTTCTCAAAATTCATGAGCGTTTTTGGCATTACGCACACGATTGAAGATATCTTTGCCTAAGCCCCAGTAGAGTGCATTTTTTGCCTTTGCATTCCACCGATCGTACTTCTCCTTGTCACCACTTGGGTTGGCGGGATCCCTTATAGGAGGAAGCCCTTCGGTTGCGGCTCTAAGGCACCCAACATCTATGGCTTCGAGGTACGCCTCCATACGAATTTTCCAATATGGAAAATCATCTCCCTCAAAAGTGGGAGGTGGTCCTTCCCCATTGGACATCTTGCTCTAGGCGGTGAAGCCTAAAATAAGAGCAACACGGCTCCGATACCAATTGAAAGGATCAAGATGCCCAAGAGGAGGGGTGAATTGGGCTTTTCTAAAAATTAATTGCAAGAATTAAATCCTAAAAACCAAACTTCACCCCTAGTGCCTACTAGAGTTCCTTGTGATTCTATCGATAAAAGTTTTGCACCCTAAGTTCCAATCCTAGACTAGCATGGCAATTCTAGGAAAGTAAACAAGCAATGAAAGTAATGCACGAAAGTAAATACTTGAAAGTAAGGGTTAGGAACACGATAATGTTTTGCCGAGGTATCGGAGAGTCGCCACTCCCCACTAGTCCTCGTTGGAGCACCCGCACAGGGTGTAGCTCCCCCTTGATCCGCGTAAGGATCAAGTGCTCTCTACGGTTGATTGTTCGACACTCCGTCGCGGCGAATCACCTAAAACCGCTCACAACTTGAGTTGGGTCACCCACAATCTCGTCGGATGATCACCAAACTCCCAATCACCACCAAACCGTCTAGGTGATGGCAATCACCAAGAGTAACAAGCTAGAGCTCTCACTTGACCACAACAAGCCTAATGAGAAGATGGATGCACACTTGCTACACTCTTGTCACTAGAGAGGATTCTCAAACTTTGATTCTCAAATCTCTATCCTCACTAGGGCTCTTGCACTCCCTTGCACTTCAAAGGTGTTTCTCAGCTGAACAAATGAGCAAGAGACCTCTAAAAGAGGTGGAGGGGATGTATTTATAACCCCCTCAGACAAATCCAATCGTTACCTGTCGAAACAGCAAAACGCGCACTGACCGGACGCGCCGGTCGACATGACCGGACGCGCTGGTCAGGTGTAACGGTCGAAAAACTAAAAGCTATGCTGAGTGATCGGTCATGCCGATCTGTGATGACCGGACGCGCCGGTCTGAGATGACCAGACGCGCCGATCAGGGATGACCGGATGCGTCCGATCATGCAAGAGCTTACTGGAAAAGTGACCTGACGCACGACCGCGTCCGATCATAGGTGACCAGACGCGTCAGGTCACCACGGGACCTTACTGGAACATGACCGGACGCGCCGGTCACTTCACAGTCGCATCCGATTACACTGTTTACCCTCTAGAACACGTGTCAGACTGACCACCGCGTCCGGTCCTCTCAAGGACCGTGTCCGGTCGATCAGTTGAACCCGCAGTGAAGAGTTAGTACTGACCGGACGCGTCCGGTCATGACCAGGACCGCGTCCGGTCATAGGTAAACGGCTCAAACGTCTTCTAAACGCGACGTAACTTGAACCAAGTTGCTTCCAACTGAATTCTGAGCTTTTCTCAAGCTACCTAGTGCTAAGTTTGACAAGTGTGCACCACACCTAAACACAAGACTCACCTAGGTCAAGCTACTCGCTCATGCCCCCCTTTATAGTACGGTCAAAGGAAGAAACAAAAATCCTAACGACTATTCCAGATGTAACTCAACATCTTGACATCCGGAACTAACCGTCCTTAATCTTGTCGTTGATCCTTTGAAAACCGAAACGATTTCCATCAAGGGACATGAATACCATATTGCCCAAAGCAGTTATCATCTCCATGACCTAACTTACCAACGTTTCTGCAAAACACACGTTAGTCATTGTAATTATGCATTGTCATCAATTGCCGAAACCAACACCGGGGCCTAGATGCTTTCACAACCTACTTCTCCGATAACAATGGTGGTCGGCTGTATTTCAAGCTGGTTGGAGGCTTCCAACAACTACTTGGATAACGGTTTGACTGGTCAGAGATGACAAGAGTCCAAGCCTCACTGTTCGGAGAAGGTCAAGATGGCGTGTCGCATCACAATGCATAGTGCTCGGGGACTAGCTGTGGGGGTATTAACCCCCATACCCCTACAACTAGACTTGGGCTGGCTTAGATCAATGGACTCGGCCCATGACAAGGATGACGCGCGGCCCGGTCGATCTGCTCGGCGTCCTGCGTAAGGAAGGAAAGCAAACTTGGAGATCAAGCAAGATCCTGGTCGGTTAGAATAGGAATCCTTATCCGGCCAGCTATGGCAATTGTAACCGACTAGGATTAGTTTCCAGATTTGTAACCCTGCCCCCCAGACTATATAAGGCGGGTAGGAAACCCCCTCAAAACACATCTTAATACACACAGCAATACAATCTGACGCAGGAAGTAGGTATTACACCCTCACGGCGGCCGAACCTGGATAAAAATTTGTGTGTTGTCTTGCGTCACCATCTAGTTCGTAGCTTGCGCACCTGTGTGCCGACAATCTACTACCTTGGGCATACCCCTCGGTAGACTACCGACCATATCTCGTCGACACTTCTTGGCCATGAAAATTGTGAAGACGATATCGCGTAACCATATTGGCAACAAGTTTATGAATGATTGCATCATTTGCTTTATTGAGCCAGAGTTTCTAGCGACAATCCTAGACAATGTTATAATTGATCGCTTTCAGAAGATGGAAAGTCGCAATCGGAAAATGCTTCTTTAAGAGGTAAATATTTATTATTGTTTCTAGAAACAATTCCAAACTGCGTTTATGTATTACTATTCACTGTAAGTCGTTGTCATCAGTTGATAATTTTATGTTGACCTCAGTGACCCAAAATCCTAAATCCGCCCCTGCTGCCTAATTAATGATTTTTTCTCGAATACGCAAAAGATTTATGTATCATTGTAATTAAGAAGAAGAGTTTAACCATTCAAATGACACGCTTCTGATGAGTGCCCTAGGTGGTCTTACAGCTACGACTGAACCTTCTTCCTAGGGGTCAGCTTCGCCCCTAGGGGTGAATAACCTATATGACGGACCAGGATCCAGAGGGTTCTCCACATGGCCCAGGAAGTACCTATCTACAGAGGCGGGTGTTATAATTAATGCGACCGTCTCGGAAGTAATTATTTACAGAGGAGGGCTGTTTTGACCGTCTACACAGACCCTTGACGTAAGTGGACATCATGTTCGCCTCCGGAGATGTGCCATGGCCGCCTGAGAAAACTGGTAATGCAGTAGTTGATGACAAGCAATGTGATATGGTTAGCTCAAATGTATATTCGTTCCATGATTATTTTGGGACCAAAGGCATTTCTGTGCACATGCATGCATGTATAAACAAAGTCGTCGCGGCCGAACATTTAACCGAGCTCCATGCATGCATGCATGTTTATTATCTCCTTTGCTGGTGTACATGCACGTCACGTTGCCTTGACCGACGAAACGGCAAGCCAACATGCACGTATGTACATACATGGAGTATCATCCATGAGAAGCACATCTACTACTGTATCAACCCGCGGCGGTGAGGCTCTGAAACGAAGCAAGGCAGCCCGGCGGCGATCCAGCTTATCCGCGGTCGGGTGAACACGGCAGCAAGATCGTGGCAGCCCGACGGCAGCACTGTTCGGTGGCACGGTAGTCCGGCGATGACGAAGCCTAGCGTGGCAGCCCAGGCCCGACGGTTGACGCGGCTCGTGCAGCCCGGCTCGGCCTATTGGCAGCAATGTAGCATGCAGCCACGGCAGCCGACGATGCCCAGCACGGCAGTTCATCGGTGGCCCGAGCCCAACAAAGCTAGCATCTTTCACTTCGGCACGCGTGGTAAGCTCGACGCCCCGGCAACAATTAGCAACATTAATGCGGCAACCTATTTGTATGTAAGAGTAAGACGATCGATGTTAAGTAGTACCAAAACAATAGAAATAGTTATTAGTCTGTGATCTCAAGCTGGTGGGCAAATTCTTCATATAATTAATAGTATCAAAAACAATAATATCCTTCTTATGTCTTGGTTTTCTGGTATTATATTGATCATCTTGTCGGCTGATATTTTTGGTGTTGCTCTTTTTTACAACAGGGTTGCTTTAGTAAATGGGCACAAATTTGATCGAATGAACATGCAGTTATTTAAGTCCCAGACGTCGTTACTGCCATTCCAAAAGAATGTGGAGAGGGTTAGTCTTGGACAAGGTGGAAGTGCAACGATGTTAATCTTGTCCCATCCAAAAAAAACACACTAAGATCTTGTGTTTTTGCGTGATGATCGAGGTAATTTTGTTACTCGCACGTAGCATGGCCCTGGGAATGCATTTCACTTGTTTTAACTAGAGTGAGTAGTAAAATGGTACTACATTCATTCCTACCAAATGGTGTCTGCAAATAGTGGCACACATCCAACATATCCCCTTTATTTAATCACATGCATGAGACGTAGTACAACACCCCCTTCTTCTCGGTTTCCGGACGCGACTGATACATAGGCATCTTCCATACACTGTTGCCTTGAACATCACTTACACAAAGGGTCGTCGTCGACGCACCAACATTATTCCAGGTCATCACGGAATGGCCTCAAGCATTCAGAGTTGCCCGTAGCCGTCAGAAGTCCACGGAGGGCGGGTCCCACAAATGCCTCTAGTAGGGCCCATGGGCACACAAAATCCGCTGCAGCAATAAGAAGAAAATATCAATACACAAGTTGATCCATTTGGGATGCAATAACACCATTGATCTTTCTTGCCCCCAGGTTGGTAGTGGATGACGAGTAGGTTGTCCGTGGCTGATGCACGAGACGACTCCCCAGCTGTTGCCATCAGCAGCAGCACGGCCTTCATCACCACCGACATCTTCTTACTGCTGCTAGTCGCCGCCATTCGATCGATCTCTTACCACGTACAGCCCTACTCTCTCTCTCTCTCTCTATAGATCTCACTGTTTTGCTTGGCTTTTGCTTGCACTGTCAGCTCTGGCTTGGCTCCATCCCTCCCATTCATCCATCTTATATATAGGCAATTGATGCGTGTAAGAGACAAGAATGGGAGAGAATGCTCGATCGTATTCCATGACAGTGTATGAGTACATATACAAGTGCCAGAGCACTGGTGGCCGTAGGCTACTAACTGCTAACCTGAAGACTCGGATCAGCTAAAGAATCGGTCTAGAACGTGACCATGACCCTATACAACAAACTAACCAGCTGATCCTTATCTGTCTATAGTATGCGGAGGAATAGGTCGTTGACACCCCCCTCAGTTGAAGCTTCGGTCGTCCGTATGCATAAACTGTCTCTAAATTCATTGAACAAAGGTGTAGGTAGCCCTTTTGTCATAATGTCTGCAAACTAGTGCTGAGTCGGGATGTGCAGAACTTTGAACTGGCAAAGGGCAACCTTCTCTCGCACAAAATGGATGTCAAGCTCCACATGTTTCGTTCGTCGATGGTGCACTGGGTTTTCAGACAGGTAAACTGCTGAGACATTGTCACATTAGATTACCGTGGCCTTGTCGATGCGCACATGAAGTTCACGAAGCAGATTCCTAAGCCAACAGCACTCCGCGGCAGCGTTGACCATAGCCCGGTACTCGGCCTCTGCGCTGGACCGGGATACGTCGTTTGGCGCTTCGACGACCATGACACTAGAGAGTTCCCAAGGAAGACGCAGTAGCCCAAGGTCGAGTGTCGAGTGTCCGGGCATCCAGCCCAATCAGCGTCGGAGTACACCTTGAGCTCAGTCGACAGTGTCGCAGAGATCCTGATGCCGTGGTGAATTGTGCCGCGGAGATAGTGTAGGATACGCTTGATGAGGTTCCAGTGCACATCATGTGGAGCCTGCATGTGTAAGCACGGCTGGTTCACTGAGTATGCAATGTCTGGTCGCGTTAGTGTGAGGTACTGGAGCGCGCCGGTGATGCTGCGGTAGAAGGAGCCGTCCTCCGCAGGTTTTCCATCTGCTGCTGACAGCTTCGGCTTGGCCTCCACTGGAGTGGAGGCTGGCTTGCAGTTGGCCATCCCCGCTCGCTCAAGGATGTCCTCCATGTACTAAGATTGGTTGAGGAGGAAGCCGTCATCATCACGACGCACCTGAACACCGTGCAGGGCGCCAAGGTCCTTGATGGCAAAGGCCTGGCACAGTTTGTTGATGACGTCGTGCAGCAAGGATGGTGTCGATGCAGTGAGGATAATGTCATCAACGTAGACAAGAAGGTACACCGCTTGAGCACCATGGCTGTAGACGAATAGGGAGCTGTCGGAGCCTGTGGCAGTGAAGCCCATGCCACGAAGGTGAGTGCTGAGTCGCTGAAACCACGCTCTGGGTGCCTACTTGAGTCCACAGAGGGACTTGATCAGCAGACAGACATGATCGGGCCGGGATGAGTCGATGAAGCCGGCGGGTTGGTGACAGTAGACGTGCTCGGCGAGATCGCCGTGCAGGAAGGTGTTCTTGACATCCAGTTGATGGACAGGCCATCAGCGTGTCGCGGCAAGGTGAAGCACCATCCGAATGGTTGCTGGTTTAACCACCGGCGAGAATGTCTGGTGGAAGTCCATGCCAGGGCGTTGAGAGAATCCATGCACGACCCACCACGCCTTGCGTCACTCCAGCGTGCCGTTAGGGTTGAGCTTGTTCTTGAAAAGCCACTTCCCGCTGATGACATTCGCATGTGGTGGCCGGGGCACAAGTGTCCAGGTACCGTTCGCCTGAAGTGCGTCGAACTCTGCCTGCATGGCTGTGAGCCACTTCGGATCGTGGAGAGCAGCCCGAACCGAAGACGGTGGTGGCGTGATGGCGTCCGTCGTGGCCACGTTTGCGTACTTGGGGTTAGGCAGTCGAATGTCGTCCCCGGCATGTGTGATCATCGGGTGTTGACGAGCCGATGGTGGCGATGGAGCCGTGGGTGCCGGTGTCGATGATGATGGCGACGGTGCGGGAGACGGAGGAGGGTCATTCGACGTGGCAGGATGTTGTCGTGAAGGTGTGGCCGCGCGTCCGCGCAGTGGAGGATTGCCCGCTTGTTCTCCGCGTGGAGGCGCTGGCGCATGACGTCGCGACGTTCGCATTCCAGTGGGGATCTGGATCACGTCGTCGATGCATGGCTAGCATTGGTGAGCTCCCGTCGTCGTTGTTGTGGCATCCTACGCAAAGGGAAAAAGCGATCTCGTACTAAACGAATGGAACTTTCCAACCTGCATGTCTCGTCGAAATAGATGTGATGAGATATTATAACCCACTTGGTCACTGGATTGTAGCATTTGTAGCCACGTTGATCGAGTGGGTAGCCGAGGAAAATGCATCGTGCAGAACGTGGTGCGAGCTTATGTGGCGCGGTTGCAGCGGCGTTGGGATAGCAAAGGCAGCCAAAGATGCGGAGGTGGGCGTACTCTGGTGGTGCGCCGAACATGAGCTCGTAGGGCATGGCAGGGGCGGAGCTACAGGGTATGCCGGGTATGCACCGGCATACCCTGCAGGTCTGGAAAGTTTACATGTACATATACGTATTTCCTCCAAAAAAAAAAGGAAAAAAAAAAGAAAAGAAAAAGGAACACTTACCTGAATCGTGCGAGCATCGGGACTTCGGCAAGGATGCCGCGATCGCGAGCGAGGCCGAGGCCCACGCGGCCAGGTGACGGGAAATGGATTTTTTAACACGAATTTTGACGCCTCAGCTTTCCATCGTGCGCGACGGTGCGGGTACGGAGGATTCGGGGCGATCGCGAGATTAGTTGCAGTTGCAGTCCCGACGGCCACGTCTCCCGATCCTTCGGCGATTCAGCCTTCGTCGCCCAGACGCCCACTCGCCCTACCCTACGACGGTGCCGGCAGGCCATAACCGCACCACCGGCGGCGGCGGCGGCTGAGACTTACACGTGAATTTGTGATCGAAATTGAGGTGAGATTCAATTTTTGCTCTTCAGCTTTTCATAATAAATTCATGTAGTTTAATTTCTATTTTTGCTAAGCGCTAACCTTTTAAAATCATCCATCACGCCGTGAGGTCTAGGGTGTGTCCCAGCATCAGAGTGGATCGAGATTGAACTGTTGTTCAGTATACGTATCATGGAGTGTAAGAGTGTTTTACATAGTCATGTGAGATTTCAGTCGTGCATATGCAATTTATTTAATTGTATTTTTTGAATGGTTTCAACTTAACCCTTAAATTTAAATCTTATCGTGTTACTTGGTACATCTGTACTGAGTCGCATTGCAAATTTTATATATTGAATTGTTAAAATAGGTTTACCGAATTCTATATGAAAATTTTTGAACGGCATACCCTGAAATAAAATCCTAGATTCGCCACTGGGGCATGGTGTGTGCACAAGGGCGACATGGGCGGCGATTAAGCAGGTATGTGGACGCTGCGAGTGCATCAGGCCAGAACATAAGTGGTGCCTAGGCCTGAAACAGAAGGGCACGCAGGCCATCATTCAGCGTGCGTAGAACACGTTCAGCACGCCCATTTTTCTGTGATGTGTATGGACATGTTAGGCGTAGAGCAATGCCGTGCGTGGCAAAGAATGCATGAGACGCCGAGTTGTCAAACTCTTTACCATTGTCCGTTTAGAGACACATGATGGGAACCTAAAACTGCGTGCACACAAATGCATGAGAGGAAATCAGGGTAGGGAGAACATCAAATTTGTGGCGCAACGGGAACATCCAGGCATAATGAGAGTAATCATCCAAAATGACAAGACAGTATTGATAACTAGAATCGCTTAAAATTGGGGATGTCCAGACATCACAATGCAAAAGTTGGAATGGAAAAGCAGAAACATTATTGGAAGCACTAAATGACAGGCATACATGTTTGCCTAAGCAGCACGCATGGCAAGTGTGATGGCTGGATTTGGTGGAGAAAAAGCCAATGGAATGGGACAGACGTTGGAGCATATCCTGACCGGGGTGACCAAGACGCGCATGCCAGATCATGCTGTCAGTGGAGATGAGGAGAGCTATTGCAGAGCGCGCCGGAGTTGTTGCAGATGGTGCCAAGGAACCCTGGATGGGATAGATATCTCCTGAGGAATCACATTGGAGGAGCGCCATCTTGGTATGGAGATCCTTAATGGAAAAACCCCAGGGATAAAATTCAACAAATACTGAATTATCACGGGTTAGAGCACGCACTGAAATCAGATTCTTGACAATTTGAGGAGCAATTAAAACATTGTGAAGTTGCAAAGGAAAAGAGGAAGGAGTAGGGATGGAGGCATGGCCAGTACAATGTGTGGGAAGAGACTGGCCGTTGCCGACAATAATATGACGATGAACATGAGTGGAGGGGGTAGAACTGAGGATACCGGAGTTCGACGCCATGTGAGCCGTGGCACCCATGTCGAGGAACCAGTCACCGCCACCGCCACTATTGTTGTTGATGGACATGCCGTTCAGGACGGAGTAGAGCCCGACCGACAGTTGGCCCTGAGTGGTGGCGTGGAAGGCGGGATCCTGAGACGGTGGTGGTGCAGAGAGTGCGGCCATGGCTTGTGGAGGGTGGACGCCGGGCCGGGAGCCGAGAATGCTGGGCTGGCAGGCGTTCATGGGCCACGCCTGCACAATGCCATGCCACGGGTTGTAGGCTGTACTCCACGGCGGTGGCGGCGCACCTGCGTGCGGCGTGGGCTGAGCACCGGAGGAAGCGCTCTGGCCGCCGGAGGTGTTCTAGCGGTTGTGGCCATCCAACGCCTTGCGCTTCTTGCGACGATCATTGGCACCAGTGGTGGGTCCCTGTGGTGGAGACGGGGACGACACGACGGTCTTAGTCGCAGGTGAAGTGGTGGCGGCCGCCATGAGCGCCGTCTGTGCCTCCATGTGCTGGGAGTGCCTCATGCGATGTTCCTCCTGCAGCAAATAGGATTTGGTGTAGAGGAATGTGGGCTGGGGAGACATGGTGGAGAGGACTGCAATGGCCTGACTGAATTTGTTGTTCAGGCCACGCAGAGTGTTGATGACAAGTGCCGGGTCGGAGACGGTGGCGCCGCAGTCGTAGAGGGTGTCGGCGAGGCGCTTGAGGCGGCCGCAGTACTCGCTGATGTTCATGTCGCCCTGGAACAAGCTGTGGAACTCCTGCTGAGCGTAGACGGCGCGTTGTAGGTTAATGTCGTTCTAGATTTCCTTGGAGATGGTGGAGTAGAGCCAGGAGACAATGCAGGAGTCTACCTGGAGCCACTCTGGATCATCGATCATGGCAGTGGCGTCGACGGTGCCGTCGATGTGGTTGACGAGGCCGAATTTTTGGAACGTGAGTTCAAAGAAATTGCGCCATTGCCGGACGTTGCCATCGTCGGAAGAGAGGACGACGGGAACGTGGTTGTGGATGTTGAGCAGCACCAGCGTTGAGGCAGCTAGGGGAGCAGGGTCTGCTGGTGGGGAGACATGGTGGAGAGGACTGCAATGGCCTGACTGAATTTGTTGTTCAGGCCACGCAGAGTGTTGATGACAAGTGCCGGGTCGGAGACGGTGGCGCCGCAGTCGTAGAGGGTGTCGGCGAGGCGCTTGAGGCGGCCGCAGTACTCGCTGATGTTCATGTCGCCATGGAACAAGCTGTGGAACTCCTGCTGAGCGTAGACGGCGCGTTGCAGGTTAACGTCGTTCTAGATTTCCTTGGAGATGGTGGAGTAGAGCCAGGAGACAATGCAGGAGTCTACCTGGAGCCACTCTGGATCATCGATCATGGCAGTGGCGTCGACGGTGCCGTCGATGTGGTTGACGAGGCCGAATTTTTGGAACGTGAGTTCAAAGAAATTGCGCCATTGCCGGAAGTTGCCGTCGTCGGAAGAGAGGACGACGGGAACGTGGTTGTGGATGTTGAGCAGCACCAGCGTTGAGGCAGCTGGGGGAGCAGGGTCTGCTGGTCCGGCGAACGGGTTGGACGAGGAGGAACCCGACGGACTCGCCATGGCAGGAGCAGTGAGAGAGTTGGAGCGGCGGAAGTGGTGTTGGATCAAAGGTAGACTGATACCATGTAAGAGACAAGAATGGGAGAGAATGCTCGATTGTATTCCATGACAGTGTATGAGTACATATACAAGTGCCAGAGCACTGGTGGCCGTAGGCTACTAACTGCTAACCTGAAGACTCAGATCAGCTGAAGAATCGGTCTAGAACGTGACCATGACCCTATACAACAAACTAACCAGCTGATCCTTATCTATCTATAGTATGTGGAGGAATAGGTCGTTGACAATGTGTATACGACCGGAACTAGCTAGAAGCGGGGGTGTGGGTGGGGGGGGGGGGTGCGGGCGGCCGACACTATCATTGTGAAAAAGGATGTTCTCTTAACAAACCAAACCCACTCATAATTCATTTCTTGTTATATTAGTATGTACTCTGTGCCAAAAGAATGTGGAGAGGGTTAATTCTTCTTGGAAAAGATGGAATCCAACGGTGTTAATCTTGTTCCATCCAAAAAACACTATGATCTTGTGTTTTTGCGTGATGAGGTTTTGTTACTTGCCCGTAGCATCGCCCTGGGCATTTTAACTTGTTTTAACTAGAGTGACTAGTAAAATGGTACATTCCTACCAAATGGTGGCTGCAAAGCATGCAAGCCTGCAAGTGGCACAGATCCAACATATCCCCTTTATTTAATCCTGAGACGTAATACAACACCCCCCTTCTTCTCGGTTTCCAAACACGACTGATACATAAGCATCCATAGATGCCTTGAACATCACTCAAACCAAAAGCTTATGAGGAAACGTCGTCGTCGACGCACCAACATTATTCCAGCAGGTAAGCTAGGGTGGCTTCACGGAATGGCCTCAAGCAGCAGGAGTACTAAACCACACATAGCAAAGGCCATCTGCATGATTACAATAGCAAGCAGGAGTAAAGCAATTTGTATATTTACATGTTTCCCCCGTGTAACACAGTGTGGCTGACAGCATTGTAATCTTGGGAGTCGTTGCGAGGGAGCCATCCAGTACACGGCCCATGGCTGTTGGAGCTGCCATGAGCTGCAGAAGAACCATCATCGACACCACCACCATCACACCCACTTCCTTCTTGCCGCCCTTCATGATGCCCTGTCCTCCTCTATGCTGTGCTTAGTCTGATTGGTGTCTTTGGTTTGGTTAGGTTTGCTCCACCCCCGTCCATCTCAGCCATTTTATAGGCAGTCAGCAACTGCAGTAGCATATCTGACAGGTGACAATATAATACTATGGTAAATCACAACTGATGACTGAATCACCACAGCCATTTTAAATTGCATGAGATTCACGTTGCACTATAAATAGGCATGGAGCAATGCAACCCTCTTGGATTGATCATTGAATCACCGAAACCCCATCATTTCTTTCAACTGCTATCCGCTCGGTCTCATAAAGACTTTAGATTTCAGCAATTCTACATCACAGTAGTGCTCAAGCAAAATAACCCATACCCGCTCATTATTGTGTTATCTGTGGTGAATTTAGTCTGCTTGTCGGTTTTTTCCCATGCTAATTATTAGAGCAACTTCCAACAGTTTTACTGTCTGGACTCTGGGGCATGCTTGTCCTCAAATTTTTGGCGCCAGTTACGGCAACAGATACAGCTGGCCCCAAACAACAAAATTGACTTTCGCCAAATAACACATTAGAGCAAACACATATTTAACTGGTGCCATTTTCTTCACACATTCCAATTAAATTGAAACAAACGGCACCATTTTTTACGTGAACACAACTGGCGCCTATAACAACGGCCTTGTTCGGCTGGCTGACCGCCAGCCAGCCAGCAGTGCTTTTCTCTCATATTATTTCAGCACCAGTCACCAGCCACCAGTCAGCCAGCAGTATTTTTCTCTCACAACAAATTAGCACCAGCCACCAGCCACCAGCCAGCCGAACGAGGCCAACATGTCACTTCTTCAGCTTGTTACTCTACTTCAGAAAAAAAAAATCTGTTTTTCTTGATGTCTGTTTGATAAACCAGTATAATATAGTATAATATTTTATATAGATGGTCAGTAGCCCCTCCCATAAAGATATGGATCATAAAGATAAGGTTTTTATAGATAAAAAACATATCAGATCTATGATATCAACTAATTTTGTGTCATAAATATTGTTGTTCTTTTCTATAAATTTGATCAAACATACATAAGTTTGCTGGCGTGGCATGCTGGACATATGGTGCCCACATGTCAGCTCCATCTTCCTCCTATCTCCTATCTATCTCTTTTCTCTATGGAACTCATGGCTCTGGATGGTGTGGCTAGGGGGCAGGGAGCGACCGAACATGGGTTAGGGCGCGGGCAATGGCAGAGGTGATGGAGTCATCAATGCACCAGCATCAATGGCGGGCGCGTGCACATGTATACGATAACGGTGATGCGTGCAGTGGCAACTGTGGTGCTTGGGTAGAACAATGTCGTAGGATTTTCCATCAGAAAAGTAGGTCAATGTTTTGTGCATAGGGAACCAGAGGGAATTATATGGGTTTAAGTACAAGGTACCCTACACATCCAGTGCAGAAAGCTTCTCTTTGCATCGTGGGCTCGGGTTACAAGGGCATTGATGGTGTTTGTCGAGAGATTCTACAATGGGTTGTCGAAGACGATGTCGATCAGCGGTCCCCTATTCGTCCTCATATAGCTCATATGGTAGGGATGCATATGGAGTCCTAGTTGACCTATAGATACAGTTTTCTAGTTTGGTACAAGAAAATCTAGCTGGGTCTGAGTGGATCTTTACAAGTTACTTGGCTTCTAAGCATATGTGGTTGATAAAATGTCTTCCAAGTAGCCGAAGCACCCTGTCCGATATGGGATTTCCCTTCTAGAGGTCTGGTCCATCCGTCCCATTTATGCTTTTCTCCTTGTGGTGAGGATACCTGGCCGCTAAGTATATTGAAAAGCAGGGCACGGGTCATGGCTCGGTGAGGGCCAAGAAGCGTGAGCACACTACTACTACCCACATTATTGTAGGCAGTCATTTCGTGTTTACGGAGGTGGGTGGGGGCGTCCGCCACCGTTCAGTCACCTGCGTTAATGGCCCTTTACAGAGGTGGGCGCCCTGCAAGAGCCTCTGTTAACCATATTAACACAGGTGGTCACCTTATGCCGATCGCCTGCGTCAATACCCTTTAACGGAGGCGAACGGTGTAAGGGTTCCCGTTCGTTAATACTTTAACAGAGGTGGCAGCTCTAAGACGCCCGCCTCCATGAAAGTATTGACGAAGGTGGCCTTGTTTAAAATGCCAGCCTCCGCGTGTGTGTGTCTATATATACACATACATATCATATTCATGTTTCGTTATCATCGTAGTACGAACAACAAGTTATATCATAACTAAGAAACTAAGACTTCAAATGTTTTCTAGTTATCATGTAATCCCCTAACTCTAGATGTTCCCAATTTCTAATCTTCTCGTATTTTCATCCCAGGCGAAGTCACTGTGATGGTTGAAGTAGTCTCCCTTTTGATGCACTCATTGGTGTATGACAAATCCACATATGTCTACTATGGTTCTTGTGATGTACTTGGAGTCGACTTGTCTCTTTTCCTAGTTTCTTTCAATACTCACTAGCGTCCTGTAGCAGATGCTGAATTTCTCGGATTCTCTAAGGTACTCGCAAGTTTAGATCCATGTAATAGTGTCCCTCGAGGTTGTTCAGCGCACTGCACGATATAATACAGAATCGATTAAAACATATAGAGAGCATGCACGATATAATACCACATACAACTTTTGAAACGTAGCGGGAACTTGCGCCTGACGGCTATTTTGTTGCCATACTTTTTTTTTGTTCTTCTCACTTCTCAGATCGATGGATTTGGGATCCTCAATGTACATCTTGTAAGCATTGTATGAAAATCATGGAAGTCAATGACAAATTAACACAGCTGATTGTGTAAAAGATAAGAATTTTAAGAATAATAAGAATTTTTTTATCATTCCGAATATTGGTATTTTTATTATCTTTGACATGGACTTTTTTAGAATGGCATGGTGGGTAATTTAGAAATAGATATTAGGGACGTTTTGACCTAATTTTTTTTGTAATGACGGAGGTGGATAATTTTAGATCATATTAGATCTAATGGTTATTTTTTTTATCTTTGACATGTTTTGCTTTTTTTGTATGAGTTTTTATGATTTTCCTCCAAGTAACATGGAGGCCTAATATGTACTAGGAAGTTGAATTAAAGTGTGCATGTGAGACGCTCTCGCCGATGAGATGCTGGGCGTCGAGGTTGTATGCAAGGCACGAGGCCAACGTATTTCCACGAGGTAAATGCATACTCCCTCCAGGTCGGTAAAGAAAATGGTTTTAGACAAGGTTTGAGTCAAACATTGGAAATATAAATCATGAATAACTTTTTAAGATGATCGAGTTTGAAAATGTGAAAACCACATGAATAGATTTGTCTTGAAAAATACTTTCATAAAAATATACGTATATCACTTTCAATAAAGATTTTTATAAAAATAAGAAGTCAAAGTTATGCTTTGGGGACCGTGCGTTGTCCAAAACGACTTATTTTACCAACCTGGAGGAAGTACATGTAGGCGTAATTTACATGCATAAAGCTCTAGTAGTGATTAGGAGTAGTGGGGGTACTGCTTGCATGCATGGATCACAGTAGGCAGTAGCACTTCAGTTATCCCTTTGTACGTACTTTGAGTTTACAGTATATATAAAAGAAAGAACAAGTGAGCAGGGGTGACTGCTTTGACCAAAAAAATTGCCAGCTGTGCTATTCTGTTAGCGTGTGTCCACCGAGCAAAGAGAGCCGAATGTTTGTGACAACTTAGCGAGGGAGACATTCCCAGCACCTAGCGCCTCTGGACCTGGTGGCGGTGAGGAGACGCCTCCTCAGGCCCAAACAAGGAGGGCCATAGGGCCGGGTCCACTCCACTGAATTTGTATCCATGCTGGCCTGGCCTGCTGGCAGAGGCATACCGGATCCAAATCTAGTGGCCACTGGGCCCTCCGTTCTGTGCCAACAAGCAAATTGAGCCTATAGACACTGATTGTTCTCGGAGCCTCTATAGTGTTTCATACTCTATGGGCGTGATTGGTAGCCTGGCCCGTCTCGTGCAAGTTTATCACGCGCGTTTGGTTTCCCAGATTGAACTTTGATCCTGTCCTAGCGCATGTAAGATTCCTCTCTTAGCCAGGCTGAGAAGAAACGCAGCGAGGTCTCGTTTCCATCGAACCTGGCTCGCGCGGTGCAAAAACGCGTACGAACTGTGCCCACTTGTGAGTAGGCGAGGTACCAATCACGCCCTATGCTTCTTTCACCTTGTGTTGCAGGAAATAGAGCCATATACTTTGGACTTGACTTAGGCCCAGTTTAGTTCCGAAATTTTTTAGGCCAAACCCGAAATTTTTTGCATTTTGGCATTCTGGAAGTAAACAGGCCCGAAATTTTTCGGCCTGCTACTTTGGCCCGAAATCGGCCTCGTGTGTCAGACGGCCGCCAGTCCCGCACCGCTCACGGGCGCACCGCTCGCCTTATCCCTTCACTCGCGCCGCTCCCCTCATTCTACCGCAACGAGCAACCCTAACGCTCCTCTCTCTTACTCTCTCAGCTTCCCAACGGCCGCCATCCCTACAACCCACCGGCGGCACCGAGATCCACAGCCGCTGCCCAGATCCACGCCGTCACCCTCTAGATCTACAGCGCCGGCGAGAGGTTGCATCCGTTCCTGCGCGCCTTCGTGGATGGCAGGACAAGGCGGCGAGTTTGATGGCGCCGGCGGCGCACACGGCCAGGACGACGTTGGCCTTACCTTTGATTTGTTCGGCTCTGTTGGAGGGAGCGTCGTCTTCAACGACGCGCCGGGCTCGAGCAGGTTCCACCCCGCCGGAGGTTCCAGCCGGTACCACAACGCCGACGAGGACATGGGCCGGCTTGACCTCAACGGCGGTGACGGCTGGAGAGGACAAGAGTACCAGCAGTATGCAGCCCACATTCGCGGAGAGCAGGAGGTCTTGCCGCCTCCCGTTCGCGTTCCGAGGGGCGGCGTGTCTCGCAGCCTAACTTTCCGGCCGCCGCGCCACGCCGGAGTAGGAGGAAGTGTAGAAGGGGATGCCTTTGACGGTCAGTCAGCATCCGTCGGAGGTGGCTTCGTCCCTCCTCCGCCGCCTCCAGGGAGCGGGTCAAGCCGTCGGCGGGGCCGCGGCCCGCGTGCACGAGGGCGGGGGCCAGCCATCCACGCCGACAATTTTGACGGTGCCTTTGTTGTCCCTAACCCGGTAAGCGAGGCCATGTTGTTAATATTTCGCATAAGATCTTTGTTTATGTATTGTTCATGTCTGATGCTCTGTTAGGTGCTCTGCTTAAGATCTGCAGTTCGTGTATGTTGTGTCCGTTACATGCTGTGTTTATGGTGTGTTCATGGAGGCTTGTTACTGTCATATGCATGTGTGGTCTTGAAGCTTGTCAATGTCTAGTTTCTATAATTATTGCTATCGCTATTCACCGTTTAGGTTGACAAGCACAAAGCTAATTGGACACAACAGAACATAGGGAGGTTATGTGACGCCTACCTTGCCGAGATGCAAAATGGAAACTGTCCAGGAGGACAGATGAACAAATTTGGGTGGAAGAACGTTGCTAGGAGGTATTTCTCAGCTTCAGGCTTGTTGCATGACAGAGAGCAGCTTCAAGGCAAGCTTAGAAATCTACGGAAAATATGGACGTTTTGTGACAAAGCACAAAACCACACTGGCTTAGGTATAGATGGAGATGGAATGATTCAAGCTTCTGAGAAATGGTGGACTAACAATGCTAAGGTTATTGTTCTATGTGTCTTGTTTGTGTTATTAACAATTGATAATTTCCTAATTGGTTGACAACTAATATTGTCTGTATTATATAGGGTGACAATGATTTACTGAAGATAAGAAGAGATGGTGTACCTTCCTACTTGGAGCAGCTGCATGGGATGTTCAAAGGAAACACAGTTGATGGGACCACCTCATTTGTTCCTGCTGCAAGAGAGGCTACTGGGTTGCATGATGATGATTCTGAGGATGAAGCACCAGAACAACAGGAGGATGATCTGACCCCTATGAGTGTTGGGAACAAGAGGAACATCAACACAAGCACTACTGCATCTAGCCCCAGCAAGAAGTCTAAGAGCCCAGCCGTGAGGTCCATGACCACTCACATGACCACACACAATGAGATCAGCAGAGAAAGGCTAGAGTTGTATAAGGCGGCACAAAGCAAAAAGGATGAAATGATGTAGAGATTACTTAGGGACAAGTCCTGGAAGATAGCAGAATGCAGCAGGATAGCTCAAGATGACCTGGGTATCAGTCCTACAACAAGATCTTTGTTTGCTGGCCTCCACAACCTCATCCAGTCAGAAATAGAAATGGACTTCTTCCTTGCCCAGAAGACTCATGAAGCCAAGCTGCACGTGATCGAGCTCAATATCCCCAACAATGCCTCGGTCGACAACTAGAGAACTTAGTCTTATCTTCTGTCCAATTTAAGTGGTGTCTTTTCAATTTCAATTTGGTCTGTACTTTGATGGATTTGAGGTTGAACTAAGTTGGCTATATGTATGCTAGGAAACTGGTGCAATGTAGTAATCTATGGTTCAGTTTAAATTATGCTTACATTTTGTACCCGACTGTGGCGAAGTCATGCATGGGTTTAGGTCCTATTTTCATTTTTGAACTTGTGCAATGTCATGGAAGTGCAGCATGGGATTCATGTCAAGTTTTTTGCAAGTGACTGATTTGCTCTTGTTTTTGTGCATGACAGGTTGGTGATGACCAAGATGCAACACGACAACAGTTACTGCAAATGATATTGGATGATGATGATGATCAGATGATGGAAGAGCTGATGAATGATGAGGAGGATGATGAGTTTATCTATGGTATGTACCAGTACGCTTTGCATATTGACAAGTACTTGAATAGGGCTGCGTATAGGACTCCAAGAGTGACTGGTTTGCAATGGGTTCATGATAAGCTTGACAACATTAAGTCTTGTTACAACATGTTTAGAATGACCCTAACAACTTTCCATATGCTTCATAACTTGTTAGTGGAGAAATATGGGCTCAAGTGCACCCCTTAAGTCCTCATCTGTAGAGGCTTTAGCATTGTTTCTTTGGATGGTAGGAGCACCACAGTCTGTTAGGCAAGCGGAGGACAGATTTGAGAGGTCATTGGCCACTATCTCTACATTGTTTTCCAAAGTTTTGAGGTGTCTAGTCAGGCTTGCTGCAGACATTATTAAGCCAGTAGATCCACAGTTCACAACATTGCATCCTAGAATAAGAAATCGGAGGTTCTATCCGTACTTCAAGAACTGTATAGGGGCTATAGATGGGACTCATATCCCTTGTGTGGTGCCAAACCATTTGTTTATTCAGCACTTGTGCCGCAAGAGCATCACTACACAAAATGTAATGGCCCGTTGTGACTTCGACATGAGGTTTACATTTGTTAATGCTGGCTGGCCTGGATCTGTTCATGACATGAGAGTGTTCAATGATTCAACTACAACATACGCCGCAATCTTCCCACATCCACCAAATGGTAAGTACGTACACATGCGAGCAATTGTTACATGTTTGTTTTGTACATGTTGCTCATAGTGTGTTTGCTGATGTAGGCAAATACTATTTAGTGGACTCCGAGTATCCAAATCGGCTGGGTTACCTTGCTCCTTACAAGGGAACCAAGTACCATCTCCAGAAGTTTCGCGACGGCCCCGAGCCAGAAGGTAAAGAAGAGCTCTTCAATTACACATACTCTTCTCTTAGGAATGTTGTTGAGAGGTCATTCGGGGTATTGAAAATGAAGTGGTGGATCTTGCAAAAGATCCCACCTTATACACCTGAGAAGCAAGCCGAGATCATTTGTGCATGTATGGCTCTTCATAATTTTGTGAGGACGAGTGGCATAGACGATAAGCATTTCGGTAGGTGTGATCGTAATGAGAACTATGTGCCGTGACAAGCTTATGAAAATCAGCCTCAACCCGAGGTAGTGGAGGATGAAGAGTGGTCATGCATGAATGCCATCCGTGATTCGCTTGCTAATGCGTTGATGGATCGTAGTTGAGAGTTATGTGTGCTAATGTTTATATACTTCAATTTTTAGGCCTGTGTATGAATCGGAGTGTTGTTCTGAATGTATAGGACAATTATGGTTGTAATAAGCGTTATAAACTCTTGTGGCCGAAATTAGAATTGTTGTTTACATGAGTTGATGATAATTGTGTGTTGCAAGAGCATGCATGCAGGTTGCATGAGGCCCATTAAATGATTTCCAAATCTGCTGCATTATCACTGTTGTTTTGCAAAAAAATTTGCATCTAAACGCCAAACCACCAAATCAAAATGGCATCATATTTTGGTGGGCTGCAGCCCCATTTTGGGTTTTGGCAATTTTGCAAAATTTTTGGAGAACTAAACTGGGCCTCAGTGAAATATCGGCACTTCAAGAATAGCTTGCTGGTTTGATTATGGACCAAATCGTGAATCCCGAAGGAGAGCACCGTGTTATCTAATAGAGTGGCATGTCGGAATCATCTTTTTAAAAAATGGTAATAATAGCATGCCATATACTGTGTTGCAGTGCTCGACAAGATTTCTTTTTTCAAACAATATCCAATAGAGACACATCCTTGTTAGAATTTATACGGATAATTCCCCTAAATCCATATAAAGAAATTCTAATAAATCTCAAAGGACCAATATATATATTTTCTAATGAGCTTTATTGTTTAAATCCACGAGTAAAGGTGGGAGGTGCAACATTAATTAGTATCATATTGCTAATTGATATGGAGATAGGGGATTTTCCTCTCTCTCTCTATATATATATATATATATATATATATATATATATATATATATATATATATATATATATATATATATATATATATATATACCGATCCTCCTGCGAAAAGACACGCCAAAACTACTATTGGGAGTTCCATTTGGAAAATCCTAAGATAGTCAAATAGTATTTTTCTCTTCTCGCTACTGCGTTGCCGCCGTAGTCTCCACATCCCGATCGTCTGCGTGCACCGGCGTTTGGGAGAGTAGGTCTCCGAAACCCTCATCCATGCGATTATGCACCGGGAGAGATGAATAAGGTTTTTGGGAAATGCTCTTTGCGCGACTGCTCCTGACTTCCACGACGGGTCGTCTTCCATCCAAGTCAGGTGACGCTATGTCTCGGCGTATCTGTCGTCAACTGCTTCGAGCTCTTCCTCCGCCACTCATCGATGACCTTGCGTCACCACCATCTGCATTTCCATCACCGGTGACATCGTCTCTTGCTACAGTTAAAAGGTACACATCTCGTGGTCCAATGTCTTTCTTCAGCTCTTTAATCTGACTGGTGTACGAGCTATGTTTACACCAGTAGTTATGTTTATGCTACTGTTAAATCTTGCTAGTATACAAGTTATGCTTAATCTAGTTCTTGAATTTGTCATGATTTATATTCTGGTTTTAATCTGGAAACTGCCTAATTATTTAACAATCCAAAAACCTTATTATATGTTTTTTCCTTATTTAACTACGGCTGGTTTCACTGACGTGCTGAGGCCAGAAAAGTTTTCTAATGCGCATTTTAAGAGGTGGAGAGTTAAGGCCACACTCTGGCTAGAGGCTATGAAAGTGTTCTGGATTACTATTGGCTCGCTCGAGGAAAATATCTCTAAAGAAGATCAGAGAAGATTACAGGAAGACAACACTATCTTTAGAGGAACAAATCTAAACAGTCTTGCTGGCTATTTGGCAGATGCAAACTTGCACTTTCAAGATGGGAAGGTCTTGTGGGATCATCTGAATGCTACCTTTGCTGCATCAGATGCATGCGGTGAGGTGAATCATGGAGAGCTTTCATGACTATAATATGGTTGGTAATCGATCTATAGTAGGCAAGCTCATGAGGTTCAGCTCATGTCAAGAGAACTTGAACTCCTTAAGTGTGTCATACCCAACAAGTTTGTGGTCGGGTGCATTATTTGCTTTGGCATAACTCTCAAACACAAGAGACAGAAAATATCAGTTGAAAACCTTCTAGCATCTCTTGATGTTGAGAAGAAGGCTGGGGCTAAGAACACTATTGAGAAGAGGAACAATTTGCTGCAGAGAAGCCCACATGGCAAGAACAAAGGAAAGAATAAACCTTTTAATGCCAGATTAACAACTACCATCGAGAAGAAGAAAAACAAAGCAGTGTTGCCTTGCTTCACTTATGGAGAGCTTTTCCAATGAGTGTCCGGATCGAGCGGTCCTCAAAGGGAAAAAGAAGAATGTCAACCTCATGACTATTAGCAATGCTAATAACGAGTATGGTAATGTTCCTACCATACTTTCAGTATTTCAATCCCCTAGTTGGTGGGTTGATACAGGTGCTAATATTCATGTGTGTGTTGACATCTCTATTTTTTCTTCTTACCATGGGCTTCAAGGTTCCTCTGTTCTGATGGGGAATGGGTCACATGCTTTTGTTCGTGGTGTTAGCACGGTAGATCTGAAGTTTACTTCGGAGAAGATCATGCAGCTGAAAAACGTGCGGCATGTCCCTACTATTCGCAAGAACTTTGTTAGTGCCTCCCTTCTTTTGAGAGATGGGTTTAAGGTAGTGTTAGAGTCTAATAAAGTAGTAATATCCAAGCATGGACAGTTTATTGGTAAAGGCTATGAGTGCGGAGGCTTGTTCCGTCTTTCTTTAGCATATTTCTATAATAAGTTAGTGAATCACATTTGTGGCACAATTAACAATAATGATAGTGTTTAGCATTCTCATTTATGTCATGTGAACTTTGGTTTGATGTCACGATTGTTCAGCATGAGTTTAATTCTAGATTTCTCTATTGCCAAATGTTCTAAGTGTCATAGTTGTGTGCAATCTAAGGAACCTCGAAAGCCTCATAAGGCAGCGGAGGAGAGAAACTTGGCACCTCTAGAACTCATACATTCTGATCTATGCGAGATGAATGGTGTGTTGACAAAAGGTGGAAAGAGATATTTCATAACTTTCATTGACGATGCAACTAGATTTTGCTATGTTTACTTGCTTAAATCTAAGGATAAAACACTAGACTACTTTAAAATCTATATGGCTGAAGTTGAGAATCAACTAGAGAGAAAGATTAAGCGTCTAAGGTTGGATCATGGTGGTGAATATTTTCCTAGACTGTTTGATGAATTCTGTGAGGAACATGGTATTATTCATGAAAGGATGCCTCCTTATTCGCTCGAATCAAATGGGATTGTCAAGAGGAAAAACTGCACACTAACTAACTTGGTGAATGCCATGTTAGATACTACTGGTTTAACTAAGGCATGGTGGGAGAAGGCTTTATTGACTGCGAGTCATGTCCTGAATGGAATTCCAAACAGAAATAGAGAAACAACCCCATATGTAGATTGGATTGGGAGGAAACCATCACTTTCATACTTGCGTACGTGGGGATGTTTGGCGAAAGTCAATGTACCAATTTCTAAGAAACGCAAGCTTGGACCAAAGACAGTGGACTGTGTCTTTCTAGGATATGATCACCAGAGCATTGCCTATAGATTTTTAGTAGTAAAATCTAAAGTTCCTGATATGCATGTCGATACAATTATGGAATCTTGTGATGCTACATTTTTTGAGAACATATATCCTATGAAAGATATGTGTAGCAATACTAGATTTTCCTCTGAGATAGCTCCTGATTTTACTATACCTATCGAGTCTCCTGTTGAGTTATTTGAGCAACCACTTGAAGAAGTTCATAAGAAGGATGACAATGAAGTTCCTGTGAGAAACAAGAGACGAAGGGTTCTAAAATATTTTGATGATGATTTCATTGTGTTCCTTGTAGATAATACTCCCACCTCTATTGCAGAGGTGTATGCATCTCTAAATGTAGATGATTGGAAAGAAGCTGTTTGTACTGAGATGGACTCGCTTCTTTCTAATGGAACCTGGGAATTATCTGAGCTACCATTTTGTTGTAAATCTGTGGGTTGTAAGTGGGTGTTCAAGAAGAAGCTTAAGCCTGATGGTACTATTGACAAGTACAAGGCTTGGCTTGTGGCTAAGGGTTATACCCAGAAGGAAGGCGAGGATTACTTTGATACTTATTCACCTGTTGCTAGAATGACCACTATTCGAGTGCTACTTTCCCTAGCTGCCTCATATGGTCTTCTCGTTCATCAAATGGATGTGAAAACAACTTTCCTAAATGGAGAGTTGGATGAGGAAATTTATATGAATCAACCTGATGGGTTTGTAGTAAAAGGTGAAGAGCGCAAGATGTGTAAGTTATTGAAATCTTTGTATGGCTTGAAGCAAGCACCTAAACAATGGCATAAGAAGTTTGACACAACTTTAACTAGTGCGGGCTTTGCCATAAATGAGGCTCATAGGTGTGTGTACTATCAACATGGTGGGGGCAAATTTGTTATATTATGTTTGTATGTTGATGATATTCTAATCTTTGGTATAAACATTGATGCAATTAATGAGGTCAAGTGTTTTCTGTCAAAGAGTTTTGACATAAAAGATCTAGGAGAATCTGATGTGATTCTAAACATTAAGCTAGTTAAGGATGAGAGTGGGATTACTTTGTTGCAATCTCACTATGTTGAGAAGGTCTTGAGTTGGTTCGGCTTTATGGATAGCAAGCCTTCTCCAACATTTTATGATCCCAGTGTGACATTGAGAAAGAACAATAAAATATCTAAAGACCAATTGAGGTACTCTCAGATCATTGGTTCACTCATGTATTTAGCTAGCGCAACTAGACCAGGTATCTCTTTTGCTAGGAGCAAGTTGAGTAGGTACATGTCCAACCTGGGTGATAATCATTGGTATGCACTTGAAAGGGTCTTATGTTATCTTAAAGGTACAATAAGTTTTAGGATTCACTATTCTGGGCACCCAACTGTGCTTGAGGGATATAGTGATTCAGACTAGATATCTGATATTCATTAGATCTAAGCCACAAGTGGGTATGTGTTTACTCTTGGAGGTGGCGCAGTGTCATGGAGGTCTTGCAAACAGACTATTTTGACAAAATCAACCATGGAAGCAGAACTTACTGCTTTAGATACAGCTTTTGCAGAGGCAGAATGGCTGCGTGAGCTCTTGTTGGACTTGTCGGTGGTTGAAAAACCAATATAGGCTATCTTTATGAACTTGGATAATCAAACGGTGATTACTAAAGTGAACATCGCTAAGGATAATGCGAAGTCAATAAGACACGTTAAAAGACGTTTGAAGTCTGTTAGGAAATTGAGAAACTCCAGAGTAATAGTTGTGGCTTATGTGCAAACGGATAAAAACCTAGCAGATCCCTTTACAAAAGGGTATCACGAAATGTGATAGAATTTTGCTTCAAGGGAGATGGGTATGAGACCAATGTGAGTTTACAGTAGGAGTAACCCAACCTTTTTGATCGGAGATCCGTGACTAAGGACCTGGAAAGAATAAACTATTGATAAACTAAGGAGAGTAATCTATAACCCTCTCTAAGTGAAGATGTAATACTCTCAAAGCGATGAGGCGCTGTAAGAAAGGTTGGCGAATGCCTTAATGTGTTCGATTTATTGGCTTCAACAAGCGAAGGTGCTGTCCTATAGAGTGTTCTTGAAAGAACATACCTGCATGAGTCCGACTGTAAAACATAGTAGTCTATGAGATTTGAGTAATCTCTAGTAAGTTTATGAAGAGACCAGGAAGTACGACGTATATGCTCCATCCACGGGGAAGGCTACTGGCAGCCATGTACTAGTTTGACTTTAAGTGAAACTCGTTCACACAAAACTTGCAATTCAAAGCATAGTCCATTATTCAAGTTGTGAATGAGTGTAACTTGAAGCTCTAGGCGGATGTTCAACTTAATAGTCTCTGTTGAAACACTAGTATATAAACAGTAGTGTGAGAAGAAAAATATCTATACTAGGCAGTTGAGATCTGATGGGGGATTGCTAGAATTTATATGGATAATTTCCCTAAATTCATATGAAGAAATTCTAACAAATCTCAAAGACCCAATACATGTGTTTTCTAATGGGCTTTATTGTTTAAACCCATTAGTAAAGGTGGGAGGTGCAACATCAATTAGTACCATATTGCTAGTTAATATCGAGATAGGGGGTTTTCCTCCCTATATATATGTACCGATCCTCCTGGGAAAAGACACACCAAAACTACTATTGAGAGTTTCAGTTGGAAAATCCTAATGCAATCAAATAGTATTTTCCTCTTCTCGCTACTGCGCTGCCGCTGTAGTCTCCCCATCCCGATCGTCTGCATGCACCGGCGTTTAGGAGAGCAGGTCTCTGAAGCCCTCATCCTTGCGATCCTGCACCGGGAGAGGACGAATAAGGTTTTTGGGAAGTGCTCTTTGCACGACTACTCCCAACTTCCACGACGGGTCGTCTTCCATCCAAGTCTGGCGGCGCTACGTCTCGGCGTATCCGTCATCAATTGCTTTGAGCTCTTCCTCCGCCGCTCATCGACGACCTCGCGTCATCACCATCTGCATCTCCATCACCGGTGACATCGTCTCCTGCTACAGTTGAAGATACACATCTCGTGACCCAATGTCTTTCTTTCAGCTATTTAATCTAACTGGTGTACGAGCTATGTTTACACAGTAGTTATGTTTATACTACTGTTAAATCATGCTAGTATACAAGTTATGCTTAATCTAGTTCTTGAATTTGTCATGATTTATATTCTAGTTTTAATCTAGAAACTTCCTAATTATTTAACAATCCTATACCAATGTTGTAGCTCTTGACAAGATTTGAAACATTGTGGTTGAAACTTTTGTTTCATCTGAATTCATTTAGTAGCCAAAATATTGAATATATAAGCTTACGAAATGTTGATATAAAAAGATTGCATCGTATATTTTCACAAATGTGTGTGTGGTGTACTTATAGAGAGGCGTTATGGTTAGTACTTGATCGCAGGATTGATTCCTCAAAAAGCAAAATTTTTGGTCGACCACCTATGGAAATTGACCATTTGCCAGAGGAAAGCATGGCTACCCTATCCACAAGATTTCACCTTCAAACTCTAAGACAGATTTAAGCATGTACTCCGTACATGATGTCCACTTAAATGATCATTCTTCATCATTCTTCCTGTGGCAGTACTTAAAAGCATAGTCTACAACATGAAAGAGAGGTAATAAACAAACAATAAGAACAATAGTTCTAATTTTAATATAAAAATTTTGTGGCAACTGGTAAGATCAAAACTAAATTTAAAAATCAAAATCTATGATGATGCTATAGGATTATGCCTCCTAAGATTCTAGTCCGTCTGGTGAGTATGGGTTGATGGACTAATGCAATTAATTCCCTGGTAGGGAGGAAACGAATTTGACAAACACCAAGTAACATTGAAATAATGGCAAACCAATCTTTTTCTTGAATTTATGTACAAGATGAATCTCTCATGTGGGTTTACAAGAGTGCTCAAATACACTACAGATAGCTTGTGACACTACAACCAACAACACCTACTTGTGACGCAACCAACCAATATAATATATACCCTCATCTTCCAACTGATATGCCCGGTGTCATTGTACCCATGCTCGTCCCCGACCAAGAATACTGCAGAGCAGACTGGTCAAACGACGTCTGGTCCTGCATGAGGCTCAGCAAGCTCATGTCGGCCGGCGTGAGCTCCGGCAGCGGCGCATCCCCGTCGAGGTACTGCATGACCTGCCTCGTGGTAGGCCTCCCACTCGAGCGGCGGTCGCCTCCTCCACGACCCGCACGGCCGCACCGTAGGCTCCGGCATCGAGCACGGCATCGTCGAGTGTGGCTACCGGCCGGTCGACCGACCACCTCCTTCTCCACGCCCCCGCACGGCCACACCGCAGGCACCGGCCTGTAGGGTTATGAGGGTGCTACGCTAGCCATAAAATCAAAATTTTTGACCTCATAAACCAGGATCTACTGCTAATTACAGATTACGGGATTACCACTAGACGCGCAGGTGCAGCGGAAGCGACTCGATGTAGTCGAACGCGTCGTAGCAGTGCCGTGCAGTTGTGTGGTCATCCGTCATGTCCACCCTCCGCTCTTGGATCGTCCCTCTCATGCGGTTCGTCCTTGTGCTTCATATGCAACACCTCTAAGGTATCCCACACGTACGGGGAGGAAGCGTTGCGCCTCTGGACTGCTAGGTCCGTGAGGAGCAGTAGGTGTGAGCGGGGGGGGGGCGACGGCGGCTGCCTTATGGCGTATCACCTATGGCTGCACCCCTCCCTCTCTTATATAGGCGCTTCTAATCAGCCCAAAGTCGGAGGCCCAATTAGAAAACTCTAAGCCTAATCAAATTTGGGTCCAACTCGAATTAGGCTTCCAGCCCCTTAAGCGTGCGACCCTATAGGTTCACGCACTCGTAGACATAGCCCGAGTACCCCTACTCGGCCATAAGTTGATAGCGGTCTCTAGCAAGACATGTCAACTCCTATGTGTACGCAAAGATCATATTAGACGAACCACCACAAACCATATACATGTTATTCCTTTTGGCATACGATATTTGATCCAACTCATAGGTTAACACTTAATCTAAGAACGACCATGTATTTGTTGATCTAATCATTAGAGTGTTCCATTAATATCTCTCTCATATAGGGAGGGGCAAATTCCATCTTGATTGTCTATGTCTCACAGCATGTTTCTTGACAAACCCGAAGATCACCTTTATAACTACCCGGAGTAGCGTTTGATAGTCTCTAAGTATGTCATTTCACATCTTGAGTACATACAACAATCTCAGGTCTAAGGACATAACGTACATGATATGAATCGAGACAATAACAACATCTCACGTTGGGTCAGTCCAGCCTACATGTCACACATGTGCCCATATTATTAGTTTGACATCTCTATGTCTATGACTTGTGAAACATAGTCATCAACTAATAATATGTTGATCTGATATTCATGTGCGTCCTAACATGAACTCCGATCAGGGACCATTCTAGAATAACCATACGAGTAAAAGAGTTTCACAAACAATTTACATAATTGCGAATAGATACAAGTTGTCTTTAATGGATATTCAATGGACTCATAATATGTCATGGATACAAGGCAATACAATCATCTCTATGATAACCTCTAGGGCATACTCCCAACACAGCCACCTCCGCCTTCTCCACGCCACCAATGCGGCTCGCGGAGCTGTTGCTGCCTCCTGCTCTCCTGGCCTCCCCTTCCCTTCTCTTAGTGGGCCTCGGGCAGGCACGACCTGCTAAAAAGGCCGGGCTCATCGGGCCAGCCTAGCACGAAAAGTGGCCTGGCAAGCCGTGCCAGGGCCGTCGAAGAGGCACGAAGGCCAGGGAGGCACGGCCCGCTGAGCATGGCGTGCCTCATCGGCCCAACCTCCATCGGGCCGTGCCGGGCCGGGCCGTGCCCATCTATATTAGGATTATGCCTCCTAAGAATCTAGTCCGTCTGTTGAGTATGGGTTGATGGACTAATGCCACTAATTCCCAGGTAGGGAGGAAACGAACTTGACAAACACCAAGTGACATAGAAATAATGGCAAACAAATCCTTTTCTTAAATTTATCTACAAGATGAATCTCTCATGTGGGTTTTACACGACTGGTCAAATACACTACAGATAAGTTGTGACACTACAACCAATATAATCCATACTCTGATCATCTTCCAACTGAGATCCCTGGTGTCATCGTACCTATGCTGGTCCCCGACCACGGATACTGCAGAGCAGACTGGTCAAACGACGTCTGGTCCTGCATGAGGCTCAGCAAGCTCATGTCCGCCGGCGTGAGCTCCGGCAGCGGCGCATCGCCGTCGAGGTACTGCATTACCTGCCTCATGGTAGGCCTCTCACCGGGGAACGGGTGGGAGCACATGAGCCCAAGCGTCAGCACCATCCTTGCCTCATCAACGTCGTAGTTTCCCTGCAGCCTGAAGTCCACGGTCTCCTCGAGCGAGCCCCTGCGCCAGTACTCCAGCACCCGGTCAACCAGCAACTTCCGGCCGTGGTGCACGGTGTCGACGACCGGGCGCCGGCCGCAGGTGACCTCGAGCAGGAACGTGCCGAAGGCGAACACGTCGGTGAGAGGGGACGCCTTGCCGGTCCTCGCGAGCTCCGGCGCGATGTACCCCATGGTGCCGACCACGTGCGTGGTCTGCAGGTCGGCGCCGTGGTCGTACAGCCTGGCGAGGCCGAAGTCGCCCAGCTGCGCCACCATGCCGCCGTCGAGGAGCACGTTGCTGGCCTTGACGTCGCGGTGGATGACCACCTGCTGCCACTTCTCGTGGAGGTAGAAGAGGCCCGACGCCACGTCCTTGACGATCTGGAACCGCTGCGCCCACTCCAGCAGCGGCTTGTCGTCCTCGCCGTAGAGGTACTTGTCGAGGCTGCCGTTGGGCATGTAGTCGTAGACGAGAAGCAGCTCTCCCTTGCGCCGGCAGTAGCCGAGCAGCTGCACGAGGTTGCGGTGCCGGAGGTGGCCGATGCTCACCACCTCGGAGATGAATTCCTTCAGGCCCTGGGTGGAGTCGTGGGAGACCCTCTTCACGGCCACCTCCGTGCCGGACTTCGGGAGCACGCCCTTGTACACCTTGCCGAACCCGCCGGCGCCCAGCAGGTGCTTGCTCTTGAACCCTTCCGTCGCCTTGAACAGCTCCTTGTACGAGAACCGGTGCGGCCCGAACTCGACCTCCCAGTCTTCTCGCAGCTCCGCGTATGTCAGGTGCCTCCGGACTAGGAGAATGACTGTGATGCAAGTGGCGAGGATCAAGACGAAGGCTGCTATCGGCAGTCCGATCTCCAGGTCTTTTACCAGAGCCTCGTGCTGGCCGGAGTTGGGCAGCTTTGGGATCTTCTTTAAATCAATTAGATGAAGAGGTCCGTTCACGGCGAAGCTCCATGCGAGCACGCAGTGCTGCGAAGGGATCGGTCCGGTCGCGGCGGAGAAGCCGACATATGCCTGGTCAGTGAGCACAGCTGAGAGGTCGGTGATGTTTGAGAGCAGCGGCTGTGATGGTTTCACCCCTCTCATGGCCATGGGAGCCAACGTAACATTGATTTGCTTGGCCTTTCCATCGTAGTCTATCCACACCTGCATGGCGTCGCCACTGCTAAGAGTCAAGTTCTTCCACATACCTCCTTCCCTGTCATCGTAGAAGGCAGCGGTGCGAGAGAAAACAGAGGAGAGGGTGTTGATGTCGATGCCCACATGGTTGTTGTCGATGTCTTGGAACTCCACGTTCATCACGGTGTCGAGCTCCACGGCGAGGACGTGGTTGCTGCTCTCGACGTTGGGGCTGTCGCTGGTGCTGTTGAGCAAGCCCAAGTACTGAGCAGACGACGCGTTCGAGAGATTCTTCGCCGGAGAGATGACGAAGGCCATACCGTCGCTGCTCCAGGTGGAAGCAGAGGTGATGGCGAAGACGAAGGTGACGGAGAAGGACTGCACCGTGCCATTGGGCGAGTCCTTGAACTGAACTGGAGTCGGGTGGAACGCGTGGCCTTTCAAGTTGGCCTCGTTGTTGGTCAGCTCAAGGAGGCCATCCCGGGTGACCATGGCCGTGCCATCAAGGATAAGACTGGCACTGGTAGCGCCGGCGAAGCCCGAGAAGACAAAGGACTCGTTGCCGGCGGCGTCACCGAACCCCGGAAGGTTGAGGCCGAGGCAGAGGAGGATGAAGGCTACATGGAAGGAGGACATGGGAAGAAGAAGATTCATGTCTGGACTGTGTGAGAAACTCAACCAAGACCAAATTCACAAGGTATTAGTACTCTTAACCACTGTGATTTACTAGTTTCTAGTCTACCTTCTTTACTCCGTTGTTTGTTGATGAATTACAGCGATTGCCGGCGGCTAAGCAACTTGTAAGCTACCGGTAGGGATGAAAACGGATCGGATACGGACGGATATCACTGATATCGTATTTGTTTTTATATTTATGTCCGGATTCAGATTCGAATACGGATAGTATAAAAAATACCGGATATGATATGATTGGATATCGACATCATAAATATGTGATTTAAATATTCGGATACGAATACGGTATCGGATGTTAAATATCCGGACTCGGATACGGACGGATTAAAACCCCTCTAAACGGATTCGGTCTCGAATACGGTCGGAAAATATCCGTATCGTTTTCATCCCTACTACCGGTAGACGACCGAAGACTAGCACCGGTGGATGCCGGAGTCGTCGTGACTCGTCTCGTGTTGCACATGTGGCGGACATCGTCTGAATTTAATTTTCCTGAATATATTGTGGTAGTTACAAGACAAGCTTGTCCTTTTGCCGTGCTGTATGTACTTTTGCCGTGCTGTGTTGTTTTGGATGCTTTTGCCATTGCATATCCTCGGAAGGATCTCCTAGTTTAACATATTGTTCCAAGTTGCCAGTACGAGATTTATAATACTCGCATTGGTTGGGTGGAATAAAGCTTACACAAACAAGTGACACTAGGAAGATAAAGCCGAATGAGCCTGAAGTTTCAGAATATGTCAATCGGGCACATGATATTCTATTATTCTAGGGTGTTTTAGGTTTCACTGGTCGAGGTTTCGTTGGTATGTCGTGGCTTAATTATAGCCTACCACAGAAGAAAAGAAATTGTGGAGGCTTCGCTCTACCTCCTACCCTCGCTAGGGAATAGTGCGGAGGAAACTGATGGTGTCGAACAGGGTGAGAGGGGAGCGAGGGTAAGCTTATGCCAAAAAAAAAAAGGGAACAGAGACAACAATTCATTCAGCTGTGAGCAGCCATTAATTCATCAATCGTTGCAGTAATGTCTCCCGGATATTTATAGGCCATGCCTGCAGAAAAGAGGAAATTACAGTTGCCCTGGGCTAACCGGCCGGGGGTCTTCTTACATTGACACGGGGCTCTATGGTCTTTTGACCTCTCACCGACAACCACTCTCCTAATGCTGTTGGGAGCTCTGCATGAGGGGACCACGAATCTCTGCCTTCCTCTAAACGGCGATTGAAGAGACGTCGTGAGGGTTCTCCCGCCAGCCAGGCCTCACGGACAATGCTCAATCCTACATAAACAGAGAGAGAGAGAGAGTCAAAGTATCCCTCGTCGGGGGCGTTTGCAAGGCAGTGCGGGGGTACGTTTATGAAGATGTCCTAATACCCGCACCCACCAGGGCAACGTCGGCGCTCGAGCCCCAGGCGAGGGTCCCCGTTGGCGGCAAGGCGAACCGGTGCCTATTGGTGTTGCAGGGCTAGAAGCAGATGAGGGTCTTGCCTAGGCCGAGGCGAGGATGGGGTGTCGCATGAAGGCGTCCCCCCAAACAAAAATCTTACTAGTCCCAAACATATCTAATTATCATAGACCTCTAATTAGCATTGACATATCTATTACTAGTCCCAAAACATTTAACATATCTATACTAATCGTATAATCGTAACAACTTAATTTTTTTAATAAAAATATTATTAGACAAATAGTTCTTCGATAAGAAAATATTGAGAAATGAGGGAGGTTTGTGTAGAATAAAGGTGGCTATAACTACTAGGTTTTTTAGATTCTTCTTGATAAATAGTGATTATAAGGTCAATATCCTCTTGAGGTTAGCACACTACCCCGTCTTAGATATCACTTCAAGCTCTAACCACCGAACTTAAGCGGGGTGGTACCGATTTGAAATAACTATCATACCATTATAGTATGTCTGCCACCTAACTTTTTATTCAAGGAGAGTTAATAAAAGATACAATAAATAAAATAGCCTTCGCTTCACTTGAGGATAATAAATCTACAGCATCTATAATTAAAATTTGAAAATAAAAAATGAATTTATAATATACTGGCTACAATAAAAAGGCACCATTGTTTAAACTATAGTTTTTAAAATGCATAGAGGTGCTTTGCTAAAGAAAAAATATGGATATAAATGAATAAACATATTAGTTGGTAAATTTATCACAACTGTACAATGACTAAATATAGACCATGTTTGAGATAGCTCCGCTTCATTAGTGAAGCTGTTTTCTTTGGAAAACAACTTCATTAGCAACTTTCTAAGTGAAGTTGAGCTGTTTTAGAAAAAATGTTTCGCAAAACAGTTTCACCAACAGCTTCATGCATCGATACGAGAGAGAAACGAGAGAGAGAGAGAGTTGCGAAAAGTTACTTTTTTCAGCTTCATCTCTCTCCATTCCTCTATGAGAGGATAAAAAAATGGAGCTTCACCCCATAAGTTATTTTGGCAAAAAAAATAGCTCATAATGGCTCATGAAGTTGTTGGTGAAGCTGTGCTAAACAGATCTATAGTATCAATCATACTGGGATAGCAAATGGACAATGGAGAAAAAACGTACAAGTTAATTTAAGTAGTTTTTATTAATTAGTGTGTTAAATAGTAGCATCTAATGCTTATGTGTTTTGAGATACTACTCCTTGCGGTGCAAATACTGATGGACCAGTGGACCAAAATGTGAATATGAAACTGATCACAGCGAACCAAGCATAGTTCACCTGGTTGGGTTCCCTGTGGTCAAATCTGTCCACCCGGGTTCTAAGTACCCGACTTGACAATGGTGTTATTCTTTCAGTGGTAGGCAACGTGCCCGTCGTCAGCGAGGCGCCTGTGGTGATTTCGTTAATTTTAAGATTTGCTAGTCCAACTCAGTTCTTCGAAGGTGCTCATAGGGGTAGGGTATGCGCGTGTGCGTTCATATGGGTGAATGTGTGCTCGTGTATCGCGAAATATATATATATATATATATATATATATATATATATATATATAGAGAGAGAGAGAGAGAGAGTTGGCTACAAAATAACTTATTCTATAGCCACTTTGAGTTACGATAATTACTATACTAATTTACGAGATTATAGTAACTCCTTACTATATGATTTACTATAACATTATGATAAATATTACCATGTGTTATAGTAATTCAACTATCGTAAATATATACTGATATCGTCGTAAATTAGTATATAAAATTATCGTAAATAGAGGTGGCTATATATATACAGGGAGAGTATACTATATATATATATATATATATATATATATATATATATATATATATATATATATATATATATATATATATATATATATATATATATATATATATATATATATATATATATAGTTGGCTACTCCTTCCATTCCAAATTATAAGGTATTCCAAGAATCTTGAGAGTCAAAGCATCTTAAGTTTGACCAAAATTATTAAGAAAATTACAAAAATCTATAACATCAAATAGGTATATTATGAAAATATAATTAATGAAGAATCTAATGATACTTAATTGGTGTCATAAATATTATTATTTTATAATATAAATTTGGTCAAATTTGAGATCTTTTGACTCTCTAAGATTCTTGGAATGCCTTATAATTTGGGATGGAGAGAGTACAAAATAACTTATTCTGTAACCACTTTGAGTTACGATAATTGCTATGCTAATTTACGAGATTACAGTAACTCCTTACTATTTGATTTATTATAACATTATGGTAAATATTCCCATGTGTTATAGTAATTCAACTATCGTAAATATATACTGACATTGTCGTAAATTAGTTTATAAAATTATCTTAAATAGAGGTGGCTACAAAATAACTTATTTTGTAAGTAGATATAGAGTATATCCTGATTTCGGTCTACACTAATGATGCCTGTGGTGACTTGATCAATCTTGAGATTTGCTAGTCTAACTCATTTCTTCAGAGATACTCATAGGAGTAGGATGTGCATGCATATATTTATAGGGGTGAGTGTGTACTCGTGCATCGCAAAAAAAAACTGACCGCATATATATTCTGATTTCAGTCTACACTAGGGATTGCTCCTTACGAATTCTTGCAGTAGTCTCGGTAGAGGACTTGCATTAAAAAAGGTGACTTCAGACCAGTAATAACGCGGGAATCTGAATTTGGAAGGCAGACTTGAGACGGGCAGTAACAAGGCTAGTTTCATCGAGAGCTTTATGTAAGTTTCATTTGTATTAAATAAGTTGTCATATAGGTATTTTGGATGATATAATAGTGTATTTAAGAAGAAAGAAGATATAGATTTTATCTAGATAAAACTCCCTTGTCACGATTAAATGCCTATAAAATCATAGAATGAAGCTCTCCATTAAAAATAGGTGTTTCATCTAAATTTTATTTTATTTTACATGACAGGTAGCGAAACTCCCCGTGATACGAGCAACATGTTTCTTTTTATGAAGTACGAGCAACATGGTTGTTACGAGATTTGACAATTTACCAATTGACATGGTCTTGGGACTTTCTGCACCCGGTCGGTCTCATATGCGACTAATTCTCGCGAATTGTATCAAATTTAAACACGCTTTTCAGAAGAGAAAGGTGCACTCAAGCGCAATCGATTTGACTAGCACCAGTCCATCAATTTCTGGTAAAAAAAAGCTGACGTTCTAGCTGTATCCTAAATCAACCATTTTTTTTATCTTTAACACCATTTCTTATAAATTTATATATGAATTATGTATTATGAATGGTTTCTTATCGTGAACCGAAAAAGCATAAATCTTATAATGTTAAACTATATGGATTTCTAGCAGATATTGATGGTAAAAAATACAAATGTTTAACATAAGGAAAAGTTAGAACAACAACCTTCTTGAATCAGATCAAACATTAGTTGACCAATCTGTGCTCCTACATGCGTCACTGCTACAGCATTTTTTACGGAGACGGGCAAAAACGATTAATCAAGGTAGTTTTTGCAACTGTCTCGGCGGAAAGGTCACGGTAAATGTAACATTTTCTGAGGCGGTTCCATACCCGCCACGGTAAATCGGATAAAAAAACAAAAAAGTGAAAAAGCCCAGATCCAGGCCTGGCTCTGCAGCCGCTGCACGCCGTCGCCGTCGGGGGAGCCGTGGCCGCCGCGCTCCACGTCCGCAGGGAGGAGAAGAAGCGCCGCCGTGGGGAGGCCGGATCCGGCCTCCACGTCGCTGCCGGAGCTAAAGGGGAGGAGCGCCGCCGTGGGGAGAGGGCCGCCGCGCCGGAGTGGAGGAGGGGTGTCGCCTCCTCTTGCCTGCGCCGCCCGCGTTGCCCGCGCCGCCGCCGCCGCCTCGCCCGCTCTCGGATCCGGCGGCGAGGGCGAGGAGGAGCTCAGATCCGGTCTCCCCACCACTGGATCCAGCCTCCCCGCCCGCGTCGCTTGAGGGAGAGAGGGAGGGAAGAGGGCCGCCGCACCAAGGGGAGGAGTGACACCGCCGCCGGAGGAGGAGGAGGCGGCCTTGCGTGCCCCGCCGGAGGAGGAGGAGGCAGCCGCGCGTGCCCGCCTTGAAGGGCCACCTCGCGCATGTCCTGGATCCGTCGGAGGAGGAGAAGGAGGGGGCCAAGGGCCGCGCCGCCGCCTGGGAGCGCGTGCCGCTCGGAGATAGGAGGAGGAGAGGGAGAGGGTGCGGGCCTGCGGGAGAGGAAGAGGGTGAGCACCGCTCTCAGTCTGATAGAGGCGGAAGAGGGTGCGGGGCTACGGGTCTTGGGAGATGGAGAGGAAGAGAGATGTGCTGTCTGGGAGTGAAAACCCTAAGTCTAGTATATATATGTGAGTTCGGAACTAGGCCACTTGGACGAGTGGGTTGGACCTGATTTACCGAGACGGTTGAATTATAATGCCCGCCTCGATTAATGATTTACCGAGGCGGTTGCGTTATAATGCACGCCTAACCGAGGCGAGCCTGTTAGGTTGCCCGCCTCGATTAATGATTTACCGAGGTGGTTGCTGGCCCGGCTGCCCTGCCTTGAATAACCGAGGCGGGCAACTAGGCCGCCCGCCTCCAAGGGCATTTGGTAAATGCTGCCCAAAAGAATTTGTGTAGTAGTGCGTAGCAATTTTAAAAGAAGAATAAAGTTTATAGATAAATTTAAGATCTGCAAATAATGAAAATTTATTATCTACATTCATTTTTTAACACAATTGTCGTATGGAAATTTTTGTAGTATTTTACACTGCTATATGGGATTTCCCATCCCCATTCAGTCTTTCCCTTTTGCATTATATCTTCGGGTTGAACATGTGTTTTAGTTGAAAACGTAATGCTTTAGTTGAAAACGTAATGCTTGAGCTATGTTACCTGTAATATATTGTAGACCATTTGTCACGATTTCATTAATCTACATTTTGATTTACCAGTTTTGATATCATGTACCGCAATATAAAAAAGATTATTTCCTGCGCATGCCAATTTGAAATCCTAGTGCTAATGGTATCTCTTTGATTTTTCTTAAGAATCTAGATTTTATATTCTAGATAGAACTCTCAGTAAATACAATGGAAAAAAAATAGTCCGCTACTACTACAAAACCTACCTTCCTAGACAACACCCGGCCCCTACCTTTCCACGGATGAATTGACTTTTTGGCCACCTTTGTAGTTGGTTGAAGTGTTCTGTAACTTTGAACCACTCGTGGAAACACATTTTTATAGATGGATCTTACATGAACTTCCTATGAAAATCTCTAGAAATTTGCTTTTTTATATGCTTTTAGTTAAGTTGAATGCGACTTATGAATTGTTTGCAAGCTTTTTTTGGTATAAACATTTGGAATGTATACCACTATGACATGATAAATTATTTCAAACTTATTTGAAATTTACAAATTATTCTATTTTTGATAGTTCAAGAAAGTTTTCAAATAATTTGTAAAGTTACTAGAGACGGGGATTAACATGGTTACCAAACCACAAAATTTGAATTCATTGCCAACTCAACTTTATTAAAAGGACAAAAAGGGAAGACAATTTCTTAGATATAATGGAACCATTTCATGTTTATTTCTCTTTTAGATTTCCTCGACTATTATTATTTGGTTTAGGCAAGGTCATTTGAAAAAAATAAAAAAAAATTGAATTTCAAAATCTAAATACTTAAAATATAATTTCAACAACCTTAATTATTTTAATTGAAAAATTGGTCGACTATAAAGTTACATATCGTTTCGAATACTACAGCTTTGGTTTACGTCGTTTCTTCATCTAAGGTCATTTGAAAAATTTAAAAATAATGAATTTCAAAATCTAGAGCTCAAAACATGATTTCCAGGCCCCAAATGTTTTCAAAAGAAAACTTAGTCATCGACGAAGTTGCGGTTCTCCTCGAGTTCTATAGTATCAATACAAAGTTTTTCTTAATCCGACTTGATTTGGAAAAAAAAACATGAATTTTACTTTGTTGCACCTATTTCAGAGGTTGGCCAAATTGCCAACTGCATCTAGAAATATATTTCTAGGAACAGGTGCAATTAACGACCGCAGCTAGAAATGCCTCTATCTTTAGAGGTGGATACAAAACCTACCATCTTTCTAGACATCGGCTAGACGTTTCAACCGCTTCTAAAAATCGATTTCTAAAATCAGATGGACTCAGAATTCATTTTTAGTGATGATTTTTGATAGGGCCTTCTCTAGACTAAGAGGGAGTCATCTCTAAAAATATTTCTAAACTTATAAGGTTATTATTTTTTAAACTATTTTTGGAGCTAGATATTTTTCCCCATACAATAAAATAAATCTAATTAATAGTTTACTGAACTGATAGCTAGGTGTCTCTGCATTTTCTAAGAGTTTACGATATATCCTTTTTTCCATGTCTAAGAATTAACCGGCCGGCATGCTTGAACATACATAATCTAATCCTAAGATCGCGGAGGGAATATTCTTGCATCGGTAGTTTTCACAAGACAAGACTAGACTAGACGCAGTCAAAACGTACTAGCTACACTGAAGTTTCACAAATCATACCTCGAGTGATACCTACAAGAGGCGCTAGAACAAATTCAGCATATCGCTTTGGAAGCTCGGACGTGCATGACTGGTTGCGAGGCCCCTTTTGCATCGACCTAGTATATTTCACTGACCGTGAAGGGGGGGGGGGGGGGGGGGGGGGGGGGGGGGGGGGGGCTTCTCTTTCTCCAGCTCAGCTCTGCAGTAGGAGCAGATATCTATGCAGTCAAATCACAATCTTCTGGAGATGCCGCCGTCGATGCCGTGCTTACTGTGTTACTGCTTGCATTGGTTTTGTTTAGATGCCTTTAAAATTTAAAATTTTTACTTTCCGTCTCATCATATCAAATATTTGACATATGTGTGGAGTATTAAATATAAATAAAAAAATAACTAATTGCACGGTTTGGTTGTAAATCACGAGACGAATCTTTTAAACCAAATTAATCTATGATTAAACACTAATTACTAAATACAAACGAAAATACTACAGTAGTCAAATTCCAAATGTTTTTACGTCTGAACACCCCTTACCTAAGAGGACTGATGATGTTGCCCATCGACGCCGCCGTCCTGCCGTCGATTTCGCTTGGGGACCAGGGAGACAGTGACTAATCCTGATGATATGCTTTCCTGATGGACTGATACGCTTAAATTTTTGGGGTTTGGTCAACTAACTAGATGGGTCTGTTCGATCGGCTGGCTTTTTGCCAGCAGTGCGAATGCATTATTCTCATTTCTCACTGTAGCTACAGTGCTTTTGTGTCTACAGCTGGCGGCAGCAGCAGCCTAAACGGCTGCCTTCAAGCGCAAACGAGGAGGCCCAATAATTATTTGTCGAGTAATGCCCGCCTTCTCTTTTTTTTTTTGTGTCATCGTCATCAACCACTACGGAGTACTATACTTCCTATGTCCTAAATTATAAGACATTTTGTCATTTCTAGATTCATAGTTTTTATCATGTATCTAGACATAACATATGTCTAGATGGGTAATAAAATGCTATAAATTTTAAAAAGTTAAAATATCTTAGAGAGGACTTTTTTTAATTGGCCGTTGCCTTTCACAACTTTGTTCTATGGGCCCCTTTATTTGAATTATTTTGATTGGTGCAGCTTTTATATATCGAACATGACTGTAATTCAACTTATTGTCGGTCAATTGTAGAGTTTGATTAAAATTTACAAGACACGCCTTCATTTCATTGTTTTTTTAGGGGAGCCTTCATTTCATTTGTGTACGGAGAGGTATTTGGCGAGGTAAGAGCATCTATAACAGGCTATCTAAACCCACTATCTATTCTATATTTGGATAGTGAGGGTCAAAAACACCACTCTAATAGGCTACCTACTTGACTACCTATTTTTGTTGGGCCAATAAATTCTCCTCCCCATTACCTACATTTGTTGGGCCAACAAACTTGTCTACCTATTTTTTTCTCTCTCCCACGTGTCTCTCTCTCCGCACTCGCACCATCGCGCGCCCGCGCCTCGCCCACGCTACTCGCTAGCGCTGCTCCCCGACGCGGCGGCGCTGCTCGCCGGCCCCCACTGCTCGCCGGCCCGCTGCCATCCACGCCCGCTCCTCGCCCTCGCCGCCACGCTCCATCACTGTCGTGCCGCTGGGGTGCCGCGCCGCCATCACCCGGAGGCCGCAGGGGTGCCGCACCGCCGCCCGCCTTTCACTGGAGGCCGCAAGGGTGCCGCGCCGCCACCCGCCCTTCACCGGCGGCCGCAGGCGGACCTCGGCAGCGCTGCTCCCCTGCTCCGCGCTCCTCCACCGGCCTCGACGACGGCGGCCGTGTGGATCCGGCCTCTGTCAACTAAATGTGGTCGGCAGTCCATCGAGGGGTATGCTCGTGATGGTGATTTATCGGTAGACAGGTGCGCAAGACACGAACCGGATGGTAATAGGACACAAGACACAAGATTTATACAGGTTTAGGCCGTCAGCATGACGTAAAACCCTACATCCTGTGCTCTGTTATATTGTATTGAGTTATGTGGTGTATGACCTGTCCTCTAGGAGATCCTTGCCCCTCCTTATATACTCCGAAGGGACAAGGTTACAAGCAGAATAGCCTATTTGGTACTATTATAATATTTAGTACAGCCTATAATCTTGTGATGTACGCCTTGATCTTACGGGCCAGGCCACAGTTAGTCCCCGAGCACCATATATTCTGATGTGACACGTCGTCTTGACCTTCTCCGAACAGTGAGGCTTGAGTCCTTGACGTCTTCGACCAGTCGAAGCGGCATCCGAGCAGTTATTGCAAGCATTGTTGCTGGAGAAGTAGGTTGTCCGAAGAATGTATGGTGCTCTTGAGAAAAGAAAAAGATTTCTCCTTCCTGTGAAGTGTGCCCACTTGGGTTTCTGTGAAGAAACGTAAGTGTGTCTTGAAGCGTAGCGTCTTTGATCATAAGAGGTGTAGGAGTCAAAAAAACAAGCACATTCACCGCAAGGTGAAGTGTGCCCACTTAGTCCCCGAGCCTGGTAGTAGGTGACATAGGCACGTGGTGCCAAGGTCTTAAATGAATAGTGCCCAAAGTCTTTGGAAACTCAATACTGAGATGCACCGGCAGATGCATCGTACTGATGTAGTCTCCGAGCTTGTTGGAAGGCGTAGTATAATCCTTGTAGCAAGGTCTAAGAAAATAATGACCTCTCAACTGTATGTGAGTCAAATTTCACATGTAGCCGAGGAAATCAAGGCTCGAGCTGTGGGCCTCAAGCTATGGTCGGAGAGTGGTCGAAACAGTCCCCGAGTACAGCGTGAGACGCGGTCGACGAATCCCCGAGCACTGGTCGGGTGGTTGAAGGCGCAGTCCCCGAGCGCTGGTTGGGTGGTTGAGGAAGAAGTCCCCGAGCGCTGGTCGGGTGGTCGAGGAGACGCACTGGTCGGGTGGTCGAGGAGTATAACGTGCTTAGTGGTCTGAGACAAGATGTGTTTGGTAGACCAGTCCCCGAGCATGGCTGGAGGCACGGTTCGAGCGGCGAGAGCTCTGCGATGAGCGACGAGAGCTCGGCGACGAGTAGCGAGAGCTCAGCGAGGAGCGGCGACGAGCAACGAGAGCTCGGCAAGGAGCAGCAAGAGCTCGACGACGAGCCATGAGAGCTCGACGATGAGCGGCGAGAGCTCGGTGACGAGCGGCGAGAGCTCGGTGAGAGCTCGGCGACGAGCGACGAGAGCTCGGCGACGAGCGGCGAGAGCTCGGTGATGAGTCCCCGGTGTGGCTAGAGACATGGTTGAGCTATGAGAGCTCGGCGATGAGCCTGACAAGGAGGGACAAGAGCTCGGCGAGGAGTCCTCAGCGTGGCCAGAGACGTGGTCGAGCAGCGAGAGCTTGGCGACGAGCCTGACGAGGAGCGATGAAAACTTAGCGAGAAGTCCCTAGCGTGGCTGGAGACGTGGTCGAGCGGCGAGAGCTCAGCAAGAGCTTGGCGAGAATCGATGAGAGCTCAACGACGAGCAGCGAGAGCTCGGCGAGAGCTCGGCGACGAGTGGCGAGAGCTTGGCGACGAGCGGTGAGAGCTTGGTGATGAGTCCCCGGTGTGGCCGAAGACATGGTCGAGCTGCGAGAGCTCGGTGATGAGCCCGACAAGGAGGAACAAGAGCTCGACAAAGAAGTCCCCAGCGTGGCCGAAGACGTGGTTGAGCGGCGAGAGCTCGGCAAAAGCTCAACGAGGATTGGCGAGAGCTCGACGACGAGCAGCGAGAGCTCGGCGACGAGCGGCGAGAGCTCGGCGATGAGCAGCGAGGGCTCAGTGACGAGCGGCGAGAGCTCGGTGATGAGTCCCCGGTGTGGCCGGAGACATGGTCAAGCTGCGAGAGCTTTGCGATGAGCCTGACGAGGAGGGACGAGGGCTCGGTGAAGATCCTGCAATATATATATGTATAACAATTTAGTTTATTGTAAAGTTATGTCTCGTTATCAGGCAAGTTTGTAATAATGTATTGTTGTGACAATGTAAGCTTGTTTGTGTTTTTTATGGAAAAAAATGTTTAAAGCTTGTATATTGTGTGGAAGATAACTAAGTTAGAACGTATAATTGTTCTGTTTTAGTTGTATCAGTTGATAGACGCATCATCCTGTAGAATCCGTACGGCCCTAGCCGGATCTATGGTCCGAGTACAAGGCACGGAGCCTGTTCACACATAAGAGCACACAGGTCAGACTAGGGAGCGCCCGCCGATCACCCAGAGCGTAGAGAGCGGGTCCCGTGCACGCGTAGTGAGAAGCCGGAGATGGGGCTGGCTCTGAGAACTCGAGAAAGGATGGTACTCTATCAACTGATCTTTTATAAAAATATTAATAGAAAGTGATCTTCAGGTAAGCACGTTAGAGTGGTTAGAAGAAATTGTATTGAATACTAATATTGGAAGTATACTTATCTTTGGATATAAATCTGGTCGGTGGCAATGAAGTTCTCGTAGCGCCCTTCCTTGCGGCGATTATTATTGCGACATGGCAGGTGGTTGAGGCAAGAGGCCGTTGTCATAGTCGGAGCATGTTGGTACTGCTCTCCTACTGCTGAAGCCGCCGAGTCCGTCGTTGTTGAGTTAATTCTCGATATTAATCCTAGCGAGCTCTAGGGCGATGTTAGCGAAGTAGACCGCGAACGAGGGAGATGTCGTTACATGCAGAAAAATCAATATGTATTAGATATTCGAAGAAAAGACTGATCCAATCAACAACGTAGAACGACTCACCCGGTTTTTAGTAGAGAATTAACGAAAAAATTCCCATCTGGCTCGCTTGGGAGTCTGTACGCACACCCCCTACCTGGCGCGCCACTATCGACGAAATGTGGTCGGCAGTCCATCAAGGGGTATGCCCGTGATGGTGATTTGTCGGTAGACAGGTGCGCAAGACACGAACCGCATGGTAACAGGACACAAGACACAAGATTTATACAGGTTCAGGCCGTCAGCATGACGTAAAACCCTACATCTTGTGCTCTGTTATATTGTATTGAGTTATGTGGTGTATGACCTGTCCTCTAGAGGATCCTTGCCCCTCCTTATATACTCCAAAGGGACAAGGTTACAAGCAGAATAGCCTATTTGGTACTATTATAACATCTAGTATATCCTATAATCTTATGATATACGCCTTGATCTTACGGGTTGGGCCACCTCAGACGGTGTGGCCCATGTACCATCATGTGATACCAGGGGTTTATACCCAAACAGCTAGTCCCCGAGCGCCATATGTTCTAATGCGACACGCCGTCTTGACCTTCTCCGAACAGTGAGGCTTGAGTCCTTGACATCTTCGACCAGTCAAAGCGGCATCCGAGCAGTTATTGCAAGCGTTGTTGCCGGAGAAGTAGGTTGTCCGAAGAATGTATGGTGCTCTTGAGAAAAGAAAACGATTTCTTCTTCCTGTGAAGTGTGCCCACTTGGGTTTCTGTGAAGAAACGTAAGTGTGTCTTGAAGCGTAGCGTCTTTGATCATCAGAGGTGTAGGGGTCAAAAAATAAGCACATTCACCGCAATGTGAAGTGTGCCTACTTAGTCCCCAAGCCTGGTAGTAGGGGACGTAGGCACGTGGTGCTAGGGTCTTAAATGAATAGAGCCCAAAGTCTTTGGAAACTCAATACTGAGATGCACCGGTAGGTGCATCGTACTGATGTAGTCCCCAAGCTTGCTGGAAGGCAAAGTATAATCCTTGTACCAAGGTCTAAGAAAATAATGACCTCTCAACTGTATGTGAGTCAAATTTTACATGTAGTCGAGGAAATCAGGTCTCGAGCTGTGGGCCTCAAGGTGTGGTCGGAGAGTGGTCGAAGCAGTCCTCGAGCACAGCGTGAGACGCGGTCGACGAATCCCCGAGCACTGGTCGGGTGGTCGAAGGCGCAGTCCCCGAGCGCTGGTCGGGTGATCGAGGAAGAAGTCCCCAAGCGTTGGTTGGGTGGTCGAGGAGACGCATTGGTCGGGTGGTCGAGGAGTATAACGTGCTCAGTGGTCTGAGACAAGATGTGTTTGGCAGACCAGTCCCCGAGCACGGCTAGAGGCGCAGTTCGAGTGGCGAGGGCTCGGCGACGAGAGCTCGGCGACGAGTAGCAAGAGCTCAGCGAGGAGCGGCGACGAGCAATGAGAGCTCAGCGAGGAGCGGCGAGTGCTCGGCGAGAGCTCGGTGACGAGCCACGAGAGCTCGGCGACAAGCGGCGAGAGCTCGGTGATGAGTCCCCATTGTGGCCAGAGACATGGTCGAGCTGCGAGAGCTCGGCGATGAGCCTAACGAGGAGAGACAAGAGCTCGGCAAGGAGTCCTTAGCGTGGCCGGAGACGTGGTCGAGTAGGGAGAGCTCGACGACGAGCCTGACGAGGAGCGATGAAAGCTCAATGAGAAGTCCCTAGCATGGTCGGAGATGTGGTCGAGCGGTGAGAGCTCGGTGAGATTCGGCGAGAGCTCGACGACGAGCAGCGAGAGCTCGGCAATGAGCGGTGAGAGCTCGGCGAGAGCTCAGCGACGAGCAGCAAGAGCTCGGCGACGAGCGGCGAGAGCTCGGCGAGAGCTTGGCGACGAGCGGCGAGAGCTCGGTGATGAGTCCCCGGTGTGGCCAGAGACATGGTCGAGCTGCGAGAGCTCGGCGATGAGCCTGACAAGGAGGGATGAGAGCTCGGCGAGAAGTCCCCAGCGTGGCCAGAGACGTGGTCGAGCGGCGAGAGCTCGACAAGAGCTCGGCGAGGATCGGCGAGAGCTCGACGACGAGCGGTGAGAGCTCGGCGAGAGCTCGACGACGAGCAGCGAGAGCTCGGCGATGAGCGGCGAGAGCTCGGTGACGAGCAGCAAGGGCTCGGCGACGAGCAGTGAGAGCTCGGTGATGAGTCCCCGGTGTGGCCGGAGACATGGTCGAGCTGCGAGAGTTTGGCGATGAGCCTGACGAGGAGGGACGAGAGCTCGGTGAAGATCCTGCAATATATATATATATATATATATATATATATATATATATATATATATATATATATATATATATATATATATATATATACAGTTTAGTTTATTGTAAAGTTATGCCTCGTCATCAGGCAAGTTTATAATAATGTACTGTTGTGACAATGTAAGCTTGTTTGTGTTTTTGTGGAAAAAACGTTTAAAGCTTGTATATTGTGTGGAAGATAACTAAGTTAGAACGTATAAGTGTTATGTTTTAGTTGTATCAGTTGATATACGCATCATCCTGTAGAATCCGTACGGCCCTAGCTTGATCTGCGGTCCGAGTGCAAGGCGCGGAGCCTGTTCACACATAAGAGCACACAGGTCAGACCAGGGAGCGCCCGCCGACCACCCAGAATGTAGAGAGCGGGTCCCGTACACGCGTAGGGAGAAGCCAGAGATGGGGCTGGCTCCGAGAACTCGAGAAAGGATGGTACTCTATCAATTGGTCTTTTATAAAAATATTAATAGAAAGTGATCTTCAAGTTAGCACATTAGAGTGGTTGGAAGAAATTGTATTAAATACGAATATTGGAAGTATACTTATCTTTGATATAAATCTGGTCGGTGGCAATGAAGTTGTCGTAGCGCCTTTACTTGCGGCGATTATTATTGCGATGTGACAGGTGGTCGAGGCAAGAGGCCGTTGTCATAGTCGAAGCATGGTGGTACTGCTCTCCTGCCGCTGAAGCCGCGGAGTCCGTCGTTGTCGAGTTAATTCTCGATATTAATCCCAGCGAGTTCCAGGGCGATGTTAGCGAAGTAGATCACGAACGAGGGAGATGTCGTTACATGCAGAAAAATCAATCTGTATTAGATATTCGAATAAAAGACTGATCCAATCAACAACGTAGAACGACTTACCCGGTTTTTAGTAGAGAATTAACGGAAAAAATTCTCATCTGGCTCGCCTGGGAGTCTGTACGTACACCCCTACCTAGCGCGCCACTGTCGACGAAATGCGGTCGGCAGTCCATCGAGGGGTATGCCCGTGATGGTGATTTATCGGTAGACAGGTGCGCAAGACACGAACCGGATGGTAACAGGACACAAGACACAAGATTTATACAGGTACAGGCCGTCAGCATGACGTAAAACCCTACATCCTATGCTCTGTTATATTGTATTGAGTTATGTGGTGTATGACCTGTCCTCTAGGGGATCCTTACCCCTCCTTATATACTCCGAAGGGATAAGGTTACAAGCAGAATAGCCTATTTAATACTATTACAATATCTAGTACAACATATAATCTTGTGATGTACATCTTTATCTTACGGGCCGGGCCACCTCAGACGGTGCGGCCCATGTACCATCTTGTGGTACCGGGGGTTTATACCCCCACAGCCTCCACAACGACGGTCGGACCTCCCTCCCCGACCGGCAACTCCCCTTCCCAGCCGGATCTCCTGGAACCTCCCTCCCTGGCCGACAACTCCCCTCCCCGACCGGCAACTCCCCTCCCGGCGGCGCGATCCATGGCCGAGTTCGTCGATGGCCACAAGGAAGAGGATGACACGTGGGTCCCACATGTCATAGACTATTAAAATGAATTTAGGTGACATGTTTTAGGTAGAATTATTGGAGTTGAAAGCAAAATATAGGAAGTATAAAAATAAATAGCTACCTAAACAGACATATAGGGAGTCTGATTTAGGTAGTAGTGTTGGAGTCTTAAAAGCTGGTCCATTGTAAGCCGAAGAGAACATGAGCTACTAGGCCCATCTGGGCTGCTCTAAAAGTTCCTCAAAAGGAAAATGGGCTGCCCTAAAAAAAATCTTTTCATATGGGCTTCCAGCGCTCGCCGCCGACCGCATACTCTGCATCGCGCCGTCGCTGGCAATGCTGGCCGGTCACCGCCTCACGGCTCAATGCAAGGTGGCTCCTCCGGCTCTGAAATTTACTCTTCGAGGGCCCTAGGAGGCGGCGCCGGGGCCGGCGTTGAGCCGAGCAGTTACTGCGGCTAAGCCATTCGACATTTCGACTCGGCGGCGGCGGCGACCCCGACTCTTCCGCCGTCTGCTTTGTCCCGATTGCTGTTGCTTCCTCCCGGTGACTAGATCTTTGCCTAACTAGCTGTCTAGTTCGTTTTTCTCTCTACTGGAGTTTCTGATTATAGATAGGATTGAGCCTTCTAGGTCTAGTTTGCAGTAGTATTTTTTGGTTGTACGGATCCAGTTAATCGCTGTTGTAAACCTTGGGATTTCGCAACACAAAGATTACATGTGAACTTGTGAAATGCAAGAGAAGCTTCTGCATGATAATCTCAAGTCATTGTTAAGTCCTGATTTAAAGCGTTAGCACAAACTACACGTCACACTTTATATGGAAATGGAGATTTCTGTTGTTTAGATGCTATCTACTAAAGATTGGATAAAAGTGTTCTGTACCTTTGCGTCACAATGCTCAATGCTGGCCAGAAGGCCTGAAACAATTATATGTTGGGCTGTTGCCTCATGAAACTTCCCTCACTGGCTAACTTTAATTTTGAGCTGCAGGTGTTTTCAGAAAATTATGCTTTGTTGATAGTGTCAATTTCACTTCATCGGTTGCTGCTGGATTGCGTTTTCCTCTATTCTCTAGTGCAGGGTGGTGGATACTGGGTTTACATGAAGCGAGGGATGGGCGCCTGTTATGGGGCTACTTCCAGCTTCATGATGACAATGTAATGTAAGAACCTCCTACGTTGCTAATTTATTCTCTTACTTTTGTAATGAGCCTTATAATGAATGTATAGCTGTGTTTTGTCTTTTGTGTTCTACTGTGGATTAGTTGTTCCTGTTAGTAACTTACTAGCTTGGAGGAGTGGATTATTTAGCTTTGCCTCACAATTCTCATTGCTAACTAGGAGGCGTGCAACAAATTTGTATTGGCTACATCTGTGGTGAATTTATATGTGCCAATTTTTTATTTCTCCAATCAGTCACTGTCCCTGAGTATGTACTTGTTATGAACTTATAGTGTACCTCTACAACTGTAGATCGAAAGTGTCATTAATTGCCTTGGATCTTTTACCAAAAGCCCTAACCTGTGGATAATTTAAATCGTGCAATTAAATTAAGCGTTGGGATGGCAATGAAGAATGATAGACTATGTTGTGTGTATGTAATGAACATGTTGTGATGGCAATAGCTGAACCAACGGGCTACCTGTAGACCCATGCCCAAATGTGAGGTATGGATTACAGTAGAAGTAGAGTCGCAGCTGCAGTAGTGCATCAATGAACGAAACAAAGCCATCAGCCTGGGTTCTCTTCTCCCACGTTGCGGCCTCCCCAAGCTCTGATTCTTCCAATCTCAATCCCCTCCTCCCACCATTCCAGTCCTCTACAACTGTATCCCTAGTACTTGTATTTTTTCTGTGAAAGTGTTGATTTTGTGTTTGAGCAATAAAATCGATGCAATAGTGTGTGTGTTGTAATGGTATATCTACCTGAACAAAATGCTGGAGTGTACTCTAGCAGTTTAACCACACTGGTAGCTGAAAGAAGGGAGGAATCATTGACACTGACATTCATTAAGACAGTACAGAATACAGGTATATATGAAGCAAGCCTAGTTCTACACTTTTCCAAATAACTTATCCTACTCCATGACAAGCACATCATACATTATTTTATCGACAATTTCATCTCCCTCCTGAGAGACTGCTTATACTGGTCTGGACTGAGGTAAACTGGGCATCATATTCACCAGAGGAAACTTCATTGTCATGCAGCTCATTGATGCTCCTGATGTTCAGATAAGCATCTGGCATCTCTGGAAATGGAGTGTCACCACAAAGATACTGCATGGCAAGCCTCATGCTTGGCCTGCTGACTGGGGATGGGTGTGAGCAAAGAAGCCCAAGTTTCAGTACTAGCTCTGCCTCCTCCATCACATATTCTTCTCCCAACCTAGGATCCATCATGCATACAACCAAATCACGCTGCCAAAACCTGAGCACGAAATCCACCAGGACTTGAGGTTCCCCACGGGAATTCGCCCCAATCAGTCGCCTGCCACATGCGACTTCCAGGATGAATGCACCAAACGCAAACACATCTGTTGCTTTTGTGGCCTTTCCAAGCCTTGCTAATTCCGGGGAGATGTAGCCTCTAGTTCCTGCAACGCATGTTGTATGTGCCTCAACTCCATGGTCGTGCAACCTTGCTAGACCAAAGTCACCTAGTCGTCCATTCATCTCACCATCAAGAAGCACGTTGCTTGCCTTGACATCGCGGTGTATGACAACCTGCTCCCATTCCTCATGCAGATAAAAGAGACTTGACGCCACACCCTTGATGATCTCAAACCTAAGAGCCCAACCCAAGGAAGGCTTCTCCGGGTCGAGGTTGTACAAGTGCTTATCAAGGCTACCATTTGGCATGTACTCGTTGACCAGCAACAATTCACCTTTGCGACGGCAATACCCAAGTAACTGCACAAGGTTACGATGCCGAAGGCGGCCCATACTTACAACCTCTGCAATGAACTCTTTCATCCCTTGCTTTGAGTCATGTGACATGACCTTAACTGCAACCTTCAACTTTGATGATGGAAGCACTCCTTTGTATACCTTTCCAAATCATCCTGTCCCAAGCAATTGTTTGTCCTTAAAGCCATCGGTAGCATGGAATAGGTCCTTGTACTAGAACCGGTGGGGTCCGAACTCGAGTTCCCCAGTCCTCGCGGATCTCCCGGTACCTGTAGCATCTTCTCACGGCTAGGATGATGGGCAAAAGTAGTATTAGGGTCCCAGCTGAACCAAGAAAAATAAAGAAAGTAAAAACAGTGCTTGTCTTTGCAGCTTTAGGGGGGACCGGGTGAAAGGCACCAGCTAATTGTGTTGTGTTTACTCTCGGCAGCTTTGAGTAGTCAAGTGAAGCAGGTTCTCCATTCACCTTGAAGCTGCAGCCGAGAATGAAACAGCCATAGCTGCCCCAGGATGATGATGAGAAGCCGACGTACATGTAATCTAGCAGCACTTGCGAAAGATTGTTAGCAGCAGAGGAAGGGAATGGAGAGATTTGGAATCGGAGGTAGGAGAAGCACAGCGGGGGTCGGGCGGACGAGTTCTTAGTAGTATTGGGGAACGAATGATTCTTTACAATAATCCATACCCCTTCCACAAGAAGGTTCTAGCTTATATACCCAGAAGCACACACGCACACGCAACTCATAACCGGTCACTTGTTCACCCAATCTTGGCCGTAGAAGCGCGAGTTCACCGTCCTGGACCGCGGTTGGCGGGCCGGCCCATCCAAGTCGACCTGCTCTGTTGTCGAACTGGTTGCCGGATCAGGGTCAGCAGGTGGGGTGCTGACATTCCCTCTCCCTTGCGCGCCATGTTGCTTCCATAAGCTGGCGCGGGGAAACTGCTGCCGGAGGAACGCCAAATCCTCCCAAGTAGCCAAGGAAACAGGTAGGTGAGTCCACTGAATAAGACCTTGCTGAATGAATTTCTTACTGCGAGGCACTTGACGCTGCTGGAGAATGCGCTCAGGAATACTCCACTGGACAAATGCCAGCGGCAGTGTAGAGGTAACTGTGTGACGAGCACCCACCGCCTTCTTGAGCTGTGAGACATGAAAGACGGGATGCACTGAAGAAGAAGGCGGAAGCTCCAACCGGTATGCCACTGTGCCCACACGGTCTAGCACCCTGTACGGCCCAAAAAATTTGAAGGCAAGCTTCTGGCTACTGCGGTCAGCAACTGAGGATTGCACATACGGCTGCAATTTCAGGAAGACCCGCCAAAGGGTGTCTAGATCAGCTGGTCTAGCACTCCGGCGGCACCCCTCAGGTCCGGAGTTCGAATCCCAGTGGGAGCGAATTTCCGGCTGAGGGTAAAAAACCTCCCTCGCTGGTCCCGTGTGCCAAAGCACTAGTGTGACGGCCCGTTTCCGGCCTGCGGCGACGGTCTGCGGACCGGCCCAGGTTACGGGGCCCATGGTCAACCGTCCTAGTGTCAGGGCGGGGCCAGGGTTCGGGGGGTTTCTCGGTTCGGGCTACTGAGAAGTTTCTTCTTAAGTGGAATGCCGTGGGGGAGGTCTTTCCCCTGCCGGGCCGAGTTTTAATTTCAGGAAGACCCAAGCGTTGATCTGAAACTGACGCTCAGAACGTCCACCATCTGCATAACGCTTCATGCGTTGCTTGGCACGAAGCAAATGTTGCCGGATGACTTCGGACATCAGTTCACGATCATGCAACCAACTGGCAATATCGGTGACTGGTTGCTCATCAGCTGGGCTAATACCAAAATGGGAAGGAGCATAGCCATAGAGTACCTCAAAAGGCGAACGCCCCAACGCCGAATGCCAACTGGTATTGTACCAAAACTCTGCCAAGTCCAGCCATTGATGCCACTGTCGAGGACTAGTATGAACAAAGCAGCGCAAGAAGGTTTCCAAGCATTGATTGACACGCTCGGTCTGGCCATCGGATTGGGGATGGTAAGCCGTGCTCATGTGAAGCTCCACTTTAGCTAACTTGAACAACTCACGCCACAATGCGCTGGTGAAAATCTTGTCACGGTCAGAAACCAGAGCTGTGGGCATCCCATGAAGCCGATAGACCTGAGATATGAAGAGCTTGGCCATAGTAGCAGCGGTGAAAGGATGACGAAGGCTCAAAAAGTGAGCATACTTGGTAAATAGATCCACTACTACCAGAATACAGTTACGTCCCTCCGACAATGGTAAGCCCTCAACGAAATCCAAAGACACCACCTTCCAGGCACGCTCCGGCACCGGCAGTGGCTGTAGAAGCCCAGGCAACTTACTCCGATCCGGCTTGGCCTGCTGGCACACCAAACATTCAGAGACAAAAGTTTGAATGGCAGCCTTCATACCTGTCCAGGCAAAATGCTTTTTGGCACGACGGTAGGTGACTGGAATGCCACTGTGACCGCCTACCGTGCTGGAATGCATCGCAGTGAGCAGGCGCTTGTGAAGTTCAGCATCATTTCCAATCCACAGGCGCCCCTTATACCGAATCAGACCATCGCGCAATGTATACGGAGGAGAACCAGCGGGATCCATTCGGAGCTTAGCCAACAAGGTTTGTGCAGCCGAATCCACCTCATAAGAATGCTGGACCTCGGACACCCGTTGTGGTTGGCAAACTGTCAAGGCAGCACACTGCACCACTGGGGCTCGTGACAAAGCATCTGCTGCTCCATTGTCAGCGCCTTTGCGATAGACAATCCTGTACTGCAGCCCCAACAACCGAGTGAAAACTTTTTGTTGCCACGGAGTATGAAGACGCTGCTCCTCCAACTGCACAAGGCTCCTATGGTCAGTCAGAATTTGAAACTCAGCCAATTGCAAATAACTGCGCCACTGCTCAACAGCCAACAAGATTGCAATATACTCTTTTTCGTAAGTAGAGAGTCCCTGCAAACGAGCACTCAAGGACTTGCTCAGAAATCCTAATGGATGGCTTTGCTGCATCAGTACAGCCCCAATTCCCGTGCCACTGGCGTCTGTTTCAATTACGAAAGGTTTGGAGAAATCGGGCAACGCTAGTACCGGGGCGGAGGTCAGAGCAGTCTTGAGAGCAGAAAAGGATTGTTCCTGAACGGAGGTCCACACGAACATTGCACCTTTCTTAAGAAGATCAGTGAGAGGTCTGGAAATCATGCCAAAATGACGCACAAAGCGACGGTAGTAGCCGGCCAGTCCCAAAAAACTGCACAACTCCTTAACAGATGTCGGTGCTGGCCAATTCAGCACAGCCTGGACTTTCTCAGGATCAGTGGCGACCCCCTGCTCGGAAATGACATGCCCCAGATAACGTAGCTTGCGCTGAGCAAAGACACACTTGGAAAACTTGACTTGCCATTGGTCACGTTGGAGCAGCTGCAGGACCACTCGCACATGTGTGACGTGCTCCTCTAAGGTACGACTGAAAATCAGTATATCGTAAAAAAAAAACGAGGACACACTTGCGCAATAATGGCCCCAATGTGATGTTCATCGCCTTGAGGAATGTGGCGGAAGCTCCCGTCAAGCCAAACGCCATAACACGAAACTCATAGTGACCTGTGTGTGTCTGGAACACAGTCTTGGGCTCTTCACCCTGCTTCAGGCGTATCTGGTGATACCCCGCTGTCAAATCCAAGCAAGAGAACCAAGATGCACCATGAAGTTCATCGAGCAATTCTTCAATGACGGGCACAGGGTACTTTGCTTTGACTGTAATGGCATTCAATTGACGAAAATCGACACAAAACCTGTATGTGCCATCCTTCTTCTTGACCAGGAGCACTGAAGAAGAAAAGGGGCTCTGGCTTGGCTGCACAGTCCCAGAATTGAGCATTTCAGTAATCTAGCGCTCAATTTCGTCCTTGAGTGCCGGCGGATAACGGTAGGGCCGCACATTGACCGGAGCTGCACCGGCCACCAACGGAATCTCGTGAGCAAAAGCTCGCTCAGGGGGGTACCCTTGGGGAGGCGCAAACACCAACTGAAATTCTTGTAGTAACTGTGCAATAGCCGGAATGGGAGAAGAAGGTGCTGGACTGTCAGTTGTCCTGGCTGTGACCTGAATCACTGATCCTGGAGGAAGAGATGTCAAGTCCCCCTGGAGCAACTTGGACTGCCCCTCAAATGGAATGACCAACCATTTATGCGCCCAATCAACTTGCATCGGACTATGCTGCATCAACCAGTCCATACCCACAATGAGATCATAATGAGCCAATGGAAGAATCTTAGCATCGATACTGAAAGAACATCCCTGTACAGACCATTCGAGCCACTGAAACTGGTGAGTACAGTGCAGAATTTTTTCATCTGCGATCTTCACATCAAGTGGTTTGTGTAGTGGCGACTGCCCTGAGAGCTGGGAACTGAATTCAGTACTCACAAAGGTATGCGAACTCCCCGAATCCAGCGGAATCTTGGCCGAGACACCTTGTACTGAGCCCTGAAACTGAATAGTACTAACTGTGTCGCGCCCATTAAGTGCAGTAAGAGACACAGCTAAACAAGCCTGAGCTTCCGGTGCGTCTTCCGCATCTTGCGCATCAGCAAAACACTCTTCATTATGGCATATATCCCAAAATTCTTGGAGAACATGAAGCTGAATATTCTCATAGCAGCGATGATCCCGTGACCATTTCTCCCCATAGTGGATACACAGACCCCGTGCACGGCGATAATTGCGAAGGGTGTTCAGCCGGTCCTCAACACCACGGCCACGCCTCTCGGGACCTGTAATCGGTACAACCTTGTCACCTTTGTCAGATTTCTCCATTGTGAGGGGAGCCTGTGCTACTGCGTTGCGGATGCCAGTAAACTTGTTTGAAGTAAAGCTGTCCGGGCGCCTACCCTCCCTGCGCCGAGCAGAGTCAGCAGTTCTTCCTGTAATAGCGCCAACACGCAAGCTTCATCAAAAGAACTTGGACGCTGCATATGCACCGCACTGCGAATGTCATCACGAAGCCCATCCAGAAACCTCATAGCAAAGAAAACTGGATCAATGTTACGAGTGTACGCCAACAACTGATCCACCAGCTCAGCAAACGTGTCAATATATTCTTGCACAGTTGATGACTGCTTGATCCGAAAGAGCTTCCGAATCAAGGCTTCATACTGACTTTTGCCGAAGCGATCCATCACCAGCTTGCTGAATTGCGCCCATGACAGGCAACGCCCACGATGATCCAGAGACTGCACCCATCTTGCTGCGGCCCTAGAGAGGTTCATGGTGGCTGCCTTGATCCAGAGATGAGGCTCCACTGAGTACATGTCAAAATAATCTTCGCAATTGCTGAGCCAAAGCTTTGGGTTCTCTCCAGAAAACACCGGGAAGTCGAACTTGGGCAGCTTGCTACTGGGATATCGCTTGCCCAATTGAGAGTGCCGACCGTGCAACCCCTCGACAGCATCACCAAAGAGGATTTCATCAGTGAGTAATTCAGGGTTCGATAGAGAACGATGTATAGGATGAAAAGGCTTGGGAACTAGAGGGATTGTAGGACCAAGCGTACCCTTGACCGGGAGCTGAGTCATGGACTCGGACTCCCGGTGATGTGTGTGGACGCGGGGCCCGACATCAGGGCGATGTCCAGCGGAGGACGTGGGCGCGGTCACCACGGGTTGCGCCAGGATCCCCGCTGGAGTAGCTGGCGCGGCGTCGAGCACCGCACGGCTGACGGACTTGCGCAACGCTGTCATCTCCTCGCGCATCTTCTCGATCGTGCCTTCCTGCTGGCACAGCGTAATGATCTCGTCGCGAAGCTCCTGCACAGACTTGTCGATGGAGGGACACCATTCGTCGAACACCTGGACGACATCCTCCACCCGCCCGAACCGGTCTGAGATCGAACGGTCCATGGCGGAGATCCGACTGCCCAGAGACACCTCCACTGCACCAACACCAACACGGGAGTCGACTCCGTTCACCGCCGCCTTCACCGACTTAATCTCGTCGAGGATAAGCTGGAAGGTGGGATCCATGGCTCTGAGTTGCTTGCGGAACCGAGTGAAATGAGCGTGATCGATCTGGTGCGGCTCCAGCACGACAGGTGGGATGGGAGGGAATTTGCGGGTGGGTTTGGTGGATAGGCTGAGGAATCTGTTGGCTCTAGTACCAAATTGTTAGCAGCAGAGGAAGGGAATGGAGAGATTTGGAATCGGAGGTAGGAGAAGCACAGCGGGGGTCGGGCGGACGAGTTCTTAGTAGTATTGGGGAACGAATGGTTCTTTACAATAATCCATACCCCTTCCACAAGAAGGTTCTAGCTTATATACCCAGAAGCACACACGCACACGCAACTCATAACCGGTCACTTGTTCACCCAGTCTTGGCCGTAGAAGCGCGAGTTCACCGTCCTGGACCGCGGCTGGCGGGCCGGCCTATCCAAGTCGACCTGCTCTGTTGTCGAACTGGTTGCCGGATCAGGGTCAGCAGGTGGGGTGCTGACAAAGATCAATGGTGTGAGATAGCAAAGGGTGCTTGGGCTTTGGTTCTGGGATAGGAGCCAGACTGACGTTGAGTTGCATAAGCCTGTGGTCATAGTCTATCCATACTTGCATCTCCTTGCCACTGGACAGCCGCAGCGGTTGCAAATCAGAGAATGGATCCTCAGTATAGTAGCCTGCTGGAGAGGATCGAGAGGAATTCAAGCTGTTGATGTTGACGCCGACATGGTTGTCGTCTATGTCACCAAACTCTCTGTTGTATCTGATATCTAGCTCAATGTAGACGAGGTGATTTGATGATTTGCCGTTGTCTTTGGGGTCAAGAAGACCGAAGGGGCCATAACTGGTTACATTGGTGAAGCTGGTGTTTGGGGCGATGACAAAGGTAATTCCATCGCGCACACTGCTGTATCCGTATAGGCTGCTTGGGGATTCATCATCATCAGAAGGAAGTATAGCAAAGGCGAAGGTGGCGGAGAAGGAGAAGATAGAGCTGTCGGTGAGGTTACGCATCTGGAACGGAGAAGGATAGAAAGCGTGGCTCTTGGGTTGGACTATACTGGCGTTGGTGGTGCCGAGGCTGAGGATACCATTTTGCAGCATTACAGTCGAACCTTGGAGGTCCCAGCCGGAAGAATCATTGAATCCATTGAACACGAACTCCTCGTTGGCGATGGTGGCGAGGACAAGTGGGAGCAGGAACGGAATGGCAAAGGCCAAGCTCTTGGAGAACATCATTGGACTTTGGACAGCAGCAGCAGAGTACTATGTAAGGCTGGACGAAAAACTCGAAGCTCGTTTGCTCGCTCGGCTCGTGGCTGGCTCGGCTCAGCTCGGCTCGGCTCGTTATGATAACGAGCCGAGCCGAGCCGAGCCAGGATTTTAGCTCGTTAGCTATAACGAGCCAATTCGAGCTGGCTCGTGAGCCAAACGAGCCGTAGTTTTAGAGAAAAAGTCATCATAACTTATATTAGTTTTGTATTACTTCATGTTTTGCACTTCACAAATAGATGATAGGTTAGCTCATATGAATATTTTGTTCGATTTAAAGCTATTGAATATATTATTTTTATATTATTAATATTTTTATGCTTTAAATAAATACAAATATTATATTTTGTATTTTAGCTCGAGCTCGTAACGAGCCGAGCTGGCTTTCTGGCTCGTTAAGGCTCGTTATCTTAACGAGCCAGAACGAGCCGAGCCGATCCGAGCCGAGCTGGCTCGTTAGCCAACCTTAGTACTACGGCGTCCTCTGCAAATATGCTAACCTAGCTTTATTTATGCAGGCGGAATCTTAGCTCTGTTCAAAACTTGCGGGCTTATAATTTGTCTAACAAACAAATGCGCGTTGTAGCTTTGGTGGGCTGTCAATTCAATTTAGGTTTGGTGGTCCTGTCATGGCGTGTGGAAATTCCTGTACTTGCCGCTTGGTCCCACATCTGACTTACGGTCTCATTCTGCACCTGGTAATATTGACGTGCCAGTTTATAGAGCATACTGAATGTCTTAAAAGTACAGTTGGTTGTTTGACTGGTTGTCCTTGAGCATTGACTTGAGATGGACCTATATGATATATACGTCCTTTTTCACAAATATTTACGGTAATATGTATTCCGCCTTGGTCGAAAGGTCATGATTAATTGTGGCCTTAACCGAGACAGTTGCCCTACCCGCCTTGGTTAATCAAATAAAAAACAAAAAAATAAAATAAAATCCATGGACAGGCCCGGCGAGCCCGTCCGCGGGCCTGCCGAGCCCATCCACGCACCGCCGCCGCTGCCGTCATAGCTCATCAGATCCGGCCTCGCCACCGCTGGATCTGGCCTCCCAGCGCTGGAGATGACGAAGAGGTGAAGGAGGACGCCACCGCAGCCCGCCTGCACCGCCTCGCTCGCCACAGGAGGAGCGCCGCCTCGCCTACCGGATCCGCCTCCCTGCCATCAGATCGGGAGTCCCCGCTACCGAATCCGGCCTCGCCGGCCCAAGATCCACCGCCGGAGTGGGGAGGGGCCGCGCCCCCTGCGCCGCCGTCGGAGGAGAGGGGTCACGCCCAACGCGCCGCGCCGCCGCTATAGGGGGCCGCGCCCCCCGCGCCACGCCACGTCACGCCGCGCCGGAGTGGAGAGGGAGATGGAGAAAGAGTGGATAGCCCCCCGCACCGCAACTCGCTCTGGAGGGAGGGATGGAGAGAGAGGAGTGAGAGAGGGATGGAGAGGAGGGATGCGCTGCTGCTCGCGACGGGAGATGCGCCAGGCGCCGCAGGGAGAGAGGGAGCGACGGGATTGAGAGAGGGAGTCACTGAGTGAAACCCTAGTCACCGTATATATACTCAGGGTGATATCGGGCTGGTTTGGGCTTTTTTCTGATTGTTAGTGGGCTTGAGGCGGCCCTTATAAGAGATCCGCTTCCGAAAATAGAGGTATTTTTGGAAGACCCGCCTCGGTTAATAGATATTTTAATCGCCTCGGTGAATAAAAAATGACCGCCTCGATTAATCCAAGCATTAAACAAGGAGGTTTAAGAGCCTGCCCGCCTCTGAGACCTATTTGCAAACGCTGCGCAAAAGATTTTGTGTGGTAGTGTGGATCATCCGAGTAATAGCCTACTGGAGAGGAGCAAACAAGCTGTTGATGTTGATGCCAACATGGTTGTCATCTATGTCATCAAACTCACTGTTGTAAGTTGTAACCGGTATCTATCTCAATGTACACGAGGTGATTTGATGATTTTCCATTGTGGTTGGGGTCAAGAAGACCAAAGGAGCCACAACTAGTTGTTACATTGGTGAAGCTGGTGTTTGGGTCAAGGACAAAGGTAATTCCATCACCCGTACTACTGTATCTGTATCTATATAGGCTCTATGAAGATTCATCGGAAGGAAGGCCAAGGTGGCAGAGAAGGAGAACTAGTGAAATAGTTGATCTAATAGTTAGCTAGCTAATACTTCATAGTTAATAAGTATAGTAATTATTGGCTAGTTTGGTCCAACTAGTGAAATAGTAGTTCGTTGGATATGCAGCTAAGAATTAGCTTAAACATTGGTATAGCTCTTCTCTTCTGAAAAGATGCGCGTGGTGACTGTGGCTTCATGTGGGCTGTCAGTTTAATTAAGTGAAGCCCTACGTAATCGAGCAGAAATTCTTTGGCGCCAGCTGGAAGTCAAGCGTGTAATGTTGACTAATTAGTGTTGTGATGACTTTGGAATGAGTCTATATTGCAACTTCAACCTTATCTTTGACGGCCATTGGGCCACTGGAGGTTTTATTATAATGTTATCTTTGACCAGCAATATATCTGACATTCGAGTTATGGCCGTGGACTGACCAAACGATAGAATGACGGGTTAAGGGCCCATGAGAGGTGAGACCATGGGCCCAAGCAAGAACCGATAAATTCTTGTCAAAGTAAGAAAAAGTCCAATTAACCTCTATAAAACATCGATTGAGTCTGGATTCCTAGCTTAACTGATAAACTAAGGCATTAATCCTTCCCAAAGTAATAAAATTGTGCAAATTAGCCTCTTGAGCCATCTAAAAGATGGTTTTAGAATGATGTGGTGCTGATGAGTAGTGGTTTTAGCTATGTGGTAAATAAGGTTTAGGGATTTCTATTTTTGGAATTATTTAATGTCATGATTAAAATAATTCTAGAAATTCTAGAGTTACTATTTTAGTTACAAGAAAATACTTTGAAGCTCAGGAAAAACCAAGGAAAATATTGGAGATAGATTGAAAGATGAGGAACTCAAATAAATCATTTGGACCTTTTGAAAATATTGTTGGAGGATCCAAATAAAAAGATTAAGCTCAAGGAGGAACAAAAAAGGTTGAAAAAGAATCCTAGAGATATATAGTTGTCTCATAAACGTACATTTTAAAACTTTTGCACACATAAACACTAAGTGCAACCAGCATGAATGCAAAACCCTACCAATTTAATTGAGGAATTAGTAAAACTATTTTTATTCTTACACTAATTTTTTTCTCACTCACTAAATCTTGAAGATACTATATAAAATAATTAAATTATTATTTCGTTAATGTTATGTGTTCACATCCAAAAATAGAAATTTCAGGGTATGACAGATATGATTTTCATGATTTTGTCATAATTTTGGTCATTGAAATTTGTTTCTCCCCTTGGCCTCCATCAATGGAAGCCATCATATTGGGTCCTTAGAAGTGATACATTCTTCTTAGTTCTCCCTTCTTCATCTGTGTCCACAGCGATGCCGAAACTTTCTAGGCAGGACATGCAGAAAAGAGTGACACGCAAACCTAGTGCTATGGTGAGAGGATAGACTAAGGCTGTGTTTGGTTCAACTTCTGAAAAGTGTTCCTGTTGCCAAAAAAGTAGAAAGCCAACCAAATAGGTAGAACTAGAAGCAGTTGCTTTCACGTAGTACAATTTTCATAGCACCTTCGACCCTGAAGTTGGCTTTTAGCTTTTAGTTTTTCCAAATGGGTGGAAATAATACAATTGTTTCAATGGAGACAAAGAGATGAGGGTAGATTTTATAGTTATTTTAACTAAACAACCTACATGCTTTTCACTGCACATAACTCATAGCAGCTTTTTCACAGCTCACAACAGCTTGTTCACGGTCCATAGCTAAACCAAACAGACCCTAAAATGATGTGGTGTGGAGCAAAATGAGAGGAATTGCATGGAGGTCAGAACTGCTAAAGGAAAGGGGGATCATTGATATTCATAAGAGGTAAAACAGTGCAACAATACAACTATATATGAAGCAACACCCGGCCTAGTTCTACTCTTTTCCAAATAACTCATCCTACTGCATGACAATTTCATCTCCCTCCTGAGAGACTGCTTATACTGGTCTGAACCGAGGTATACTGGACATCGTATTCACCAGAGGCAATTTCATTGTCCTGCAGCTCACTGATGCTCCTGATGTTCAGATAAGCATCTGGCATCTCTGGAAATGGAGCGTCACCACATAGATACTGCATGACAAGCCTCATGCTTGGCCTGCTGACTGGGGATGGGTGTGAGCAAAGAAGCCCAAGCTTCAGCACCAGCTCTGCCTCCTCCATCACATATTCATCTCCCAACCTAGGATCCATCATGCATACAACCAAATCACGCTGCCAAAACCTGAGCACGAAATCCACCAGGACTTGAGGATCACCGTGCGAATTCACCCCAATCGGTCGCCTGTGGCAGGCGACCTCCAGGATAAATGCCCCAAATGCAAACACATCTGTTGCTTTCGTTGCCTTTCCAAGCCTTGCTAATTCCGGGGAGATGTAGCCTCTAGTTCTTGCAACACATGTTGTGTGTGCCTCAACACCATGGTCATGTAACCTAGCTAGGCCAAAGTCACCAAGTCGTCCGTTCATCTCACCATCAAGAAGCACGTTGCTTGCATTGACATCTCGGTGTATGACGACCTGCTCCCACTCTTCATGCAGATAAAGGAGACCTGATGCAACACCCCTGATAATCTCAAATCTTTGAGACCAACCCAAGGAAGGCATCTCTAGACTGTACAAGTATTTATCGAGGCTGCCATTTGACATGTACTCATAGACTAGTAGCAGTTCGCCTTTCCGGCGACAATACCCAAGTAATTGCACAAGATTACGATGTGAAGACGGCCCATACTTACAACCTCTGCAATGAACTCTTTCATCCCTTGCTTTGAGTCGTGGAACATGACCTTCACTGCAACCTCCAACTTTGATGATTTAAGACCTCCTTTATATACCTTTCCAAACCCTCCTGCTCCAAGCAACTGCTTGTCTTTGAAGCCATCGGTAGCATGGAATAGATTCTTGTATGAGAACCGATGGGGACCAAATTCGAGCTCCCAGTCCTCTCGTATCTCCCGGTACTTGTAGTATCTTCGCACAGCTATGGTGATGACCATAGTTAGTATCAGCATCCCAGGAACTAAAGTAACTAGGAAATAAAAAGATGGCGATAATCTGCTGAAAGACATCGCAGAGTATCCATCGTTAGGAAATATTTTAATTGTGTTTATTTCCGGTAGTTTGGAGTAGTTAAGTTGGGCATGTTCTCCATTCACCTTGAAGCTACAGCCAAGAACAAAATAACCAAGATTGCCGGACGATGACGATGAGAAACCAACATACATGTGATCCAATAACACTTCCGAGAGATTGATGTTGTGAGATAGCAAAGGGTGCTTGGGCTTTGGCATGGGCATCATACCAAGACTGACGTTAAGCTGCATGAGCCTGTGGTCATAGTCTATCCATCATACTTGCATCTCCTTGCCACTGGACAGCCTCAACGATTGCAAATCAGAGGATGGATCAGGGACAGTGTAGTAGCCTGCCGAAGAGGATCATGAGGAGTTCAAGCTGTTGATGTCGATTCGGACATGGTTGTCATCTATGTCACTGAACTCTCTGTTGTAACTGTGGTATCTATCTCAATGTACACGAGTTGATTTGACAATTTGCTGTTGTCGTAGGGGTCAAGAAGACAAAAGGAGCCTTAACTAGTTGTTACATTGGTGAAGCTGGTTTCTGCGGCGAGGACAAAGGTAATTCCATCCCCTGTACTACTATATCTGTATCTATATATAAGTATATATTATATGGCAGAAGGAGAAGTGGGAGCCATCGCCCGTCGGTGGGGTTACACATTTGGAACGGAGAAGGCCAAGTGGCTTTGAGAGTAGACAGAGTGGTGGTCCGTGTAGAGACTGTCGGTGGCGGTGAGGCTGAGGCGTAATGTAGCTTAGCTTAAACCTTGGTACAGCTAGCTTTTATCTTCTGAGCAGATGCGCGTTGTGACTGGCTTTATGTGGGCTCAGCTCAGTTTAATTAAGTGAAGCGCTACGTCATGGAGTTAAAATTCGTTGGTGCCAGCTGAGAAGTCAAGCGTACAATGTTGACCAGTTAGCGCTATCACTTTGGATGGGTCTTTGATTGCAACTTCAACCTTATTATCTTTGACAGCCATTTTCTTTGACCAGCAATATATCTGACACGTTCCAATTTGGGCCGTGGGCTGACCAAACGATAGAATGATGGGCTGAGGGCCCATAAAACCATGGGCCTGATCAAGACCTGAAAATTTCATGCCAGAGAAACAAAAAGTCAAAGTTTATCTCTCTAGACTATCGATGGAGTCCAGATTTCCTAGCTTAACTGAAACACTAGGCATTAGTCCTTCCCTAAGTAACAAAAACAGTGCAAATTAGCCTCTTGAGCCATCTAAAAGATGGTTTTGCCCTGACATGGTGCTGATGAGTAAAGGTTTTAGCCATGTGGACACATGTTGAGTGGGATGTGATGTGACAACCACTAAGCAAATCTATACCTTTAATAATATCACCTATAAAAGTGCGTTGTGTTTGATATGTGATCCGAACTCACGTCTCTGCTCATACAAGTTAGAACCAACTACAGCAACTAAAACACTCTCTTTTTTAAACTAGAAGATGGCCGCCACGTTGCTGTGAGACTCTGAGAATAAAACTATTGCATATATGAGTTAAATCAGCTACATGTTCTACATCTATTCTTATCAAAATTGGTTGCATTAAAAAGTGTGGAAGTTAGTGGGATAACATGACTATTAGTGGAAGATGATGTAGATAGTTATTAGAAAATGATGGGGATGACTTGTATGTTGAGATATAACTTGTAGTGGGGATTAGCTTTATAAGAGTTATAAGAGATAAGAGATATAGCTCCACTAAGTTTTGTGTAACACCCCTGGGTGTTAAGCATGCATTATCATTCAAAGCATAAGCATTCAACATCATTGCATGATTAGCATTATTTGAATTGTAGCTCTTTCAAATTTAATTTGAAAAACAAATAAATGGGAACCCTAAGTTTGATATAAGTGTTAAAAAGTTGGTGAACTTTTGAGAAGTAGCAATTTTAAATAATCTAGAATAAATCAACTTGATTATTGGAGCAAAATTTTGAATTCAAGTCTTCCTCAAATTCTGTTTTAAAAATATTCTAAGTAAATGAGTTTTTTTGATTTTAAATTAGCTTTAAATCTCAAATTCAAAATCTATTGAGAATTTTGAAAAGTGCTCTATATGAAAGTTGTAGAGAATAAAATTTTGAACAACTTTTATTTTGGGCCAAATTTCTGAAAACCTCTTTTTCATCTCCAAATTCAATTTTGAAACAAAGAATTAAATCTAAAAATATTTTTGTAAAAGAAAAATCGGATTTCGCTTTACTGGGCCGCAGCCTCACATCCCGGCCCATGGCCGAAGCCGGCCTGGCCCGCGCCCGCGTCGTCTCCCTCCCGCCCGCGCGCGCGCCCGCGCGTGGCGTCGTGGCGCCGCGGCAGCGTTCGGCCGCCGCGTGGCCGAACGGCGGCGACGTCGCGCGACACGCGCCCCTGTGGCCCCCGCAGCGTCCGCGCCCGCTTACCCCCCTCCGCGCGCTCATTCTCCTCGCTTGCTCCCTCCATTCTCCCTCGCCCGCCCGCCGCAGCAGCAGCAGAGCTCCGCCTCGCCATCGCCGGCTCCCGAGCTCCGCAACCGCCTTAGCCGCCGCTCCGGCTCACCGCCTCCGCCTCCGTCTTCGCCCTCGCTGCGCCTTTCCGTGGGCATCCGGTGCTCGCCACAGCCCGCTAGGATTCGGTCTCCACCCGCGGTAATGGCTCGCCGGAGTTCCGGCCGAGCTCACCGGAGTGACCCGCTCCGTGGGCCGCACCCCTCCACGCCACTTCTCGTCCACTTCTCAAGCGCACGAGCACCGCACTTGCACCGCGATTCTTGCTGACCTTACCGCGCAGCTCCTCTCGGTCGGAGCTGGCCGGTCGACGGCGTCCCGCGCCGCCGAGCCGCCATGCTCGCCGACGAGCTCGATGCCGAGCTCGTCTGGCCACCCACTAGGCACCACTGGGTTCGCGTCGGTGAGAGGAACACGATGGTGCCCTCCCCGTCGTCGGAGGACTCGCCGGCGGCGAGATCCCGGCGGTCCGCACCGCCTCTGGTCGGCTACGGCTGACGGATGGGCCTGTCTGACCCATGGGTCCCGCCTGTCTGTCTCAGCGTTTCGGTTCCGGGTGTCACAGCGGTGTGCATGTAGCGTTTAAAGCCGGTTTTGATTTTCGGTTTTAAAGAAATTGATTTCCAGAAAATCTGAAAAAGGCTTCCAAAAATTGTATCTCAAGATTTATAGCTCCAAAAATCATGAAACAAATTGTGAAATGTTCCTTTTGAATAGATCTACAGTTTAAAAATATCTCATGTGATTTTTGTGACACTCTACTGTGCAATTTTATTTAATTGTTATATATGCTGTTATCTTAGAAAAAGTGTAGTAAATAAAATAATAGAGGGAAAAATATGATTCTTGTTACATTAGTCTTTATTAGTGATGTACTTTCTAGGAAAAATGCCAGTGAAGCATGTTCTGTGGAAAAATGTTGAAGTGTAGTTCAAATGCTTTTAATTGGTAATATCTGTTATTTTTACTATAGAGCAAAATTTGTATACAACATACATCTGATAATTTTTGTAGTATGTTGGTTTACTGTTAGTAACCTAAGAAAATTGTGAAATCTGTTGTTTGACACTTTTTCTAGTATAAAATAAATTCATGCTCACAATTAGGCTATAGCTTGTTTATTTTGTACAGGCAGTTTTACTTGTGCAATTCTCATGAAAATTTAGTGGTAGGTTAGTTAGGGTAAGAGTAGTCTACTGTAATTTTTGTAGATTTTTATCTACACCAGAGATAGGTGTTGTTGTGTAACCCTAGCTAAATAGGGAATAAAAGATTATTCTTTATGAGAAATTGAGAGAAATAAAATATGTTTGGTGTATCTTTGAAGCATCATGATGCCTTGCTGATGTTATGGATGAGTTAGGTTGGTAAGCTTTGGTAGCTTAGGTTCACTTGTATGTGTAGATGGTAGGCTAACTAATAGAAGGATAAGGTGTATGTTTTAGGTTACATGTTCTTGGATGACGTTGACTAACTTGTAGAAGAAATAATTATATTCAAACTGCTCATTCCATGTGCTCATCTGCATCTCATGTCATCAAAGCACTCCACCGCAATTCGATGCATTCTTCGCATGTTTCCTTATGCACTTGCATCATACAGGATCGCAGGAGGAGTTGCAGGCAGCAGTTCCGGAGGAGCAGGCTTGGACGGATCAGCAGGAACCCCAGGCACAGGAGGTGCCCGAGGAGGAAGAGTCAGGCGAGGAACTGCCAGAGTGCGTCGATCACCACCCTAGTTCGTTCGAAAGAGGCAAGCCCCGGAGCATTTTAAGCCTCCTAAATTTATAAAAAGTTATTCCTTATTACATGAGTTATAGTTATATATTGTTGCACTAAGTTATAGGAGTTGAGTGAAACCGTTGTTGCATTATTACCTTGGCCACCGGATTATCTTTTACCCTGTTAGGTCAGGATCGAGTAAATTGCTTAGCCATGCTTAGACCGGTAGAAGTCGGGTGATTTCCTGTCACCTGCGAGTTATAGGTGGATACCAGGTTATGGTTAGCTATAATTGTGATCATGAAAAGTAACCAAGTGTTGATGGATAAACGGAGACCGGGCGGAGTCTTATAGGGTTTTGGACTATAGTGATTCCGTCTGTGTCAGTTAAGGACCGATCGTTGCTCGTCCCTCTTGTCATGTTGAACGCATGCCTCACATTTAGCTGGCCGAATAAAGTACCTTTCGACCGCGAAGCTAGTGACACTTTTTGAGCCGGAATAAACTCGGGTTGGCAGACTGGTGTGGAAGGGGGGTAACGGGGACGCGAAGAGTGAGCCCAAGGTGCGTCCTGGCAGTCGGGCGGTCCTTGGGTAGTGCGATCCATGATTGTTATCCCGCGGCTTCTCGGAAAGTGTCATTGGTGATCTACGCGACCCTGACGGGGGAAGCATGGTTTGTGTGAGGAATAAATCTCCAGCTGGATAGGAATTCGATTCGAATCGCCGTCGCTCCCGGTTAGTGAGCACTTGACTCGAGCTATGGCATCGTAGTTTTAATGATGGAACACGGATGGTTATGGGGATAATGTTGGAAAGGCCAAACCTGAGATGGTAATCCTTGATGTTAATGGTTAATCAAGTGTTTGTTTTAGTCATAGGTGCTCATTTAGCATGAATAGGTTGTCCTAAAAATGATGCTAAAGACACTTATCCTTAGTCATTCATAACAACTTGTGCTTTTCGCAAAGGAGTCAAGCCAATCCACTATGTAAAGCCTTGCATGCTCCTTGGTGTCATGTTATTTCTAGTTTATGACGGGTAAGTCTAGCTGAGTACATTCTCGTACTCAGGGCGTTGTTCCCATTGTTGTTGCAGATGGTCAGATGTACTACGGGTACTGCTCCAACTGTCTGTATCCGGTGATGGGTGACAACTAGGACCTTGGGCAAGGGTCTTTCTGTTGGTCTTATCTACTGCTTTTGTGGACCATGACTATCGACTGGCACTGTAACTGAACTAAGTGTGTGTGCGCAAAATTATTTGCTTCCGCTACTTTATGTTGAACTATGTTGTAATAACTTTTATTTCCGAACTCCGATGTATCTTACCTTTATGATCAGATTTATGTATCGTGTGAATTGTGGCTGCTAAATCAGTACGATCTTGGTTGTATGTTAGTGGTTTGGAAATCCTTCGTGATTTCACGGAATCTCGGGTTATACGGGCTTAAGTTTGTTAAATTAACCGCCTCGGTGGAAGATTTTCTTACTTAATTTCGTATAATTACGTTGATCCGTTACAGCTGGCATCGGAGCATGGTTTAGCATGCTACTGTTCACATGAGTATTTAAAAATAAAACTGTATTTTCAAATAAGCTTTTGAACTTAAAAGTGTGCCAGTGGTCATATCCTTTATGCCCGATAAAGACTCTAGGTGGCTTAATTAAGTACTAACTTGGGGGTTTGCATCATATTTTAAATTTCGTCGCTCATACGGCGTGCTATGGTATGAGTGTCATTCACTTGAGTGGTAATGTATGGATCCTTTACCTCTACGCCTTGGTAAGTGAGAGTTGTGAGTGCATGGTCGGATACACTGCCGATCTAGGGGAGTGCTTATGTGATACCAAAATACTTACGTGCCCTGCGTATGTTCGTATGAGGGTATCCAAATTGTGGGGAATTCCGTCATGCAGTGACGATGCCGTCAATAGGACGACGATTCGGGTAGTTGTTACCGTTATACTCGTATCTGGGGATGCGTGTAGAGCGAGTAACTTACTTTACTGCTTTCTGCATGTTTTCATACTGTGAGGTTTGGGCTGAAGTGATTTCTTTTCTGCAGGTACATAACAACGCTTTCGAGTAGTACGTGTTAGTTACGTTACAAGAGATCGTTGTATGCCACCGTTTATTCCGTTAGTAGTCATTAGTTTTCTAAGTTTGTGAGGACGTACTGAACGTGCATGCATCATGTGTGCATTTCATTCATGGCACTGTTCCTCCCCTTATAAGTTGATTATCTCATTTCGATAAAAATGCCAACTTAAAAATCTATTCTCACCACGGTAATAAAATTTTTGCTACAGATGGCACGTACCAAGCAGACCGCTCGCAAGTCCACCGGCAGAGCTCCCCGTCATCAGCTTGCTCCGCGCACTCGCCAGCGTCACACTTTTCTTGGAGAGTTTGGGATGCCTACACTCTTGTGGAGAGTGCTCAGCTATGTAGGCTATCATGATGGGATGGAGCCCCGCTACTTTTGGTCAAATGAGCGGTTGGGTGAAGGACTTTTGGTGACTGTGGAAGCAGTAGTTCGTCCCCGAGGTGATGGTTCTGAGTGGACCGGTTGGCGTTTTGAGTCAACTGGCAGGACCCCTGAAGAAGCCGCTGAGAGGGCAGCCTTTGGAATCCTGAGAGATATCATGGATCGCTTTCCTCAGGAGTTGGCAGCAACTATAGTGGGAGTCTTTCCGAGGGGCAACCCCTCCACTGACTCGTGGCAGCAAGCAAGGGGCAGATCTCTGGAGATTAGCGCAGCAGAGGCACAGAACAGTGACAACCCCGCTATGAGTGCCATGTTCGCAGTGATGAGGGCCTTCGATGGAGTGGAAGGTAGTCTGAGACGTGTTTCTAGTGCTCTTGGTCAGGCTCGCGATGACCGCCGTCAGCTTCAGAGAGATCACGACGCCGAGATTGAGAGGCTCACTACTAAGATGGCTCAGTTGACTCGTCAGAGAGATCAGGCCACTCAGAGGACTGTGATTTTTGAGGGAGATGTACGTGCCCTGAGAGAGCAGCTTGGGCAACTGACCACCACCCACAGGAATGCTGAGAGCATGTTGGCTCATGTGCTCCATCAGAGGAATGAAGCCTGGTCCGCAGAGAATGTGTTGAGAGCCAGACAGTTTGAGCTCGAGCAGCGGCTGGCTGATGCCGAAGAGTACAACGATAACTTGCATGAAGAGGTCCATCGGCTGAACAATCAGCTTAACCCTTATGACCTTCCTGGCGCAGCAGAGATGGATTTGGATGCAGACGAAGATCCTGAAGAGCCCGTGGCGCCAGCTGAGGAGCACGACGACGCTGTAGTTGGCGACAACGCCAACGTCTCGGACCTAGATAGCGATCACGATGAGTAGGCTAGTAGTTGTTGCACTAGCTACTAGGTTCCGTTTGCATGATCTTTTGCTTGTTGGCACTTTGGACATGTAATAATGAGTAGAAAGACTAAAGCTTGATGTAAGGTTGGAAAGCTTGGATGTGTTTGTGGCGGTATCCGAACGTCAAAAGTCCAGTATGCCGAACACTCGTCGTACCGTGTATGGTACCGCTGAGGCTGGTGGCAGTGCAGCTGCTAATGATGATCGGGATCCACCACCGCCTCCTCCACCTTACACTACGGAACAGTTTTTCGCCCAATTCCTGGGAAGCCAACGAAACATGGAGAGCATGCAACAGAATATGGAAGCGGCGCTGCGCAGTATCGCAGATAATACCCGTCGGGGGATAAACCCAGGAGGTCACGAAGCAAATCCGTACAGCAGTTTCAAGGACTTCATGGATACTCGTCCACCGATCTTCAAGGAAGCCGCAGAACCTTTAGATGCAGAAGAGTGGATTAATACGATGGAAGATAAGTTTCGTGTCTTAAGAATGACTGAAGTGTTGAAGACTGAGTACGCAGCTCATCAGCTTCAAGGTCCGGCAGGAATGTGGTGGAAGCATCACCGCACCACTTTTCCTCCCCATGCCCATATCTCTTGGAGGGAGTTCACTGAAGCCTTCCGTGGAACATACATTCCACCTGGTCTGACCGAGATGAAGCTTGGGGAATTCCTGGCATTAAATCAAGGCACGAAGACTGTGACTCAATACCTGCATGCCTTTAATAACCTGAGCCGTTATGCTCCGGACATGGTGGATACTGATGCCAAGAAGATCGCTAGTTTCAAGAGAGGCCTGAGTCCCAAGATGATGAAACATGTGGGTACAAACATGAGGACTAGTTTCAATGACTTCGTTAGCGACTGTTTGAAGCAAGAGAAGAACAACCATGTGTATGCTGCTTCCAAGATCCGTAAGAGGGCTTTCGAGTCGGGTTCGTCTCAGTCCAGGACCCCAGTAGCCAACCGCCCAGCTTATCGATCGCCTGCCCCAGGTGCAAGGTTTAGGCCACCGCAAAGGAAGAATCAGAATGCTCAGCCACCCCAGAGGAACCAAAAGCCGTTCAAGATGGCATTGCCTCAAGCAAAGGCAGGACAAGGCAGTTCATCTGGAACTGTGGCTCAGGTGAAGGGACCGTGCTTCAACTGCAACCAACCTGGACACTTTGCAAAGTATTGCCCCTACCCTAAGAAACAGCAAACGCAGTATCAAGCTCGTGTGCACCACACCACTGTGGATGACATCCCTGAGGGAGAACCGGTGACAGCTGGTATGTTTTCTATCAACAATCATCCTGCAGTAGTTTTGTTTGATTCCGGATCATCTCATTCCTTTGTAAGTCAAGCATTCGTTAAGAGACATGAGCAAAAGATAGTTGAATTGGAATGTGCATATAAAATCAGTTCAGCTGGGGCTGATCTGTTGACTAATCAGATTGTTCAGGGAGTAACCCTAAACATATCGAACCGGCAATATAAGCTTAACCTGATAGTCATGCCAGGGTTAGTTTTGGATGTGATCATGGGTATGAACTGGATGAATCAAATGGAAGTTGTAATTGATGTTGGAGGAAGGAGTATCTCTCTTAAGGAACCCAGTGGGGAAGGCACCTTTCGGGTGGTCCTACCTCGGAGGGTAGACCTAGCTAGCACATCTTGTGCGATACAAACTACTCTGCTAGTCCAGATTCCAGTGGTCTGTGAGTTTCCAGATGTGTTTCCAGAGGAGTTACCTGGACTTCCACCAGACCGAGAGGTTGAGTTTGCCATTGAGTTAATTCCAGGAACAGCACCGATTTCAAGAAGGCCTTATCGGATGCCTCCCAATGAGTTAGCAGAATTGAAAAAGCAACTTCAGGATTTGCTAAGGAAAGGGTTGATTCGTCCCAGCTCGTCCGAATGGGGATGCCCCGCTCTGTTTGTGAAAAAGAAGAAGGATAACTCCTTACGCATGTGCGTGGATTATCGGCCACTGAATGCAGTGACAATTAAAAACAAGTATCCTCTTCCTCGGATTGATATCTTGTTTGACCAATTGTCCAAAGCCAAAGTGTTCTCTAAAATAGATCTGAGATCAGGGTACCACCAGATAAAAATTAGGCCGCAAGATGTGCCTAAGACTGCGTTCTCTACCAGATATGGTTTGTACGAGTATCTTGTCATGTCCTTCGGATTGACAAATGCTCCTGCATACTTTATGTACCTAATGAATTCAGTTTTCATGCCCGAGTTGGACAAGTTTGTGATAGTGTTCATTGATGACATACTGATATACTCAGAAAATGAAGAAGAACATGCGGAACACCTCAGGATAGTCTTGACTAGACTCAGAGAACATCGACTGTATGCTAAGTTCAGCAAGTGTGAGTTCTGGCTTAGGACAGTTCCTTTTCTCGGCCACGTGTTGTCTGAAAATGGCATTTCTGTCGACCCCAGTAAGGTACAAGAGGTTATGAACTGGAAGTCACCAATTTTAGTTAACGAAGTTCGCAGTTTCCTTGGTTTAGCCGGTTACTACCGTCGCTTCATACCAGATTTCTCGAAGATTGCCAAACCAATGACAAGCCTATTACAGAAGGATCATAAGTTTGTATGGACAGAGGAGTGCGAAGCAGCCTTCTGTACCTTGCGGAAGTTGTTGACCACTGCTCCTGTTCTGGCCCAACCAGATATAGAAAAGCCGTTTGATGTTTTCTGTGACGCATCCAAGAATGGGTTAGGATGTGTGCTAATGCAAAATGGAAAAGTCGTTGCTTACGCCTCACGGCAATTGAGGAAGCATGAAGTTAACTATCCTACACATGATTTAGAGCTTGCAGCAGTGGTGCATGCTCTAAAGATTTGGAGGCACTACCTGTTAGGTAATGTGTGTAATATCTTCACAGATCATAAGAGTCTCAAATACATCTTTACCCAATCTGAGTTGAACATGCGACAGAGGAGATGGTTAGAGTTGATAAAGGACTATAATCTGAACGTGCACTATCACCCTGGAAAGGCTAATGTAGTAGCAGATGCACTGAGCAGAAAATCCCATGCTATTGATGTGCAACCGTTGTTTGAAGAAGGGTTCAATTTGTTACATCCTGCTGTGTTGCATAATATTCAGATCAGTTGTACTCTGGAAAGCCAGATCATTGATGGTCAGAAAACAGATAAGGGAATCTTTCATATCAAAGAAAGGATGAAGAGAGAACCCACCAAACACTTTCGATTGGATGACCAAGGAGTGTTATGGTTCAAGGATCGCCTGGTAGTACCTAAGGATAGAGAGCTTAAGAACAAGTTGATGGATGAGGCCCATCGTTCTAAGTTATCTATTCACCCCGGAAGTAGTAAAATGTACCAAGATTTGTGACCCTGTTATTGGTGGACTAAGATGAAAAAGGAAATTGCAGCATACGTTGCTCGTTGCGACATGTGTTGTAGAGTTAAAGCTCTTCACATGAGACCTGCAGGACTTCTGCAACCTTTGTCGGTACCCGATTGGAAGTGGGATGATATAAGTATGGACTTTATCACTGGTCTCCCCACCACACAAAAGGGCCATGATTCTATTTGGGTAATAGTAGATCGTCTCACCAAGACAGCTCACTTTCTGCCCGTTAAGACGACATTCCGACCACCTCAATATGCAGAGAAGTACATTGCCGAGATTGTCCGATTGCACGGGATACCAAAAACGATTGTGTCCGATCGTGGTTCACAGTTTACCTCTCACTTTTGGGAACATCTGCATCAAGGTTTGGGTACTAGTTTGATTCGTAGCACGGCTTACCACCCACAGACTGATGGGCAAACAGAAAGAGTTAATGCGGTACTAGAAGATATGCTTAGAGCTTGTGTACTATCATCCAGAGGCTCATGGGAATCCTGGTTACCGTTGACAGAATTCGCTTACAACAACAGTTACCAAGAGAGTATCAAGATGGCACCTTTTGAAGCTTTGTATGGCAGGAAGTGCAGGACACCGTTAAATTGGGTAGAGCCTGGAGAAAGAAGGTTTTATGGAATTGATTTTGTAGATGAGGCAGAGAAAAAGGTCCGTGTTATCCAACAAAACATGCAAGCTGCACAGTCTCGTCAGAAGAGTTATGCAGACAAGAGAAGAAGAACATTGGATTTCCAAGTGGGTGACTATGTCTATTTGAAGGTTACCCCAATGAAGAAGAAACGGTTCGGAATCAAGAAGAAACTGTCTGCAAGATATATAGGACCATACCAGATCGTAGAGAAAAAGGGTCCCGTGGCGTACAAGTTGCAGTTACCAGAAGAGATGAGTTCGATATTTCCCGTTTTTCACGTATCCCAACTGAAGAAGTGTCTGCGTGTTCCAGAGGAGAGGATAGAACCTCAGGGTATTCGGATCAAGACAGACTTGGAGTATCGCGAGCAACCGGTTCGAGTCCTGGATACTAAGGACCGAGTCACTCGAAATAAAGTGGTCACAACCTACAAGATTCAATGGAGCCACCATGATGAGAGCGATGCTTCTTGGGAAACGGGAGAATATCTTCAAACCGCGTATAAAGCTTTTTACGATAAGTGGTTCGTAACTCAAAATCTCGGGACGAGATTCTTATAAGGGGGGAGGGCTGTAACACCCCTGGGTGTTAAGCATGCATTATCATTCAAAGCATAAGCATTCAACATCATTGCATGATTAGCATTATTTGAATTGTAGCTCTTTCAAATTTAATTTGAAAAACAAATAAATGGGAACCCTAAGTTTGATATAAGTGTTAAAAAGTTGGTGAACTTTTGAGAAGTAGCAATTTTAAATAATCTAGAATAAATCAACTTGATTATTGGAGCAAAATTTTGAATTCAAGTCTTCCTCAAATTCTGTTTTAAAAATATTCTAAGTAAATGAGTTTTTTTGATTTTAAATTAGCTTTAAATCTCAAATTCAAAATCTATTGAGAATTTTGAAAAGTGCTCTATATGAAAGTTGTAGAGAATAAAATTTTGAACAACTTTTATTTTGGGCCAAATTTCTGAAAACCTCTTTTTCATCTCCAAATTCAATTTTGAAACAAAGAATTAAATCTGAAAATATTTTTGTAAAAGAAAAATCGGATTTCGCTTTACTGGGCCGCAGCCTCACATCCCGGCCCATGGCCGAAGCCGGCCTGGCCCGCGCCCGCGTCGTCTCCCTCCCGCCCGCGCGCGCGCCCGCGCGTGGCGTCGTGGCGCCGCGGCAGCGTTCGGCCGCCGCGTGGCCGAACGGCGGCGACGTCGCGTGACACGCGCCCCTGTGGCCCCCGCAGCGTCCGCGCCCGCTTACCCCCCTCCGCGCGCTCGTTCTCCTCGCTTGCTCCCTCCATTCTCCCTCGCCCGCCCGCCGCAGCAGCAGCAGAGCTCCGCCTCGCCATCGCCGGCTCCCGAGCTCCGCAACCGCCTTAGCCGCCGCTCCGGCTCACCGCCTCCGCCTCCGTCTTCGCCCTCGCTGCGCCTTTCCGTGGGCATCCGGTGCTCGCCACAGCCCGCTAGGATTCGGTCTCCACCCGCGGTAATGGCTCACCGGAGTTCCGGCCGAGCTCACCGGAGTGACCCGCTCCGTGGGCCGCACCCCTCCACGCCACTTCTCGTCCACTTCTCAAGCGCACGAGCACCGCACTTGCACCGCGATTCTTGCTGACCTTACCGCGCAGCTCCTCTCGGTCGGAGCTGGCCGGTCGACGGCGTCCCGCGCCGCCGAGCCGCCATGCTCGCCGACGAGCTCGATGCCGAGCTCGTCTGGCCACCCACTAGGCACCACTGGGTTCGCGTCGGTGAGAGGAACACGATGGTGCCCTCCCCGTCGTCGGAGGACTCGCCGGCGGCGAGATCCCGGCGGTCCGCACCGCCTCTGGCCGGCTACGGCTGACGGATGGGCCCGTCTGACCCATGGGTCCCGCCTGTCTGTCTCAGCGTTTCGGTTCCGGGTGTCACAGCGGTGTGCACGTAGCGTTTAAAGCCGGTTTTGATTTTCGGTTTTAAAGAAATTGATTTCCAGAAAATCTGAAAAAGGCTTCCAAAAATTGTATCTCAAGATTTATAGCTCCAAAAATCATGAAACAAATTGTGAAATGTTCCTTTTGAATAGATCTACAGTTTAAAAATATCTCATGTGATTTTTGTGACACTCTACTGTGCAATTTTATTTAATTGTTATATATGCTGTTATCTTAGAAAAAGTGTAGTAAATAAAATAATAGAGGGAAAAATATGATTCTTGTTACATTAGTCTTTATTAGTGATGTACTTTCTAGGAAAAATGCCAGTGAAGCATGTTCTGTGGAAAAATGTTGAAGTGTAGTTCAAATGCTTTTAATTGGTAATATCTGTTATTTTTACTATAGAGCAAAATTTGTATACAACATACATCTGATAATTTTTGTAGTATGTTGGTTTACTGTTAGTAACCTAAGAAAATTGTGAAATCTGTTGTTTGACACTTTTTCTAGTATAAAATAAATTCATGCTCACAATTAGGCTATAGCTTGTTTATTTTGTACAGGCAGTTTTACTTGTGCAATTCTCATGAAAATTTAGTGGTAGGTTAGTTAGGGTAAGAGTAGTCTACTGTAATTTTTGTAGATTTTTATCTACACCAGAGATAGGTGTTGTTGTGTAACCCTAGCTAAATAGGGAATAAAAGATTATTCTTTATGAGAAATTGAGAGAAATAAAATATGTTTGGTGTATCTTTGAAGCATCATGATGCCTTGCTGATGTTATGGATGAGTTAGGTTGGTAAGCTTTGGTAGCTTAGGTTCACTTGTATGTGTAGATGGTAGGCTAACTAATAGAAGGATAAGGTGTATGTTTTAGGTTACATGTTCTTGGATGACGTTGACTAACTTGTAGAAGAAATAATTATATTCAAACTGCTCATTCCATGTGCTCATCTGCATCTCATGTCATCAAAGCACTCCACCGCAATTCGATGCATTCTTCGCATGTTTCCTTATGCACTTGCATCATACAGGATCGCAGGAGGAGTTGCAGGCAGCAGTTCTGGAGGAGGAGGCTTGGACGGATCAGCAGGAACCCCAGGCACAGGAGGTGCCCGAGGAGGAAGAGTCAGGCGAGGAACTGCCAGAGTGCGTCGATCACCACCCTAGTTCGTTCGAAAGAGGCAAGCCCCGGAGCATTTTAAGCCTCCTAAATTTATAAAAAGTTATTCCTTATTATATGAGTTATAGTTATATATTGTTGCACTAAGTTATAGGAGTTGAGTGAAACCGTTGTTGCATTATTACCTTGGCCACCGGATTATCTTTTACCCTGTTAGGTCAGGATCGAGTAAATTGCTTAGCCATGCTTAGACCGGTAGAAGTCGGGTGATTTCCTGTCACCTGCGAGTTATAGGTGGATACCAGGTTATGGTTAGCTGTAATTGTGATCATGAAAAGTAACCAAGTGTTGATGGATAAACGGAGACCGGGCGGAGTCTTATAGGGTTTTGGACTATAGTGATTCCGTCTGTGTCAGTTAAGGACCGATCGTTGCTCGTCCCTCTTGTCATGTTGAACGCATGCCTCACATTTAGCTGGCCGAATAAAGTACCTTTCGACCGCGAAGCTAGTGACACTTTTTGAGCCGGGATAAACTCGGGTTGGCAGACTGGTGTGGAAGGGGGGTAACGGGGACGCGAAGAGTGAGCCCAAGGTGCGTCCTGGCAGTCGGGCGGTCCCTGGGTAGTGCGATCCATGATTGTTATCCCGCGGCTTCTCGGAAAGTGTCATTGGTGATCTACGCGACCCTGACGGGGGAAGCATGGTTTGTGTGAGGAATAAATCTCCAGCTGGATAGGAATTCGATTCGAATCGCCGTCGCTCCCGGTTAGTGAGCACTTGACTCGAGCTATGGCATCGTAGTTTTAATGATGGAACACGGATGGTTATGGGGATAATGTTGGAAAGGCCAAACCTGAGATGGTAATCCTTGATGTTAATGGTTAATCAAGTGTTTGTTTTAGTCATAGGTGCTCATTTAGCATGAATAGGTTGTCCTAAAAATGATGCTAAAGACACTTATCCTTAGTCATTCATAACAACTTGTGCTTTTCGCAAAGGAGTCAAGCCAATCCACTATGTAAAGCCTTGCATGCTCCTTGGTGTCATGTTATTTCTAGTTTATGACGGGTAAGTCTAGCTGAGTACATTCTCGTACTCAGGGCGTTGTTCCCATTGTTGTTGCAGATGGTCAGATGTACTACGGGTACTGCTCCAACTGTCTGTATCCGGCGATGGGTGACAACTAGGACCTTGGGCAAGGGTCTTTCTGTTGGTCTTATCTACTGCTTTTGTGGACCATGACTATCGACTGGCACTGTAACTGAACTAAGTGTGTGTGCGCAAAATTATTTGCTTCCGCTACTTTATGTTGAACTATGTTGTAATAACTTTTATTTCCGAACTCCGATGTATCTTACCTTTATGATCAGATTTATGTATCGTGTGAATTGTGGCTGCTAAATCAGTACGATCTTGGTTGTATGTTAGTGGTTTGGAAATCCTTCGTGATTTCACGGAATCTCGGGTTATACGGGCTTAAGTTTGTTAAATTAACCGCCTCGGTGGAAGATTTTCTTACTTAATTTCGTATAATTACGTTGATCCGTTACATTTTGCTTCTCCTCATTCAGAATATATGATGCAGCTTCCATCCAACAACGCACACCCATCAAGGCAGCAACCATTCCGTGTATCTCGTGTTCCCTTTGTTTGTTTGTTTCTTTTTGCTCCATTCTAGGAGAACCATTGTGTATCTCATGTTCCCTCTGTTTCTTTCTTTCTTTCTTTCTGCTCCATTCTATGAGAGCCACCGCTGCATGGATTCCTCGCAAAATATGTTGTCGAAACCACCTACAAGGTGGAAACATGGAAACCAATTTAAGGAATGTATTTTGGTCATCTAAAAAATTTGAAACTTGGCACATCTATAGTGCATACAAATATGTATTCACATGTAAATGTTGAAATCCAAACTTCCATTTGAAAAATTCATATGGAAATGACAAATTTGAGGTTCATGTGCACTAAAAGACAAAATTACTGAATTTCGTCTTTTAGTGCACATGAACCTTATATTTGTTATTTTCGTATGATTTTTTTCTAGTTTGAGTTTGTATCTCAAGTTTTTCGGTTGAGTACATATTTATGTGCACTTTGTATGTACCAAGTTTTAAAAATTTTTGAACAAAAAAATATGTTTTTTGAATTGGTTTCCATGTTTCCACATAGTAGGTAGCTTGCTTCATAGCAAACTGTCCAACTTAATCCAAGGGAGTGCGTGGAGAAGACTTTCGTTTGGTCCACAGACTTGGTCCACTTAGTAGGAAAAGAGAAATCATATAGTGGTGGGCGACCTTTGACTCAGGATGGGGCGACTTTAAAAAGTAAGCTAGCATATTCAGGATAATGAATTCCTATTTAATTTATTAAATTTTGTTGGGTGCACATGACCCCGTTAGTCTGAGCTAGATCCGGCCTGGCTTGCTTGTCCAACTTCCACACACATGGACATGGTCAGCGCTTAAACAGTGTACCACCTGACACTGTGTATATGTATATATATAAATCTAGGCATGGTCAGGATGTCTCACAAGCGCAAGTACATTAGAAGCCATTGCAACACTTCTTAGCCAGGAGCCATCCACACTTTGATGGCCACCATGAAGGCCCATGGCGCGCCATGGCAAGCAGTACCTCTGCTGCTTCTACAGATCTTGGTGTGCTCGCTTCATCCTTCAGCACCAGGTGCGTTAACGTTCACCAGCAGCAACCACACTGCTGTTACCCTGCCAGTCCGGTGTCTGCTGGACCAGGCGTCAGCGCTGCTCCGGCTGAAGATGTCCTTTGCCACCACCAACTACTCAGCCGTTGCCTTCCGGTCATGGAAGCCCGGCACGGACTGCTGCGGCTGGGACGGCATTCGTTGCGGCGAATCCGGCGCCGGCAGCAACCACGTCACCTCCCTTGACCTGGGAGGCCGTGGGCTGGAGAGCAAAGCCATTGATCCTGTGCTCTTTGATCTCACCTCCCTCGAGTACCCAATGTTTTAAATAGCGGGCTAAGGTGTTTAGCGGTATATCTCTAAAACAGCTAATAGCGGAGCTATATCGGGCTATAGCGGGATATAGCGGCTAAATTGTACATGAACACAAATAGCGGCACCCTGCCTCAAAAGGCTATAGCGGGCTATAGCGGCAGCTATAGCGGGAGATTTAAAACTATGCGAGTACCTCAACCTTGCCTACAATGACTTCAACGGGTCACAGCTACCATCCACTGGGTTTGAGCGCCTCACCAAGCTCACCTATCTCAACCTCTCCACTTCCAGCTTTTCTGGCCCGGTCCCAACAGCAAGCATCGCTAACCTCACAAACTTGGCCTCTATTGATCTTTCTACTGATTGCCAAGTAGTTGACCTATACAGTGATGGTTACCTCCTCTTCGTGCACAGAAGCTCACCCTCTGTCCGGCTCACGGAAAAGAGCTTAGAAAACCTAATCCACAACCTTAGCAATTTAAGGGAGCTGCACCTTGGCTTTGTGGACTTGTCGTCAAGCAGCGGAACCGGATGGTGCGATGCCCTAGTCGTATCATGTCCTCAACTCCAGGTGCTTAGCTTACCGCATTGTCGGCTCTCTGGTCCTATCTGTGGCTCGCTTTCTGGCTTGCGTTCACTTTCTGTTATTAACCTAGACTATAATCATTTATCTGGCCCATTCCCACATTCCTTTACCAGCTTAACCAATCTCAGTGTTCTTCAGCTTAGATATAACGATCTTCAAGGATGGATACCTCCTGCAATCTTTCAGCATAAGAAACTTGTGACGATCGATGTTTACGCTAATCTAGAAGTATCTGGTTACTTACCGGATTTCTCAAGGGGTAGTAGTTTGGAGAACCTAAATGTTGGAAGAACAAAATTTTCTGGTATAATACCTGGCTCCATTAGCAACCTCATATCTTTGAGGAAGTTGGGCCTCGGGGCTAGTGGCTTTTCTGGAGAGCTACCCACATCAATTGGTAATTTCAAGTCCTTGAGTGAATTAGAGATTTCCGGAATGGGAGTAGTGGGTCCCATGCCATCCTGGGTTGCAAACCTTACATCTTTGACTTCTCTTCGGTTCTATGAATGTGGCCTGTCGGGGTCAATACCTTCTTCCTTGGGCGATCTGAGGTATTTGATAGAACTAGTGTTGTGCGACTGTGGCTTCTCAGGTGAAATACCATCTCATATCTCAAACCTAACTCAGCTGCAAGTGCTCTTGCTTTATTCGAACAACTTCGTGGGCACGGTGGAGCTCACCTTTCTTACAAACATGCCAGACCTTTTTGCCTTGGATCTCTCTGAGAATAATCTTGTTGTGCTGGATGGAGAATATAATTCTTCATTGGCATCATTTCCCAAACTCTTCCACTTAGATTTAGGGAGATGTAACTTATCTAAATTTCCCGGTTTCTTGAGGCATCAAGATGAAATTGATACCCTCATTCTTTCACATAACGAGATCCATGGGGCTATACCATACTGGGCGTGGGAGACCTGGACTAATCTATACTCTTTCGAGCTCTCAAACAACAAATTTACTAGCATCGGTTATAGCTCTCCTTTTCTCCCACTACAAGTAGAAATATTTGATCTTAGCAACAATATGTTTGAGGGATGCATACCCATACCTCAAGGATCAGAAACAGTGCTTGATTATTCGAATAACATGTTCTCATCTGTGCCTTCTGAATTCAGTTCTCATCTTAGTGATGTTTCCCTCTTCATGGCCTCTGGAAACAACTTTTCTGGAGAAATCCCATTGTCCTTTTGTGACGGATTGAGCATACAACTACTTGATCTCTCTTACAATGGCTTCAATGGATCGGTCCCTTCCTGTTTAATGGAGAATGTCGATGGGCTGGAATCGTTATATTTTAAAGAAAATAAACTTAATGGGGTATTCCCAGACAATATCAAGAAAGGCTGCTCGTTTGTGGCATACTGGCATTAGATTTCAGTGGCAACAGAATTGAAGGGAAGCTTCCCAGATCCCTTCTTGCTTGCAAAAATTTGGAGGTCCTTCACATTGGTAACAATCAAATTAGTGACACTTTTCCATGTTGGATGAGTGAACTCAATGGACTGGAAGTCCTTGTCCTGAAATCCAACAAGTTATCTGGGCAGGTTGCACAATCTCTTGCAGATGGAAAGAGTAACTGTTCGTTTTCAAGTGCAATAATCATTGATCTATCCTCAAACAACTTCTCTGGACCATTGCCCCAAGGCCGATGGTTTCAGGAGTTGAAGTCGATGGCCCTCACAGATGCAAATGCATCATTGATCTTGCAACGCATACTGCCAAATGCTGGAACGGCATATGCATATAAATATTCTGCTGCAGTCACATATAAAGGGCATGAGACCACCTTCGCTAAGATACTGAAAACACTTGTATTCATTGATTTGTCAAATAATGCATTCCATGGTAACATCCCTGAAGCTATTGGGGAACTTCATTTGCTACATGGGCTCAACATTTCACATAACTCCCTTACCGGACCAATTCCACCTCAGCTCGGTCACTTGATTCAGTTGGAGGCTCTAGATCTGTCCTTCAATGAACTTTCTGGGGAGATCCCACAGGAGATAGCATCATTGGATTTCCTCACGACATTGAATTTGTCCAACAACAAGCTGGTGGGAAGCATACCACAGTCACCTCATTTCTTGACCTTCACCAACAGCTCGTTTCTTGGAAATGACGGTTTGTGTGTGTTAGAATTTGTGTCTCTGTTGATTTGGGCTAACCCTAGAAGGGTAGCTATATAGGTAGCCATACATGGGTCTCATGGGCCTAGCCTCATGGGCCTAATATACTCATAATCCAACACCCCCCGCAGTCTGAACTACCGGCACAGCGGAGTTCCAGACTGGACAAGAAATAAGAAATAACACACACAAGCCCCCTATAGACGCAACTAGCCACCGGTGATGTTGAGGCTGGAGCGAAACTCAGTGAAGGTCGTGGACGGGAGGCCTTTGGTGAAGATGTCCGTGAACTGGGAGGTGGTCGGAACATGAAGGACCCGCACCTCGCCGAGAGCGATCTGATCCCGGACAAAGTGTAGGTCGATCTCCACGTGCTTCGTCCGCTGGTATTGGATGGGGTTGGTGGAGAGGTAGACCGCACTGACATTGTCGCAGTAGATCAGCGTGCTCTGGGAGGGCAGAGTGTGGAGCTCGGCGAGGAGCTGCCGGAGCCAGGAGGCCTCAGCCACGCCGTTAGCAACAACGCGGTACTCCACCTCAGCACTGGACCGGGAGACCACCGGCTGGCGCTTAGACGACCAGGATACCAGGTTGCTGCCCAAGAAGACAGCGTAGCCGGAGGTGGATTGCCGGTTGTCCAGACACCCTGCCCAGTCGGCGTCAGTGTAGATGACGAGCTCGGCTGAGGAGGACCGGTGAAGGAGGAGGCCGTAGTCGATCGTGCCCCGGAGGTAGCGGAGGAGGCGCTTGAGAGCAGTTAGGTGTGGCTCCCGGGGATCATGCATGTGGAGACAGATCTGCTGAACGGCATAGGTGATGTCCGGCCGAGTGAAGGTGAGGTACTGAAGGGCGCCAGCAAGACTCCGGTAGGTAGTGGGATCTGACACTAGAGGGCCCTCAGCCTCTGACAACTTGTCCTGAGTATCAACCGGAGTGGAGTAGGGGTTGCAGTCAGTCATCCCGGCCTGCTCCAGGATATCTCGAGTATACTGCCGCTGGTGAAGAAATAACCCGGCAGGATGAGGCTCAACAGTGACCCCAAGGAAATGGTGGAGCACACCCAGATCCTTCATAGCAAACTCCTGTTGAAGAGCGGTAATGATGCGACAGAGAAGTGACTCACTATAGGCTATGAGGACAATGTCATCAACATAGAGCAGCAGGTACGCAGTGTCAGCTCCATGGTGATAGATAAACAGAGATGTATCAGACTTGGCCTCCACAAACCCCAGTGTCAGCAGGAAAGCAGCAAACCGATGGTTCCACGCCCAGGGGGCCTGCTTAAGGCCGTAGAGAGACCTGTTGAGCTGGCAGACCATGTTAGGACGGGAGGAATCAATGAACCCCGCCGACTGACTGCAGTAAACTGTCTCGGTGAGAAGGCCATGCAGAAAGACATTCTTGACGTCCAACTGATGGACGGGCCATGACCGAGCAAGTGCCAGCAAGAGCACGGTGCGGACAGTGGCCGGCTTTACCACCGGGCTGAAGGTCTCATCATAGTCGACTCCGGGCCGCTGAGTGAAGCCCCGGAGAACCCAGCGAGCCTTGTACCGCTTGAGAGTGCCGTCAGCCCGACGTTTGTGGGTCCAGATCCACTTGCTGGTGACGACGTTGGAGCCAGGCGGCCGGGGCACCAGCTCCCATGTCTGGTTGGCGAGGAGCGTGGCGTACTCCTCTTCCATCGTGCGGCGCCAATGAGGATCCAACAAGGCGTCACGGACAGAAGAGGGTACTGGGGAGACTGGCGTGTCGCCGGGCAATGCCGCAAGGGCCTGGGTCGGTAGTGTGCCAGCCGCGTGTCGTGTCACCATCGTGTGAACATGCCGCGGGTGTCGGTGAAGCAGCGGCGGGTGGTAGACCGGCGGTGTGACACGGGCCAGCGGGGACTGCGGTGGTGGTGTCGGTGTCCTTGGCGGAGAGGAAACCTCGAGGGGCGGCGGCGGCCGCGCATGGCGCTGGTACACCTGAACGGCGCAGCGAACCGCGAAGGAGGGGCCGGGGCAGCACTAGAGGACGCCGGTGCCGAAGCCACATCGAGCAGAGAGGCCGGTGCAGCACCGGGGAGCGATGGCTCCAGATTCGGGCCAATCGGAGAGGTCGGGGCTGCGCTGGAGGACGACGAGCCCGGACCCGGCGGGGAGCGGGGACAGGAACCCGGTAAGGAGGTCGGTGACGCAGTACCTGCAGGAGACCACGGAAAAAGGTGGCTGGACCACCGGGTCAGTGGGAAACAGGGAGGAGGGATCCGGAGTAGGAGTGGTGGTGGGTGGGCTGGAGAAGGGGAAGACAGACTCATCAAACACCACATGGCGAGAGATGAGAACCTGTCGGGAGGTAAGATCAAAACACTAGTACCCCTTGTGATCCGGGAAGTACCCAAGAAAAACACAGAGAGTCAAACGGGGGTCTAGCTTATGGGAAGAAGTGGCAGTGGTGTTGGGGTAACACGCTCACCCGAAGACTCGAAGGTGATCGTATCGAGGAGGGGTACCGAAAAGAGCCTGGTGTGGCGTAGGAGCAGGACAGGCAGCAGAAGGAAGACGATTGAGGAGGTAGGTGGAGGTGTGCAGGCCCTCCACCCAGAAGCGAGCAGGGAGAGACGCCTGAAACAGAAGGGTGCGCACGGTGTCGTTGGTGGTGCGAATCATGCGTTCTGCCTTGCCATTCTGTGAAGAGGTATATAGGCAAGACATGCGCAACTGAACACCATGAGAGAGGAAGAAAGCACGAGAGGTGGAGTTATCAAACTCGCGACCATTGTCACACTGGACGGCCTTGATGGTGAGGCCGAACTATGTAGACACCCAAGTGAAGAAATGAAGAAGCGTGGAAAAAGTATCAGACTTCGCACGCAGGGGAAAAGTCCATGAGTAATGAGAGAAATCATCGACCACCACAAGATAGTACTTGTAACCAGAAATACTGATAACAGGAGATGTCCATAGGTCACAATGTATAAGATCAAAAATGCGGGCCGCATGTGAAGAGGAACTATGAAAAGGAAGACGAACATGTCGGCCCAATTGGCACGCATGACACAAATGCTCATCAGGAGCTCGAGTACATAGAAGACCGGAGCTACGACTGAGCTGTATCAGGGCATCACGTCCAGGATGGCCGAGGCGCCAGTGCCAAGTGGTAGAGGAAGTAGAGGCGGCGAAAGCAGCTGACAAAACGGACGGCGAAGAAGATGAAGTAGCCGTCGGAAATCAAAGAGTGTAAAGGGGCCCCGTGCTGTCACATCAGAGCAGAGGACACCGGGAAGCCAAATCCTTTACAGTAAGACCAGAAGAGTCAAATTCCATAGAACAGGAATTGTCAGCTGTAAAACGACGAATAGAAAGAAGGTTGTGAACCATAGAAGGAGCAACAAGAACATCAGGAAGACGAAAGGAACCAAGAGCACCGGCGGTACCCACAGACATGATAGGAAGACATGAACCATTTGCGACCATAATGGACGAAGGAAGAGAAGAATAGGGAGAATGGACAGAAGAAAGTATACCCGGGTCAGGAGTGGTGTGGTAGGTGGAGCACCAGTGAACATGGCCGCCGGCGGACGAGGCTCGCCACTAGGGGCGTGGAAGGGCCACATAGAGATGCGCCCGGACCACGTGTTCTGGAAGGAAGGCCATGGTGTGCCCTGCGGTGCCGTCGGCACATGGTTGCCCCTGCCACGCCCCCCCACCCCCGCTCGGCCCAGAGGGAGGGGGACCAAGGAGAGACATCGGCGGCGGAGCGGACGGGCGCGGGGGAGCAAACGGACATGGCGGTGTAGCAGCAAGGGCTGCCGAGGAAGTCAAGGATCTCGACGCGGAGGTAGGCCCTGGCTGGACACCCTGAGCAAGCTCCTCCATGACAAGGTCGTCACGGACCTGCATGAAGGTGGGGAAGGGGTGCTGGCGGGTGATCCATGTCCGGAGGTGGGCGTAGCGGTCACTGAGCCCGTGGAGGATGTTGAGGACGAGGATGCGATCCTCCACGGGCCAGCCCAGGTCACCGAGGGAGTCGGCCATGGCCTTCATCTTCCGGCAGAACTCGCCCACGGCAAGGTCCCCCTGGATGAAGGTGCGGAAGCTAGCGTCGAGGCACAAAGCCCGGGCCTCGGCATTACCCAGAAACTGGCCCTCGAGCGCCAGCCATGCCTAGCGAGCATCAGACGTGTTGCGAACGAGGTCGTGGAGGTCGAGGGAGATCGTCCCGATGATCCAGGAGAGGACGATGCTATCAAGGCGCAGCCACGAGGGGTCTGAGCCGTGACAGGGGCATTGGCGAGGACGTGATCGTCGAGAGCGTAGCGGTGAAGGGTGAGGAGGACCAGGTCCCGCCAACGAGCGTAGGAGGGGGACTTGGGCTCGAGCACAACCGGGACGAGAAGGCAGATGTTCTGCACGCCCCCGGCCTGGTAGTGGAGCTGGGCCACGAGAGGATCGGCCGGATCGTGCCAGAGGACCGTGGTGGCGGAGGCGCGGTGGCCCGTCAAGCTGGAGGAGGCAGCGCTGATGTCGTGGTGGGTGTGAGGGGCGAGGAGGTGCTCCGCTTCGGTGATCTAGCGAGCTAGAGCATCAGCTGCATCCCGCTCGCGCTCCCAGGCCAGGGCAGCCGCGCGGACACGGGCCTGACCCGCTGCGGCCGCTGCCCGAGCGGAGACAAGCGCGGCGGCGAGGGCGGAGTCGGAGGCGTTGGCGTGGAGCCTGGGCGACGGTGGTGGGGCAGGGAAGACACCCTGTGCCAGACCCCCACCAGCGGGTGGGCCGCTGGCGCGCAGGAGGGCAACCATGGCGGCGTGGAGATTTTCGGCGCCCATGGAGTCGGCTTCCGCGCCCAGGAGGCCAGCCAGAGCTGCCTGGAGAGGTGCCGCTCCAGCATCTGGAGCCGCACGGGAAGGAGCAGAGCCGCCAGCCACCGCCAGGGAGGCGCCCCCAGCCGCCAGGGAGGCATCGTCGGCTCCGACAGCCGGCCCACCGGGGGCCCCCACGGCACCACCGGCGGCAGCAGCAGGTTCCCCCGCCCCGCAGCCGCTGGTCCCGCGCCGGTGGCGAGAGCAGCAGCAGCGTTGGGTTGGGTCAGGGCGGCAGGAGCAGAGCGGGCAGGGGGCGCGACGACATGGGACCATGGAGAGGAAAGAGGGGGAAGTGAGTGTAGGTAGAGGGAGGAGGGGAAGGAGGCCGTCCGGCCATGGCAGGCGGCGGCTGGGCCGGCGCCAGGAGAAGGCCGGTGGCCGGCGGCTGAGCAGGGGAGGGTGGGAAGGAAAGGAAAACCCTAGCTTGATATCATGTTAGAATTTGTGTCTCTATTGATTTGAGCTAACCCTAAAAGGGTAGTTATATAGGTAGCCATACATGGGCCTCATGGGCCTAGTCCTCATGGGCCTAATATACTCATAATCCAACAGTGTGGGACTCCACTGTCTAAAGGTGCATCAACACAACTATGACGACAAGTGTGGTGTCACATCATTCCAAGAAGGAATCTGTAGACGTTGTGCTATTCCTCATTGCTGGACTGGGATTTGGGGCTGGATTCGCTCTTGCAATTGTTGTGGCATGGGCGATCCCAATTAGGAAACGAAGATCTTAAGAAATGCAGGAAGCTCTCCTAGCTATGTATCCAAAGGAAATAAAGTTTTATTGATTGACAATCACTTGCAAATTGGAGCCATCTTGTAATAAGCTGTCATGGCTGATGCTTTTGCGGTTATATACTTTGTCAATCCATCATAATATTGCAAAATGATTCTATTTTGGAGCCAATGTACAGATGCTTATATAGTGATTATGGATTTCTTTGTATGCATCAGGCAACAACCTACATGCTGTTATGAACCAAACGAGCACTACCTTCAACCCACAAAGAGTTTAGGAACCTAAAGCCAATCATATCAACTACCCTAAGCTAATCTAGAAAGTTAAAGGTCACACAAGTATTTTGATTGCTGAAATTTTTATATATATTGAACATGCATATAATTCAATTAATTGTTGATCAAAATTTGTAAAGTTTGGTCTGATATACCTTCATTTATATAAAGAGAGTAATTTGTAAAGGTATTATGGCAGAGTCATGGGACTGTGGTTGAATTTATTGAATTCTTAGGAGAAAAGATCTGGATATGACCTGGTCTGATCAGAGATGATTAGTGATCGTCAATGTGAATTGAGAAGTTTTGTGTTGAGTTTGGTCTGATCCTGAGCTGAGGTATTTTGCCGAAGTCAACAAGGGTGGCCTCCACCTTTTTTTTCTCATTTTCGTAAATAATATTTGTACAGGTATAAGGACATAGGCGCAAAACAAAACCAGATAAGGTGGTGTTTCTGAATAATTTTCAAATAGAGAATACATTTCTTTCCTTACTTTAAAATTTATTTATTCCTGTGTGTTTTCTAGTTTTCCATTAATCTAACTAGAATTTAAAATACTTGATACATACCTTTATGCACAATGTATGTCTGATATATACTAGTAATCACGCCGGTTTGTTGCAACAGGACCAAACATACAACTTGTGGCACCTGGATGATTTGAGATTTGGAAATTTATTCACCGATTGTGTCATAATATCCAATGATACTAGAATCGGACTCCATACCGTTACGGAACGAATTGTGACTCGGAGATTAACTCAATGATTGCGTTGTCTGTTCCAATACATATTGGAATCGACTCCGCCATCGCTAGACAGCAAAGAGTCGTTGACGAGGCCCATGTACTGCCCTGGAAGCAAGACTTTGAGTAAAAAGAATTAAAAATAAACTAAGGAGTCAACATATACCTCAATTCGCAATTAAAAAATTTGGAGAACTATGAATTTTATTTCCATATGAATTGAGAAGAAAACTAAATAAATAAAGAGTCCATATCAAATACAATTAATAAGTAGCTAGACTTTGAGTAAAAGAATTAAAAATAACATTCCAATTTCTAGTTAAAATTGGAAGATCAAGTACCAAAATAAATAGGTAATACATATAAATGTTACTAATTAACAGAAAAAATTCAAAATAATATCAATAAAAGAGTACTATTCAATTTCCAAAAGCAAGCTATCTAAATAAAGAGTCGATAAAATACAATAAACCAACATCTCAATTTTCAGTAGTAGTAATAATGAAAAAAATAGTATTTATATTTATACATGATTGAAAATTAGAAATCTATATCTATATATATAATATTAAGAAACGAATGGATTGTTCCAACCATCTTTTTTTACTTCCCAAAGTGCCCTTGTGCCCTTTGTGTTTCATATGTGACCCAAACTCACGAGTCACGACTATACAAATTAGAACAAATTATGTACAACAATAATATAGTGTCCGATGACAAGAGATATTGGGTTTCGTTGCCATGCACGAGCATGTTTGTGGGTATATATTGCTAATTTTAGGGAAAAAATGAAAAACAATACTTTGATATTGGACTAGAAGCATAATGTATAAATCGGTAATGCTATGCGTCTTACGTCCGACATGAATAAATCATCGGACGCTCCCGCAGGCCCACCACCTCGTTGGTTGCACTTTTACCCCGCCGCTCGCAAGTTTATTAAACTAGCAAATATGCATGTATATGAAAAAACTATTTTGAATGCAATGATAATATTAATTGAATTCTCGATATGTCAATTCATATATATCATCAACATTTTTTAAAATAAAAAATATTATAATAAATTACTTATTTGATCCATAAAATGTTAAAGAAGTTTACAAAATTATACTCGCTCTGTCTCTGAAAGCTTCAATTCCTAGCAAGTTTCAGACAGATTAGTATAGTTGCCAAATGATTATATTACCCTTAATTAATTTGAGTTTCACCATTAAGTTGCACAGTAATAGTTACAACAGGTCCCATCATTTACTGCTCATCCGGCTCCTATCATTTACTACTCTACTCGTACCGCTGCAGCTCTGGCAACTGATTGGTGGAGGGATGCCATAGTAATTAGGATGGGGGACTACGAGGACTATTAAACAGGTTGGTGGACAGTCTAATCTGTAGGAATCGATTTTTTAGTGGACAAATTTTTGCTACAGGAATTGAAGGATAGAGGAAGTATTAATGAGCCACACCAGTCTAAAGTGGGTGCTGATGTCTACAACGTCGATTTATGGTAACGCGATCATGGAGTCACTGTTTGGCTATGGCACCGTGCGGCCGTAAAATTGGCCAGTATGATGATGATTAGTCCACCGATATCAATATATTTAACTCATTTAGGTTATTCTCACCGAAGAGTTTCATTTCGCAGTTTCCAAGACTGCCAAGTCAAAAGTTTCATTTCATTATTTCCAAGATAAGCTGCAATAATTATTGTATGCATGATGTTGTGATCCTATGTGCCATATAAACTATGTAGCCATTTGAAAAAAAATATATCAAAATTAAACATAGTCACTTTGTTAACTACAATATATCGGATGCAGATAAATAATCATATAATATAAATATATTAATTAATCCAATATTCATGAGTGTATACGCATATACTAAAATGATTACATGTAATTTAAAGAGATTATATTTCATACATCTCAAACTCAAGATATATTTGAACGACGTCTGAACAAGTTTCCAAATATGTTTCACCAAATATTACTTCAGCCGACGTACATGCAAGCTTTCACACTGCATGCGGTGCAGGCTAGAAGTATCTGGTTCATTCGCGTATGCGACAGGGGAGAAAATTTCCTGCATGCAAGCTGAGCAGTGAACAAGCATGAACGTACACGTCCCTTCAAGTAATACTCCGATACGTACGCGTGAACAGCGGAGCCAGAAAGGAAAGCAGAAACTACTACTCCGATACTTACGCGCGTGAACAGCGGCGCAGGAAAGGAAAGCAGAAGACGCGCGTGACGCAGCACGTACATGTACATGCAGGAGTCCATGCTCAAAACGATGCTTCGAATATGAAGGGCTTGTTTAGTTACCCGACTCGGCGGTGGCTGATTCGGTACAGTGCCACCCGAGCACTGTAGCACTTTTGTTATTTTTTAATAATTGTCTAAATCTTGATTAATTAGGCTCTAAATGTTTGTCTCGCAAAGTACAACAAAACTGTGCAATTAGTTTTTGATTTCATCTACATTTAGTACTCCATATATGTGCCGGCATTTTGATGTGATGGAGAATCTTCTTTTTGCATAGTGGAATTTAGGGTGAATTCTGGAATCTAAACAAGGCCGAAAGTGAGTTCGGCACGTATGTGTACTCCTCACGTACATGTACATGCAAGAGTCCATGTTCAAAACAATGCTTCCAATACAGAGGAAGGAGAAAGTACTATATTTATACATGATGTAAGATCTCGGATAATGGAAGGCTTATATGACACGGTGTATAGATCGAATGGTTATCAATGAGTTAGAGTAAGATCTTGAACGACGAAAGGCTCAAATTAAACGGTGTCAAGATCGAACGGTTATGAAAGAGGGATAGCCCCCTACAAATTATTCGCTCTTTTATAGTGTGAAAAATCACCCATCCTTATCCCTTCTGCTTCCTCTCTTGTAGCAGCGCCTTGCAGCTGCCCCGTCCTGGACGCGGACATGCACTCCCCTCGCTGTTGCCACGCGCCCCATCTACTGCCGCTCCCTCCCCCTCTTGTCACGCGTGCTGGTGCTGGTGGGGCTCGCTACGCCCGTCGCGTGCGCCGCCCGCCTGGCCGACCCAAGTCCGGTGCTGGTGGCGGTGGTGCTCACGCGTCGCCGACTCCCACCCCGACGGCCAAAATTGACTGGCACAAGCTCACCGTCGCTTATGTTGCAAATATATGTTTCGAGTGTTTTAGACATTTTAGAGGTATGTTGAAGTTGTTTCATATAGATGTTGCACATGTTTCATATGTTGCAAGTGTTTCAGAGACATGTTGCGAGAGTTTATTTAAAATGTTTCATCAATTTCATATTTATGTTGCAAGCGTTTTGATCTGGATGTTGTATATGTTTGACATATGTTGCAATAGTATGCTCCAAATGTTTCATTTGCTCCAGTCTTCCTTTACAACAAGGATTTTCATGTTGCAAGTTGTAAGTGTTATATCTAGATGTTGCATATGTTTTCACACATATATTGCAAGTGTATGTTTCAGATGTTTTATCTATTTTAAACATATGTTGCATTCAAGTGTTTCATGTTGCACGTGTTTTATGCTGTTCGAAGAGTCAGGGGCGCGGGAGAGTGATGGTGGCACGGTGCGGGTGTTGGGGAATGGGGCGTGCTAGGGGCTGGCGGTTGGGGGTACGATGGGGTGGGGTGCACCTACGGGGCAAAGGTGAATGGATAGGGGCAGGTTGCGCGGATGGGGCCGGGTCAAATCTAGGCGGACGGGACGGGGTGCGAGGATGGAGCCGGGTCGAATCGAGGCGGACGGGGCGGATTGCGAGCGAGTCGTACGGGCGATGATGACGCAATGCGCATGCGGGCAGGGCGAATTAGCGGACGGGGGCACGCTGTATAGGAGCGCGTGGGAAACGACAATTCGACGGAATCATATCCCGACGTCCAAGCGCCAGCATGTCCCATAAATAAAGATTCTTGAAAACTATGGCTCATATATACTAGATTTGAATTAACGTGCTGTTTGCTTCGTTTCTCAGTAACGTAAATGGAAACAAAATCAATTCAAATGGTATGTGTGGCGGTAACACTGGCACCTTTAATTTGTTTACATTTGCGTTACAGTGCTGAAACCAAACAGCACGGAAGGTCGTATCAAACATATTTTATATAAATAATTACAAAATAATAACGGCTACCTCCACCTTAATTAAAATATTTAGAGGATTCTAGCTATTCATCTGGATAAATGCTTAGCAAAGCGCAGAGATAGAATTATATAGGGCAACCTACCTGCGGTTATTATAGCCGACGGGAGCGAATACAAAGTGTCATCGGCAGGTGTGAGTATGGGTACCCGCGGTGGGTACTCTAAAGAGATACTCTGAATTTTTAGAGTATGAATATAAAGTAAAAACTGTTGCACTGGGTACTCTAAAACGATACTCTATCCTTTCTCTCACTCTATATTTAGAGTGGTACAATGCTTACTCTATAGTGGACAGTGGTGGGCCCCACTAGCTAAACAAAAGAAAAAAAATACTATTACTCACAAACAAAAAATCCAAATTAAATTTCGATTGCACCATTAAATTCGTCTCAATAAATCTTTTAAAACTAGATCACACATTGATATATTTAGATAAAGTGATAAGTGAGTCCCACAGTAGATAGAGTGGATAGAGGATGATATAGAGGATGGATGGATGCAGGAGAATTGAGTATAGAGGAGAGAATCTTGCTGACTAGGACGTATAGAGGATGAATATAAAGGTGCATGAGTGCGGATAGCCTAAGGGCTTCCCCAACGCACGTACGTGGCGTGCAGCCCCAAACACCAAGCTGGCACTCCATGTCCACGTCTTCACTGATGGTAGTCCCGCAGTCTGCCAGAGCCTCCTGCAGAAGAGGCGTTGGCTCCATCTGACGAAAAGCGAAGGCAGCTGCTGAAACGGGCGTTGTGGCGATGGAGCAGTGCTTCCTCCCTCTGGACCACTCTGACACACGTTCTACTAGCCACAATAAAGTGGAGTACTCTCTGGTCCACACGTTTTGGACCACAGTCTACCTATACAGCCTGCGTTGTTGATTTTAGGCCTCGTTTAGATCCCAAATTTGGGATCCAAACTTTGCATAGTAAATGTCCCGTCACACTGTAGCAATTTTATTTTTATTTGGTAATAATTATCTAAATATTGATTAATTAGGCTTAAAATATTCGTCTCGCAAAGTACAATAAAACTGTGCAATTAGTTTTTGATTTCATCTACATTTAGTACTCCATATATGTGCCAACATTTTAATGTGACAGTGAATCTTCTTTTTGCATAGTGAATTTTAGGGTGGAATTTGAGATCTAAACAAGGCCTTAGTAGCTCAACCGATGTGGCCACCTTTTTTATCCCGAGGCATACAGAACCTACTGCCTGCTGAAGAAGCCCTAATAAGCCGCGGGCCTTCCCGAATGGAGAACCGGTCCACGTCACCCGATTTTTTTTCGGCCGTCGGATCTACGATCGTGTGACCATGGATGTTTAGAGCGGACTCCGCCTATACGACGCCTCCACCGTGGCTGCCCAGGAAGGCATGGTCGGCTCCGTCCCTATCCAGAGTGCTTCCTTTTGTGCATGCAGTCTCTCTCTTCTTCTCTCCAGATCTAGAGACCGGGCTCTTGGCCTCCTCCGACGCGGTGCCGCCGGGCTCCGGCGGTCGCCGCAGCCGCGGACTGGCGAGCGCTCACGGTGAGCCCTCCACGCGCCCTCATCCCCCGCCGCGCGTGTGTCTCTCTCTCCCTGCCAATGCAGTGCCAGCTCTCCGGTGCGGCCGCTTTCCTCCTCCTCCTCCCCCACGCGTCGCACGAGCGGTGCGGCGGCCACCACCACCAGGCCTTGTGCGGACACCGGCCCTGTGTCAGCCCTGGCCGTCGTCGTCCCTGGCCATGGCGCGGCAGCGGCGGTTGTCACCGGCGGCTGCCGGCACGGGTGCACCCCCCCCCCCCCCCCGCGGCGCGGCCTGGTCCCGGCTGCTCTGCTGTTCCTCGCGTCGTCCTCTCCCCGGTTTGGTTGCCCCCCCTCCCCGTTTCTCTCGCTTCTTACCTCTCCCTCCGGATCTCCCCCTCCTAGCACTCGCAGAGGCTCGCTTCCCTTCGCTGTGGACGGCGATCTATATGCAGATGAATTGTTTGCCTGTGGTCCACGAAACCCTATCCTATCTGTCCTCAGCTTCTCGATATGGTTTCTGAGGATAGAAGCACATACAGCGTCTCCGGCAATCTCAGGCACTCTTGCATGAATTTTCAGAGGCTGTGAGATTTGGAGGGGGTGAATTTTTGTTACTACCACACTTTTGTTTGCGTTCTGTAGGGTGTGGCCTGCTCGGTTCAACTGGATCTTCAGAGCAGAAAATTATTGCGCCATATATCTGAGCATGTGACCATGTCAATGATACTTTTCCCCTTGATTTCTTACTGTGCATCCCTGGTGATTTCTGGTTTATTGTTTGGATCTTGGTCACTTGCAATGATGAGTGCACTTTTGTCTTGTGTTATATTTTAATTTGAGGGAATGGGCTGCTGGCGTGATGATTACATCATATATATTCTGTTTAGTGTTTGATGCAATGTTCATGGCCTATCTTTGAATGTTAGATTTTGCAGAGCACTTGCACCTTATTACCTCCTTTTGAGCCTCTGATACTACTCAAGTCGGTCTCATGGATTACCTTTATTTATTTTCTATCTCTCTGTTACATAGTTACATAGTTCTGTATTTGTCAATCTTTGGAGCTTTCCTGGTACACACTCAAAAGTCTGAAACCTGCATTTATAGATGAATATCATGTCCACAGCACGCTACTACTATACACAATGTTCTACCTTTTTTTACATCTGATTCACATGTAGTAACAGGTTGAGCCCTTCATGTTTTTGACAGTGGCCATGCAGAAATCAGCAGAATGCAGGTGCCTACCTACAGATCTTTCATCTGAATAGTAATAGTTTCTTTATGTTCATACATGTATACAGCTGTTGCGGTGGAAAAAACATAAACTAAATGCTGGAATTGTGTCAAGCTGCAACCTGCAAAGTTTTAACCATACATATTTTCATGTGTGTGCCCGCTATATTCATGTGGAGATGACATTGTCCTTGGAGATGACATTTCATTCATATTTTCATGTGTGTACCCGCTATATTCAGAACCCTAAAGGTTCACAGGTTTAAGATTAGATGGACCCACGGAAGTTCAGTGCATGGATAGGTGAACCTCCAAATGGTTGTTATTCTCAAGCTAATTGCTCCTTTATGAATATAGTTTTCTTTTTACCTGACATCATGGTGTTACTGATTTGAATCCAGCAGGTCGGCATGTACTTCCTTCTTTGATTTGCATTACTTTATGTACTGTACACTTTCCTTTCAGCCAATGTCATCGTCATCCGCATACCTTTACTTTCATTACAAACAATTTCGCTTCATTGTACCCAAGCGGTTAATTTCATTGCCTGTGGTTTTTCCCTTTGCAGGCTATGCGAACATTTAAACATGATTTGGTGCTGACAGTTCCTGGTTATATGTTGAGGCTATGGGCATTGCAAACTTTGCAACTTACTGAATGTAAGTAGTCCTGAAGACTACCTAAATGTCAGCCAATAGTTATCTAATCTATTGATTGCATGCGTCTTTAAAATATTGTTGGAATTAATCAAACTGTGTTTTGCTTACTTATTGTAATCATCTATAGTGAGGGGGAAAAGCCTCTCTATCCAGAGACTGATTTTGACTGTCATCTTACCCTTTTTTTACCATATTTGTTTTCACGTTCTTCACTTCATTTATTTTTAAAAACCATCATAGTTACCGTTACCTGTTGAAAACTAGCTTTACATCTATTTGTATGTGACACACTTATTTTACAGAAGCCTCATGAGTACGAACTACTGACAGCTAAAGTTTTAGCATCAATCTTATATGTTTGTTTCTGTGCTCTCAAGCTATAGTGACATCGTTGCATTGTGGTTACTTAGTAGGTTAGTTGATACGTGGTTTCGTCTGTAAATTCTTTGATGCGAGCATTACAAAGCTGAAGTCCAAACCTTATTATTTCCTTATGCTACTGAAAATATTCAATAGAAAGAGCGAGCAAGGAGCGCTTCGAGGGCTTTATACCAGGGGTGTGGCATTTCACCTTGTTCATAGCAATTTACTACAACAAATAGTATTGTGACAATGTCAGCCTACATAGAGGCAGCTGGTGAGAACTTCTTCTATTTCCTTCAATGATCTATAAACAACTCCGTTTACTGTAGCTTCCACTGATCTGTAAACTGAATGAAAAATCATTTAACTGTTTACAGATCAGTCCAAAATCACCGCCGTTTCTTTCAAGTTCTGACATGTTTCTTTTTGTTTATCTTTAGGCTGAAAACATTTCCATACTACCTACATCAGCAGGTGGGTGCTTATGATAAGTATTGCTTCCTGAGCACAATAACCTCATGGAAGTACCTACAGCTCAGGCACAAAAAATGGAAGCCTATGCTATCATCATATGTTTGACTATGCACTTTTACATTTTTATACAGATGTTAAAAGATTTTCAACATAGATACTATTTTTATGGTGTAAAACCTTCATTGTACAGATGATGTCCTCCCTTGAAACATATCTAGAGTAGGTACCACTCATCAGTTGTTAAACATTGTACCAATGCCATTTATCATCCTGTAATAAATGTGTGCTACGCTAATCGAATTCGAGTTTCACTCTTTCATCCCAGATTTGTATGAACAATTGTATCACGCTATCTATCATTGTCACCCAACATTTTTAGGCCAAATTAAGTCGACGCGCGCATTGTACTAGTAAAATTCTACTCGTGGGTCACATGTGGGTACATCGCTTTATCCGTTGAAGGTTTTCTTTTGCTTTTTTTTTGAACCACCAGCGGCATGGGGAGACGTCGGGCGGTGCAATGGGCGAGCGCGGGCTATTTTTACAGCCCGAGGGTTGGAAGCCAACCATAAAAAAAATTGTAGTCTCTTCGTTCCAAATTATAAGTTACTTTAACTTTTTTGATACATATATTTTGCGATGCATCTAGATATAATAATATATCTAGATATATAGAAAAATAGATGAACCAAAAAAGTCAAAGAGACTTATAATTTGGAACCGAGGGAGTATGGTTTTAGCGTTCGTTTAGATTGCCTCTAAATTTTAGAGTTCTAAAGTCTTTAGAGCATTTTAGTTCACTTTTAAGCTCTCACTGCTACAAAAATGATTCTACGAGGCATTGATGCACTACCCAAACATTAATGCAAGCGGTCACAAAATGCAACCGTCTCTTAAAATGTGCAACGATTAACGGAGGCGGTCGTTTTATTTACAGAGGCGGTCACATTACTCGTCTCGCAAAATCGATTTATGGAGGCAGACGATTTATTTACGTAGGTGGTCAAAAAATGTCCGCCTCAGAAAATGGATCTACAGAGGTAGTCAAAAATATCTGCATCGATAAATCATTTACGAAGGCAGACATTTATAAGGCGCCTGCCTCCAAAAATCAGGCCCAACCCGCTAACAAACAAGAGCTCACTACTTGCCTCGACTATATAATGAAAACCTAAACCTAACCCACTACCATCCTCTCTCTCTCCCTTATCCGGGCCGCTTCTCTCATCTCTCCAGGCGATGCATCTCTCTTCTCTCCCTCTCTCCTCTCGTGCCAGGTGGTGCAGGCCCCGGTAGCAGGGGCCCATGCACGCCGGCGGCGGGTGGCCGCGCCCGCCCCTGCAGCGGGTAGCTGCGTCGGCCCGCCCCTCTAAAGAGTACCCTCCGGCGGTGGGGGCTTTGAGTCCCAGCGGCGGGTGGCAGATCTGACGTGGATGGACGGCAAGCAGGCAGATCCGATGGCAGCGGCATTCCCCTCAACCCACGCAGGAGCGACCGATGTCGGCATCACGCTCCGAGGCTGGCTAGAGGTGCTGCTGGATGTGCGACTAAGCTAGATCTCCGACGTCACTGGATCCGGCGAGTGGTGCAACGGCGCCATCTCCTCCGCGCTCGAGGGTCAAACTCCCTCCTCCCGACGGCACTTGCGGTCAGCTGCGGCTCCACATCAACGCTTGCGACACCTATATCCGGCAATGGCGCACGCACAGGGCCACACCGACAACGGATCTGGCGAGCGTGGGCCTCTTAGGGATGGGGCACACGTGCTGGCCGACAGCGTCGCCCTGGTGGATCCGGCGAGTGGCGACAGCGCGTCGATGGGCTTGGCGGGCCCTATGGATGGGCTCAGCGGGCCAATCGATGGGCTTGCCTTTTTTGTTACTTTTTTAAGTCATTAATGCAGGCGGGCATAGGGTTGATCCTGGTTTACCCAGACAATTTGGTGGGTTGTCCGCCTTCGAAAACGTTTTTGCCCGCCTCCAATAAAAATACTGTAGTAGTGTCTAAAGCTCTAATGTGAGGTGAACTAAAGTTTAGAGCTAATTTTAGACCACTTGTTTGGAGCTTTACCTCTAAAGTTTAGAGGAGGAAATCCAAATAGGCCCTTAGTTGGGCCGACCTGACCCCGACCCAGCCCAACTGATGTTCGATGATCAGGACTAGGAAAGTTCATTTGTAGTGTGAAGAATAGTAGTGCTTAAGGCAGCTGACTCGGTGTGGCATGGCAGGCTATATATCAGTGGATCTTGGTCCCAACTCAAATCAACCAGGAACGAAGCAGAAGGTCTTCATTTCTAGAGGCCCTTGCACAGTATGGGTGTGGAAACCACCTATACAAATCTGTTCTAACCACCATGTACAAATAGTTTTGGCAGTCCCAAAAAAAAGTTTTGGCAGTAGTGAGGGTAAACGGCGATTCCTTTAAGCCAAGAAATTAAGTGGAAGGAGATAGCTATATAAAGTTAATGCTGATGAATGAATACATTGCAATTGGGCGCCTATGGAGAGTACAATAAAATGCATGGTATGTTGATGTAAAATGACTTAAATGTTACAGTTAAAAAACGCTAGCTGCTCGAGATATTTCGGTCGACCACCTTCCCACTTTTATACATTGGATCTGAACTTTGTATTACAAGTTTTTGTCAGACATGCACACATTGAATGCCATATCAACAAACTAGACAACATTAAAAAAATGAATGTTCACCTTTGTAATGGATGTGAAGTCATCTTCCTCTCGAGAGGTCAATATACGTTGTGCTGAAACTTGTGGATGATGGTGGTGATGGAGACGCAAAATAATTGGGACCACTATCCTGCCCTCCATTGCTTGTTATCTCCACCAATGTTTGCTCTGAAAACATTGCACTGCCATCAAGGTATTGGATGACTTGCCGCATGTTGGGTCTTGCACTGGGCGAAGGATGAGAGCATCAGTGGCGGATGCAGAACACAATTGAAGTGGGGCTGATCTCTTCTTTTTCCTCTTCTCTCTCCATTTTTCTTCTTTCCTCCACCTCTTCTTCTCCCTCACCCTCCCCATACCTCCATTATTGCACCAGCTGTAGGGGGGCTAGAGCCCCCTAGCCCCCCTGTAGATCCGCCCCTGGAGATCATAGCAACCCTAGCTTCAGAGCTAGGGTTGCCTCATCGACATTGTAGTTGTTAAGAAGCCTCGTGTCGACAACACTAAGGAGTGATCCTTTCTGCCAATGCTCAAGCACCCAATCTACTAGCATGAAGGGGGCTTCGTCTTGTCCATCCTGCTGTGTAATGCCTCTTCGCCCACAAGTCACCTCTAGCAGAAACACACCAAAGGCAAAGACATCGATGAGCGTGGATGCTCGACCCATGCATGTCAGCTCGAGAGCTATGTACCCCATGCTTCCAATCACATGTGTGGTTTGTAGGTCGGTGCCATGATCATACAATCTTGCTAGGCCAAAGTCACCGAGACGCCCGTTCATCTCATTGTCGAGAAGCACATTGCTTGCCTTGATATCATGGTGGATGACAACTTGTTCCCAGCCTTCATGGAGGTAGAGTAGGCCAGATGCAACACCTTGGATGATGCGGAATCTTTGAGCCCAATCCAAAGTTTGTACTGTATTTCCATGCAAGTATTTGTCTAGGCTACCATTCAGCATATAGTCATAGACTAGATGAAGCTCTCCTTTGCGACGACAGTAACCAAGTAGTTGCACAATGTTCTTGTGGCGTAGGCTGCCCATACTAACAATTTCAGCTATGAACTCTCTCATGCCTTGCCTTGACTCATGTGACACCCTCTTTACCACAACCTCAGACTCCGATGCAAAGCACTCCCTTGTACACCCTCCCAAAACCTCCTATAACCTCCTATTCCAAGTAAATGCTGGTTCTTGAACCCTTCTGTCGCATGGAACAAGTCCTTGTATGTGAATCGGTGTGGCCCAAACTCGACCTCCCAATCTTCGCGTAGCTCCGCATACCTGATTTTCCTGCGTGTCACTAGAAATATAACAATAACCAGAGCAAGGACCAAGGTTGTAGATGCTACTAGCAAGACGATATACAACAGCTTGGAGCGAGATATAGGGCCAATGCTTGGTAACTTTGGAAGCTTGTTAACATCAATGGGTGGGGCTGGTTGATTCATACCAAAACTCTAGCCAAGCACATAGTGATGTGAGTCAAGAATGCCAGTTGAAGCCGAGAAGCCAACATATGATTCATCCTTGAGACTGCTAGAGAGGTCATAAGTAGTTGACACCAACGACTTCATCGGTTTGGCCATTCGAAGTGGAGCCAAGGTCGCATTTATCTGTTTCTTCCCTCCATCATATAGTCCACCCACACTTGCATGGCCTCAAAGGAAGATAGGGTTAGGTCATGTCATCATAGTATCTAGCGTAGTGGGACTTCACGGAGCGGAGATTGTTGATATCTGCGAACACAAGGTTGACAAGTACCCTTGTGTGTTCGTTTTGTGAGGAGTGATTGTCAATATGATCTACGAAGTAGGTTGAGTGGTGACTAACTCTACCATGGCGAAAGCTACGTGTGCATGTCTCTTGGCTCATGATGTGCAGGTGTGGAGCACGAAGGCGGTAGTCGACGACGAGGTGAAGGTCAAGGAGGACGTGTCATGCCGACGGACCGGGAGTGGTGAAGGACGAACGTGAGGCTTGGATCGAGGGACCAAGAGGTCGGGTGACTAGCCGCGGTGGCTGACACTTAGGACATCGACGAATGCAAGTGTACATGGTGATGAAGACAGCGTCGGCCAAGTTAAGATGGAGACGATGGTGTCGTGGCACTTGGCGAAGGCCGGTGGGCCGAGTCAAGGAGGAAGGCGAAGGCATCATGCTTGGCGGGAGGTCGGACACGCGTTGACATCGGGGGTTTGGTGGTTTCGTCCTCAAAACCATCGGCGGGGGACGCGTATGGAGTACGCTACTCGCGAGAGGTTTGGTGGTTTGGGCCTCAAAACCATCGGTGACGGGTTTACGGGTTTGGGCCTCAAAACCCGGGCGGAGGTTCAGAGGAGGAACGGACGGCACATGGCGGCATCGGAGAGTTCACGTCAAGGCGAAGCTACCGGTGAGGAGGTGCGGTGGCCATCGGATGAAGTTGACATAGGGTTGGACCTTTACGCCCTTGGGCTAAATGGTTTGGATCATTTGTATCTAGGGGCAAAACTGGAAATGTGTAATAGCCCTGTTAAATAGGATGAGGGAGCCCCCATTGAAAGGTCCGTGTTTGGTTTTGGTAATTGAGTGATAACTTAGGTGGACTAATATGTGGTTATGTGAGATACACAGGAGATTAGTCCACATGTGATGGTGTCATGAAGGAGCTCATTGCATATGAGACATGACATGGAGTCATGTGGCCAAGGTGGTGAAGATCAAGATGAGGCTTGGCTCGACGGACCGGTTGCAAGTGTGAAGGGCAAGTTAGAGGCTTTGAAGTGAGGGACCGCATGTGATGCTGAAGCTTGAGCATGACTTGGCACCGATGGACCGACGCAATGGTGAAGAGCAAGTGAGGTCAAGATTGATGGACCAAGGTCACATGATGATATGATGTGGATCATATCATTTGTGATATGGTTGGTGCATGTGTTGCATCAACGTCGGAGGAGATGGAGTGGAATGCACAAGGCAAAGGTATAACCTAAGGGCATTTCCATTTCACCGGTCATAGGTGTGTAGAGAAGTTTATGACCAGGTTTAGGATAGATGGCCATACTATCAAGAGGGGCAAACTTGTTTGCATATCGGTCATCTAGTGCCACTCGTGTAATCTAACTATGCATCGTTGCTAGGATCGAGTGGAGTGGCAAGTTGAGTGGTCAAATCCTTCGGTAAAATGATTATGAAAATGCTAACACACGTGCACAAGGTGGTGATCACTTGGTGGTGTTAGCACATTTGCGATGGTGGTGGAGTTTAAGCGGTAGAGAGGGTTTGGGATCCTCTCTCCCTCCCACCGAGCTTGCGAGCGCGAGATTCAGGCGTTTTTTGAGAAGTTGAAATGCCCATTTTCCACTACGCCGGAAGTCAGAAAAAAAAACGGAGGCGAACGGAGGTCACAGAGGTGACCGGACACTGAACCGGACGTGGTCTTTGCATGACCGGACGCGTCCGGTCAGTGTCCAGTGTCTGCGCGTATTTCAGTTTGATGATCGGACGCGAGGCGCGTCCGGTCATAGACGATCGGACGTGTCCGGTCGTTCAGGGAGCTTATTGGACTCTAACCGGACGCTGGCACTGTCGCGTCCGGTCATTTTCTTCAGCGCGTCCGGTCACTGTTTCGTTGAGCGCTGCTCAGGCGACCAGCGCGTTCGGTCACTCACGGGACCAGCGCGTCCGGTCATTTCCAGCGCGTCCGGTCTGCGCGATGAGCGCGTCCGGTCATTGCTTCGTAGTTAGCCGTTGGGCGACCGGCGCGTCCGGTCAGTTGGACCAGCGCATCCGGTCAGTGCTTCGCGACTTAGCCGTTGCGCGACCAGTGCGTCCAGTCAGTTGGACCAGCGTGTCTGGTCAGTTCGACCGGCGCGTCCGGTCAGTTCGACCGGCGCGTCCGGTCGTCCCGAATTCTGCCCAGTGAAGGGGTAACGGCTCTATTTGACCGTGGGGTTATAAATATACGTTGTGGCCGGCCATAGTCAATAGTTGAGCACACTATAGTCTTTGTGACTTGTGTGGTAGTGCTTGGGAGCCCTCTAACTCACTCATGCTTGATAGTATTCATCGGATCGAGTGAGAGAGCGATTCTAGTGCGTTGTTTTGAGAGATTGCATCATGTGGCACTAGGTGATCGTGTTGCAAGCCGATGGTGCTTGTTACTCTTGGAGGTTGCCACCTCCTAGACGGCTTGGTGGCTTGTGGCTCCGTCGAAGCTCGCAAGAAGATTGTGCGAGGCTCCGGAGAAGCTTTTATGAGGGGGATTGTGCTCACCCCACGGGGATCATGAAGAGAAACTCTAGTTGAGCGTGTCATTGAGCTACCACACTTTATGGTGGGTTCTTGCGGTGCCTTTTGAGAGGCTCGGTGTGTGACCGATTAGCCGCCGAACCACGAAGTGTTGGTCGACACAACGAGGACGTAGCTTGGTGGCAACCAAGTGAACCTCGGGAGAAAATCACCGTGTCAACATTGTCTACTCTTCTTGGTGGTTTGCCCTCGTGCAACACAAGCTTGTATTTACTTTCATATATACTTGTGCTTGTGTAGTTGCTCTCTTAACTAGTTTGCTTGTGTAGCTTGCTAGTTGTCTTCTTGCTTGTGTAGCTAGAAGCTTCCCCTTGCGTGACTAATTCAGTTTGTGTAACCTTGTTAGTCACATTGCTTAGTTTGTGTAGCTAAGTAGTTTGCGCTCTCTAATTTGGCTTGTGTAGCCTTGTTATTGAGCCTTGCTAGTGAGCTTAGGCTTTGTGCATTTTGCTTACTAGAATTGTGTAGGAGCTCCCTCTTGCTTGCAAAGTACTAGTGCATAGGTTTGTGTGACCTTGCTCTAGAATTCAATAGGAGAGCTCTTGCTAAGGAAAGCACCTTAGTTACTTAATTAGGATCTTTGTGAGGTGCTTGTGAACTTAGTTAGAGGGCTGTAGTCTTGGCTAGACCGATAAGTTTAATTCCGCATTAGTTTTGGTTAGCCAACGCGTTTAAGTTTTAGAAAAGGACTATTCACCCCCCCTCTAGTCCGCCATCTCGACCCTACACCCATCTCCCTCACCTCCTTCATTAGCATTTTCTTTCATCCTTATTAGGGTTTCCCCTCCCCTTAGTTGCTTGTGAGAGAGAGGTCCATAACTCTTGTTGAATCCGAGTTTATCAAGTGAGAATGGTGACCCTTACCACCTCTTGTCCTTCGGGATTCAATTTTTGAGTTGTGTTTATGGTGTTCTTCGTATTCTTCACGCGCCTCTTTTCCCTCTCCTCTTTCGTGGCTTGATTCGTCGATTTGAGACCGTTTTGAGACATTCTTTTTGCGTTGATTTGTGATATGACATGAGTTGAAGCTATTCTAAGGGTTAATTGGACTAAATCAACTCGAGCACGGAGAAATCAACATTTCTCTTTTCGGGTGATTTTTTCATGTTCTTGGCTCGATCTGAGATTTCTCGGAGTTTGGGTTAATCCCGTGCGATGATTTCTTGGGAATAGGTTCGGGCTTTGTTGAATTTCACTTGTGCAATTTTTAGGGACGAATCATCAAGGATTGGGTAGGATTTGGTTGAATTTGTTGAAGCCGCTTTTCCTGTTAATCCTTTACTATTCTTCGTCAGGTTCTTGTGTGTTTCACGAGAGTTGGTCTTCTGCTTGTTTCTGCAGTAGCGCTATCAACGTCAGCACTCTGATGCTGTGCGTGCTCACTGAGCAGCGCTTGCACTCGACCGCTGGAGCCTAGTTCGCTTCTAGTCTGAGAACATCCAGGGCCAGCACTCCAACCTATAGCACGTAGAGCTCCTGATGCTCGTTACTCATCCTAAGCCATGTGCTCCTTTTCTTAATTCCAGTGCGTCAGGTGTTTCTTTTTGAGTTTGTTTTTCTCGTTCTTGATGGAGAGCAGCACCTCCACTTCTCTATCCCTGTGGCTGGTGACCAAGAGGTGCACGATTGGATGAATCAAGGCGCGTGAGTGCCTAGCACCTTCGGTGCTCATCCAGCAGCTCTAGTTGCTTGCCGATTTAATTTCCTGACCGCATAGCTTGCTTGACAGCAGTTCTCATCCTCTCCCTCTCCTCTGTCTGTTCTTTTTGTTCGCTGCAGATCTCCGACAGGAGCATGGCCAGGGCCGAGCACATCAGTGTCGTATCCTCTAGGACCGAGCAAGAGCTCGCCTGAGAGTCCCAGTGGCCTGTCCAACCTCTGAAGGAGCACCACCTCTCAGGCTGCTCGTGGTCCATCCATTCATTGCCTGAGTGCTTTTTTCTCTGCTCGCTTCAGTTCGTTGTTTCAGTTCTTCTGCAAGCCACGGACAGTCCACGGAGTAGTCACAGACAGTCAGCGACTGCACAGTCAAGGCTGTTTTTACTCGTTTCTTCACGTGTTCGTTTTCCTCGTTTCTTCGCGTGTTCGTTTTCATCGGTTCTCAAGTGTGTCTAAGACTTCTGGTGAGATATCTTGCTACATGTTAGCACGTGTATCTCATGACTTTGGTGTGAGTCAAAGTTTTGAGGTTGTGTGTTGAGCCGAGGACCAATGTTTTGAAAGAAATTTGAGGCTCCCATTCACCCCCCCTCTGGTCGCTATTTCTGGTCCTTCAATTGGTATCGGAGCTGGTTAAGGATCATTCCACCTTAATCGGTCCGTGATCCACGAAGGCGACATGGAGCGTGGTTCCGGCAAACCACCGTTCTTCGATGGAATAAATTATCCCTATTGGAAGATTCACATGTCTGCGCATCTCTAGGGGATTGATTGTCTTGTTTGGGAGATTTGTGAGGATGCTACTTACGTTGTGCTTGAACCCCATGCTTGTGTCACGCAAGATCAAAAAGATCAGCACAACGCTAATAGCAGAGCTTGCGCAGTTCTTTTCTCTAGTCTTTCGCTTCAGGAGTTCGAGAGAGTCTCCGATTGTACTACTGCTCGGGAGATCTGGGTGAGGCTTCAGAGCTATCATGAGGGGACCGCACAGGTCAAAACTAGACTCTACGAGACGTACAAGAGGGAGTACGAGAACTTCACTCAGCTTGATGGTGAGTCCATCGATGCCATGTTTTCTTGCTTTCAGACCATCGTCAATAAGATGCAAGCAAACAAGGCACAATTACCTTATGATGATCATGAGAGGGCACTCAAGCTTCTATATGCCCTAGATTGGAAGGTATGGGATGTGAAGGTGACCGCCATCATTGAGTCTTTGGGGTATGAGACTCTCACCGTAGATGAGCTTTTCAGCAAGCTCAAGTCTACCGAGATCGACTACCAGACCCAAGCCAAGCTCAAGAATCCCTCTGCACCGACTATGGCGTTGGTCTCAGGTAACAGCTCAAGTTCTTTGGCTAATCCTTCACAGGTGTCTTTTGCCTTGTCTTCTTTGGTGTCTGTCATAGAGGATCAGTTGGAGTCTCTTGGGGATGATGAGTTGGCACTCGTCATTAGCCGATTCTCTCGGTTCCACAACAACCATTTGAATCGCCGACGCGGTGATGGCCCGAAGGAGGGTTGCTTTGGATGCGGAGATCCAGACCACATCGTCGCGCACTGCCCCAACAAGAACAAGCGTGACTACACCTCTGGCAAGCATGACTCCGGCAAGCGCAACGACAAGCGAGGGCACACCTTCGGCAAGCACAAGTCAAAGAGAGGGTTCGACAAGGAGGCGATTAAGAAGGCGTATCTCAAGAAGGCCAAGGCACATGAGCGCGCCTTCCTTGACTCCCTTAGTGATCTTGAGAAGGACTCCACCGACAGCGACTCTTCCACCTCAAGCGACAACGAGTCCAAGCGCAAGATCAAGGACAAGTTGAGTGGACTTTGCTTCCACGCCGACACCACCAAGCAAGGCCTCTGCACCATGGCTCTTGGTGACGAGGTGGATGCCAGCAAGGGCAAAGTGGAGATTGGCAAGGACGAGGCTTCCAGCGACGATGACACCTCTCAGGTATCACTTTCCACCGATGAGCTTGCTGTTGAGGTTGAGACTTTGAGTGCCGCTTTGATTAATCAAGACAAGTTGCTTAAGCATGCTGCTCGTGAGAGGAATGACTTTAAGGCCAAGTTAGAGACTACGCTTAGAGAGCTTGAGTTTGCTAAGGGTGCAGTGGTAGTGTCAGATGAGACCGAGTGTGATGCCTGTGCTATTCACATGACAAACCTTTCCAACCTACAAACCAAGTATGTCTCTTTGCTTGATGAGAATGATGAGCTAAAGTCTAGGACTGTCTTGTTGGGTGCGTGCAAGTCTTGTTCGGGCTTGCAATCTGAGCTGGCAGAGAAGAATGCCAAGATCCTTACTCTTGAGAAGGCCGGTTCAGATAGCACGGTTGTTGAGTGTGCACGTTGTGAGAGCTTGGTGTTGGAGCTTGAGTCTTGCAGGCATGACAAGATGAGATCTGAGGAAGACAACACATACCTTCGGTCCATCTTGAATTGGGTATCTTGTAGTGAGCCGCAGTTGGACATGATGATGAGCCAGTTCAAACGGGGAACTGGGACATCAGGAGTAGGCTTTGCTCTAGGTGGGAAGGGTGAAAATGTCTATGGCAAAGTTGGTGAGTTTAGTGGTTTGAGCCCAAGTGAGAAACCTTCCACTACTCCTAAATTGATCAAGACCAATCCACCTAAGCCTACCGAACCCACTATGAAAGATGGAGTGTTTGAAGAGCCTCCAAGAGCTCCACCCTAGAAATAAGTTTGGGTTCCAAAACCGAACTATCTTAGGAACCCACTTGATACTCTACCGAACATCTCTGAGGATCCCCTTCCTAAAGCCAGAAAGCTACCAAGAGTGACACATACCCACAAGAAAGTGAGCCAACAATCACCCAAGAGAGAGGTGAGGTATCACTGTGACTATTGCCATAGGGATGGTCACCTTGTTGAGTTTTTCTTTAGGAGGAAGAGAGATGAGCGGCAGAAGTATGAGTTGAACAACCGGAACATGTATCGTCCGTCCCATGGCGTACATGTGTTGCCTGTTCAGAGGCGCAATGCTAGGCCAAGAGGTGCAATGCCTCAAGGTGCTAGGCCTCAGGTTGCTAGACCACGCGGTGGTCGTGGTGGTCGTGCCCGGTGTGGTTCAGGTCGTGATCAATATGATCTTGGACCTCATGACAGTGGCTTTGGCTTTTACCCCTCTAGCGGACCATGTTTTTCTTGTGGTGATTGCTTTCCCCCTAGCGGACCACATTTTTCCTTTCGAGGTGATCACTTTGCTTCTTGGCCTAGGATGAGTGGTTTTTCAGCTGACCCTTTTTCTAAGCAAATGGCCCAACACTGGTATGCTCCACAGTTTACTAACCCCAATGTTGAGTCATTTGCCTATCCTATGGCCTTTTATTGAGCAGGTCAGAGGAATCGAGAACATGTAGCTCATTGACTCCAGATGTTTGCGCCACATGACCGGATGTCTCAAATGGTTCTCCAACGTCAACCAAAGGTAAGTCCAGCGCTTTGAGTTTGAATTTTTGCTTTCCTTTTAGCTTGGGAAGTTTTGGATCTTGTATCTTAGTTTCTTGGTTTTCTTTGTAATTTAGTTTCTGTTTTTGACCTTTTGTATCATTCTTGCATATCATATCAACATGTATCATATTGCATCTTGAGCTTCATCCTTATAGTAGCTAGATTGACACTATGCTCTTGTTAGGGATGTTATGGATATACGTGATGTGCTTTGCTCAGGATCATCTTGATCTCTTGATATGAGCTAAAAATGCCTTTTTCAATTGTGAACTTGAATAACACTTGATGAAACTTGAAACATGTTCACCACTACTTTGTGGCAACTAGCATGTATAGGTGTGTCAAGAACCCTTTTGCGTCATATATATGCTTAGTTGCTACAGCTCATACCTTGAGTTACACACTTGCTTGAGAAACTTGAAATTGTGCTAAAACGTGAAAAAAAGCAAGGTATGAAAAGATCGGGATGGATCTTTATTGTCCCATGTCAGAGTATCGAGACAGCTCCTTATTGCACTTAAGGGTGAACTTGAGCTCTGTAATGGATACCAAGATCACTGTCTTAAGCTTCTGATTGCTTTTGGCATAGGCTTGACATGATCGATAAGTCAGGTTTTGATGGCATCGATAACCTCCCACACATATTTGTTTGACAAACTTTGGTGATAAGCTGCATAACTCTGATAAAATTCAATTGATTGAAAATTTGATCAAATCACAAGTTTGTCTCATGACATGATATGTGAAATTTGTTTGGGGTAGTTCACTTTGCATACATGTGTAGCACAAGGTTGATCTCCTGTCTATATTTGCTATGTGCTCATTTGGTGGTGAACCCTCTTTTAAATTGCTCAAACTTGATCAAACTTGCTAAAATGCCATATTTCATCTCATTTGGTCATTTTGAGCATTTGCTAGCACTTGTATTTGTTGCTGTAACACTCCGGTGTTACGCAAGCATTTACATGGAAATCATATGCATGGCATTTCATATCATCATAATCATACATGTTAATATTATAATTTGAGTGAAATAAAAGCTTAGAAAGTGGTATTTGAGGTGTAATGTATAATGTGCTAATCACATTCCATCAAAATTTTGTGCAACTAAATTTCATATCACTTAGAATGATAACGAAATTTTTGGAGCCACTAAATCACTCAAAGTTTTGTCAAAGATTTGTTTTAAAAATTTATTTTGAAAATATTAAAAAATCCTCTCTAAATTAGCTTTTATTCTAAAAATCAAAATCTATCCAGATTTGGACTTTGGTCTTAAAAGCAAAGTTGTAGAGAATTAAATTCTAAGCAACTTTCATTTTTGGGCCATTTTCAGAAAAGGTCGTTTGCTTGCCCAAAATTAAATTTGAAAACTGCAAATAGAATTTTATTTAAATTTTCTCTGGAAAAATAAAAAGGAAAAAAATAATCTCAGCGCTAGCAGGCCGCCGCCACCCTTTCGGCCCATCGGCCGAAGCGGCCCGCGCCACCCCCCGCGCGCGCGCCCGCGCAGCGCAGCGGCCCGGCCCGCGTCCGCGCGGCCGCCTCCTTCTCCCGCCCGCTCGCGCGCGCACGCTGGCGCCCCGGCAGAGCACGCCCGCCGCGTGGCGGCCGCATGCCGGCGACGCCACCGCGTGGCCGCCCGTGGACCCTGCGCGCTCCGCCTCAAAGCACCGCACGCGCCTGCCCTCCATCCACTCGCCCCCTCGCTCGCTCCACCTCCATTCCCCCTCTCTAAGAACCGAGCGGGCGAGCGGCTCACCGCCGAGAGCTCCACCGCCGCTCCCCGTTCCGACATCGACCCTCCACCGCCACCAAATCCGTCTTGCACCAAGCTCCGCCACTCCCTTGCCTCCTCCGAACGAGCGCCACCATCGCCTTGCTCACTCCGGTAGGGCACCAATTTGGTTTCCTCGCCGCGCCACCGTGACGGAGCCGCCGCGCTTGCGCTCCGGCCACCGTCACCTCCGCTCCTCCCCATCTCAATCGAATTGCGCGTCGATGTTCACCGTGTCCCCGCGATCGTGTTGCGCGCCTCACCTTGCTCGCTCGGGCACAGAAGCGGCCGCTGGCCGTCGGCGGCCACCGCACCGCCACGGTGCCGAGCACCGGCTCGGCCGTGCGCCGTTCCCGCTCGCCCGCGGGTGACGCGAGTGACTGGGCCGGCCTGCTCCAACGAAAGCCGGCCCATTTTCCTTTCTCCCGCGCGCGCGTTCTTGGGCCGAGCCGGACCGGGCCGTTTGCCCCGTACTGTGCCGGCCCGTTTTCAAATAAAGAATTTTCAGTTTCTTTTCTTTTATTAAGTGGAAATAAAAATGCTTTAGAAATTGTTTGGGTGATTAAATGTACTCCAAAAATTGTGAAATAAATTTTTAGGGATTCATTGGAACCAGATCTACAATCTAAAAATATTGCATGTCATTTTTGGGATACTTTTCTGTAGAGCTTTTATTTAATTCTTAATATTGCTGATATCTTGTAAAATAGCTAGTAAATCCTATATGTATCAGAAAAATATGATTTCAAGTTTGTTAATCTTCTTATATCATGTACTTCCTAGGAAAAATATGTTTCATGCATGTGCTGTGGGAAAATGTTGAAGTGTAGTTCAAGTGCCTTTAATGGCTGATTTTTGTTATTTTTGCTAGAGAGCAAACTTTGTATAAAACATGCATGTGATAATTTTTATACAGTCATAGTATGCTATAAAGAACCTAGGAAAAATATTACTTCTGTTGTTTGACACTTTCCATAGTACAAAGAAATTTCATGCTCATTTTTATGCTATAGCTTCTCATTTTTGTATAGGATGGTTTACTTATCCAAATGCCATGAAATTGTTATGGTAGTCTGTTTAGAGTAGTACTATGCTACTGTAATTTTCTTAGATTTTTAGGAGCATCAAAAATATATGTTGCTATTCAAACCTACTATTATTACTTAGGGTTTAAGCAGGTATTGCTTTAAGTGTGATTAAGAAAGTAGTAAAGCTTTGGTGTATCTTTGAAGCATTTCATAAGGTAGGTTAACTTAACATAATAGTAGTAGAAGAAAATGCAGCAGATGACATGTGCTTGTAATGTATAGTTTCTGGATGATGTTGACTACCTTGCATTTCAACATATTCATTGCATTCATCTCCTTCGATGCATACTTGCATAATCACTTACGCGCATTGCGTTATACAGGATCGCAAACCGAGAACCCAGTCATCTTGCCCGAGGAGCCAGAGGAGCAGATCGAGGTGCAGCAGCAGGAGGTGACAGAAGCCGAAGAAGAGGTCGGTGAAGATCTCCCGGAGTGCCCCGATCACCGTCCGAGTTCCTTCGAGAGAGACAAGCCCCGGAGCATTTCTCTCCCGGTTTGCAAATAATTTATTATTAACTTTACTTAATTTGATGCATTACGTTTAGGAGTTGTTTGCAAACGTTGCTGCATTATACCTTGCTTACCTTCGTTATACCCTATCCTTGTTACCTTGGTATCCGCAGTCAAGTCAATGCTTAGCTGGCTTAGACCGGTAGAAGTCGGGTGATTTCCTGTCACCTGCGAGCTATAGGTGGTTACCTGGATCTGTTTGGTTGACTATGAAGTCATGGTATAACTAAGTGTGAAATGAATTTGAGACCGGGCGGAAACTTGCAGGGTTTCGGACTGTAGTGTTTTCCGTCTGTGTCGGTTAAGGACCGTCCGTTGTTGTCCCTCGGGTCATGTTGAACGCATGCCTCATATTTAGCTGGCCGGATAAAGTACCTTCCGACCGCGAAACTGGGAGATTATTCGGGCTGAGTGGATTGCCCGCAACACACTGTACCGGAGCAGTAGTGGCAGGATACGGGGGCGCGATGATAAGGCCAAAGAGCAGTCGGGTGGCCCCCGGGTACAAGTGGTTCCTGGCAAGCTCGCGACTTTACCTGAATGGTTGACTCGGCGACCAACACCTCACTTTAGCGGGTGAGTGAGGTTTGTGTGAGGAATAAATTACCAGCTGGTTAATAATCGATTCGAATCGCCATCGTTCACTGGATAGTGAACACTTGACTTGAGCTACTTCATCGTAGTGATATTGATGGAACACTTGGACAGTTATATGAATTATAACATAATGGAAGTTGTTAATGATTATTGGTTATCATTGCCTGTTTAATTACATATTACTTTAGTACAGGTGCAAATGTAGTTGACAGGTTAATAAAGATTTAACTTGATGCAAAGCTTTTGTAAAGGTTTTCCTAAATGCTAAAAATGCCTTTTGCAAATGAGTCAGCTATCCCACCAGAAAGCCTATCACGATTCCTTGGTGTCGCTTATTTCTGGTTTATGATGGGTAAGTCTAGCTGAGTACCTTCTCGTACTCAGGGCTTTGTTCCCACTTATTGCAGATGGACAGATGTACTATGGCTATTGTATCAACTGTCTCTATCCTGCAATGGGCGAAGCATAGGACCATGGGCAATGGTCATTCGTTACTTCTCGTCTGATGCTTTTGCTGGAGATGATCACAAGCTGGCACTTTATTCCAAAATGTTGTGTGTGTGCGTGATTTGAACTACCGCTTTCGCTACTTTTATTCGAACCTGGTTTGTAATAACTATGCTTAAACTCCGATGTATTTTATGCCGCGAACATTTATGTAACTTATGATGGTGACCGCTAAACTTAGTACGATCTTGGCTATTATGTAAAATGGTTTGAAATCCGTCGAGATTTCACGGACTACCGGGTTATACAGGCTTAAGTTTGTTAAATTGTCCTTCTGTTGGGTGATTTTCCTACTTAATCTCGTATAATTAGGCGGTTCTGTTACAGCTGGCATCGGAGCATGGTTTAGCGTAATTACTGTTCATAAGTATATTTAAAACAAAATTCTATTTAAAAAGTGTGATTTTAAAACTAAATGTGTGTCAGTGGTCATATCCTGTATGCCCAGTTAAGGACTCTAGGTGGCTATTTAAGTACTAACTTGGGGTTCTTGCACCATATTTCTCTTTCGTTGCTCATACGGCGTGATTTTGTATGAGTGCCACTTAATTAAGTGGTAATGTATGGATCAGATACCTCTACGCTTTGGTAAGTGTGAGTTGTGAGAGCATGATCGGATACACCGCCGATCTAGGGAGAGTGTTTTATATGATACTAGAATAATTACATGTTGTACACATGTTTTTATAAAAGTATCGCATGTGTGGGTGTTCCGTCCGTTGAGACGATGCCATCAATAGGACGATGTGTTTGGGTAGTTACTGCCGTTGTACACGCATTTGGGGATTCATGTAGAGCGTGTAGGTAGATTTACTGCTTTCATTCATTCATGGGGAATGGGCTGAAATAAATTTTCTGCAGGTACATAACAGCGTTTATCGTGTAGATCGAATTAGTTACGTATATGAGAGATCGTTTGTATGCCACCGAATTCATCGTTAGATGTCTTTATTTTCTAAGTTTGTGAGAACGTAAGACTCGCGCATGCATCATATTGCCTGTGCATTGCATTCATAACATGCATTTCTCCCCTTATAAAAGGATTATCCCAGTTCGATAAAAGTGACATCAACTTAAAATATGTTCTCATCGGGTAATTTAAAACTTGTGCTACAGATGGCCCGCACGAAGAAGACTGCCCGTAAGTCCACTGGTGGAAGAGCACCACGTCACCAGATGGCCCCGCGGGAACGCCGCAGCACGGACACTTTTCTAAGTGAGTCTGGCATGCCCACCTTGCTTTGGAGAGTGCTCCATGATGTGGGGTACCCAGAGGGTCAAGAGCCGGTGTACTCTTGGAATGAGAGCCAGCTAGCTGAGGATGGACTTGCAATAGTGGAGATCACCGTCCCTGCCCTTGGTGATGCGCCAGAATGGGATGGTTGGCATTTGGAGTTTGAAGGACGCACTCCAGTCGAGGGTGCAGAGGGTGCAGCCTTTCACATCATCCGAGACATAATGAGCAGGTTTCCTAATGAGTTGGCAGCAGCCTTGGCCGGTACCTTCCTGAGAGATGATCCTCGTGATGCCATTTGGGTGCAGCCACAAGGTAGTGCTTTGGTCAGAGGCCCAAGTGAAGGATAGGCTAGCGACAACCACACGATGAGTGCCATGTATGCAGCCATCAGGGCATACTAGGGTCTTGAGAATGCCTATTGGACCTTGACTGGTCTAAGAGGTAATGATCGGCTTGAAGCAAGGAAGCAGAAGAAGAAGCAAGCACGTGCTATAGCTAGCTTGCAGGAGCAGTTGGCCGACATGAGCTTACAGCGAGACCGGGCTCTCGAGAGAGGTGAGAGTGCTATGCAGCGGGTGCAGACGTTGACTCAGGCCAACAGAAATGCAGACCGCATGATGGGACAGCTAGTGCAGGAAAGGAATGAAGCCTGGAACGAGAGGGACCTTCTCAGGCAAAGGGTCGAGGAGCTAGAAGGGTATAACACCAACTTGCATGAAGAGTTCCATGCCCTCTACAATGGGATAGGCCCGTATGCTCCTCCGGACGCCGCCCAGATGGACGTCGACGACGACGCCGCTACTGATGGTAGCAATGGTGACGTCTCCGACCTCGACGACGGCCCCGAGGAGTAGGCTAGTTGCCTTGCGTTAGTGATAGGCTTTATCGCGATGGCCTTCTTTTGGTTCCCATGTATCGTGTTGTATCCTATTCGATCTTGAGACTGGCGATCTTTTGGATCTTGGTTGTGTATGTGATGCTTGAACACATAAAAGTCCAGTGTATGTATGCTGGCAACATGGTTGTATGGAACGCGATGTTGCATTCGAAGTAATTTGATTAGTGATGTTGTTTTAATTGGAATGTGATTATTGTGCCTCTGTCTTATTGCATGACTTGTTCTCTCCAATAAATTCAGTATGGCATGATTGTTCATTCGGATACAATTACTACCACTTCGCTCAATTATTACTTGTTGCTGAAATATGCAGATGGCAAACACTCGCCGTGCCACGTATGGGGCCGCTGAAACTGGTGGCAACGGTGCAGGGGCTGGTGGGGGTGGTGCAAACAATGTCAATCACCAGGAGCCACAGCTAGAGCCACATTTGCCCCCTCCTCCACCGCTCACTACAGAAGTGTTCTTCGCACAGTTCCTTGGAAGCCAGCGCAACGCCAAGCAGTCACAAAGGAATATGGAAGATTTTCTACGTACCATCGCTGAAAATGTTCAGAGGGGAAATAATCAAGGTGGTGGCCATGGAGTAAACCAGTACAGCAATTTCAAGGATTTCATGGATACTAGGCCACCTATTTTCAAGGAAGCAGCAGAGCCACTCGACGCTGAAGAATGGATCAAAACTATGGAAGATAAGTTTCGTGTGCTGAGACTGACAGAAGTTCTGAAGATAGAATATGCTGCACATCAGTTACAGGGACCAGAAGGGATGTGGTGGAAGCATCACCGCACCACCTTTCCTCCCAATGCCCAGATTACTTGGAGAGAATTCACTGAAGCGTTTAAGGGAGTTTATATTCCCCCAGGGTTGGTTGAGATGAAGCTCGGAGAGTTCTTGGCCTTAAATCAGGGTACCAAGACTGTAACACAGTATTTGCATGCATTTAACAACTTGTGCCGCTACGCTCCAGACATGGTCGACACAGATGCAAAGAGAATTGCTAGTTTCAAGAGAGGGTTAAGTCCGAAGATGATGAAGCATGTGGGTACCAATACCCGCGCCAGGTTCAATGACTTTGTCAGTGATTGTTTGAAGCAAGAAAAGAACAACAACGCCTACACTGCATCCAAGAATCGCAAGAGGGTGTTTGAGTCAGGACCCTCCCAGTCTAGAGTGGTCACTGCAAATCGTCCTTCTTATCGTCCGTCCGCACCTGGTGCAAGGTTCAGGCCTCCACAGCATAAAACTCAGAACTACAAGGGACCACAGAAGCCGTACAAGATGGCCGTGCCGCCAGCAAAGATCACCGCAGCTGCAGAGCAAAGCAACTCCAAGGGAGCCATAGGATCTGCTGGTACAGTAAAGGGGCCCTGCTACAATTGTGGTCAGTCAGGACACTTTTCAAAGTTCTGCCCTTATCCGCCTAGAAAGAAGCAACAGACTTTCACTGCCCGTGTGCACCATACCACCGTTGATGAGATTCCTGAAGGAGAACCTGTAACTGCCGGTAAGTTTCTTGTTAACCATCACCCTGCAGTTGTTCTATTTGATTCTGGATCCTCGCATTCTTTTATGAGTCAAGCATTTGCACGGAAGCATGAACAACTATGCACAGAATTGAGTTATGGTTATCGCATAAGTTCAGCAGGGGTTGATGTGCTAACCAATAAGATGGTTAGAGGGGCAACCCTTGAGTTAGATAGTCAGAAGTTTCGAGTGAACCTGATAGTTATGCCGGGACTAGTTTTGGATGTCATAATAGGAATGAACTGGATGAAAGACTGGGGAGCAGTCATAGATACAAGCTGTCGATTGCTTACCCTTAAGGATCCGCAGGCAGAGGGTACTTTTCAGGTACCATTGCCCGTAAGAACAGACCTTGTAAGTGTGACCTGTGCCATGGACGTCGTTCCTATCCACCAGATTCCGGTAGTGTGTGAGTTCCCGGATGTGTTTCCAGACGAGTTACCTGGCCTTCCGCCAGATAGAGATGTTGAGTTTGGAATCGAGTTGATCCCCGGAACAGCTCCTATTTCGAGGAGACCTTATCGGATGCCTTCGGATGAGTTAGCTGAGCTGAAGAAGCAACTGGAAGAATTGCTAAAGAAGGGGTTTATCCGACCAAGTAAGTCTGAATGGGGATGTCCTGCCTTGTTCGTGAAGAAAAAGAAAGAGGGTACTCTAAGAATGTGTGTGGATTATCGACCTCTTAATGCTGTAACTATTAAGAATAAATATCCTTTGCCTCATATTGATGTTTTGTTTGATCAGTTGGCTAAAGCTAGAGTGTTCTCCAAAATAGACCTAAGGTCATGGTATCATCAGATAAAGATCAGGCCACAAGATGTCCCAAAAACCGCCTTTTCTACCAGATACGGGTTGTACGAGTATCTTGTTATGTCCTTTGGCTTAACAAATGCTCCTACATATTTTATGTATCTGATGAATACAGTTTTCATGCCAGAGTTGGACAAGTTTGTAGTTGTCTTCATTGATGACATTCTAGTATACTCTGAGAATGAGAAAGATCATGAACAACATCTGAGAATTGTCTTGACCAGATTAAGAGATCATAAGTTGTATGCTAAGTTCAGCAAATGTGAATTTTGGTTGAAGAAAGTTCCTTTCCTTGGTCATATTCTATCGGAGAATGGAGTTTTGGTAGATCCGAGCAAAGTGCAAGAGGTTATGGATTGGAAAACTCCAACCACAGTGCCAGAAGTCAGGAGTTTCCTAGGGTTAGCTGGTTACTATCGCCGCTTTATCCCAGACTTCTCGAAGATTGCTAAGCCAATGACAAGTCTGTTACAGAAAGATCATAAGTTCGTGTGGACAGAGGAGTGTGAGACAGCTTTCCACACCTTGCGGAGACTGTTGACCACTACTCTAGTTCTTGCACAACCAGACATCGAGAAACCTTTTGATGTGTTCTGTGACGCATCAAAAACAGGATTAGGCTGTGTTCTAATGCAAGAAGGAAGAGTCATTGCTTATGCCTCCCGTCAGTTGAGAAAACATGAAATCAATTATCCGACACTTGATCTTGAGCTTGTCGCCGTGGTGCATGCCTTAAAGATTTGGAGACACTATTTACTTGGTAATATGTGTAATATTTTCACCGATCACAAGAGTCTTAAGTACATTTTCACCCAACTAGAATTGAACATGAGACAGCGAAGATGGTTGGAACTAATTAAAGATTACAACTTGAATGTACAGTATCACCCTAGGAAAGCCAATGTGGTAGCCGATGCTCTGAGTAGAAAGTCGCATTGTTTGAATATGCAACCCTTACTCGAAGATGGTTTTAATCTAATGCACCCTGTCGTGTTACATAATATTCAGATCAGTTGTACCTTGGAGAGTAAGATAATAGAAGGTCAGAAAGCAGACAAAGGGATATTCCACATCAAAAGGAAAATTAAAGAAGAACCTTCAAAACACTTCAGAGTGGACGAGTAGGACGTGTTGTGGTTCGACAACCGTCTTGTTGTTCCAAAGGATAGAGAGCTTAAGAATAAAATTATTGATGAAGCTCATCACTCTAAGTTATCCATTCATCCTGGCAGTAGTAAAATGTATCAAGAACTAAGACCTCGTTTTTGGTGGACAAAGATGAAGAAGGAAATTGCAGCCTATGTGGCCCGATGTGACACATGTTGTCGAGTGAAAGCTATTCACATGAAACCTGCCGGATTGTTGCAACCTTTGTCAGTACCTAGTTGGAAGTGGGATGATATAAGTATGGATTTCATCACAGGTTTGCCCACTACTCAGAAAGGCCATGATTCGATTTGGGTAATCGTAGATCGTCTTACCAAGACCGCTCACTTTTTGCCTGTCAAGACAGCTTATAGACTATCTCAATATGCCGAGAAGTATATTGCAGAGATTGTGAGATTGCATGGCATACCGAAGACTATAGTGTCTGACAGAGGATCCCAATTCACTGCTCACTTTTGGGAGCATTTGCACAAAGGTTTGGGGACTAGTCTGATTCGTAGCACTGCCTATCATCCTCAAACAGATGGTCAGACTGAAAGAGTTAATGCTGTGTTAGAAGATATGTTGAGAGCTTGTGTGTTGTCTTCCAGAGGTTCATGGGAGTCGTGGTTACCTCTAGCAGAATTCGCATATAATAATAGCTATCAAGAAAGTATCAAAATGGCACCTTTTGAGGCTTTGTATAGACGAAAGTGTAGAACACCTTTAAACTGGATTGAGCCAGGGGAAAGAAGGTATTATGGTATTGACTTCGTGGAAGAAGCAGAAAAGAAAGTTCATATCATTCAGCAAAATATGAGAGCAGCTCAGTCACGTCAGAAAAGTTATGCGGATAAAAGAAGGAGACCACTTGTGTTTGAAGTTGGTGACTATGTTTATCTGAAAGTCACGCCAATGAAGAAGAAGCGGTTTGGTTTACGCAGAAAGCTTGCCGCAAGATTTGTCGGACCCTACAAAATCTTGGAAAGGAAGGGTCCAGTGGCTTATAAATTGGAATTACCAGAATCAATGGGTGCTATATTCCCAGTTTTTCACGTATCACATCTCAAGAAATGTTTGCGCATTCCAGAGAAAATAATTGAACCTCGAGGCATAAAACTTAAGTCAGATCTGATGTATCGTGAGCAGCCAATTCGAGTTTTGGATTCCAAAGAAAGGGCTACTCGGAACAGTGTGGTGAAAATATATAAGATACAATGGAGTCATCATGATGAGGGAGATGCATCGTGGGAAACGGGTGAATACTTACAAAAAGCATACGGAGATTTTTATAATAAATGGTTCATAACCCAAATCTCGGGACGAGATTTTTATAAGGGGGGAGGGCTCTAACACTCCGGTGTTACGCAAGCATTTGCATGGAAATCATATGCATGGCATTTCATATCATCATAATCATACATGTTAATATTATAATTTGAGTGAAATAAAAGCTTAGAAAGTGGTATTTGAGGTGTAATGTATAATGTGCTAATCACATTCCATCAAAATTTTGTGCAACTAAATTTCATATCACTTAGAATGATAAGGAAATTTTTGGAGCCACTAAATCACTCAAAGTTTTGTCAAAGATTTATTTTAAAAATGTATTTTGAAAATATTAAAAAAATCCTCTCTAAATTAGCTTTTATTCTAAAAATCAAAATCTATCCAGATTTGGACTTTGGTCTTAAAAGCAAAGTTGTAGAGAATTAAATTCTAAGCAACTTTCATTTTTGGGCCATTTTCAGAAAAGGTCGTTTGCTTGCCCAAAATTAAATTTGAAAACTGCAAATAGAATTTTATTTGAATTTTCTCTGGAAAAATAAAAAGGAAAAAATAATCTCAGCGCTAGCAGGCCGCCGCCACCCTTTCGGCCCATCGGCCGAAGCGGCCCGTGCCACCCCCCGCGCGCGCGCCCGCGCAGCGCAGCGGCCCGGCCCGCGTCCGCCTCCTTCTCCCGCCCGCTCGCGCGCGCACGCTGGCGCCCCGGCAGAGCACGCCCGCCGCGTGGCGGCCGCATGCCAGCGACGCCACCGCGTGGCCGCCCGTGGACCCCGCGCGCTCCGCCTCAAAGCACCACACGCGCCTGCCCTCCATCCACTCGCCCCCTCGCTCGCTCCACCTCCATTCCCCCTCTCCAAGAACCGAGCGGGCGAGCGGCTCACCGCCGAGAGCTCCACCGCCGCTCCCTGTTCCGACATCGACCCTCCACCGCCACCAAATCTGTCTTGCACCAAGCTCCGCCACTCCCTTGCCTCCTCCGAACGAGCGCCACCATCGCCTTGCTCACTCCGGTAGGGCATCAATTTGGTTTCCTCGCCGTGCCACCGTGACGGAGCCGCCGCGCTTGCGCTCCGGCCACCGTCACCTCCGCTCCTCCCCATCTCAATCGAATTGCGCGTCGATGTTCACCGTGTCCCCGCGATCGTGTTGTGCGCCTCACCTTGCTCGCTCGGGCACGGAAGCGGCCGCTGGCCGTCGGCGGCCACCGCACCGCCACGGTGCCGAGCACCGGCTCGGCCGTGCGCCGTTCCCGCTCGCCCGCGGGTGACGCGAGTGACTGGGCCGGCCTGCTCCAACGAAAGCCGGCCCATTTTCCTTTCTCCCGCGCGCGCGTTCTTGGGCCGAGCCGGACCGGGCCGTTTGCCCCATACTGTGCCGGCCCGTTTTCAAATAAAGAATTTTCAGTTTCTTTTCTTTTATTAAGTGGAAATAAAAATGCTTTAGAAATTGTTTGGGTGATTAAATGTACTCCAAAAATTGTGAAATAAATTTCTAGGGATTCATTGGAACCAGATCTACAATCTAAAAATATTGCATGTCATTTTTGGGATACTTTTCTGTAGAGCTTTTATTTAATTCTTAATATTGATGATATCTTGTAAAATAGCTGGTAAATCCTATATGTATTAGAAAAATATGATTTCAAGTTTGTTAATCTTCTTATATCATGTACTTCCTAGGAAAAATATGTTTCATGCATGTGCTGTGGGAAAATTTTGAAGTGTAGTTCAAGTGCCTTTAATGGCTGATTTTTGTTATTTTTGCTAGAGAGCAAACTTTGTATAAAACATGCATGTGATAATTTTTATACAGTCATAGTATGCTATAAAGAACCTAGGAAAAATATTACTTCTGTTGTTTGACACTTTCCATAGTACAAAGAAATTTCATGCTCATTTTTATGCTATAGCTTGTCATTTTTGTATAGGATGGTTTACTTATCCAAATGCCATGAAATTGTTATGGTAGTCTGTTTAGAGTAGTACTATGCTACTGTAATTTTCTTAGATTTTTAGGAGCATCAGAAATATATGTTGCTATTCAAACCTACTATTATTACTTAGGGTTTAAGCAGGTATTGCTTTAAGTGTGATTAAGAAAGTAGTAAAGCTTTGGTGTATCTTTGAAGCATTTCATAAGGTAGGTTAACTTAACATAATAGTAGTAGAAGAAAATGCAGCAGATGATATGTGCTTGTAATGTATAGTTTCTGGATGATGTTGACTACCTTGCATTTCAACATATTCATTGCATTCATCTCCTTCGATGTATACTTGCATAATCACTTACGCGCATTGCATCATACAGGATCGCAAACCGAGAACCCAGTCATCTTGCCCGAGGAGCCAGAGGAGCAGATCGAGGTGCAGCAGCAGGAGGTGACAGAAGCCGAAGAAGAGGTCGGTGAAGATCTCCCGGAGTGCCCCGATCACCGTCCGAGTTCCTTCGAGAGAGGCAAGCCCCAGAGCATTTCTCTCCCGGTTTGCAAATAATTTATTATTAACTTTACTTAATTTGATGCATTACGTTTAGGAGTTGTTTGCAAACGTTGCTGCATTATACCTTGCTTACCTTCGTTATACCTATCCTTGTTACCCTGGTATCCGCAGTCAAGTCAATGCTTAGCTGGCTTAGACCGGTAGAAGTCGGTGATTTCCTGTCACCTGCGAGCTATAGGTGGTTACCTGGATCTGTTTGGTTGACTATGAAGTCATGGTATAACTAAGTGTGAAATGAATTTGAGACCGGGCGGAAACTTGCAGGGTTTCGGACTGTAGTGTTTTCCGTCTGTGTCGGTTAAGGACCGTCCGTTGTTGTCCCTCAGGTCATGTTGAACGCATGCCTCACATTTAGCTGGCCGGATAAAGTACCTTCCGACCGCGAAACTGGGAGATTATTCGGGCCGAGTGGATTGCCCGCAACGCACTGTACCGGAGCAGTAGTGGCAGAATACGGGGGGCGCGATGGTAAGGCCAAAGAGCAGTCGGGCGGCCCCCGGGTACAAGTGGTTCCTGGCAAGCTCGCGACTTTACCTGAATGGTTGACTCGGCGACCAACACCTCACTTTAGCGGGTGAGTGAGGTTTGTGTGAGGAATAAATTACCAGCTGGTTAATAATCGATTCGAATCGCCATCGTTCACTGGATAGTGAACACTTGACTTGAGCTACTTTATCGTAGTGATATTGATGGAACACTTGGACAGTTATATGAATTATGACATAATGGAAGTTGTTAATGATCATTGGTTATCATTGCCTGTTTAATTACATATTACTTTAGTACAGGTGTAAATGTAGTTGACAGGTTAATAAAGTTTAACTTGATGCAAAGCTTTTGTAAAGGTTTTCCTAAATGCTAAAAATACCTTTTGCAAATGAGTCAGCTATCCCACCAGAAAGCCTATCACGATTTCTTGGTGTCGCTTATTTCTGGTTTATGACGGGTAAGTCTAGCTGAGTACCTTCTCGTACTCAGGGCTTTGTTCCCACTTGTTACAGATGGACAGATGTACTATGGCTATTGTATCAACTGTCTCTATCCTGCAATGGGCGAAGCATAGGACCATGGGCAATGGTCATTCGTTACTTCTCGTCTGATGCTTTTGCTGGAGATGATCACAAGCTGACATTTGTGCATTTCTGCATTCATAGCATGTTTTGAGGAGGAGTTGTAATCCTTGGGCTCTAGCTTGATAAGTGCATGTGTCAACAAGGGGGAGAGATATGTCACACTCACCATGTCAACAAGGGGGATAAGTTATCAGCAAGGGGGAGAAGTCTCCATTTCGTGCATTCATTTGAGAGAGATTGCATTTGTTCAGGGGGAGTTGCATTTGAGTTGCTTTTGCTAGATGTGTTGAGCCTTTGCCTCTTCTGGAGGGTCTAGCAGGTTCTCCTTTTCGAGCTTTGCTAGTGGTGTTGAGCCCGTTGCCTCTTCTTGAGGGCTAGCTTTGTTTTACTTGGTTGCGTCGAGCCGTTGTCCATATCTTTGGGGACCAAGTTTTTTGCTTATTTCAAATGACCTGTTTCGGCTTTTCTTTGGTTTTTAGTCATTTGGTTGAGCTCTTTGTTTTCTCTTCTTCTTTTTCTTTTGCTCAAGCTATTCGTGTATTGGTGTTGACAATGCACTCATCAAGGGGGAGATTGCGAACACAAGGTTGACAAGTACCCTTATGTGTTCGTTTTGTGATGAGTGATTGTCAATGTGATCCACGAAGTAGGTTGAGTGGTGACTAACCCTACCATAGTGAAAGCTATGTGTGCATGTCTCTTGGCTCGTGATGTGCAGGTGTGGAGCACGGAGGCGGTAGTCGATGGTGAGGTGAAGGTCAAGGAGGACGTGCCGTGCCGACGGACCGGGAGTGGTGAAGGGTGGACGTGAGGCTTGGATCGAGGGACCAAGAGGCCGGGTGACTAGCCGTGGTGGCTGACACTTGGGACATCGACAAATGCAAGTGTACATGGTGATGAAGACGACATCGACCAAGTCAAGATGGAGACGATGGCGTCGTGGCACTTGGCGAAGGCCGGTGGGCTGAGTCAAGGAGGAAGGCGAAGGCATCATGCTTAGCGGGAGGTCGGACACGCGCCGACATCGGGGGTTTGGTGGTTTCATCCTCAAAACCATCGGCGGGGGACATGTATGAAGTACGCTACTCGCGAGCGATTTGGTGGTTTGGGCCTCAAAACCATCGATGGCGGGTTTACGGGTTTGGGCCTTAAAACCCGGGCGGAGGTTCCGAGGAGGAACGGATGGCACGTGGCGGCATCGGGGAGTTCACGTCGAGGCGAAGCTACCGGTGAGGAGGCGCGGTGGCCATCGGATGAAGTTGACACAGGATTGGACCTTTACGCCCTTGGGCTAAATGGTTTGACTCATTTGTATCCAGGGGCAAAACTGGAAATATGTAATAGCCCTGTTAAATAGGATGAGGGGTCCCCCATCTCCCTCACCTCCATCATTAGCATTTTCTTTCATCCTTGTTAGGGTTTCCCCTCCCCTTAGTTGCTTGTGAGAGAGAGGTCCATAACTCTTGTTGAATCCGAGTTTATCAAGTGGGAATGGTGGCCCTTACCACCTCTTGTCCTTCGGGATTCAATTTTTAAGTTGTGTTTATTGTGTTCTTCGTATTCTTCACGTTCCTCTTTTCCCTCTCCTCTTTCGTGGCTTGATTTGTCGATTTGAGACCGTTTTGAGTCCTTCTTTTTGCGTTGATTTGTGCTATGACATGAGTTGAAGATATTCTAAGGGTTAATTGGACTAAATCAACTTGAGCACGGAGAAATCGACGTTTTTCTTTTCGGGCGATTTTTTCATGTTCTTGGCTCGATCTGAGATTTCTCGGAGTTTGGGTTAATCCCGTGCGATGATTTCTTGGGAATAGGTTCGGGCTTTGTTGAATTTTACTTGTGCAATTTTTGGGGACGAATCATCAAGGATTGGGTAGGATTTGGTTGAATTTGTTGAAGCCGCTTTTCCTGTTCGTCCTTTACTGTTCTTCGTCAGGTTCTTGTGTGTTTCATGAGAGTTGGTCTTCTGCTTGTTTCTGCAGTAGCGCTATCAACGTCGGCACTCTGATGCTGCACGTGCTCACTGAGCAGCGCTTGCACTCGACCGCTGGAGCCTAGTTCGCTTCCAGTCTGAGAACATCCAGGGCCAGCACTCCAAGCTGTAGCACGTAGAGCTCCTGATGCTCGTTACTCATCCTGAGCCATGTGCTCCTTTTCTTAATTCCAGTGCGTCAGGTGTTTCTTTTTGAGTTTGTTTTTCTCGTTGTTGATGGAGAGCAACACCTCCACTTGTCTGTCCCTGTGGCTGGTGACCAAGAGGTGCACGATTGGATGAATCAAGGCACGTGAGTGCCTAGCACCTTCGGTGCTCATCCAGCAGCTCTAGTTGCTTGCCGATTTAATTTCCTGACCGCACAGCTTGCTTGCCAGCAATTCCCATCCGCTCCCTCTCCTCTGTCTGTTCTTTTTGTTCGTTGCAGATCTCCGGCAGGAGCATGGCCAGGGCCGAGCACATCAGTGACGTATCCTCCAGGACCGAGCAAGAGCTCGCCTGAGAGTCCCAGTGGCCTGTCCAACCTACGAAGGAGCACCACCTCTCAGGCTGCTCGTGGTCCGTCCGTTCATCGCCTGAGTGCTTTTTTCTCTGCTCGTTTCAGTTCGTTGTTTTAGTTCTTCTGCAAGCCACGGACAGTCCACGGAGTAGTCACAGACAGTCAGCGACTACACAGTCAAGGCTGTTTTTACTCATTTCTTCACGTGTTCGTTTTCCTCGTTTCTTCGCGTGTTCGTTTTCATCGGTTCTCAAGTGTGTCTAAGACTTCTTGTGAGATATCTTGCTACGTGTTAGCACGTGTATCTCACGACTTTGGTGTGAGTCAAAGTTTTGGGTTGTGTGTTGAGCCGAGGATCAACGTTTTGAAAGAAATTTGAGGCTCCCATTCACCCCCTATGTTCGCCATTTCCGGTCCTTCAATATAGATACCGACATGTTTGTCGTCGTCATCCAGCAAGTCGCTGCTCAATACAGTGTCAAGCTCCACAGCAAAGACATGGTTGCTGGAATTGCCATTGGCCTTCTTGCTGAGGAGGCCGAGGAACTGGTTGGAGAACGCAGTGGACATGTTCTTGGTCGGGGAGATGAAGAAGGTGAGGCCGTGCGCACTCACACCGGGGGCGATGGAGCGGATGGCAAACACGAACGCGGCGGAGAAGGACTGCACCGTGCCGTTGTGGGATCCCTTACGGAAGTGCAGCGGGGTCGGGTGGAACGCTTGGCCTTTAAGCTAGGCCGAGGCATTGGTCAGGTGGAGGAGGCCATTGGGCGTGACCGTGGCCAAGCCGTTGAGGATGATGCCTGTGTCGGCAAAGCCGGAATAGATGAACTGTTGGCCATGTCCGGCAGTTAGAATGGTGACCAAGTTGAAGCAAAGGAAGAAGAAGACCAGTTTCAAGAGTATACTGTTTGTGCCAAGAATTGTTAGGAACTTTGGACTTGGAAGAATGGAAAAGCTTACTGCTAAAAACCGTAAGCCTGCAAAGCATATACGAGTTGCAACAGACATGGAGTGGAGAGTATATATATACAGACTAGCCGCGAAGACGTTTGCGTTTCACCGATTAGCTCAGTTTCAATAATTCATCAAGAAGTCATATTTGTCAGTCAATATGCAACTGGTATTGCTTGTATTGACTTTGCACTAGATATGTATACTGTCTACTAGTAGTGTATACGTTGAAGCTTCCTCGTGAACTTGTTTGGTCCTTTTGAAACCAGAGAGACACCGTAAACGTTTTGACTGTCAAATTAAATTCAGTTATTCAACGTGAGCGGCGGGTACTGGGATAGAAAATAACAATAATGAGCCGTTCTATATTTACCGAAGCATTCCGTAGACAATTTGTCACGAGGTAGCTGCACAAGATGATCGATGTAACACTTCTTCAGTCAACAATTTCTTTAAAACTGAAGAGAAGCGTTGTTTCTGGTAGATAACATATGCTATCCCAAATCGAAAAAAATATGTAAATATAATAATAGATCTTATCAAAATCAAAGAACTTTAGTTTTCTATGAATTACACAGTACAATACAGACGCTCACAATGCACGTATACTCACCCCTATGAACACACACGCAAACCCTACCCCTATGAGCATCTAGGAAGACCAGACAAATCCCTGAGATTGATAAAGTCGCCACATACGCCTCATTGATGACAGGAATGTTGCCTGACACTGAAAATACAAACGCTATTAAATCCTAGAATATTCGCTCCCACGGGGAGTCAAACCCAGGAGCTGAGATGCTATTAAGATTGTTGTAACCAGTAGGCAACACAATCCCTAAATTTAACTAAGTTTATAGAAAATGTTATCAACATGCAAGACTCCAGATAAGTGTACTATAAACATATACTTCATGACACATCAAATTTTACTTATTAATAATTCACAAAAAAATTACTTATTAATAAGTTTGACTAAGTATTTTTCTATACTTTTATTCTTTTAGGGATATGGAGGAGTATAATGCAACCAGGAGGGGCTGACTTAGGTTCATGCATAGCGACCCTTTCTGTTTTTGAAGTACTCATGGCGACCATTGAATTATACTGTAACTAAAGGTCAACTTCATTCCCATATGGGCTGCTAAAAAACGAACTAGTCGTACGGCGAGAGGGAGTTTTTTTGTGCGGTCAACGGTCTGTCTAATGCAAGACAGGATAGACAGTGTGTGGCCAAAAACAGGATGCGACCTGTTATGTCCGAATCAGTCAACTAGATGGGACAGGAGCATGGACTTTCATAGATAAACACATTGCGGATCACTCTCCTGACTGCCAACTGGGGTCCATCCACACCCTGTCCAACCCAACGCCGCGGATCAAGCCGATCGATCAATTGAGTAAAATTCATCTCTAAACTTGCAAGACGGTTTTGTCTCATCCTAACCCTCAAAGTTTGGTATTTGAGTTCTCAAACTTATATGATGTCATTTGGGTCCCCGACTCTTAATATTTGGATCCTCAAACCTCACTAGTCACTATTACAGATGTGGCTACCACTGCAAGGTACTCTGAAACTGATAGTGCTAAGTTACCGCTACTGGTTGCTTTAAGCCTAAATAGGGATAAAGAACTATCATTGCCAGTTATTATTGTTAATAAACAGCCGTGACACTATCACAACTCTTTTTCGCTTCTCCCCATTGAGCATCTCAAGTACGTCTCTCTCTCTTTCTCTCTCTCTCTCTCCTAGTCCTATGCTTCCCTCTCAATCCCTCCCTCCCTCCCTCCCTAGCCATCCACCTCTAGCATCACTGCTCCCTCTCCCCTTCCAATGTCACCACTCGCCTTGCCCTGCCACCTCTATCCTCCGGCATGGGGTTACAAGCCTGCAACTCAAGGATCCAGCGCAATCTTGCAGTGGTGTGGCCCTCCCTCCCCCCCCAATCAGGCCCCTGCCTTCTCCAGGATCGCAATAGGTCGTAGGGGTGAGCTAGGGTTGTGGTGGGCAACAATGACGGTGAGATGGTGCGCCATGACATGGTAGTGGATAACGTATGGGTGGCGATGGCGCGCAGACGCGGCAACTGGTCGTTGCTTCTTCTTTTCTTTTATTTATGAAAAGGGCAACACCACCCGGTAGTGAAAGGCGAGACTTATTACTACCGTTGCGTGGTGTCAGTCGCCAAAACCAGTAGTGACAGGGGTTGATAGTCAATGGTGTTTGCTAGTTATATAGTTGTGTCAGCACGTTAATGTCATCTATGTATACCAAAACTTCTCCAGGGCACCAACATTGGTTCAATCTGGTTTTCACTTGTTCCATGCACAAACATGACATGATGACTATGTGTTGGCGTAGACCCAATATGTGAGACCCACTTGTCAACGTTAATGTCATCATCCTCTCTCTACCATCTTCCACAAGCACCCTCTCTCTCTCTTCCATGTCTAGCTTGCCACAAATGTCGATGATGTGCTTTGGTAAATGGTGGCGCTCGGCGTTGGCACAACGGATGCCTTCTCTCTTGTCCCGTCATTTTTAGTATAAGTGGGGGCGAGAAGGCTTGAGAGCGAGAAAAGCAACATTGACACAAGGGTCACACATGTCAGGTCCATGTCAACACAAGGTGTACATACCATTTCAATGCATGGAGTGGGTTAGAACCCATTGAACCAAAATGTTACTCCCTCCATCCCACAAGACGTTCTAGGACCGGACACCAATACCAAGAACGATGGCAAAAGACTTGTAAGCCCCTACTCCACTACTTTCTCTCTTCCCGCACATTATCATCTCTCCTGCTCTTCTTTCCTGTTCCTCTTCCAGATCTAGACTTCTGTACAGACACCGCCAAGGAGATGGAGTGGGCAAGCAGGCCTCTTCCTCGCTGGCGCGCAGGAGCGGGTCCACGCCACTGCAGGGGGACACCGTGCCTGTGGGTCAGGCCGTGCCGTAGCTAGGGCCCGCCGTGCCCGTGCATTTGGCCGCGCCGACGCTGGAGACCACGCGACTGGGCGACCGCCGCGCTCGCAATCCGCCTGAGTGGAAGGTGCCGCCGGTGGGGAAGGTGCCGACGCCGAGGACTACGCAGTGGGGAAGGTGCCGCGGCTGCTGGTGGGGGAAGTGGCCGCCGCCGCCGCCGCTGTTGGTGGGGAAGGGGCCGCCTCCGCTGCTGGTGCTGGTGGGAGAAAGGGCCCCTACTGCTGGTGAAGGAAGGGGCCGCCATGCGTGCCGCGCCTAGGTGCACCACCACGATGGGAGGGGGAGGCGTGGTGGACGGGAGGCCTATGGTGGAGAACGAGGCGATGGGAAGGGTAGGTGCGGTGGAGGAGGCGATGGGAAGGGGAGGTGCAGTGGAGGCAGAAAGGGGAACTCGCCGGCCGCCGGCGGCCGCTCTCGGATGGGCAGAGCCACGAGCTCCACGCGAAGGTCGAAAGGAAAGGATAAGCCTCCTCCCACCGTCTGTTATTTATTTATTTTTATTTGTGTGATAGTGGACGATAGGGAGGCAGGGAGGTGAAGGATGGATCGGTGTCGTACAGAGAATAGAGTGGGACCCACGTCTATAGAAGCTAAAACGTCCTTCTTTATGGCACATTTTTTTAATCGCAAAACGTCCTCTGTTGAGAGACTGAGAGAGTAGCACCCAGAACAAAGTTTTATGGACCAAAATGATACACTCGTACAAATTCAGATACTCAAATATCAAAAATCAAGAACTGAGGACCCAGATGATGATACAGTTATACAAGTCTGTGGAGTGAATGATCAAAATTCAAAAGTTGGAGAGGTATGTAAATGATACCGCCGTCCAAATTTATGGACCCTAGCTAAATCTTACTCCGATTATTTGATACACTCCGCCATGGATAATGCGGCCGTTAAATCATCCTGTTGCCGGTGGCGCACCGGCCGGGGCCCGGGGGGAAGGTTGCCACACCATCGGACGTACGTAACAACCCCGATGCGAAGCATCTCCGGCGCGGCCAAGACGCGGATCGCCTGCGTGCAGTCACACACACACACACACACACACACACACACACACACACACACACACACACACACACACACACACACACACACACACACTCATGTAGCCATGTCATGTGGTGAGTGGTGTCGCGGGCGGCCATACGGTACGTACGTGTGCCCGTGTCGCTTGCTCGCCGCGTACATGCACGCACGTACGGCACCGGCCTGCTGCCTGCATGATGCCGACCGAGAGAGCGAGCTAGCGCGGGGGTCACATGCGGAACGGAGCAGAGGCCGCAGGTGGGCAGAGGCACACGGGCGACCACACGTACCTACTACGCCCTGCTCGCGCGTGCCCGGCCTGCCCGCCATTCAATATATCCTGGAGTGGTCGCGGCAGCCGGCAGGCCGGCAGCCAGTGGGTGAGGAGGGTACGATGTCACAGGGGAGAGGGGGCTTATAGCTCTCACAGGTCGATCGAGAGTTCACCAATGCTACCACAGTGACTGCTCGCTGGGCCTCACGTTACGGTCATCAGCCATTATAGCTGCATATTGGTGTCTTCTCTCTTCTTTTTTTTATATAAATGAAGAAAAGAGCGTGTAGCTTTAGCAGCGGAACCAACAATTTTGATCGAGGAGGGGGCGACATCTTTACATGTGATAAAATATACATAAGTATATGTCTCAATAGCTTTTAAAATATCTTTACACTATTTATAACAAAATTCATAATATTTTAAAAAAAATGGGTGAACTGATACTTTATTGTACTGCAAATTTAAATATTTATAGGGGTATTAAATAAAATCTACTGTGCTGGGGCACGGCCGCTGCTGGCCCACCTAGTTCTGTCACTGGGTATGGTAACTCAATGCATATATAATTTTTTTCTGCACAGTCACCTAGGTGGTTTGTAGCTTAGAGATTTATTAATTATCATATTATAATTACCTGTTTCAATACATATAGGATTCGGATCGACTTGGTGCGCCTTAGTGAGCCCATTTTAGTCCCAAATAGTCTCTACTTTGTCAAACAGGAGGACTACTAGAGGGACTAAAGTGGGTTTGGGTTGTAGTCCCTCGAGGGGGTAGCTGTTCGGGACTACTAGCCCAACTTGACACCCCCATGCTCCTCCCTCTCTCCTCTTTATTGCGTCGGGAGTCGGGACCATCCCTACCCAGGGTATTTTAGTCTTTGCTCAACAGCTTTAATGCCCTTTAGTTCCTTCTAGTCCCTAGAACCAAACAAGGTGGGAGACTAAAGTTTAGTCCTTGTTTTGGGCCTTAGACTCGGACTCCCGATTCAAATGAACACGTGTCATGCATGAGTAGAGAAACTAGTTGCAGTCCCGGTTCCTAACCCCCTTTAATCCCAGTTTTGGGAATGAGGAATATGCAATCGGGACTAAAGGTCTCAAATTTTAGTCCCCACTAGTAGAGAAATCAGTTGTAGTCCCGGTTCATGCAAGCGGGACTAAAGGTCTCAAATTTTAGTCCCAGTTCCTACTGTTTCTTGGTTAAAAAAAGGTGCGGCTGTAGAGATTCGAACCTAAGACCTCCCACTTCAGCCTTGCATGTGTTGCCATCTCAACTCTCACCACACATCTAACTTACATAAGATATGATTTCCTTTTAAATTCACTCTGGAGACAACTTTAATCCGGGTTCATATCTCAAGCTGGGACTAAAGTTTCTCGCACTGACGAGCCTTGGTAACCATTATAACCGGGACTAAAGGGTGGAATTGTAGTCCCAGTTTGTATTACAAACCGAGACTAAAGGTTCAGTCCTCCATTTAGTCACGGTTGCAATTTTTAAATTAACCAGGACTAAATACTTTTTTGCCATAGATGAAGGGTCGTTTTCTCTACTAGTGATGATTCCGAGCCATGTACAAGACAGGGGGCATAAAAGCAGCGGGATATAAAAAATATGAATAAAAACTATTTCTACCCAATGTATATAGGTAGATATATAGATTTGGTCCCCTGCTGAGGGCCTATTTGGAGGAATTTCAAAGGATTAGCAATCCTGTATTTTGCTGAGAACATGTACCATTCGAAATGAAGGATTAATTCGAGCTCGCCGTTCCTTTGGAAAGGTTTCCTTTACTCAACAAACACATGAATTTTTACATCCACTCAGATCCAAAGTTTGTGTGGAAGCCCAAGGCTCCCTCTCGTTTATCGAGCCGAGCTAACCATCTTGTGGCCTCGCCGGTGCCTAGACGCCCGGCTGCGCTGCCCATAACTGGTCGCATGCGCTGCCCCACCCCGCTCGTGGCCGTGCCTGGATCTAGTTGTGCCTTGCTGCTGCGCTGCCATTGCCTGCGACTGGCCGCCCTGCTCTAGGCCTCGCTGGCGTCTGGCCACGTCGTGCCTCCCCGCTCTGCTTGCGGTCTCGCCCGAACACGCCTCGTTGCGCTGGCTCCGCCGGGGCGTGCATAAGCATGCTTCTAGAGAGGATTAGGTACGAGAGAGAAGCGTATGGGGAGCAAACGAGTGGATAAAGGCTGGCTGGGGTTCCACTAAGAAATACGGTAATGATATAGTGAAGACGTCCGACGCGTCCGGACGCCTCCTCCCCTCTCACTCGCCTCCCCACTCGCTCGCCTCCTCCCTGCCCTATCCACCCCCTTCTTTTCTCGGTTGCTCCGCTCCGCCCGCGTGCTCATCCAGCGCCGCGCCCGCGCGCGCCTTTGTGCTGTGCCGGTGGCGAGCCCGCCCTCCTCCCTCCCCTCTCCCCTTCCTTCCTTCCTCCACTCCCTGCTCCCCCGCGCCTTCCCCCCGCTGCGACATGTTCGGCCTCCTCGAGTGGGGGCGACGGCGGCAGCATCCCGTGAGCCCACCGACCTCTGCTCCCTCCCTGGTGCTCTCATCCTCACGCGCCGTGACCTCCATGGGCTCCGACGAGGTAGGTGGGGAAGGATCTGGATCTGAGGCGCCCCTTTCCCCCGCCTCCCCCTCTGGATCTCGATCTGGTCCCTCCTCTTCCTCCCCTTCCTCCTCCTCCTCCTCTTCCTCCTCCTCCTCCTCACCCCCTGGATCTATGGTTTTGATGGCGGCTAAGGTTTTGTGGCGAGGCAGATCTAAGCTACATGCAATAGATGATGTGAAGCACGATTCTCTGATGTTGAAGTAGCTTCTTCTCCTTTGTTGCAGCAGCTTCTTCTCCTTGTGATGAGTCAGATTAAGCTACATGGCAACAAATGATGTGAAGCATGATTCTCTGATGTTGTAGTAGCTTCTTCTCCTTTGTTGCATTAGCTTCTTCTTCTTGTTGCAGCAACTTTTTTTTTCTTCTTGTTGCAGTAGCTTCTTCTCCTTTTGTTGCAGTAGCTTCTTTCTCCTTGTTGCAGTAGTTTCTTCTCCTTTGTTGCAGTAGCTTCTTATCCTTGTTGCAGTAACTTTTTTTTCCTTTGTTGCAATAGCTTTCTTTTCCCCTGTTAGTTGTCTTCTCCTTATTGCAGTAGCTTTTTTTCTTTATTACATTAGATGTTTTTTCAATGTTTCAACAATTTTTTTTGGTTTGTTTCACCATTTTCTATTTGTGTTTCATTAGGTGTCTTTCTGATGTTTCAATAGCTTTTTTCGTTTTGTTTCAACAGTTTTTTTGTTTGTTTCATCAGACGCCCTTCGATGTTGCAATAGCTTTTTCCTCCCTTGTTTGCAGTTCGGAGGGTGGACTATGATGGTGAGCTGGTGGTGGGGGCGGAGGTGCTAGGGTCGGCGAGGTTGGGGGCAGGACAGATCCGTGCGCGGGAAGGTGGGGGGCGCCTTTCTTCGCTGTGCAGGGGGCGGTGCGGGGCGGTCTTCTCCGTGCGGGGCGAGGCGGGGGTTGCAAATTTTTTTCTCCGTGGGCGGCGGGGCGGGGCGTACGGGGCGGGATAGGCGGTGGCGCTCATGGGGTGGGGCAGCGTCCGGACGCACCCCTGGAGCCGGGCGTCCGGGCGCTAGCAACCCGCTAAGAAATATGGGCCCCTTAGGTATAGATCCCAGCAGCTCCAGCACCTACTGCAAAAACAATTGGTGATAATATATTTGTGCCACTTGTAAGAGTCATGGATAAAATGTGCAACTTACAGATCTATCATTAAACATTAATAATGACTCTTTTATTAATCTTCAAAAAATCATGTCTCATATTTCCCGCGTTATGGATTCATGTGTTCCAAATATATCTCTTTTGTAGGTATTTGTTGTGTTTTTTCTTTCCTCTGTTTTACTACTATACACCCATCTTATTTGCGTTTTATTTTTCATTTCCTCTGTTTTGCATCCATTGTTCCAAACAGGCCCTCATGTCCTGGAAGAGCCATGCTCGCTCGTATTGACCACTCGAGGGCAGCGCTAGTACGCTAGCAGCATGCATGAATTCACATGCGTGATAACATGAACGAGTACATGCACGCACGTACGGACCGGCCTCTCTACATGCCGACCGAGAGAGCGAGCTCTAGCGCAGGTGTCACATGCGGAGTGGAGCGGAGCAGACCCCCACAACCACAGGACACAGGTGGGCGTGGGCAGGCAGAGGCACACGGGTGACCACACGTACCTACGCCCTGCTCGCGCGTGCCCGGCCTGCCCACCATTCAATCCTGGTGTGGTCGTGCCAGGCGGTAGCCAGTGGGTCAGGACGATACGATGTCACAACTCACAAGGAAGGACTAGCTCTCACAGCTCGATCGAGTTCTAACACACAGTAAACTGCTCGCTGGGTCACAACCGGAGCCGGCTGCTTTGCCGAGGGCCCCAGGCTCTCGGCAAAGCCTCTAAGACCCTCGGCAAAGCCTTTGCCGAGCGCAGCTCTCGGCAAAGCGCCCTCGGCAAAAATCCGATCGGCAAAGGCTTCTTTGCCGAGAGCCGTTTATCGGGCACTCGGCAAAGCCTTTGCCGAGAGCCCGACGCTCGGCAAAGCGCGAAATAAAAAAATGCGAAAAAAACCTGGAAAAATTTTTTTCAATCGGGGGAGGGGGCCCACTGGAAAAAAAATGCGAAAATTTTTTTCAATCTTGTCATGCAAGTCGCGGCATTTTTCGCGCAAAATTCACGGCTACGCGGTCGGTGAGATTCGAACTCGTGACCTCTCCCTCACGCGATACCTCCTCTGCCACCTGCACTACACACTCACATGCGTCTATATGTCATTTCAGTTACTCAAATATTATACTAAACCAATTGAAAATTGATTGTTTGAGCCCCTAAACGAATTCAAATCAAAAAGTTGTCAACCACAAAGTTTCATAACTTTTCGAGCACTACATTTTTCATATAGAAAGTTTTTCCATCCGAGGTCTTTTGAAAAATTCAAATTTTAAAATTTTGAATTTCAAACGTAGTTTTGCATGACAAGATGAATTCAAATGAAAAAGTTGTCAACCACAAAGTTTCATAACTTTTCGAGCACTACATTTTTCATATAGAAAGTTTTTCCATCCGAGGTCTTTTGAAAAATTCAAATTTTAAAATTTTGAATTTCAAACGTAGTTTTGCATGACAAGATGAATTCAAATGAAAAAGTGGTCAACTACAATGTTTCATAACTTTTTGAGATCTACAAATTTCATTTAGGAAGTTTTTCCATCCGAGGTCTTTTGAAAAATTCGAATTTTAAAATTTTAAAATTTTGAATTTCAAACGTAGTTTTCCATGACAAGATAAATTCAAATTAAAAAGTGGTCAACTACAATGTTTCAATACCTTTCGAGATCTACAAACTTCATTTAGGAAGTTTTTCCATCCGAAATTGTGGTGCTAACATTGTTCACAAATCTTATATATCTCTCTTGTAGTTTCATGGAACTACATGAGAGACATATAGATTTTGTGAACAACGTAATTATTACTTTGTCGAATAAAGAAATGACCAATATAAAGTTTGTAGATCATGAAAAGTTATGAAACTTTGTAGTTGAAAACTTTTTTTATTTGAATTCGTTTAGGGCACCAAAATGTGGTTTGAAAAATTGCTTTGCCGAGTGTTTTACTTTGGCACTCGGCAAAGAAGCCTTTGCCGAGTGCTTTTTTTTTGGCTCTCGGCAAAGAAGTTTCTTTGCCGAGTGTTTTTTTTTGGCTCTCGGCAAAGAAACTTCTTTGCCGAGAGCCGTTTATCGGACGCTCGGCAAAGGCTTCTTTGCCGAGTGCAGAGGCTTTGCCGAGTGTTTTTTATTTGGCTCTCGGCAAAGCCTTCTTTGCCGAGCGCCCGAAAAAAAACGCTCGGCAAAGCCTCCGGCGCTCGGCAAAGAAGTGGATTCCGGTAGTGACAGTGGCGGATCCATGAGAAATTTTAGAAGGGGCTGAAGCCACGCTTGCATGTTTCGCCTTGTTCTTCAATAGTACTTCATTCACCAGTATTTTTCGGCGAGCTTTTCTATTACAACAAATCAGTATAAATCAAGTTTCAGCGAAACGAATTGGGTTTCAAAATAAAAAAAAACACGCTCGCATTGTCGGCTTCTAGGGAGAATCCACCACGCTCGGCAGGTTTGGCTGGGCCCCACCCGGCCAGGACCAGCCTGGCCTGAGCCCGAGCCCGCTGGGCTATGCTCGGCCAACAGTGAAAAGTTTACTGTGTAGAAGCATATACTCCAATGGCATGATTTTGTAGAGTCAGTGCTTAGCAGCATATACTCCAATTTCAACTCAATCTGGTACGTCATCATATAATGGTGGACAAAATTCCTTTTGTAGGTAGTGTTTTGTACTAAGCGATGATCTTGCAGATTTATTAGACACCAATGGCATGATTTTGTAGATCCACCCTGTTGTCAATATCAGGCAAACACGCCCATTAGGACTGCCGGACGAAAAAAAGGTTCGAGCCGGGCAGACAGACAGCAGGGTAGAGCCACTCCAGATCAGCCCACATGCATGCGTATATTCAAGCGAATAGGGAAATTTGTCGATGGACTCCACTTCCACGCTGATAATTATTGGAGTTGTGATACCACCTAATTGTTCAGCTCTTGGATGCACTCCATCAATTAGCTCGAACAATGCAAGCACTTCACCTGATTGATTGCCTGAGCCACAGACTTGAATGATGAACCCTGACGACGATAGGATAGCACACAATGCAAGCAGCTGTCGGTCCCCTGCTACAAGGTACGTACGACACGCACACGCGCACATCCGGACACGAGCGAATTGAGTTTAGCAGTAGACTCAGGCCTGGTTTAGTTCCCTGAATTCACCCTAAATTTCACTATAAAAAAAGATTCTCGTCACATGAAATGCCGGCACATGCATAGAGTACTAAATGTAGATGAAATCAAAAACTAATTACATAGTTTTGTTGTACTTTGCGACACGAACGTTTTAAGTTTAAATAATCAATATTTAGATAATTATTACTGAATAAAAATAAAATTGCTATAGTGCAACACAGTGCAGCTGCAGTGATTCGGGATCCCCGATTTGGGGATCTAAACAAGACCTGATCACTCACTCTCACCGGCCACTGACCAGCAGTCAGCATGGGGAGCCAGTCACTGGCTCACTGCACATGATTACTGTGTGAATGCAGCCGACACCTGGAAAGCCTCGCCACCAGCAAAGCTAGGGGCTGTTTAGTTGGCAAGATTTTTGGCGAAACGTTACTGTAGCAGTTTCGTTGTTATTTGGTAAATATTGTCCAATCATGGTCTAATTAGGCTTAAAAGATTTGTCTCGTCCATTTCGTCTAAACTGTGTAATTAGTTTTATTTTTTATCTATATTTAATGCTTCATGCATATGTTTAAAAATTCGATGTGACGGAGAATCTGAAAATTTTGGCAAAATTTTTGGCATCTAAACGGTGCCTAGCCTACCCACAGCTGCAGCATGCAGGGGGCAGCTTATCCCACCGCCCATCTCCATCTGCTCCGGCGCTCCCAATACCAAATATCCTATCCTATCTATCCGACTATCCCACACTTGTTGCTCCGCCCCTCCCTCTCCTTCCTTAAGGTAGCTGCTAGCTGGAGCACCCAACCAATCTGCAACGCAAACCTGATGACAATGGATCATCATCATCACAGGGTGAGTGGTTGACACTGACACAAATATGCCCTGCTTGCTAAGCTAGCCAGAAGATTCAGATCACTACCTTGCATTTGCGCAGAGATCAAGCTAGCTAGCTCATCACTCATCAGCTTCGTTCTCCTCTGATCCATCCAGCATAGTTGCTCCATAGTGTCCACGACATCAACTCTCTTATCTCTTCATTCTAATCAAGCCAGATGGTCCATCTGTTGCAATGCAGCAGCAGCGTCCACATACTCTTCCTTTTCTTCTTCTTCTTCTTCTCTATCCTCCTCCTCACATCTTCCATGGAGGTAGCATTCTCAGATGCAAGTAAGATTCCTCTTCCTTTCGTCTCTTTTTTTACTTCCTTCGGACATTACATTGGAGATTTATTTGGAGGCTCTGATGCTCACCCAACCTGTAATAACCCAACTACGTACTCTACTCTTTGGCATTTCAGGGAGGTTGCCGCTGAGGCTGCTCCCAGACACCGGCGGCACCGCCGCTAACAAGCAGGAGGCAGCAAGAATGAAATGGGAGAGGGAGACGGAAGGGCGGCGGTCTCTGATCGGATCGAGGCCCCCGAGATGCGAGCGGGTGTGCATGTCCTGCGGCCACTGCGAGGCGGTGCAGGTGCCCATCGTGCCACAGCCACAGCCACAGCAGGAGAAGGCGAGTGCCGCCGCGGCAGTCACCCTCACCGCCGCCATGTTCACCTACCGGGTCGACGGTATCACCAACTACAAGCCGCTCAGCTGGAAGTGCAGGTGCGGAGGCACCATCCTGGATCCATGACCATGACCATGAATGAAGATTAGTGCGTACCAAGAGTACATCCTCAGCTCGCCATTCATTGCAGACTGTAAACACGTCCCGTCCGCCGCTCTCCTCTTCTCCTTCCTCCCTGCTGTCCATCTAGGAGTATCTCTCGTCTCCTTGCTTCTTCTTTTGGCCGGGTTTGGTTGGTATTGGTTTTGGCTCCTCTTCCTCCTCCTCCCAGTCCCCAGATGGAATTGCTCCCTACATTTTGTTGCGGTGATGTTGCGGATGGGTGGGGGTAGAATTCCGGTTTTCCTTAAGATGCGCTGGCCGGCTGCCAATGAATTGAAACCTTGTACCGTAGTACTCTCTCCGTCTCTGTCCGTCTCAGAAAGAATGTAAACTTGCATTTTAAATCTTGTATTAGGAGGAATGTAATTCTAAACATAAGACCAAGTTTTTTAATAGGATCCATCTATTAAAATACTAATATTTTATCTATTTAGGAGAAAAACATTCTAGGAAGCAATGATTATTTTTCACGTACGTACCTGTTCTCTGCATACTGTCTGTGGTGTGCCAGATAGTAGCTGAGGTGACAGGATATGAGCGAGCGTCCACGTACATGTATCTATGCTATGCTAGCTGGTGCACCAGATTGTTAGGTGGCTGCATTGCTACAGAGCAACCACATACTGCAGACATTCCTATTTTGTTTTTTTATTCTCTTCATTCATTCAGGTAGCAACAGAACTGAATAAAATACATGTAGTACGGAGTACCTTGTTTCGAGGGGTGTTTAGATGAAAAACTTTTAGAATTTGGCTACTATGACACTTTCGTTTGTATTTGATAATTAGTGTCCAATCATAGACTAATTTGACTTAAAAGATTCGTCTCGTGATTTACAACCAAACTGTACAATTAATTATTTTTTTATCTATATTTAATGATCCATACATATATTCAAAGATTCGATGTGACGAGACAAAAGTTAAATTTAGGATTTTAAAGACACCTAAACAAGGCCTAAGTTGTAATGGAAAGTAATAATCTTTCGATCGGCCTCTAGTCACTGACAAATGATGCACATGTGCAGCCAATGTCTGAATAACCTAGCTACCTAGTACTAGTCCTTCTGAGGCTGTGTTTAGTTCCAAAATTTGAAGTGTCAAAATTTACTGTAGCATTTCGTTTGTATTTGGTAATAATTGTCCAATCATTGACTAATTAGGATCAAAACATTCGTCTCGCAAAGTACAACCAAACTGTACAATTAGTTTTTAATTTTATCCACATTTAGTACTCCATACATATATCGCAAGTATGATATGACGGAGAATCTTTTTTTGCATAGTGCACTTTTCAACTCATCTAAACACAGCCTGAATAGATGAAAGAAAGACCAAGAGGCTCTGCTTAGCTTGTCGTAATGCTGAAGCGGATTGGTAGTAGTGCCAACTGCCAAGGACCCAGCAACAGTGTTTGTGTTGGGGGCCCTGGGGGCGTGTGCACGGAGAAAATATGCATGTGAGCAATTGCTGCTGGAGAAGAATCCACACCGACTCGCTGAGACCGTGAGAGGATGCATGCTTGCGTTGGCTTTGGCACTGGAAATTTTCTCTCCGTTGGATCCTTTTTCATTTGGGCTGCAAAAATAAATACGGAGACAGGGAAGCAAATTAAAGAGAGTGAAAAGGTCAAAAAAGCTTGTGATGAGTGATGACTGGAGCTTTCTGCGGCGAGCAAGATGGACGGCGTCACGGCGACGAGCGAGCGAGGCTGGCGGACCACACTGGAAAAGGAGGGCTGGCTGGCTCTGGCTGGGGCTTGACCCGCGCCATGGACGGCCGTAGCCCGGTGGATCATGCCTGCATGGCTGCATGCGTTGCGAGCGAGATGCAGACACCCAGGCAACAAAGCCGTGACCAGTGACGCATTGACGCATGCATGCCGCCTGTTCGTCTGCGCCTGTCCCCGAGCATGTGAGCACCCAGCATTCGCATCTTGTTTGTGGACGGTGGTGCTGTGTGGCTGTGTGGTGTGGTCTCACTTTCATGCACCGGCTGGACTCGTACTGACGGACATCGGGGGCAGGGGGCTGCAGCTGCCGCAGCAGTGTGCTGGTGTGCTGCCAGGACGATGCATACCTGGACCCTGGCTCGCAAATGGCCAATCGAGCATCAGGCGCGACCACATTTCTGCAGGCTGGGGCGGAACGGAATCAAGGGGACCAAAACGATGCAGGATTATTGGAGCTTTTTTTAATTTTATATAAAAAAATACTAACATTCACTATGCCAGAAAAGCTTATCAGTGACACCTTATTTAGTGACCAAAAATTAAAACGCGTCACTAACATCGGATCAGTGACACGGGTAAACAAAACGAGTCACTGATAAGACGTCACCCATGGTCAGAAAACAAAACGCGTCACTAATGATATGTTATCAGTGACTATTCTTAACATCACGCGTCACTGACAACAGAGGCTATCATCGGTGACTCGTTGCCACTAAACGCGTCACTCCTGGAAACTGTCGGACCCGAAAAAATTATCAAAACGAGCTAAACTGAGGAGTTGAGTCCGGCTCCGGTCGTCAGGCCCTCACCGTGTGCCCCGCCGCCCCTGGGTACGCCCTTTTCCGCCCGTCCTCTCTCTCTCTCATCCTTTCCCCACGACACCATGCCCCGCCGCCCCCGGGTCCGCCCTTCTCCTCCACCCGCCACCGCCACCTCTCTCGTCTCTTCCTCTATCGGCACCACTCCTCATCCGCCGCCGCTATCTCTCTCTCTCACTCCTCCAGATCTGGCCGGAGCCGTCGCCTCCCTTGTTGCAAGGACAATCGACGCATGCGGGGGCAGCTCTGGGCGGTGCAGGCGAGGTGGCTCCAGGCAACGCTGGTGGGGGTCCCTACCGGTGGCAACGCGTGCGCCCCGGCCCGAATCGCTGATGGTGTACAAGCCTCTCCAACGACGGCGCACACCCTACCGGCGACGGTGCGTGGGCCCCATCCACCGGTGGTGGTGAGAACCCTCCTCCTCCCCTCCCCCCTCCTAGCAGCAGCTTCTGCTCATGTGGGGTCACCCAGACCACCGACACTGAGTACTTTCTTCAAGTTGGACTTTGTCTTCAGCGCGCATGCCTAGCAGGTGTTCGACACAATGGTTTACCAGCGGGTGCGGGCGTGAGAGAGGAGGAAAGGGGGGGCACTAGCGGCTTGGCTCTCGTGAGGAGATAGCGCAGGTGGTGGAGGAGCGGTACCAGCAGATGCCCATCATCACGCACTCCGGTAAGGCAACATTGATTTTACCCTAGATTTATTGTTCTCCCCCTTTTGTCCACCAAGCTTGCCTGATCTCAGCGACCGGGTGCCGGGTCCATCGTCTCCTGCCGTTCTCTTGTTTTTATAAGTGTGCAGATCATGTGCACACTCATATCCTTCCTTGTGCAGAGATGATTAATTGTTTCATTCATGTTGTCTACTGAGGTTTGGGGATTGTGTAATGATGAACTTTTTGTAGACTGAGATAATGGAATTGTGCCATGATGATTATATAATTACTTCATTGTTGCGTAAATCTTGCTATTTTCATTGGCTTTGTGATGACAATGTTGTCATATTAGTTGCTACATTTTGTCCATTTGTTAATGAGCATAGGTCCATTGTCAATGATGTCTTTGATTCACACAGTTTATTGGTTGTTCTATTACTGAGCACACCCCATTGTCAATGATGTATTTGTAGTTGGCCTTGCTAGCAAGGTAATTTATTATTTGGTGAACTGCAATATCAGGGTCCATTTTTCCTTTAGGTTTCTAAACTAAAGTATTACTGAGCACACCCCATTTCTGCAGTTGTCCTTGCTAGGAAGGTAATTTATTATTTGGTGAACTACAATATCAGGGTCGGTTTTTCCCTTACGTTCCTACACTAAGGCTATGGATTGGCTTCCTTATTTGATTCCTATTCTATAGTTCATACAATGGGTATGACTTTCCTATCTGAAATATGATTTTGCTTTTAGCTAATGTCAACTCTGCCTCTGGAATCTGGAATATAACTTTGCAACCTTTTATATAGCTTTGCCATATGGATATTCATATTCTTTTATGCTTGCAAGAAACTGAATTCATGTTTCTCCACCAAGAGGCGTACCATCGCAAGATTCTAATTTCTATAACCTACATAAGCTAAATTGAGGTGTTAGTTCTATAAAAGAACAGACCTGAATTGGATGTAGTGACCTTCCCAGCCTTACCAATGTCCTCCCATTCAGCTCTAAAATGTGGGGCAGCTGAATTATAATATACCTTTGCTGATTTGACTTGGATAATTAGGCCATTTTGGGAATTGCAATATACATTTGCTTACTTCATACAGATGATAGGGTGAATGGCTAACATTCTGCAATCTGAAAGAAACTATGGTATTAATCATGAATGCTTGAGGCCTGCTCCTCTTCTTCTCGTGCTGTAAAAATGCCACAAGCAGTTGAAACTGTTAAGTGTTTTCTGTGTTGGCACCCCCCAATTTTTTTGGTAGCTAAGTCAAGTGTTTTCTGTGTTGTTCAGAGTCTTAGTGCAGAAAAAGGAAGCACTTGGTTTTTCCTTGGTTTTCTTGTTCTTTTTTTAGTGCTATTAACTGTTAAGTACTTGGTTTTTCCTTGGTGCAATGGTTCTTATCCTCAAAAGAGATCAACTTTCCCTATCCTGTGGCACTGACTCTGCTGCACATGGTCTTCTCGTCTATAGTATGCTTTGCTATTACAAAGGTTTTCAAGGTAATTATTCATGTGCGTTATCTATCATACCTTCTCTTTGCTTGCAGTTTCAACAGTTCAGAAGAGCAGCTTATGAGAATTCAGATTATATCTTTTGCTCTTTCTATTTGTATACATGATTTCCTTATGACCACTAAATTTTAGGTCATTACCTTAACCTAGTAGAGGCAGTACTACCTCTCTTCTAGGAACTTTTGGGGTTAAGAAAACTGATTCTGGTCATTTTAAGTAGGTTTTCAAGTGAGTTTTCCATTCGCACAATGTTTTACATTTTATTTATGTGAATATCCCAATATTATCTGATAAAATTGCTTGCTGTATTGGAAATCGAGAGGAACTAGTCTGTGGTTGAGTATATTTTAGTTCTCAGAAGTTAGCACTGAACCATACTGACTTGCAACTTTGGTGCTGACTTCATATTACTATTTCATTATCTCACTGTTACAGGTTTCTTGTTGAACAATCTGCCATCTTTTATCTTATAAAATGAGATAGGAAGCCAATTTACTTGGAAATTCATTACTTGCAGGTGCTTAACCAGGATGAAACACCCCTACTCTATAGTCTAGTTTTCGGTGAAGGTGTTAATGATGCGACATCTTTTGTGCTCTTCAATGCTACCAGATTTTTACATATCTTTGCTTGATTATTTATAGGCTCTTACTTATACTAGTCCATGTAAACTTTTGCAGTTTACATTAGCTCGTCATACTGAAGTGCGAGTTAATGCTATCATGATCACCAGCACAATTATTGTTGTTCTATTCAGCACAATGGTAAGCCTGCTATATCTTATTATTATCTTGAACAGCTATTCTTTATATATATGCATATGTTACATAGTCCAGCACAAAACATGACACTGAAACCATGGGTATAATAATAACACATGTGATGCTTTTCATATTTGTTTCTTCATGATGTATGTCAGTATGTGAATATGAAAATAGAATTAAAGGTCCATACACATGAATCGTAGTACAGATTAGTGGTCAGCCATGGAACTTTTTCGGATTTATAATTGCTTTGTCACCTCACAATATGTCCTGGGTCACTTAACTTTTCACTCCTTTACAGGTGCGGCTCTTCCAAGAACATAGAGACAGATGCTATCTTTCATGATCGAGCGATGAGGAAACAAGGTTTTACTCTTCTAGGATTATTAAGTGTTTTTTCTTGTCTTTGAGCTCATCAAGGACATTGGTTGTACCTTGTAAACAATGGCCCACGGTTGATAACACATTTTGTAGTATAACTTGTATCTGAAAAGTTTGTAAAGAATTGATTGTTGAAATGGTGGTACATGTCTGATGTGTGTGTGTGTATATATATATATAGGATCATTGCATATATATATAGGGTCATTGTAATTTTTTTTGTTTTCTGAAATAGTTATCAGTGACGCGTATTGGCCATACGCGTCGCTGATAAGCGTTATCAGTGACGCGTCTTGGCTGGACACGTCGCTGATAAGCGTTATCAGTGACGCGTCTTAGCTGGACATGTCGCTGATAAGCGTTATCAGTGACGCGTATTGGATACATGTGTCACTGTTTAAGGGTTATCAGTGACACGTTTTTACGCGTCACTGATATGCCCTTATCATAGACGCAAGAACAGTGACACGTCTTTTACGCGTCACTGATAAGCCTTTAGACGCGTCACTGATAAGCTTTTCTGGCATAGTGATTCATAATATAAAATAAGTATTATTAGATTAGTTATAGAATATATTTTCAAAATAAATTTATTTGTAGATATAAGTGTTAATATTATTTACTAGAAAGTCAATCAAATATGAGCTAGTTTGAATGGTACGATTCTTACAATTGCACTCTTTTATGATCAGATTTAGTATTACTGTGGGAGTGCGTCCGATAGGACTGGACATGGCGGATTATAAATTCCGCATTCGATTTCATTTTCATGGCACACAAATACACACACGTGACGGAGTGACAACCTGACAGTAATGCCACAAATCAATCAACCCTTGGATCAATTAATTGACATAATTACATCGCATGGGAATATTGGTACTCCCTCCAGCCTCCGTTCCACAAAAAAAGTCATTTTGCTTTTATGGGACGGTGGGAGTATCCAGAGCTGTCTCCATCAAATGTTGGAAGGTGGTTACCAAATAATAATACTTTGTCTGCGCTTCTCAAATACCCAGTTCTACTCCATGATTGAAATAATCCCATATTTACTAATATAATAGCACTTGTCAACATTGTTTTCCTTGTATATGAAAATGAAACAGTCACCTTCAAGAATTTAACTCTCCTGTGTTTGGTGGTAATCGTACGTTCTGTAAGCAATTCGTGATATATTGCATGGTTGGTGACTATCTGACTATAAGTTAATGGCTAATGGGAATTTCATCTTCCATCTTCAGGTTCCATTAGTAGAGCTCCAGCTTCAACTAAAACGACTCTAGTTCCAGCTTCTTGAGTAAACAGTTTTATTTGCCTTTAGCTTCACCTGGGTAGAGGAATGTTGGGTAAAATGTTTATTACTGGCCCACTTTATATCGGGCCCCTACTTTAGGGTCCACTATGCATCATGTATCAGTCATTGGATCAGTAGCTGATATGCACAGATTGGACAAGGTTGATATCAAAACCAAACTTTTATTGATAACGGGAGAAACATATTACAAAGTTCATATTTACATAGCTTGGCCATTGACCGTATGATATACATCGGAGTTCTATCACAGCGGTCCTACGAACGCTGTGGCTCCATTCGTACAAGCAACTTAGAGTATGAACCTAAACCTTATTCTAAGCTCATTCCTATATCTTAATCCTAGTAGTCCATGTGTAGTTCTCTTGTGTAGTCATACGTCTCCATCCTTGGGTGTACTCTTGTTGTTCCATCCTTGCATGGCTTCGATCGCTCCATACTCGTATGTGCTCCTGTAGCTTTTCTCCTAAAAACATAGAGGGGAAGGGATTGAGTACATAATGTACTCAGCAAGCCCTAACTTTGGGGAAGGTGAGGTGGATGGCGGAGGCTATTTGTGGAGGTGGTTTATGGAGGTAGTGGTGGTGTATATGTTAGGAGTTGAGTTATATTTAAAAATGGAGTTTGGGCCCTGGGAGAGTACTAACACTTCTCGCCAGTTCCCGGAGTTTATAAATTGTAACTTACCAGCTTAATTGATTACAACTTACCAGATTATTATAGTTTCATTACACATAAAAGAGTCTAATCATAGTATCTCATCCGAGCATCTGCCCATTCCAAGGACGTGGCTATTCGAATAGATTCATTACACTCTATAGAGGTTATACAAATTTCCCCACATGATAGAGACAGTCCAACACCATTGTCATGGCTTAGACAGGTCTAACGAGACCCCGTACCTAAGAGGGCGCTACCTTAGATTTCCATATAATTCTACCACGACTTCTCAGGGGTTGGAAAACACACTAAGCTCGGATGATACCAAATCATCCCATCTCAATGCTTCGGATGATACCAAATCATCCAGTTAGTAATAATAAGTATGGGCTCGAACGTTGCCAAAATCAAGGGGCTTTACGTGGAGGATCACATAGCAACCATGCCAACCGGGTCACGGAAGATCACATAGCATCTGTGCCTTCTCCTGATATTCCGCTGCCAACATCGGCCTCCTAGTAGAATCATACTTCTATCTAACGGGGTGTGAGATCAAGTCTACCCATATAGACATGTGGCTGTACGGATTATCTCACTAGGCGAGAGGGACTACGAACCAGTCCTTATGTGACCGAGGCAAGTATCTCCCAACAAGAACCCTCACTAGGCGAACCTGCCAAGGTAACTTATACCACATAAGTTACCCCTCACTCACCCCCTGCCGTTGTTTAGTTCAGGTTTTTCAGTTTTAAGTTCCACAATTATTATCCATAGGTTCATTCATACAATGGAGCACATAGCATATCAAGACAACCATTTATCATATTCATATCATGGGGCTTATAACATATCAAGGTAATCATTTATCATATTCACTATTAATCACATTATAATAATCGAGCTCATATTCCAGGATAATAATTCATAACCAGAGTATTTAAGTAGCATAAGCTAAGGTATTTAATTTTTGTAGATGGAAATGGAGAGGGAGAGTATGGTGGGGTTAGCAAGATGTGGTGGTAGTCGAAGGGGAGTGGTTAAGGCATGGCATATTAGGTGGAGGGAACTATTATGTAGGGGAAGGGTTGGTGGGTGTTAGGACTTGCCTCCACTCGCTGGCGAGTACATCCATAATCCAAGGGTCTGACTCTTCTTATTCTTATGACCGCTCTTTGACTCTTCTTACATCCTCCTCCTACGTCGTTGTCTAGCGTCGACACACAAGGCAAACACCAAGCAAGGCATACATAGCAAACATAATCAATCAAAGGAACGGCCCTAGAGAGGTTGGTGGGTTGTTGTCTAAGGTTATCATTATTACGTCAATTTGAAGTAAGGGTTGAATATAGAGGATCTATCCAACAAGGTGTGGCTCCTACAGGTTGGTCGGGATGGTAGGGTTATTTGGCGAAAACCAGACCTCATTATTATATTTCACTATTACATGAAACTGGAAGAGAAAGCCTGACCAAGTCATCATAAATGACTTGACTGACCCCAACATGTCCACCGGGGTTACATGAGGTTAATTAAGTGAGTTCATGTACATGTATTCATATACATGAGAGGGGCTTAGGTGCAGGGGTAAAAATAGTACGGATATTTTCTAACCGTATTTGAGACCGAATCCGTTTAGAGGGGTTCAGATCTGTCCATATCTGAGTCCAAATATTCAACATCCGATACCGTATCCGTATCCGAATAATCAAATCACATATTTATGATGCCGATATCCAATCATATCCTATCCGGCATGATTGACAATATCTGTATTCGAATCCGAATCCGGACAAAAATATGAAAACAAATGTAATATCAGTGATATCCGTTCGTATCCGATCTGTTTTTATCCCTACTTATGTGGTTACGTACATGCATATACATATATATATACACATACAGAATGGGGGGTGCAACTATGGGTTAGCGTTAATACAAATAAAAGAAATGGAAGACAAACAAACTAGAATTTAAATGGGCACTAAAATTGTGAAAAAGGATATAGGCGTGTAGGGTTTTATTTTTTGAAGATTCTTAGTAGAAGAATCAATCGATTCGGAGTTGGGATGGTGGATATACGGATCATCAAAGGTTTATTAAAGAAAGGCGTGTGACAAGGATATTGAAAATTATTTCTGAAATTTTAGATGGTGGAGAAGGCGTGGGAAAGGTCTGGGTAGGCTTTGAAGTGGCTCTAGTATTTATTGGAATTTTCTGGAAATTTTTCTAGAATGGGAAAGGACTTACTCAGGCTCCTGCGTGTATCTCCCGGGTGCACGTACTCTTTTCTATTTAGCACAGCTGCTAACGTACACTTCCCAGTCGGACGTGTGCTTGCATGGCACTGTTTCGTGAACCCGTTTGCTCATTTGTGCAGCGAACTCGCCTTTCCAAGTGTGGTTCACGTATGCCAGGTTGACGGACGGTGAGAGAGGGTTAAGTCACTTGCAGTCGGGTCCCACCGTGGTGACGTGGCGTGCTCCCAATGGACCAAGCGACTTGGCCGGCCTGAGGCCGCGCTGGCGTATGGCGTTCGACGTCTCACGGAGCGGCCTCCATTCGTGCACTGGTTAGTGGTTAGTCGTCGTCGTTCGCATGCGCATCCCCTTTCTCCAACCGAGGAAGAGATAGCAGAGCAGAGACGGAGGAAGAGATGGCAGAGCAGGGCGGCAGCGGGGACGTGGTCCAGATCCGGCAGGGGGCACAGGGCGCCAGCGACGGCCTCGGCGCCGTGAGCGGCCTTGGCGCTAGCGGCGCGGCTCCGGTGCGGGCCAGTGGGAGCAGCTGGGAGCGGCTCCGGCGGCTCGGGTCGGCGGAGTCCGCGCAAGCCGCGTGCGGCGTTCATGCGGCCTCGAGCCCGACGGCCGGCATCCTTGTGAGCCACGGCGGCACTTAGACGGCTCTTGGGCCTGGTTTAGAATGGGGCAGCGTCGCAAGGCGTGGGCCGAGAAAGCCGGATGTCGTCGGCGTCTTCATCCCGGACGGCAGAGGAAGAGACAGCGGCGGCGCTCAGCGGCGGCCTGCGGTGGGACGATGGACCCATGGGAGCGAAATGGGTGAAGCTACATTTTTCAGCTCCTCTATCGTGTTCCAGTCCAGTCAGCGGATTTTGCATGTGGAACGGAGGTGGGCAGGCAGAGGCACACGGGCGACCACACGTACGTACGCGCCCTGCTCGAGCCTGCCCGCCATTCAATCCTGGTGGTGGTCGCGGCAGGCGGCAGCCAGTGGGTCAGGAGGGTACGAGTGTACGATGTCACAAGACAAGAGAGAGGGCCACCAATGCTACCACAGTAACTGCTCGCTGGGCCTCATCATCAGCCATTCCTGATGAGCTGCGTATTGGTGCCTTCTCTTTTTTCTTTTTTTTTTAATGAAGGGGGTATATACATTGACAAAGACTGAAAGGAAGAATAGGTAGGCGTGCAATGCCTGATTCCCCTGTTCTGGAGACCCAAGAGGTGAAGAGGACGTAAATGAAATGAAATGGACAAACGTAAGGAAAAGCATTGCATGTGTGTACTCTAGCAATACGTGTACGGTGCACGTACGCCCGTACGACGTACAACACGCACACAGACGTCGGTGTACATGTACATGAGCATTGAGCAGTGAGCAGCAAGGCGCCGCCGCGCTTGTCGGCTTTTTTTTTTTTAGAGAGAATTCCTTCATTGCCACTAAAACTTATAACTATTCCTTCATGGCCATAAAAAACTTTAGTCTTGCTTCCGTACCACCAGTTTAATATTTTTGTTCCCCTTAGTGCCATCACCATTAGACGGACAGCCATAGTTTCCTTCGTTGCCATCCATTTACATTATCTGCTCCCTTTATCGCCATTGTGCTAACATAATAGCGTTTGAAGGGACTCACGTTGTTAGTTGTTTTACCGGTTTGGAGCAGCACCACGCTTCGCTGCGCTGGCCACCACCACACCTCACCCCCCTGCACCTGAGCTTGAATGGGCGGTGGTCACGCCGTCACGGACTCACGGCATGGGGGCTTCAGTTACAAAACCTGAGCTTCAGGCTGAGTCTTCGTGCGTGCTTGCGAGCAGCGGTGCAGTCTCGTGACCACGGTTGCATGCTTGTGTTATATTTTAGCTTGTGGGCCCTACATGGGCATAAACACGTTTCATAATTTTTAGACTGCCATCCGAACACCACCTAAGGGGTAAACTTGCCTTTTTCCCTCCCATCTAACAATGCTATAGCTACTATGAACGGTAATGGCAATAGGGGAAATAAAAATACTAAACTGATGGCAGTGAAAGAAGCCTACAATTTTTTTATGGCAATGAAGGAATAGTTATAAGTCTTAATGGCAATGAAGGAATTCTCTCTCTGCTTTTTTTTAGCAAAGCCATGTTTGTCGGCTTCCGGGGAGAATCGACTCTCAGGCGCTCAGCAGGTTTGGCTCGATCTGGCCCGACCTGGCCAGAGCCCGAGCCCGCTGGGCTATGCACGGCCAACAGTGCAGGGCGCTTCAACAGAACTAATCAAGCCCAAAAATAGTATCGGTCTATTGCTCCCTCCGGTCCAAAGTGGCGAAATGGCTGGTACCAAGCTTATCGCGAGGGGCTGGCTCCGGCAAGTGACCTTGGTTTGTAGGCAGCAAGGGTGGCCAGCGACTGTGCCAACACGATAAGAAGCATCCAGGGTGAGAGGTTGGGTAGGTATGGCGCCATTGTCGTGGAAATAATGTCTAGAATGGAGAGCTTTGCAAGAATTAAGTTCATCTTTGAAGGGCAGAATTTAAATTTTGATGCTCATATCCTAGCTAGAAATTATGTTAATTTAGCGGTAGGAAGATATGTTTGGTTTTTGGAGGCTCTTAATGGCATTTGTAACTCTTATTTCGTCGAATAAATAAAGACAGTGGTTCACTAAAAAACAAGACTCAGGGTTGATCCTAAAAAATAAACAAGACTCAGGGCCGTCTAGCATATTTCAATATGGTAGTACGTTATTATCATACCATAGTGGCAGGGGCGGATCATAGTTCACCAATCGGTGGACAAATGCCTTTTGTAAGTACTGTTTTGCACGTGCTAGTAAGCGATGATCCTGCGGATTTGTCGTAAGATTGTTGCATGATGACACCAATAGCCTGATTTTCTAGATCCACCCTGTTGTCAGGGTCAAGCAAACACGCCTAGGCCTTGTTTAGATGCACCCTAAAAGTTAGAATTTTTTCACTCTCTCTTCATCACATCAATCTTTGGACCCATGCATGAAGTAGTAAATATAGGTAAAAAAAATAACTAATTACACAGTTTAGATGGAAATCACGAGATGAATCTTTTGAGCCTAGTTGATCCACGATTGGATAATATTTGCCAAATAAGACGAATTCCCCACACTAATTCCATACAACTGCCTGTTTTACGCTTCATGCATATATGGCTAGGCATTACTCTTTTCCCACGTGATGACATTCGCTTTGCTAAAATCGATGATTTAAAATTAATGCTTTGTACGATTAAACGAGTGAAAGTCTCACCGGTACAATTGATCATTGGGTGAAAATTTTTACTAAGCGGGAAAACGGTGAAATTGAATATTCATCCTTAGTGTGGAGGTTGGCAACTAAGTTAGGTTTAATGGACACCGCGTTGGTAGCATGTATCCCTATGGAACGACCAAAAATAACTGCTGAACACTTTTTATAAGGACATATGACAAAATAAATAAGAGAGCATAGGCCATGCATAATGTTTTATCGTAACAAGAATTTCGAGATCCTGTTACCTAACCTAGGTCTCGGATTATATTCCACACCTTCTCTGCTTGTGGTGCCATCTACTGCAGTTGCAGGGACGAGAACCTCCAAAAGGCGAGACCAAAACCTGCCAACTCACTACTTCGGAGCTGATCTGTCTCCACAAGGTGCAGCATACACGGCGTACCAGACGTTCGACCACCCATGGCCATCACGTCCTCCACAGTACAATACATGGGAACAGACGACTCCGCAACGGTCCGATGGATTGTGGCACAGTGGCCAATGGCAACTAGGCCAACGAGGACCCTTCACACAACATAGGTAAGATAGTGGTCGTCATTCTGTTGATGCACAGGAGGTATCGTCATCCTCAAGGCGCCATCACCGACAGCCGGGACAAGCATCCTACTCCGGTCCTTCATACCACGAGATGCTCGTGGAGAGGCATGAGTTTAACACTCGCCTCCATGGTATAGAAGAGAAACAAGCAGAACTCCAGCAATCAACATAACAAACCCAAGAGTGGCAGCAGCATGCGGACCAGCGCTTTAATCAAATCCAAGAGAACCAGACACAACAACTCTTGTACTGGGACAGACTGTGGAATCTTCCACAGTTCTGTCTGCCACAGCAGTGACCTCAACGACAGCATCACCTCAGGGGAGCAATCCCCGATCACAGTTTTTTTCAGTACCAGCTTGGGGGGGAACCCTCGTCCGTCTGAAGACCAGGAGAAGTTTCGACCGCAACACCAACTTGGAGGAGGAGCCCCAAGTGAGCAACACCCAGCTTGGGGGAGGAGCCCCCAAGCTAGTTATACCCAATTCGAGGGAGGAGCCCCCGAGTCCGTCACACCTACAGGGGAGGTAACCCCTTGATATTTTTCTATATTTTTAGCCTAATTACATAGTAGTTAAATTTCTTCCTATTAAAACACAAAAACCAAATAAAAATGTTTACTTTCTGTCTACTACTAGTATAAATAAATGAGTCATCATGATAGTAAGAAAATGGAAAATCAAATATAAAGTGTGTATATGTTTGTTTTCTGTCTTAGAATAAATGAAGCGTTTAATTAAGGAATAAATAAATAGCTGCTCTAAGTACCTTGTTTTCAATATAGAAGTTCTTCCCAGATTGGATAGATTGATTTGGCTTAAGAATTTGCTTTGAACTTGTGATTTGTGGGAACATGCCTAAACTAAGTCTAGGTAATCGATTGACATGATATGAGAAGGTCTGAGCTACTATTTATCTTGTTCCTAAAGACACTGAATTCTGGAGATTTACTTTTTGCAAAAAATTAAAAATATGATGAGTTCCTTGTATGATAGAGCTTTAAATTCCTATCACAGCCATACATGCTAGAATAGGAAACTCACTTAAAAATTTACTTCTTGTATTTGCATTGAGTTTTGTCAAGCTCGGTTGACCCTTAGAGACTTGTCATGCTTTTAAAATCAAGATCACGTACACACCACCTAAATATGCTGCTTCTATACTAGAAGTATACAACAACATGCATTCCATTTAGATCCACCCAAAAAAATGTTCTATTCCTACACTGGGAGTGAATAGCAAAAGTATGTTTGTTAGGTTTTTCATCCATTAAATAATTGCTCCAAATTCTTGTTATTGTCTCTCTATTTTTGTTACTAAAAAGAAGCATGTGGCTATGCAAAAGAAAGAAAGAAAAGTATGGAAGAAAAATGGACAAGTGTCTAGCAGAGAAAAAAGAGAAAAAAAGAGAGAAAAATAAAGAGAATAAATGATAGCCCATGTTCCCTTACAAATATTTTCCAAGTTCAAAATATAGATAGTTTTCAAGGAGCAAAGTAGAATTAGTTTCCACCTTTATTTCATTATCCACCATATATCCACTTTACTAGGTCCACACACATGCACATCTTGATTTTATTGTATGATTTGTCTCTCTGGATCCACTGTTTGACTTTACAATAAATGCTTTGCAAGTATGTATGTGCTGTCTCCCACCTATGAACTCCACATAAGCCTTATTAGTTGTAGGGTGAGAGAGAAGGCACAACATATTGCTTTGATAAGAGAGAGTGCCAAAAATACTATATATATTGAGAGACTAGAGAGAGTCATACAAAGGATACTCTGAGTTTTATTTCTGAAAATTCATAAAAACTTTGGAACAAAGGTAAAATAAAGAACATGAGACATAGTGCTTGACTAACTTGTTCTGTCTTTCAATTGCTCAAGACCCAAGTGTAGGTAAAAGCCCCATGATTGCAGATAATATAGGTGAGTTTGAAGGTCAAATCAGTTATTTTAAGTCCGGGGGAAAATTTCTGTTTGAAAGCATGTGTGTTTATGAGCAACTAAATAAATAAATAATCTCTGGTTTAGTTGTTTGCTCAGGGACGAGCAAATGATAAGCTTGAGGGAGTTTGTTGATGATCGTCAACCATCAATTTCAAACTGTGAATAAAACATGAAAAAGGGAAAAATAATAAATAAAAATGTAGAATAGGGTTTTCATTGACAGAATTTCACAGGTTTTGGTGAATCTGTGTTTCTGCAGAGAGTTATCAGGAAGTAAACGGAGAAATGAATAAATGTCAGGCTAAAAAGCATATTCCACGATGGCATGAAGTGAAGAAGGATCTAGAAGATATGAGAAGACAGACCCCCGAAGGTGGGACCCACCTGGAAGTGACCCAGGTCAGCTGACCTGGCCTCTAAGTCGGCCGACCTAGAGGTCCACCTGTCAGCCTCGGCCTTCGCACACGATGCTCCACCGTCTTAGGGTTTTAATCTCCTCTGTTGTTTCAAGTCGGTTTGATCCAAGGGCTGCGGTTCATTCCACCGGCCTATATAAACAGAGCCCACCCCTCCCTCCTAAAGAGAGAAGCTAAGAGGAAATCAGTTGAAGCCAAGGAGAAGCTCTCCACCAGAGATTAGATTAGCTACTCAAAGTTCTAGTATAGGCTAGCTAGCAAGGTTTAAGTAGAGTTCGGGTTCTCGCTCGAGGATTTCGGATCTGCAGTCATCTGGAGTCTAGTATAATCTTTTTGTATCTCTCCTTTGTTATGACTTTGTTCTATTTCAATATTATATTCCTGTTTATTATGTTCCTACTTTGCTCTAGTAGTATATTTGATATAGTCATGATTGATTATGAGTTTATGCATATGTTCACAAAACGCTTAATCCAGTACTCGAGTGGGTTAAGTGGTAGCCAGTATGTAAGCATGGTGCTTAAATATTGTATGCATGCAGATGCACTCTATATGTTGGGAAGTGTGGTAGATCGCGGGCGTGACAATAATCCCGTTGAGTCCTTTGTAACCCACACCTCGTATATAGAACTAGTAGAACCCGGTTGCAAAGGAATAGTCTAACTATGTTCTGGCTCTTCTCTAGCAATATTCCTTATGTGTAGATGAAGAGTCCTTTGTGCTATATATGATTGTATATTTGCGAGAGTACACGAAAGACTCAATGAATTAGTAATTACTTAGGGATTCAACCTCTTAACTAATCTCCTGTCGGGTCATACTAAACTTGTATAGTATCTATTTGTATCTCTGGGTTATCAATATTTATGCTTACATTTATTCATTATCCTTATTTATCTACCATTGGCTTACCCCTGTTTGGGCATGTCCTATGTGATTGATTTTCATCATAAGTAATCCACGATGATTTGTTATTTCATGCTACTCAATTTCAATAGCTTTTCCCTATGGTAAAATATAAATAACGATACCTAGAATACTCCCGGTGAAGTGCTATAATGGTAGGATTAATCTGTGTGCTTGCGGATTTATTGTTATTTAATATATTCAATATTACTAGTCACATGAAATGATAGCCAATTTGATAAAACATATCTAGCTTCATTTGCTGGGGATGACAACCTGGTTCCATAGTTAGATGTGTAGTGATTACTAAGTGACTACTACTAAAACAAGTGCTGCATTAATAAATACCAACAATCTCTGATCCCCCTAGTATATCACCGACACAAAACCAACCAGTTTGTAACATTTTTTTGGCTCCAATTTTGGGAGACCATGGCTCAACCTTCATTAAAGCCTCCACATCATTCATCACCAGGGCTTTACATTTACTCGAGTCACTCACCATTGTTGCATTTGGGAATCTCATAATGAATCTGTTTTCCCCCAATTTGTCGTGCATCCGACTTCCAGGAGTTTGATCCAACCAGATGCATGAATTGCTGCTCTATCTGTTTACCAGTGGCATGACCCTGAACAATGTTGATCACGCCAATACACTCTTTCTCCTTGGAAACTCTGGTTTCTATGCACTCTTCAATGAAGAAAAAGCTTTGGTCCTTCCACTTATGTAGCGCACAACTCTGGTCCAATATTCCATAGCACACAACGCTTGCATTCATATGTAGAATGGTTACTGTATCAATAGATATCACACATAATCCTTCTACAATCCTTAGTCACATGGTCGAAAAGACCATAGTTCTCACAAGCAATCCAATTCTGAGTATTACTTGCAGTATTAGCAGGCTAAGGGATCTTATTGGTACCTTGCTTGGGAGCACCTTGGTTTACTTCTGGCTGACTGCTCTGATCTTCAGGGCCACCAGAAGGTTGCTTGTCACCAACTTTCCTAGCAGCTTGTTCCCACTTCTCTTTGTTGTTCTCTGGAGCAGGAGGAGCATCATCGATCTCTTCTTTCTTGTCAGCATCAGCCTGATGACCTCGGTGTTCCCAGGTATTGCGGCTCCTTCCACCACTACTAGGGCCGCCTCTGCCCGGGCCACGGCCTGGACCTCCAGAACCCCCACCCATCCTCGACCTCCACCTTGATTCATCTTGACACAAACTGTCCGAGCTAGCTCGGTCTTAGCAACAGATGCAAAAGATTTGGTTGATGCTGCTCTTCACAAGTGACCAATGAATCGAGCAAGGGTGGATCGGTAGGCGGCTGGCGGTGGAGATTGTGGAAGAGAATGAGTGGCCAAATTGGGGTTAGACAAACCCCTAATCTGGATCTGAGGAGTCTCCTGAAAGCCAATCTGAGAAAATGAAGCCCCTGAATGGTGACCAAAATCACCTCCATCCCTGACCTCCGGATTACCCTCCCCTAGATGGATGATGTGTGGCTCAACGAATGGCGCCCGCCCTAGGATTCCAGGCACGATCTGCACTTTTGGTGGTAATTGGAACCACGGTCGCTGTCGTGTAGGTTCCTTGCTACCATCTCTATTTGACTGCAATGAACCGCCTCCCACCATTGACGACACCTCCTCTACTCCACCGTGTGAAGCCCACCGCAAACTGACAGGTATGGCTTTCAATTTCACCTCCTCTCTTCCAATTGCTTCAAACGGGATGGTCTCCCGCTCCAATCTCCTCAAGAACCACCTGGCCGAGAGATCAACTGGGAACTCAACCCCCTCTGAATTTGCCATGATAATGAACTCCCTCCCGAATCATCGGGAGTGATGCTATAAACCTCGGTGAGAGCTGACCTTCTTCTCCAACCCGACTCTGCTTCCAACACCGAGGATCTTGCTGGCCCGGATCGGTCTCCAAACTCAGGCAGCAAGTTGCCGGTGATGGGGGAAGAGGGTGGGAAGACGAAGGTTGCCCAATGAGCATCACCTCCAAGCTCGGATCCGGTGAAGCACCTCGAAGTAACAAATCCGACGAGGGAGCGCATGGGAGGGCTTCAATGGCAGGAACCCCCGTGGTAGGAGCCTCCACCGCCTCCGCCGCACTCCTCAGATTAGCATCTCGCCAGGCGTCATGGAGACGAATAAGCTCCTCACGGTAACGTAGCCACTCCGCCGTCAAGGGAGAGTGGAGCCCAAACCTGAGGAGGACGAAGACGTCGCACCCTCCACAGCACTCCGAATGGAACGAGAAGAGCTCAGAATGACCGCCCCCACCGGTGAGGGAACCGAAGATGACACACCCGCCCGGTCGCCCACCCTGTCGCCTGGAGGAGCGGCGAGAGCCATAATGACTATAACTTTTATTGTTGTGCCCTTTTCAAGACAAAAAAATCATGTGCAGGTAACTGAATACTATAGTACTTTCATAGTATTATTATGTGTACTAGTGAGATATTATGTGTCATAGTATATATATAAACTACTACCCTGCAGCTGGCTACAAAATAACTTATTTTATAGCCATTTTGAGTTATGATAATTACTATGCTAATTTACGTGATTATAGTAACTCCTTCTAAGTGGTTTACTATAATGTTACGAAAAATAACCACGAATGTTATAGTAACACAACTATTGTAAACATGTATTCAATTTATCGTAAATTAAGTATAAAAATTAACGTAAATGGAGGTGACTACAGAATAACTTATTCTATAGCTAGCTACTGAATATACTCTTCATATATATATATATATATATATATATAATTCCTTTCTGCACGTACGGTAAGAATGCACGCGACGTCCAGGGAGTCACGCGCGCCAATGACGTCGTTCAACCGTCGTTACACCCGGTGGCAGGTTTCTTATTAACGGGTTAAAAAAAGCGAACCCGTTAATCCAACCACGTATAAATAACTCTAACCCTAATCATCTCTCTCCTCCCCATCCGCATCCAGATGGAGGCGGCGGCGACAGCATCCACCGCGCTCCACCTAGGCTCCACAGCCAGCTCCGTCCGGTGGATCCTCCCGGTGGCGGCAACATCGAGCCCTCCCCACTCCAAGCAGCGCCGGTGGCAGTCCCTCCCGCACACTCGGCGGCGGCGTTCCCTCCCATCTCCAGGAGCAACGACGCGGGTCTCTTCCACCCACCGCAGCGGCGCGAGTCTCCTCCACCCCACGCGCGGGTCTCCACTCTCCACCACCAGCGGCGGCGCGGGTCTCCAACAAGCAATGGCGGCCCCGTCCTCACTAGCACGGCGAGCAGCGCCCCAGGCCCCAGGAACGACGGATCCCGCACGGCGACGGCGCAGCCCACCCCACGACGATGGTGCCTCCACCGTCGAAGCTATCGCCCCACGCTAGCACATTGGTGGATTCAAAGATGCAAGGCCCACGCGACTTCTCCGGGTGTGGTGCGTCACCATGAGAACGCCATCACCTCCGGCCGTTCCCCAACCCGGCGCAGACAGTCCCGGTGCCCTCCCACACCTGTAGCCTGCCGAACCAGGTCTGTTGTGTTGTTGATTCGCAGGGGAAGGGGATCGAGGTCTGTTGTGTTGTTGATTCGCAGGGAAGGGGGTACTGGTCTGTTGGTTTGCAGGGGCTGGTGGCGGATCCAAGTTGGAGACGTTGTATCCAAGTTGAAGCTCATGGATTGGTTGCTAATCTTGGTCGGTTGGTTTTGGATTCAGCGGAGTTTTTTTCTCCGTCTCGCGTCTGCAGGGCAGGGCCTGTTCTTCACGGCTGTCCTTCTGCAAGTTTTCTGTTTCTGGATTGTTGAATACTACTTCACGGATTAGAGTATGATACTTGCTACAATTAGAGTATCAGCAAATGCAATATGAGTAATGTTGTTTCAGCAATATGTGGTGTTTCAAATCTGGAGCTCGAGCAAAAGTGTGATGTCAGATTGTCGTATCGCTTCATAGTTTCAGTTCATACTTTCGTCAGATTACAGTATGAGTAGAGTAGTACCAGTTGATACTTTTTTCAGACTCAAGTACCAGCTGATACATTTTTTCCAGAACAAATAAAGTATCTGTTTATACTATTTCCAGACTAGAGTATTGCTAGATAAATTTTCAGGTCAGCGTATCCTCTTGATACTTTTTCCAGGTTATTGCATCTCATGATACTTTTTTCAGTAATCATGTATGCACGAGTACTCCTTTTTGCCTTAAGTATGTAATCATACAACATCAAGAAGTGTATGCACGGATCCTCCATATTGCCTTTTAAGTATGTAATAAATCATACGTACATTATTTTTAAATCTACAGCAGCTAAAATTAGCAAATTTTCACGTACTCCGTATATACTCATAAAAAAGGCCATTTAAAATTTAAAACACGCCACGGAGTATATGTACATACTTTCCTGGCATGCATACTCGATGGGAAAATGTTACTAGTATATGCATATACTTACCTCAAATAGGTATATGCTCATACTCTGATATATGTATACGTATATGTACTCATACTCTCATCGTACACACGTGAAAACTATATATATATATATATATATATATATATATATATATATATATATATATATATATATATATATATATATATATATACCTTGTTTACTAGCTTTATCCACAAAGCCTTGAATCACGGCGACATAACAGTAAATATATTATTTAAATAGTTCCTTAACTAGATGGGATCTGTTAGTTGCATGCTGAACTACGTGATTGGATCTTCTAGATATCCATTAACCTGATACAATTGAGTTCCGCCATACGTCTCCGTTAACTACGTCCGCAACCCCGACCCTCGCGTGCGTGTATCTAAGGTCGGAGTAGATACTCGTACGTGTAGGGAAAACTCACCCAAAGTAGCTACGGTGAGAAAGAAAATCGATCAATCAATGGCTAAAGCTAATGAACTAGAACGAAGACCACGTAAAAATCAACTAGGACGTACATCAAGTATTTATAGGTTAAGGGAGCCATCAACCTGCTCGATTGTGGACACCGCGACTGCAGGGCCACTTGGTCTCTGCGTTGCCGTCGTCTTTTTTCTTCTCACTTGCCCGCCACCTTCCCAACCAAGGTTTTCATTATCGGAAATTAAAATTTATCGGACGTCATGGATAAAGAGGATAAACAAGATATATCGGAAATATCGGACCAAATTCAAAAAAAATTTAAAAAAATTTTCAAAAAATTTGTAGAATTTGACTTGAAACTATTCCTAAGATATTAAACATCACTTGTTCACAAATCAAAACAAGAATAAATCATTATAAGTGTTGGATCGTCACGTGACTGATTTTGGATTGTCTGTGTAGAAACAGGAAAGATAGGAAAAATTTGACTGATATCAAATTTTATCGGACCCTGTGGATAAAAAGGAAATTTCGGAAATATCGGCGACTTTCGGCCGATAAAAAAAACCCTGTTCCCAACCACCACTACACCGTCTTCCTTTCATCTCAATTTTGCCTTTACCAACAAATATATCCGTGCTTTGCAGCGGAAAAAACACTAATATATTAAAATCCAACAAAACAATTAAACAAGACCTAAAACTTATATTCTTATGAAAAATAGCAAATATATCCGTGCGTTACAAGAGAACGTATACATATCATGCACTTATAAGTTTGGGCATATAATTTATTATTCAAAATAAGTTGCCAGCCCGTGTACATCTAAGCCCTTTATCCTTATCCGGCACTCCCAACCTTACTCTGCCGACTAACCCAGATCCAGCACTGTATACCGATTCTCCTTCTCGGCCACCAAATCAGTAGGACGCCCCATTGAGGCAAGCAGCTGCGGCAGCTGGCGTTGCGACTTGCGAGGCATGGGCTGCGGCTCCCAGCAGCCTGCGAGCAAGATGATTGGCACCTCCACCGTTTCCTGCTACGATTGTTTTTATTTGTTTGGGAATATCCAATCAGGTGAAGGAGGAGGCGGGTCCGCGGCACCATGCCATTGAATCTTTGTCCGTAGCGCATGGCGTGAAGTAGGAGCAAACAAGCTCTGCCAAGGCGCTCCGCTCTGCCGGCGCCCACCCACCGGCGAGCTCCCAAAATTCATGTTCGATTTTGTTTCAATTTGCCCATGCAGTAGCCTCGGTTTGGTCTCAGTTTTGTCTGGGTTTTTGATTTGGTGTCGATCTAAGAGCAAGATCAATAATAGAGCCAAGTGCTTGGCTATAAGCCAAGTTATAAGAGTCAAGCTATACAATAGTTAGCATTCTATTTGTCTATAAAATTCCTTTATTATTATATGTCTTCATTCTCTTTCTTATTCCTCCTCACATACATCTCTATTAGGACCCACTACTGTCTATGCTTCCGTGTCCAGCTTGGTGGTTGCATGGGAGCCAAGCTCTCTTCTCTCTCATTCCTTCTCTCTTTCACATCAGCAAAAATATTAATTAGCTTGGCTATAAGCCAATTGTTGTACTTGCTCTAATAGGCGGTGACCTCAATTTGGTCCCATTGCACCTTGCTCTGGTCCAGGCTTAATTCGATTCAAGCGGACCACGAGGACATCCTTTTCACGTTGGCGTGGGGTCCTCGATTTCTTGTGGTAGAACAGAGGAAGAAGGAATAGATTTATTGATTTGATTGAATTATTGTTGCCTTATTAAGCTAGTGTGATTTGGATTTGTATCCTATTAGGATAGGAGATGTGAGTGAGTCGTCTGATTTGGATTTGGATCTGTATTGTATCTGAGACAGGAGAAGACGTGAGTGAGTCTCACCGAGATTTGGTCGAATAGGGTGAATGCAGAGGGAGAGACCAGACGAGGACATCCTTCTCAGCTTGGTGTGGAGTCCTCGATTTCTTGTGATAGAACAGAGAAGAAGAAATATATTTATTGATTTGTTTGAGTTGTTGTTGCCTTATTAAGCTAGTGTGATTTGGATTTGTATCCTATTAGGATAGGAGATGTGAGTGAGTCGTCTGATTTGGATTTGGATCTGTATTGTATCTGAGACAGGAGAAGACGTGAGTGAGTCTCACCGAGACTTGGTCGAATAGGGTGAATGCGGAGGGAGAGACCAGACGAGGACATCCTTCTCAGCTTGGTGTGGAGTCCTCGATTTCTTGTGATAGAACAGAGAAGAAGAAATATATTTATTGATTTGTTTGTGTTGTTGTTGCCTTATTAAGCTAGTGTGATTTGGATTTGTATCCTATTAGGATAGGAGATTGAATGACCGAAAACGGCGACCAGAGGAGGGGTGAATGGGAGCCGTAAAATTTCTCACAAAATTTTTAGACCACTGTCCCAAATTCACCACAAAGAACAAAACACCATAAATGTTCCCGAAACTAAAATACTCAAGCCAACTAGTCACGAGAATACCTAGTTAGGTTACTTAGATCGATGGAGAAACAACGCAAAAAGCGGAACTCAAATAAAAAATCAAACGTACAAACAACAGACCAAGTAGCGAGCTGTAAATTCGAGCGTGAAATACCTAAGAAGCACAAACGGGAATTCAGAGCTGCAAAACCAAACAGAGAAGCCGAACAGGGAGCACGAGCACCAATCTCCTAATATCCTTTATTGGTCACAGCACTGGATGGGATCGAAGTCCACTCGCTGCACAGGAACGAAAGATCCTTTCTGAAGCTCGATTCCTGTGGACTGAAAGCAAGCACCGCTAGATGCAGCACACCTGAAGCGCGACAGGAGCGAGTTTGCACGCCTGATGCCACCGGAGACCTGCTCGACGTACTGCAACCTAAGCAGGCAGGAAAGACAGCTTGGCCGGGGTCTGCTCCGATCAAGACTGAGGCACGGGACCGCGCCGAAGTGCGCACTGGAGCCCGAACCCCTGCGCTGGCCTTCACGAGATGAGTACCCAAGAACACGGACAGCAGCAGCAGCTGGCGGTCTGGGTCAAGAGTGAGCACCGCTCAGGCGAGCACGCACGGCGCTTGAGCGCTCGGCACTGGTAGCGCTGCTACCGACCTTGTCCGCTAGCGATGCACGAACACGAGCAGGAACCGAGCGCTGCCGAGCGAACGAACAGGGAAGCCGGCGGCCAGAAAATAGAACGAAAACCGACTCAAAGCTCCATGAATCGAACCCAAATTTTGCTCAGATTAAACTAAGCACGCTACCAACCTAATCCCCAAAAACCATCGCTTGGAATTAATCCAAACTCTGGGAAAATCAAATCGTGGTCCAGAACGAAAATAGGAACAAAATAAGAACGAAAATCACAGCTCTAAAATAGGAATTCTAGAGGGCACAAGGAGGATTTGGGCCTCCTTTCCCAATCCAAAATCACAGTAAATACACCACAAAAATCTCAGATTTTTTACCTCTCGTGAACTAGGAGAAGCTAACACTAACACTAAGAGAAAGAGGGGAAATGAGAGTGGGGAGAGAGGTGAGGGAGATAGGGGCTCCCTCATCCTATTTAACAGGCCTATTACACAATTTCAGTTTTTCCCCTGAATACAATTGAGTCAAACCACATAGCCCAAGGGCGTTATGGTCCAACCCGACGTCATCTTCATCCGACGGGCACCGCGTCTTCTCATCAGTAGCTTCGCATCGACGCGAACTCCCCGATGCCGCCATATGCTGTCCGTTCCTCCTTGGAACTTCCGTCCGGGTTTTGAGGCTCAAACCCGCAAACCCGCCACTGATGGTTCTGAGGCCCAAACCACCAAACCCGCTCGCGAGTAGCGTACTCCGTACGCGTCCCCCGCCACTCGACACATGTCACCGCCGTCCTCGACCGATCGGCACGCCAAGTCCTCTGAGCCTCGCTCGACCCGCACGTCCGCCGTCTTGACTCGGTCAACACCGTCACTCCCATGTCTTCTTGCACTTGTTGATGTCCCAAGTGTCAGCCACCGCGGCTAGTCACCCAGACTCTAGGTCCCTCGGTCCAAGCCTCAAGTCCATCCTTCACCGCTCCCGGTTCATCGGCACGACACGTCCTCCTTTACCTTCACCTCGCCGTCGACCACCGCATCCGAGCTCCACACCTGCACAACACAAGCCAAGAGACATGTCGCACACATAGCTTTCGTCATGGTAGGGTTAGTCACCACTCAACCTACTTCGTGGATCATATTGACAATCACTCATCATAAAACAAAACACAAGGGCACTTGTCAACCTTGTGTTCGCAGAGACGTGAGTGAGTCATCTGATTTGGATTTGGATTTGTATTGTAACTGGGACAGGAGAAGACGTGAGCGAGTCTCACCGAGACTTGGTCGGGTAGGGTGAATGCGGAGGGAGAGGCTAGATGAGGACATCCTTCTCAGCTCGGCGTGGAGTCCTTGATTTCTTGTGATAGAACAGTGGAAGAAAAAATAGATTTATTGATTTGATTGAGTTGTTGTTGCCTTATTAAGCTAGTGTGATTTGGATTTGTATTCCATTAGGATAGGAGATGTGAGTGAGTCATCTGATTTAGATTTGAATCTGTATTGTTTCTGGGACAGGAGAAGACGTGAGCGAGTCTCACCGAGACCTGGTCGAGTAGGGTGAATGCGGAGGGAGAGGCCAGATGAGGACATCCTTATCAGCTTGGCATGGAGTCCACGATTTCTTGTGATAGAACAGAGGAAGAAGAAATAGATTTATGGGGTGTTTATTTGGGAGGTGAAAAGTTTTTAGGTGTCACATCGGATGTTTTATGGGATGTCGGAAGGGGTTTTCGGATACTAATTAAAAAACTAATTACATAACTCGCCTGAAAACCACGAGATGAATTTATTAAGCCTAATTAAGCCATCATTAGCACATGTGTGTTACTGTAGCAGTAAGGCTAATCATGGCCTAATTAGGCTTAAAAGATTCGTCTCGTAGTTTTCAACCAAACTGTGCAATTAGTTTTTTTTTTCTCGTCTACATTTAATACTCCATGCATATGTCCAAACATTCAATGTGATGGGGTGAAAATTTTTTAGATGAGAACTAAACACCACCTTATTGATTTGATTGAGTTGTTGTTGCCTTATTAAGCTAGTGTGATTTGGATTTGTATCCTATTAGGATAGGATACATGAGTGAGTCGTCTTATTTGGATTTGGATCTGTATTGTATCTGGGACAGGAGAAGACGTGAGTGAGTCTCACCGAGACTTGGTCGAGTAGGGTGAATGAGGAGGAAGAGGCCAGATGAGGACATCCTTCTTAGCTTGGTGTGGAGTCCTCGATTTCTTGTGATAGAACAGAGGAAGAAGAAATATATTTATTGATTTGATTGAGTTGTTGTTGCCTTATTAAGCTAGTGTGATTTGGATTTGTATCCTAATAGGATAGGAGACGTGAGTGAGTCTTCTGATTTGGATTTGGATTTGAATTTGTATTGTATCTAGGACAGGAGAAGATGTGAGCGAGTCTCACCGAGACTCGGTCGAGTAGGGTGAATGCGGAGCGAGAGGCTAGACAGAATTTAATTAATAGGGATAGATTAATTTTGTTCATGTGGGCTTCGTGTCGCGTGGCGCGTTTTGGATAAACAACGGTTTTGAGCGGCACGCACGTTACTATAGTAGTAGCTAGTACTATCAGTTATATATTTAATAAAGAATTTTCAGAACGAAGATAAGGGGTGGTTTAGTTCTTACCTAAAATTTTTTCACCACATCACATCGAATGTTTAGACACATGCATAGAATACTAAATGTAGACAGAAAAAAAACTAATTGTACAGTTTGGTTGAAAGCCATGAGATGAATCTTTCAAGCCTAATTAGTCCATGATTAGTCTTAAGTGCTACAGTAACATACATGTGCTAATAACGGCTTAATTAGGCTTAATAAATTCGTCTCATAGTTTACAGACGAGTTATGTAATTAGTTTTTTTTATTAGTATCAAAAACACTTTCTAACATTCCATAAAACATCCGATATGACATCCGAAAACTTTTTACCTGCCAACTAAACACACCCGAAGAAGAACCGGAAAAAAAGACTACTGTAGTCGTAATAGCAGTATTAGCAATCTTGTAGTTCGTTGTCCTCCGACCAGAGACGAACCAGAGTCCTCCTCGTCACTCGTCAGGACACGATGACGCTCTCCACCTTGGGCACCTCGACGGGGAACCTGTGAATCTCGTCCACCCATGGGTTCCCGACGGCGCTCTCCTTCACCGGATCAATCGTCCTTAGCGCGCGCCACACAGCACTATTACACTTGAAGCCCGACCCGAACGCGATCTGCCACGCGCGGTGTCCTCGCCGGACCCGGCCCTGCGCCTCCGTGTACGCGAGCCCGTACCAGAGCGAGCTACTAGACGTATTCCCCCAGCGGTAGAGCGTCATTCGCGACGGCTCCATGTGCCAGGGACTGAGCTCGAGGTTCTTCTCGATGGTGTCGAGCACAGCCCTCCCGCCGGCGTGGATGCAGAAGTGCTCGAACGCCATCTTGAAGTCCGGGATGTAGGGCCGGAGCCCGCGGACGCCGAACTCCCTGCGCGCGACGAGGGAGGCCAGGAACAGGATCTGCTCCGACATGGGCAGCGCCAGCGGGCCCAGCGTCGTGATGTTGGTCTTGAGCGCCTCGCCGGCGATGGCCATGAGGTCTTTGGAGAGGGCGACTCCCACGCGCCCCGTCTCGTCCTCTGACTGGAACACGCACCGGTACGCGCGGTCGTCGGCGCCGTGGTGGGTACGGACGGTGTGAAGGAGATGGTATTTGGCGAGGCGGCGGTCGGAGGCGCGGTTGGTGAGGAGGACCGCGGCGCCGCCCATACGGAAGAGGCAGTTGGACATGAGCATCGAGCGGTTGTTGCCCCGGTACCAGTTCAGCGTGATGTTCTCCATGCTCACCACCAGCGCGTACGTGTTCCGGTGCACCTGTAACGACATTTTAGCCATGCATCGTCGTCGGTCAGGTTCAGCTGCTGAGGAAATCACAGAAAAAAAAAGGAGCTAGGCTCGTTGCTGGTACGGTGGGGGTGGGCGCTCGCAGTACGCCAGTGGTGTTCTAGTCAGACGATGCTTGCATCGTCAAGCCAGCGCTCCTGACGTGCGCCATTTCGAGTGATTGGGTTGTGGGTGCACACAACCAAAGCAAGCAACCAGCAGCTGCGGTGGCTGAACCACCCCGAACGCTCGTCAGTCGTCACACTCCCTCAGTACTCTTGATCGCAGACAGGATAGAGGAGAGGAAAAGGAAGGACACCATGGGTTTACCTGGAGCAGCTGCTTGGCGAGGTCGATGGAGATGAGCCCGGCGCTACACCCCATACCACCAAGGTTATAACTCGCGACGTTCCCACGGAGCTTGTAATGGTTAACAATCATGGCGGAGAGCGACGGCGTCGGGTTAAACAGGCTGCAGTTAACCACAACCACCCCAATATCCCTGGCGCGGACGCCCGTCTTTGCCAGCACCTGGTCGATGGCGCCGAACATGACGGCCTCGGCCTCGGCGCGTGCCTCCGCCATGCACGGGTTGGGCGGCAAGTTGAGCACGGCGCTGGGGAAGAACGTCCCCTGCCCTAGCCCGGACCGCTCTAGGATCTTCCGCTGGAACGCCAGGTTGTCGGCCGTGAACACCCCCGCCGCCTCCGACTGCCGCACGAACCTCTCCCGCGTCACCACGTGCTCGGCGCCGGGCTTGTAGCACGCGAAGTCGAGCAGGTACACGGCGCGCGGGCGACGCATCAGGTAGGCTGTGGCGAGGACGGCGGATAGGACCAGGAGGGAGATGCTGAAGGGTGGGTTGGCGGCGAACGCGGACCGGGCGGCGGCGGCGAGGTCGGAAGGGGTGTGGTGGAAGAGGCGGTGGAAGGCGTAGGCGACGGCCGGGGCGAGGAGGAGGTAGAGAGCGTTGGAGATTGCCAGGTGGTAGCACTGCTTCAGGGTGCTTGTACGGTGCCGCGCGTTCTTGATCGTGCTGGTGTTAGCGGTGCCGCCGGTGGCGGCGGCGGGAGCCGTGGTTTCTGGCTGCTGGCTGCTCATGGCTAGCTGCTGGCGTGGTGGGTGGCGCGTCGGCAAGGCGAGTTAGCCCGCTGTGGTCGGAACTAGCTTGGGGGAGGGGGTGTGCGAGTTTGGAAGGTGTGGTGGAGAAGACGGCCGCGTATATATATAGCAGTGTTTTAAATCTCCGGCCAAGATATTTTAGGGGATGACCTTAAAAACAGCTATAGCGGAGCTAAATGGAAATATAGCGAGCTATAGCGGCTAAGTTGTACATAGACACAAATAGTTTAATCTTTCTTAAATAGTTATAGCGGGTTATAGCGGTAGCTATAGCCGGAGATTTAAAATCTTGATATATATAGGAGTCGCCCGGGCGGATGGATGAGGGAGAGAGAGAGACCGCGCTTTGGTAGCGGATCGGACGGGACGGGAGGCAGAAGAAGCAGCAGCAGTTGCAGTTCGGATCGATCAGCAGCCGCTTTCGCTGCTGGTCGGCCCGCACACGCCACGCCACTAAATGCTTGTCAAACCAACGCTCCCAACGTGGCCATTTCGAGTGATTGGGTGATGGCGAATGAGTGCTGGGTGCACTTGATGCACTGCATGGTAAGGATGGCAGCGGATCGGGTTCGGGGCGGGTATCCGCGGGTTTCGGGTTCCGCGGGTTTGGGTTTGGGGATGATTTTTCGCCCACGGTTTTCGGGTTCGGGTTCGGGTTTGGTTTCGGGTTTGGTTTTCACCCGTGGATATCCAATGGATATCCGAAATAAATTATTTAGAATTAAAACTCATGTTTTATAATATGCGAATAATAACTTGTTTACTTAGATTATTAAATCTATTCAAAATTGACTCATGAAAATATTTATTATTTGTTGCCTCTTATTTATACATGTGAATATGTGTATATTTATCCGCGGGTTTCGGGTATCCGTTCGGGTTTCGGGTATCCGTTCGGGTTTCGGGTATCCGCAGGTTTGGTTTTGGTGACGGATTTTCACCCGAAACGGTTTTCGGTTCGGGTTCGGGTTTCGATTTCGGGTTTCGGTTTTAGGTGCACAGAGACTCCACCCGATCCGAACCCGACCCGTTGCCATCCTTACTGCATGGTACGGTTTATACATGAACAGGACAAACGATTTCCAGTAGATCTGAAGCCCACTATATTTTTAATTTATATATAACTATTTGGTGATGACATCAACACGATACTGTCAAACTGATGACGACGCTCTTACTGGGCACGCGCACGCCAGGAGGACTAGCGACGCACGCGCGCTCGGCACAGTAGCAACACGGCACCGATTTTGATTCGTCAGTTGCGTTCCATCGTTTCTGGAGTCCGATTCCCTGGCTAGCTTTTTCCCAGGTTCATTTAGCTTCTCGAGTCTAGTTATCATGTGTGTAATTTCTATTTCTCAGATCTAGTTTTTTTTGCAAGCCATTTTTTACTCGAGCTTATTTATTTTTCTCTTTCGGAATAGCGGATGTGTGGGTAGCGAAAGGGCGGGGGGATAGTTTCACTTACATATATAAGTAGAAGTAATAAGTTAGAACATAAAATGGCACAAATCAAGTTTGAAAAAATAGCAGAGAGAAAATGTTTAATATGTAATCATTGGTTGGAATAAAAAAGCTATTCCGTCAAATGAGCAAACTGTGAAATTCAAGAACTTTATATTAACACATTTAAAACTTTGTACTTTAAATTTAGAACTTTGTAATTTAAAATATTGTTTTAAAAAAATTCAGAAACTTTATACTAGCACATTAAATTTTATATTTCAAGATTTTAAACTTTGTAATTTCAAACTTTGCATTTTAAATACTGGCCCATTTAAAACTTATACTTTAAGACTTAAACTTTTTAATTTAAAACTTTTTTTTAAAATAATTCAGGAACTTTATACTAGCACATTTAAAACTTTGTATTTCAAGATTTAAAACTTTATATTTCAAAATCAGGAACTATATACTAGCACATTTAAACTTTATACTCTAAGATCTAAAACTTTATAATTTCAAACTTTATTTTTACAATAAAGGAACTTTATACTAGCACGTTTAAAACTTTGTATTTCAAGGTTTAAAACTTTGTAATTCCAAACTTTACATTTTAAATTCATAAACTTTATATTGGCCCATTTAAAACTTTGAACTTTAAGATTTAAATTTTGTAATTTAAAACTTTATTTTTAAAGTTCAGAAACTTTATACTAGCACATTTTAAACTTTGTATTTCAAGGTATAAAACATTGTAATTTCGGACTTTACATTTTAAATTCAGGAACTTTATAGTGGCACATTTAAAACTTTGTACTTTAAGATTTAAACATTGTAATTTAAAAGTTTATTTTAAAATTCAAGAACTTTATACTAGCACATTTTAAACTTTGTATTTCAAGATTTTAAAATTTACATTTTAAATTTAGGAACTATTTACTAGCACATTTAAACCTTATACTCGAAAACTTAAAACTTTATAATTGCAAACTTTATTTTAAAATTGAGGAACTTTATACTAGCACATTTAAACCATTGTAATTTCAAACTTTATATTTTAAATTTAGAAACTTTATAATAGCATATTTAAAACATTATAAACTTTGTACGACACTTTGAGATTTCAAAACTCTACACCTAAATTTAGGAACTTTATTTTAGCTCATTTCAAACTTTGTACTGATATGCTATGAAGTTTGTACACCTAAAAATGGAACTTTGTAATTTGAAACTTTGCACTCCATATTTTAGAACTTTGTACTATAACATTTGAAACTTTATACTTCTAGGAACAAAACTTTATCATCACGAAAATTGTTTCGAAACATATCCAACATGGATCTACTTTTATAGATCTAGTCATAATGGACGTAATGGTGAAAACGGAATTAAAAATATATGCTTGACAAGAAAGTTATCATATTTTAAAGTTTATATACCATTTGCAAATGCCAAAAAAGCATATCTGATACAGAGCACCTGGTCCGCTCCCCTCCCCGCATCTCCATCCACGCTCAGTCCCCGGTCCCCCCATACGCCACATATCTGTATATTGTTATATGGTGGATTCTCCATGTGCCATGCGTACGTGCACTGTTATATGGTAGAGCGCACGCGCGTCAACTAGTGATTGGGAACTGACGATGATATGTAAGTTAGACAATCAGAAGTTGATTACTAATCGGAATGTTCCATTTTCGCTTTCAACCCTTCAAGGCAAAATTTGCCAAACCCTTTCAACTTTTTACGAAGCCAAAGTTTGCTAAACTTTTCCAAAATTCTAAGCTTTTGAAAACTTCCAAACTGCTCCAAATGTTTGTTAAACTTTCTTTATATTTTGTTCCCTACTACAGGAATGGTTTGTAGGGGCGACTGGTGAGACTTTGTAGAGGCGGCTCAGCCAGCCGCCCCTACCATACCGTCTCTACAAATCATGTATTTGTAGGGACGGTTTTCAGACCGCCCATACAAATCGATTTATAGAGGTGGTTGGTGTTACCAGCCGCCCCACCCCTATAATACGTATTTATAGGGGCGGTCCTCTACAGTACATTTTTCTGCAAAAAAAATTAAATTTGACCATAACGTTATAGTAAACCACTTAGTAAGGAGTTACTATAATCTTGTAAATTAACATAGTAATTATCGTAACTCAAAGTGGCTACAGAATAAGTTATTTTGTAGCCAATATATATATATATATATATATATATATATATATATATATATATATATATATATATATATATATATATATATATATATATATACACACACACACACACAAAATAAGTTATTTTGTAGCCACCTCTATTTGCGATAATTTTATATACTAATTTACGACAATGTCAGTATATATTTACGATAGTTGAATTACTATAGCACATGAGGATATTTATCATAATATTATAGTAAATCACATAGTAAAGAGTTACTGTAATCTCGTAAATTAGCATAGCAATTATCGTAACTCAAAGTGGCTACAAAATAAGTTATTTTGTAGCCAGCTGTAGGGTTATATATAAAATTCAAATTTGACCAGAACATATATAATTCAAATCTGACTGCAAGCACAAGAGCATTATATAAACTAACATTACAAGTCCAATTCACAAGAATATATACAATCCATCATTATATAGACATAGTTCACAAGTCTCATTCATTCCATAAGTCCAAACCATCCCACAAGGTAAGACCAACGTCAAATTCCATACACATTGTTATCAACGGCCTAGAGCTAGCCATTCAGTCTCACGAAGGTGTTCGTACTGAGGATTTCCACCTAAGTCGGAAGCTCGATCATGGTAGGCGCCTTTGACATGTACAATCTGGTCCAACATGAAGTTGCAAAGGTCATCGACGAGCTCTAAGAGTTCGTCATACTTGTATGGGTCCATTTTCATTTCTTTCTCATCTTTCCACTACAAGAGAACAAGTTTCGGTTTAATGTTTCATAACATATACAAAGTTTTTATATTACGGGTGAAGAGGTTCAAACTTACCCTTAAGGGGTGTCTCCTGTAGGCACCGATGTTACTCATCATAGAACATACATAATATCCACAATGTAGACTCCCAGACTTCTGCTTGGGGCACTGTGTTTTGCATATGAAAATGTTAAGTAATGCTTTTGACAGTAATGTAATGGAGTACTAAAGTAAGTTACACATACCGCACATAGTATTTTCATAGCCAACCTTTCCTTCCTTACTGGATCATGCCTTCTGTGATGTCTAGTGACATAGAACCTGAATGCTCTATTCGAATGAAATCACGAGGGATTTATCAAACTTAAACCCGTATAATTTATCAAACTTAAACCCGTATAACCCGAGATTTCGTGAAATCACGAGGGATTTCAAACCAACCAACTTACAACCAAGATCGTACTGATTTAGCAGCCACAGTTCACATGATACGTAGAGTTCACAATAAAAGTGGAGTACATCGGAGTTCGAAATAAAAGTTATTACAACACAGTTCAAAATAACATAGCGGAAGCAAGTAGTTTTACACACACCCTTAGTTCAAATACAGTGCCAGTAGATAGTCATGTTCCACAAAAGCATTAGATAAGACGAACAGAGTGACCCTTGCCCAAGGTTCTAGTTGTCGCCCATCGCCGGATACAGACAGTTGGAGCAGTACCCATAGTACATCTGACCATCTGCAACAACAATGGGAACAACGCCCTGAGTACGAGAATGTACTCAGCTAGACTTACCCGTCATAAACTAGAAATAAAGGACACCAAGGATCATGCAAGGCTTTATAGATTAGACTGACTTGACCCATTTGCGAAAAGCATAAGTTGTTATGAAAAACTATACCAGTACTTTTTGCATCACTTTTTAGTATAACCTATTCAAGCTAGGTAAGCATCTATTGCTAGAACAATCACTTGATTCATCATTAACAATCTAGATTACCATATCAGGTTTAGCGTTTCCAACATCATTCACTTAACCATCAGTGTTCCATTAATGTTACTATGATGCCATAGCTCGAGTCAAGTGCTCACTAACCGGGAGCGACGGCGATTCGAATCGAATTCCTATCCAGCTGGAGATTTATTCCTCACACAAACCCTGCTTTCCCCGTCAGGGTCGCGTAGATCACCAATGACACTTTCCAAGAAGTCGCGGGATAACAATCATGGATCGCACTACCTAGGGACCGCCCGACTGCCAGGACGCACCTTGGGCTTACTCTTCGCGTCCCCATTACATCCCCTTCAACACCAGTCTGCCAACCCGAGTTTATCCCAGCTCAAAAAGTGACACTAGCTTCGCGGTCGAAAGATACTTTATTCGGCCAGCTAAATGCGAGGCATGCGTTCAACATGACAAGAGGGACGAGCAACGATCGGTCCTTAATCGACACAGACGGAATCACTATAGTCCAAAACCCTATAAGACTCCACCCGGTCTTCATTTATCCATCAACACTTGGTTACTTTTTATGATCACAATTACAGCTAACCATAACCCGGTATCCACCTATAACTTGCAGGTGACAGGAAATCACCCGACTTCTACCGGTCTAAGCATGGCTAAGCAATTCACTCGATCCTGACCTAACGGGGTGAAAGATAATCCGGTGGCCAAGGTAATAATGCAACAACGGTTTCACGCAACTCCTATAACTTAATGCAAGTATATATATAACTATAGTTCATGTAGTAAGGAACAACTTTTATAAAATAGGAGACTTAAAATGCTCCGGGGCTTGCCTTTTTCGAACGAGCTAGGATGGTGGTCGATGCACTCTGGCAGCTCTTCGCCTGACTCTTCCTCCTCGGGCACCTCCTATGTCTGGGGCTCCTGCGGATCCGTCCAAGCTTGTTCCTCCGGTACTGCTACCTGCGACTCCTCCTGCGATCCTGTATGATGCAAGTGCATAAGTCATCATGCGAATGATGCATCGGATTGTGGTGGAGTGCTTTGATGAAATGAGATGCAGATGAGCACATGGAATAAGCAGTTTGAATATAATTATTCCTTCTACAAGATAGTCAACGTCATCCAAGAACATGTACCCTAAAACATTCACCTTATCCTTATATTAGTTAGCCTACCATCTACACATACAAGTGAACCTAAGCTACCAAAGCTTACCAACCTAACTCATCCATAACATCAGCAAGGCATAATGATGCTTCAAAGATACACCAAACATATTTTATTTCTCTTAATTTCTCATAAGGAATAATATTTTATTCCCTATTTAACTAGGGTTACACACCAACACCTATTTCTGGTGTAGATAAAAATCTACAAAAAATACAGTAGATTACTCTTACCCTAAATAACCTACTACTAAATTTTCATGAGAATGACCTATGTAAAACTGCTTGTACAAAATAAACAAGTTACAGCCTAAATATGAGCATGAAATTATTTTTGTACTAGAAAAAATATCAAACAACAGATTTCACATTTTTTCTATGTTACTAACAGTAAACTAACATACTACAAAAATTATCACATGTATGTTCTATACAAATTTAGCTCTCTACTAAAAATAACAAAGATTATCAATTAAAGGCATTTGAACTACACTTCAAAATTTTCTCACAGAACATGCTTCACTAATATTTTTCCTAGAAAGTACATTACAAATAAAGATTAAAGCAACAAGAATCACATTTTTCCCTTCATTATTTTATTTACTACACATTTTCTAATATATCAGCATTTATAGCAATTAAATAAACCTACACAGAAAAGTGTCAACAATTTATCATGAAATATTTTTAAACTATAGATCTATCAAGAGGAACATTTCAAAATTTGTCTCATCATTTTTGGAGCTATAAATCTAGAGATATGATTTTTGAAAGCCTTTTCAACATTTCTGAAAATCATTTTCTTTAAAACTAAAAGTCTATCCGGCCTTTAACGCTACGTGCACCCCGCTGCTACACACCGAACCAAAACACCGAGACAGACAGGCGGGCCCAGGAGTCAAGCGGGACCCACAGGTCAGCCGGAGGGGAGGCCAGCAGGGGCATCGCCGGCCGGAGCTCACCGGCGGCGAGCCCACGTGCGGCGCTAGCGACACTAGTGTGCTCAGCACAACGAGCCGCACCGACCGGTGCTCGGTCTTGGCCGGGTGGCCTACCGGAGCGAGCTCGCCGACGCGCATGGCGGCACGACTCCGGCCATGGCAAGGCGGGCAGGGAGGCGCTACGGCTTCGCGGGAGGGAGGCGAAACTGCTGACCGCGAGAGGAAGGAAGAAGGAGGGGTGGAACAGAAAGATTGCCGTAGCCACGAACTCCGGCGAGCGGCGGTGAAGAGCGGCCGGCCAAAATTGGCCTCCTCACCTTGACAAAGGCGACCGCTGGAGGGAGCACGAGGTAGAGCGAAGAGAGGCGGAGCAATGGCCGCAAGGAATCGGACGCGGGCGCGGCAGTAGCGGTCAACGGCGGTGGCGGAGCTCCGGGAGCCGGCAATGGCGTGGCTGCTGCTGGCGAGCTGCTGCGGAGCGAGAGGAGGGAATGGAGGGCGTGCAGCCGAGGGAGGAGCGGCGCGGGTTCAAGGCGCGTGGCGCGGGGGACGCGGGGGCCACCCGGGGTGCGTGTCGCGCGGCGTTGCCGTCATTCGGCCACGCGGCGGCCGAGCTCTGCTGCGGCGCCACGGCGTCGCGCGCGCGCGGGCGGCAGGCGCGGACGCGGGCGCGGGCGCGGGCGCGGGCCGGGCTGCCAGCTCGGGTGGGCCGAAAGGGTGGCTGCGGCCCACTAAAGTGAAAAAAACCGATTTTTCTTTTATAAATAAATTTTCAGATTTCTATATTTGTTTTAAATTTGAATTTGAAGATGAAAAAGAGGTTTTCAGAACTTTTGCCCAAAATAAAAGTTGTTCAAAATTTAATTCTCTACAACTTTCATGTAGGGCACTTTTTAAAATTCTCAATAGATTTTGAATTTAGGATTTAAAGCTAAGTTGTTAATAAAAAAATTTGTTTAGAATATTTTTAAAACAAAATTTGAGAAAAACTTGAATTCAAGAATTGCTCCAAAAATCATGTTAATTTATTCTAAATTATTTAAAATTGTAGCTACACAAAGTTTCACCACTCTTTAGCACTTGAATGCAGAATTTGGGTTTTAAGTAATTGTTTTTCAACTTTAAATTTAAAAGGGTCTATACTACATGCAATGATAACCATGTATGAGATGATTATGACTAATGCTTTGGATGTTAATGCATGCTTAACACCCAGGGGTGTTACAGTGGCATCTCAAGAGACGGTGAAAATATCTCCCTGTCCTCGACAACTCGCTCCAAAATATCACCCCATCCTCAAAAACTCGCTGCGGTGGCTGAACCCCCTGAACGCTCTCGTCACTTGTCACACTCTCTCATCTCTCGATCGCAGATAGAGGAAAGGAAAAAATGATCCGATCGATCGGTTTACTTGGAGTAGCTGCTTGGCGAGGTCGATGGAGATGAGCCTGGCACTACACCCCATACCACCAAGATTATAACTTGCAACATTCCCACGGAGCTTGTAATGGTTAACAATCATGGCAGAGAGCGATAGCGCCATCGGGTTAAACAGGCTGTAGTTGACCAATAAACCCCAATATCCCTGGCGCGGATGCCCGTCTTTGCCAGCACCTGGTAGATGGTGCCGAACATGACGACCTTAGCCTCGACACGTGCCTCCGCCATGCACGGGTTGGGCGGTGCGTTGAGCACGGCACTAGGGAAGAACGTCCCCTGCCCGATCACCGACCTCTCCAGGATCTTCCACTGGAACGCCAGGTTGTCTGGCGTGAACACCCCCACCATCTCTGATTGCCACAAGAACCTCTCCTGCGTCACCACATGCTCGGGACCGGGTTTGTAGCACGCCAAGTTGAGGAGGTAGACCACGTGCGGGCGGCGCATCAGGTATGCTATGGAGAGGACTACGAAGAGGACTAGGAGGAAGATGGTGAGGGGAGGGTTGGCAGTGGTGGCAGAGTGGGTGGCGGTAGTGAGGTCGGAAGGGGTGTGGTGGGAGAGGCGGTGGAAGGCATAGGCGATGGCCGGGGCAAGCAGGGGGTAGAGAGCGTTGGAGATCACTAGGTGGTAGCCCTGCTTCAGGGTGCTTGTACGGTGCCACGCGTTCTTAATCATGCTGGTGTTGGTGGTGGCGCTCTTGCTGGAGGCGGCGGCAGTAGCCGTGGGTTCGGGCTGCTCGCTGCTCATGGCTAGCTGCTGGCGTGGTGGATGGCACGCTGGCAAGGCGAGCTAGCCAATGTGGCCGGAGAGAGTGAGGGGGAGGTGGCGTGCGAGTTTTCAAGGTGTGATGGAGAAGACAACCATGAATATATAGGAGTCGCGCGGGGCGGATGGATGGGTAAGACCGAAGACCGGAAGAGAGAGAGAGAGATTGGCTAGCGTGGGTGGGGGCATCGGGGCGGGGTTGGCCAGGTGGGTGCAACCACTCGAGCGACCATTAAGATAGTGATGGCGCAGGGAGGGCGGGGAACGGCCGGCCAGCCCTGCCCAGTCTGGTTAAATATGCGCCCCTGCCTATGCGTGCGTGAATAGCGACAGGCGACTACTTGCTGGGTCGTGCGCGACAGTCCAGGCCTGTCCTGATGACGCGCGCCATGGCATCAGGCATGGCACGGGCAGGCGCGGTTGGGTTTTGGTTCTTCCAGAGTGGTGCATGCGGCTGCTGGTTGATTAGCGGGCCAGGCCCGTTGCCGACTTGCCATGCGCTAGCAGTTAGTATGGTCGTGCTACGGCCTATCTATGGCGCCCAACGTGCGCGTGCTGTGGACTGGGGCCATCGTGCTGATGCCTGCCACGGCCATGGCACGCATGACATGACGAGTGAATTGGTTTCGTCGTTGGCACATTTTGTTGGGTAGGTTCTCGCTGCTGCACTGTATTGTACTATGGTGGTGTTTGAATCCATTTTCCATGGACGAAACAGTCTAGCAGGGCTAAAGTTTAGAGGATAAAGTTTAGGGGCTAAACTTTAGTCCTTCATCATACAATGACAGATTTACCCCTCATTTAATCAAGGCATGCACATCAGAGAGCTGCGAGCATGTTGGAGGCCGGTGCCGATCTAGATCTAGGAAGGTGAGGGCGTCCGCCGTCGGGATGGGAGAGGGCCGCCGTAGTCACCATCATCGTGGGGGAGGACAGCCGCGACCGCTGGTGCCGAGGTGAACCTAGAGGGTGCCGCCATTGCCGAGGTGAACCTAGAGGGCGCCGCCACTACAGAGGTGGCCATGGAGGGCCGCCACAGTCACTACCGCCGTGTAGGGAAGGTTGGAGGAGGCGCCGCCGGTCACAGGGGAGCGGGGCCGCCTCTGGCCGCATCGTGGGGGAGGGGGCAGGGCCACCGCCGGTTGCCGAGGAGTAGGATTGCTGGTGAAAGGAGAAGTGAGGCTTCTGGTGGCGGGAGGAGCGCCACACCATGTGCAGATCTAGCTATGAGGAGAGAGAAATGGAGGGCAGGGCGCGGGAGGGTGGGTGGGTGGGGGTTATGGGCGTCCAGCTTGCCCCAAGGCGTTTTAGCCAAGTTTCGGTCCACCTGAGTGGCAAATGGACTATGGGGGATATACCCCCGGATACCCTCATGGCTATACATGGGCCGCACGATCCGAGGTGGCCTGGCCCATAAGATCAAGGCGTGCACCACAAGGCTACAAGGTGTACTAGATATTGTAATAGTACCAAATCGGATACTTTACTTGTAACCCTCCTCCTCCAGAGTATATAAGGAGAGGAAGGGGTCCCCTAGAGGACAGGTCATATATCTCATAAAACCCCAGAGAGGAATCTATCCCATCCTCAATCAATACAAAATAACAGGACACAGGACGTAGGTATTACGCCATAATGGCGGCCGAACTTGTATAAATCTTGTGTCTTGTGTCCTGTTACCATCCGGTTCGTATCTTGCGCACCTGTCTACTGACTAATCTACCATCACGGGCATACCCCTCGATGGACTGCCGACCACATTTCGTCGATAGTGGCGCGCCAGGTAGGGGTTGTGCGTACGGACTCCCATGCGAGCCAGATGGGATTCTCTACTAAAAACCGGGTGAGTCGTTCTACATTGTTGATTGGATCAGTCTGTTCTTCGAATATCTAATACATATTGATTTTTCTGCATGTAACGACATCTCCCTCGTTCGCGATCTACTTCGCTAACATCGCCCTAGAGCTCGCTGGGATTAATACCGAGAATTAACTCGACAACGACGGACTCGGCGGCTTCAGTGGTAGGAGAGCAGTTCCAACATGCTCCGACTACGACCACGGCCTCTTGCCCGGACCACCTGCCACGTCACAATAATAATCGCCGCAAGGAAAGGCGCTATGACAACTGCGACACCGTCGTCATGATGGATCGAAAAGCTCGAGGGCCGGACAATCTCATCACCACCGACTAGACAACGTCTTGACTAAAGCTAAGTACACTTCCAATATTTATATTTAATACCAATTTTGCTACGATGTTTCTCCATTACATCCTCATCATGATTATTCTTCAAATAACATTTGTCCATGTATACCATCTTAAAGATGACATACATCTATTGACGCTCGATGTCTCTAGAGACGGCCCTGTCTCTGGCTTCTCCCCACACATGCACGAGCGTCTGCCTTTGCGTTACGGGTGGTTGGCAGCGGCTCCTTAGCGACGCCATCCACACGCACACGGGCTCCGCGCTTAGTGTAACGCGGGCAAGCTAGGGCTGGAAACTCAGCTACATACTAACTGGTCGGGCGGTTTATGCTAACTGTAAACACAAATCTCACATCAACGCTGATGTTTACAAAGCATCGGTTGCTTTATCACATCATGCTCATTTGCAACTGACTGTTGAGCGTCATATACTATTTCATCATTACTGATTCTCTCCGGAGTTTATATATTCCTACATCACGTACTACTGCTCTACATATTTATATTGTAGGATCTTTACCGAGCTCTCGTCACTCCTTGTCAGGCTCGTCACCAAGCTCTCGCCGCTCGACCACGTCTCCGACCACGCTAGGGACACCTCGCCGAGCTTTCGTCGCTCCTCATCAGGCTCATCACCGAGCTCTCGCTGCTCGACCACGTCTTCGGCCACGCTGGGGACTCCTCGTCGAGCTCTCACAGCTTGACCACGTCTCCGGCCACACTAGGGACTCCTCGCCGAGCTCTCGTCGCTCCTCGTTAGGATCATCGCTGAGATCTCTTCACTCGACCACGTCTCCGGCCATGCCAGGGACTCCTCACCGAGCTCTCGTCGCTCCTCATCAGGCTTGTCACCGAGCTCTCGCCACTCGACCACGTCTCCGGTCACGCTAGGGACTCCTCGTCGAGCTCTCGTCGCTCGACCACGTCTTTGGCCACGCTGGGGACTCCTCGCCGAGCTCTCGTCGCTCCTCGTCAGGCTCGTCGCCGAGCTCTCGTAGCTCGACCACGTCTCTGGCCACACTGGGGACTCCTCGCCGAGCTCTTGTCGCTCCTCGTCAGGATCGTCGCCGAGCTCTCGTCGCTCGACCACGTCTCCAGCCACGCTGGGGACTCCTCGCTGAGCTCTCGTCGCTCCTCGTCAAGCTCGTCACCGAGCTCTCGCTGCTCGACCACATCTCCGGTCACGCTGGGGACTCCTCGTCGAGCTCTCATCACAATGTCTCATCAGTGTGCTATCAATCTACTCCATGTTGTTCAGATCAGGGTGCTGATCTTGGGCACATCAGGGGGCTTGATGCGTACATCGCTGGTGACGTTGACTGGCAAGCTTTTGGATTTATTTTCTTTAGACCCTGGCACCACGTGTCTACGTCACCTACTACCAGGCTCGGGGACTAAGTGGCTACACTTCACCTCACGGTGAATGTAGTGCTTTTCTTCTGGCTTACACTCCTTATCAACCAGGAGTCTAAGTGGCTACACTTCCTAGAAAAGGAAATCTTTTTATTTTTCTCAAGAGCACCATGCATTATTCGAACAACCAAATTCTTCGGTAAATCCAGTCGGTTGATGTCACGACAGGTCGAAGACCGTCAGCAATTGCTTGGATGGTATATTCAGTGGTCGAAGACTCCAGAAGCTGAAGCCTCACTGGTCGGAAGAAGGTCATCGGCATGTTGCTTCATAATACATGGCGCTCGGGGACTAGCTGTGGGGGATATACCTCCGGATACCCTCATGGCTATACATGATCTGCACCATCCGAGGTGGCCTGGCCCACAAGATTAAGGCGTGCACCGTAAGGCTACAAGGTGTACTAGACATTGTAATAGTACCAAATCGGATACTTTACCTGTAACCCTCCTCCTCCAGAGTATATAAGGAGAGGAAAGGGTCCCGTAGAGAATAGATCATACATATCATAAAACCCCAGAGAGGAATCTATCTCATCCTCAATCAATACAAAATAACGGGACACAAGACGTAGGTATTACGCCATAATGACGGCCGAACCTGTATAAATCTTGTGTCCTATCACCATCCAGTTCGTGTCTTGCGCACCTGTCTATCGACTAATCTATCATGGACATACCCCTCGATGGACTGCCGACCACATTTCGTCGACATGGACTACTCTTTATATTTCCAAATTTGCTCATTTTTAGCCCACCTGTTTGATCCCCGTGGCAAAAAAATAGGATAAAAGTGCAGGACTAAACTTTTGCCATGGGATCCGAACAAAGCCACTATATGTCTTTTTTTTCGGTTTCGTGATTAGGCCATGTTTAGTTCCTCCCCAAAAGTTTACAACTTATCCCATCGAATGTTTGGAGACATGCATGGAGTATTAAATATAGACTAAAAAATAACTAATTGCACAGATTGCGACTACTTTACGAGACAAATCTTTTAAGCCTAATTAGTCCATAATTTGACAATAAAGTGCTACAGTAACACATGTGCTAATGATGGATTAATTAGTCTTAATAAATTCATCTCGCGGTTTACTGATGGATTCTGTAATTTATTTTTTTATTAGTATCTGAACACCCCATGCGACATCCCACGTAACATCCGATATAACACCCAAAACTTTACGCCCTAAATCTAAACGAGGCCTTAGCAGGCATAGTGCCAAACCTCAAACGCCCATCTAGGAGTAGCAGTACTGTACATACGCCCAACTATACGCTCCATTTCTCGAGATGCCAAATACTCCTCTAAGCTCTAGATCGTGGCGATAGGACGAGCGATGTTAGAGTACGGTCTTCAAGGCATATATTGGTCACTATTCCCCTACCTCTGTCAAGAAACAATGCAATTGCACATTTCATTTAAATCAAACTATTTTAGATATGATTAAATTTATTTAAAAATGTATTAATATTTATGATGCTAAAAAGGTATACTATAAATATATACTCTCTGTATAATTCTTTTAGAAGGCGTGTCTTGATTTCAAAATATACTTTGATCATTTATATATTCAATATTATATTGTTTATACTTATAAATTTATTGCAATTAAATAGTACATTTGATTATAAATTTAATATGTCAAGTTTTTGCTATAATAGTTACAAATATTAACTAAATTATTGGTCAATGATTTTAAAGTTTGAAGCTTGATATGTGTGTGCGCTTTATAAAAGATTTTGGAGGAAGTATTTTATTAAAAAAACCAATGATACCTAATTAGTTTTATAAATGTTAGAGTTCTTTTTTATAAATTTGGTTATATTTAAATTCTATGATCTGTAATAAGACTAGTATTGAGTTCTTCCTTGTACACGGATGGATGAAGTATTAGAATATTGCGTCTGCAAAGGATAATTTAGACCAATACTTTTTTTTTATTAAAATGGACATCTTATAACAAATTTGTACACTCTTGAAAATAAATACGATGATTTACTAGTGATACGTATTATGTACTATAAATATTTAATATTTTGTCAAAGTTCAAAGGGTTTGACTCGTCAGGAAGCTAGAATGACACTTATTTTAGGGATGAGGGGGGTATACATATCATTCCACTCATATAGTAGTTGACTTATCACTTATGACTCATGTGTTTCTATCACAAATTTCCTTTGATTCTTATGTTTAAGCCCGCTTCGCTTCTGTATATTTCTCACTTTCGTCCACCTCATGCATGAAGTCGACTCACCGTTGTTTAGTATACTTGCTCTAATCATCTCGTTGAGGTTCTACACGCTACCCCGCATGCAAGCCCAAGCAGGATCGACTGGTCAATAACCTTGTGTATCGTACATGGATAGGTAAACACCGTAACAGGGAGTCTCTTGCAAGCTACCATGGCCCTGTCAGTGAGCGAATATTATTTTTTTTTACAACAAATCAGCGAACAGTACTTACAGCAATGACTTATCAGCCAAGCGAACAGAGCCGATGGATGTGCATGTACACGCGTATGTACATACATACTTATTACTCGCTGAATGTGCCATCCTTCTTCTACTGTGCGGGTCACCAACCGCGGATTTTGTAGCCACGGCGGGACGTGCCGTACCCGGCCCCCTTCATGCAACAGAGGATACGGCGCGGATTTTATGCCCAAAATGGTGTGCTCTGTTGGGCTTTACTTCCTGAGCTCCTGGCCTTCTCTCTCTCTTTTGATCATTCCTGGCCTTCTCTTTCTTTTGATACGCCTGCTAAGGGCGAGTGGGAGTGGATGAGCTTTTCTCGTATCCTAGCAATAATCTGATGCGCAAAGCTTCTAGAGTGTATATTATCAGGCACAGAGCTGAGAGTTGGACCACGTTATTTTTAGGGGGTGTTTAGTTCGTGAAAAAATTTGGCTATGGCTACCGTAACACTTTCATTTGTATTTGTCAATTAGTATCTAATCATGAACTAATTAGGCTTAAAAGATTCGTCTCGTGGTTTTCTACCAAACTGTGTAATTAGTATTTTTCATCTATATTTAATGCCCCATATATGTGTCCAAACATTCGATATGACGAAGAATCTTAAAAAAATTTGGGAACTAAACACCCCCAAAGCACCATACTTTTGGCATGGGCGCACGGCCGGTACGAAAGCTGAGGGTGTTGACTTTGGCAAAACTCGAATCTTGGGTCTCCTGTCGCATCATCCATAAATAAAGGGGAAGAAGAAAAAAGAGTGGCCCGGAAATGCTGATGAAATTGTAAAACGACCTGCACTTTTTGGTTGCACTGGGTACCGATTTTGTCAACACCGTACCATACGGCCTAGCACGCTAGTACTCCGTAGTACTTGTAGCTGCTTCGAGGCCTGACCACCTGATAGTGATAGTCCTGCAATCGATGAGGGCATGGAGGACAGCACAACTCCGATGGCGTGGCCCAGCCGCGCACGAAACGGCCGCCCCGGCGTTGCGTGTGCCGTGTGGCATAGAAACAACACGCGGCGATGGAAGCGGCACGTCGCGCGGGCGATGATGCACGAAACCAAGGCGTGGCGAGGCCTGTCGTCGCCCTGGTGCGTGCAGACACCGCTGGTAGCTCGATCGCGCGCGCGGCCGACCTTTCCTTTAATTTCATTTGTCGTTCGATCCCTGGGGCCTGGGCATCCATCCTCCCCAACCAACCAGCTGCTGCATCTCATTTCTTACTCCAGCGACTGCATGCAGCAGTTGGCTGTTGCTGCAGCCAGCACTAGCACACATCGAGTCAGGTCAGTATTGCCGGAGTACTCACCGATACGTACAGTACGTGGTCTGGCTCTTGGCTAACGCTCGTCCGTACCTCCCCGACGACGACACATGGTCGTGTGGTTGTGTCGCCGGCCGTGTCGTGCCTCGCGCATGCACCCACGCACGACAAAATGTCGGGCGCTGATGCACGAAACTATGCGTGGCCATGGGGATCCGAGGGTTTCGGCCAGGTTCCAGGATCAACCAGGATATATAGATGGGAACGTGCCGGTCGTCACGTCTCTCGTTACAATCCAAGGTGGCAGTAGTATATATCCTACGTACGTGCCGGTCGACGACCATATATGGCCGGTCGGTGACTGTCACCACCCTCGCAACCACCTCAGTAGTTTATGTGTCCCGTCGCCGCAGGCGCCTGCTTCGATGCGGTCCCGACCGCGGTCAACGGCGCAGCCCACCTGCAGCCGGAGATCGAGGTGGAGACGCGTACTACGTGCCCACCAGTGCCCTGCAGCCCTGCTTTAGACCCACCCACCAGCCGTGCCCACGCTGCCTGCCTTCCTGTACGGTCCTTGGATCTCCCTTCAATTCCTGTGGTGCCCCGACCAACTGAACATGCCCTAGCGCCGCAGCCGCCCCCTGCCGTCCACCACCGTTGGTCTCCCTCTCTTCCCCTCCGGTATCTCGCCGAGGGCTGAAGGGAGTGGGGATCCATTGTTTTAATAAGTTTTTCCTAGTAGATCGAGTTATTAGGGTTAGTATTTCTCCATGCTAAATTTCTTGGTATTGGAGTTTTATCTCCTCCTTCTCCTCCTCTCCGGCGATGGTGAAGGGGAATGGTGGAATCGTCTTCTCCATGGCGGCTCCGTTGAAGATAAGGAAGACAATTTTGGCGTCAGCATCTTCATCAACATGACGACATGGAGACTTTTATTTCCTAACAGTGACATCAAGGCGGAGATGATGTCGCCGCCATGGAATAATTTTCTCCGGTCTCTTCTCCGTTTTGTTGTGGTTAGATCTGGCCACGATAAAGGACTGGGGAGAATAATTTTCAGATCAATCTTCCTCACTCTTTGGTGGCAGAAACAAGAAGAAGGAAGACACCAGGAAGAAGAAGTTTCTCAATTCCGCCTACAGGAATGTTGGTCGTCGTTCGTTGGGCATTTGTTCTTAGGCCATTTGCCGAGTGTTTGCATGTGCGGTCATCCATACTGCGAAGCATCTAACATGTTAGGTTTTGAGTTGTACTATTCACAGTGTGGGTACTATTTTATAATCCAGAATGTTTGTGACGTATTGATGTACCCAGTTATCATATAATATAATTCTTCTTTCGTCGAAAAAAAAACCAACCGACTGAACCCTCGTTTAAGTACGTGCTCAATCGGCACCTTGCTAGCCAATACGGGCGCCATCTTTCCCAGCAGCTCCGCCCGCTAGCCGCCCAATTCATCAGGTCGGCGAGCTGCTAGCTACAGCTACTCGCTGCCGGTGCGTTGGGATCAGATTCGCTGTGCGCTACCAGCCTCCACACAAAGTTTACGAGTAGTGCTTCAAACCGTACAGGTACACCTGTTGAAAGCTGTTGAAATATGATCAGAATTCTAACGTGAGTCTTGCGGGATGTCTGGAGGGCCCGCGGTTCGGGTTATGTTTATTAGCGGATTTATTTCCGTATTTAACTGCAATCAGTCCGTCCTATAAATACATCTGGTAAGCCGCACGGGAAGAGTTGATGACTCATTGTATTCCCTGCGTTTTTTAAACTCTCCTCGTACAGTGAAGGTCGTCGGTTGGGGCCCGTGGTTTTTTCTCGCAAGGGGTTTCCACATAAAAATATGTGTCTCATGTTTGATTTTTAGTTGCATTATTTGCTAACAAGTGGTATATAGAGCCTAGACACGAGATTGGAAAAAATATTAGGGTTTTAGTCATGTTCGTCAACCACCGCCGCCGTCGATGTTCAGAATACAGGAATTTCGCAGAAATCATACAGGAATTTTCTAGGAACCAGTTCAATTTCATAGGAAAAAAACACAATTCCTATGTATCAGTCGACTGGTTTTTTGGGGTCCGTTCAGGCGATGGCAGGCCATCAACAGTGCGTTCTCCGTTGCCAAAAAGCCAGACGTGACTCTGCTATCAGCGTTGTGGCACGTTGCTGGCCGTGATGTAGTTCCAGCTCGTACTGCCGTGCAGCCGTGGAGTACTGTAGTTTTACCATGCCCTCGCGGTGTCTCTTAGACATAGTATGTTGTGATTTGTTAATTGTTCTTGTGTTGTAGTATATTGAAATTTTGTCCTTGTCTACCTATAAAAATAATTGTAAATTGTTAATTGTCTTTGTGCCAACAACGATAAAATTTTGTCGAGTTTGTGATTTTGTCTAACGAGTTTTTATTATCAGATCTGAAAATTGCAGATTATGCATACAGAAATTGCAACAAACTAAAACTGCAATTTTAACATAAAGCATATGCAATAACCGTCGCCTGAAAAAAATCTAAAATTCAGGCACCTGAATTTTAGCAAGTCCCTTAAAAAAATAGGAGTAGGAAAAAAATTGTTGTTCCAAACGGGCCCTCATCTGCAAATCGATGGCCTGTTTGCGCCGTACTCGATCCGCGCCGATCTGATCGGCGTTCCTGTCGCCTGTCACCGAGACAGAATCGAGGACGGAACCTTTTTCCGTTTGCGGTGCAAGTCGTCGAGTTCAAGTCGAATTCGGTGGTGGCGTCTGATTCCATCTACAGTAAAAAAAAGCTGTGCGTTCCTCTGCTGCGCATCGTGCTGTCCCAGGCGGAGGAACAATCAAGCTGCTGTTCGGGACAGGTCAATTTGCAGTGCACGCAAATCCACACAGAGTTGGCAATAGTGTTTATGGCTTATTTAGTTTTCAAAATTTTGCAAAATTTTTCAAGATTTCCCGTCACATCGAATCTTTGGCGAATGCACGAAACATTAAATATAGATAAAAAATAAAATTAATTACACAGTTTAGACGAAATTCACGAGACGAATCTTTTAAGACTAATTAGACCATGATTGAACACTAATTGCCAAATAACAACGAAAGTACTACAATACAATTTCCCAAAAAATTTAGCGAACCAAAAATACAAAAAGTGCAAAGATTTCCTATCACATCACCGTCACATCAAATCTTTAAACACATACATGGAGTATTAAATGTAGGTAAAAAAATAACTAATTACACAGTTTGCTTGTACTTTGCGAGACGAATCTTTTAACCCTAATTAGTCAATATTTAAATAATAATTAATAAATACAAACAAAATACTACAATATTTTTAGCACCTCCCAACTTTAAAACTAAACGGCTTGCTGCTGTGCATCGGTGCCAGCTGGAAATTCTTGTGCTCGCGGCTCGAGGAGAAGAGAAGTTCACGTGAAAAGGTATTGGTGGTTTTTTTTTTGCTTCGTGCACACAGAAGATTGCACCAGTTGCTGATTGTACATGATTGTGTATCAGACTGTAGGTTTTTGCCAGGGTTACACCTAAATTTCTACAGATTATTATTCTTCTGGTTATTGCTATTATTTCTTCACCATGTCTTCGATGAAGTATGATATTCCTCAATTGGATCGCGACACGAGGTTCGCTCTATGTCAAGTCAAGATGCGGGCTATTCTTACACAAGCTGAAGTGGATGATGCTCTTGATAAATTCGGTAACAAAGATTTGAAATCTTGGGCCAATCAAGAGAAGAGAAAAGATTGTAAGGCATTGACTCAAATTCAACTTCATCTTTCTAATAATATTTTGCAAGATTATTTGCAGAAGAAAACTGCAGCTGCTTTATGGCTCAAGTTAGAGTCAATTTGCATGTCTAAAGGTTTGACAAGCAAGATGCATTTGAAGATGAAGTTATATACGCACAAGTTGCAGAAGGGTGGTTCTGTGCTTAACCATCTTTTGGTCTTCAAGGAGATCGTTTCAGATCTACAGGCTATGGAGGTAGATTATGATGATGAGGATTTGGGTTTTATTCTTTTTGTGCTCTTTGCCTAATTCTTTTGCAAACTTCAAAGATACATTATTATATAGTCATGATACTCTAACGCTTGATGAGATTTCTGAGGCATTGCATGCCAAGGAGAAGATGAAACAGATGGTGTCTTTTGAAGATTTTACTTCCATTAGAGAAGCGTTGTCTATTCGTGGAAGAACAGAGAATAAATCCAACAATGGCAATAGAGGCAAAAGTTCTAATGGTTACAAAGGCCAATCAAAATCTCGAAGCAAGGGAGATAAATTCTGCAAGTATTGCAAGAAAGACAATCACTTTATCAGTGAATGTTATAAATTGAAGAATAAAGAGAAGGGAACTGGCACATATAGAGAAAAATGTAAACCCAATGATGAAGGTAATGCTTCTGTTGCTGCTTCTAAGGCAGATAATTCTACTGGTGATATGCTTGTTGCTTTTGCTAGATGTGCAAATAGTGATGATGAATGGATTCTTGATTCCGCTGCTTCTTTTCATATATGCATTAATAGAGATTGGTTTGTCACCTATGATTCTCTCCAAGGTGGAGGTTCCGTTAGACTGCGAGATGACAGTCCACGTGATATTGTGGGCATTGGATCCATTCAGATTAAGATGCATGATGGCATTGTCAGAACTTTGGCTGATGTGAGGCATATTCCAAGCATTAGCAAGAATCTTATTTCTCTGAGTACTCTTGATGGTAAATGGTACAAGTACTCCGGTGGAGATAGAGTTTTAAAGGTGTCAAAAGGTTCTCTTATTGTTACGAAAGGTGAATTGAAATCTCCAAATTTGTGCCATCTTCATGGTACTACAATTACAGGTGATGCAGCTGTAATTTCTAACTCAGTATCTAATTCTGATGCTACTAATCTTTGGCATATATGTCTTGGACATATGAGTGAACAAGGAATGCATGAATTATGCAAGAGATGACTTCTTGATGAACATAGCATCAGTAAGTTGAGGTTTTGTGAGCATTGTGTGTTTGGCAACACGTGAGAAAGGCAGGCCCCAGCGGTGATCTTTAGTGCGCAGGGATGGGGAAACAGGAGCGAAATGGAGCTGGGTGAGGCTAGATTTTTCGGCCGCTCTACCATGTTCCAGCTCTAGTGAGTGGATGTTCCAGGACTTTAGGTATAGAACTATTTCTTTAGAAGCCATTTAGTTAGGCATGTGGTGAAGCGGCTCCTGGAGCGGATGGAGAAACGCTACCAAACACACCCTTAGTAAACTTCATGGGCCCTGCAAACTGGGCTTCATTTTTGGACCAGTGGGTATCTCTAGAGTCTAGACCCATGACCAAATGTGAAAGGCAATTTTTCTATATATGTCATTGGCTAAACCTTTTATCCCTCTGATCTGTCACCTAAATCTTTATGTCATTGGCTAAGACTTTTATCTGTGATATGTCCCCTAAAAATCTCAAACCTTGTCAATGCCATTATCCATAAATTTTAATATCTCTTGTCATTATTGACCATATTTCGATAGTCGTGGCTAATAGACACATCAAAATGACCAGTTTGCTCTTTTTCTTGGTTGCACATCTGACACTGGCAAGATGTGCGTGCAACAATATAGTTCCATTTGATTTTATTACCTTTGTTGCATGAACCCTTGGTACTCATCAATAGTGAAGGACCATAATAGATGCAGAAAACACATACATAATCGAAGAGAACACATACATTAGAGAAGAGACTTGCCTCTAAGTTGCTACATTGTAAAGTTGAAGAATACACAGCACCATATCAACCAACAGTTGTCTTCGTGGTACAACTTTGACCTCACCTATAGCTCATGTTTATCCAGTGAAACCAGAAGATCGTCTTTGTAGTTCGGAGCCAGCAAGCCCCGGCTCGGCGGCTCACGAAGTCAGTATGACCCACAACTGAACACTTCTTAGAAACTAAAGGCAGACATCGTCAGCTCAGTAATTATGAATCAGAAGCTTCTTCAGTTTTTTCTAAAAACTTTTGAAAGCCTGTCTCGGTACCCTGCTTTGGCATGTCAGGAAGTAACAAACAACTTGTTATTTCAAAAGTTTATCGGACTAGCTCGTATGAAACTAGTGTGCTGTAATATACTCTAAGTCTGCAACTTACCGTTACCACGTTTGGTTGATCTTTAGCAGGGAAATATCGACTTGTCAAGTAAATGCTCTCTCTCTCCACCTGCTAATTTGGAACATGAACATAAATAAATTGAATGGTCTCGTCATTTTAGAGTGCAGGAAGGGGGGTACACATCATACCTCTTCAAAAACTCTCCATCTTACTGTGGGGTACTTGCTCAGAATATCCACCTCTGTCTCGAGTAAAAGCAAAACTCCATCATTCTACAGTAACCAGTAGCAGGCCATATGTACAGCATGATACAATTTATAGTTAGAAGAAGTATTAGAGGTTCATAACTGGATCTAACAATATATTGCCGTATAGTTAACAAACAAATGTGCAACATATGTATGAAAGCAACAGCAGGATTCATACCTTGTGTATGACACTAAATTTGCTGTCCTGGTAAACAACAACAAAGTCTCCATCCTGCAGCGCTTTTCACAAAGAAACATACCTATATAATGGAGAAGAAGATTGTAATCTACCAAACATTAATAAAGCCCCTAGTGTCCTACAGGCTACAGAAAAAAAACCAAACAAACCCATGAGTAGTAGATTGTTTCTTTCTAGCATGTAATAAATCTTGAATCAGTGCATCTGCACACAAGTTAATAGAATACAATTCAGAACATGCCACATAGTTTTCATATGAGCATACAGAGTTTGAAAATAGTTCTCACGTTTCTGTGCCACAGCACCGCTTGGAGCCTCTGAGTGTTGTTCCGGACCTTCGAGCGAGTTACAGTACTTCAGCAGCCCTTCATATGAGTATTGTCGGATGGATTCATAGATGGTTTTGTCCGCAGGATTTACCAACCAGCCGTGTAACAAAGGTACCCCCAGATAGTTGAATAACCCGAAGAGATTAGATGGCTCGAATGCGGAAATGCTACAATGAACACACAACAGGATATCCATCAAAACAGTTAAAGAGGCCACACAAACTGAATTAAATAAAAGAAGGGTCAGAGGCTGCGCAAACTGAATTCATCTAAACAGTTGAAGGACATGCTGAAAAGTACAAAGCCATATATCTGGATGATCGAAATAGCAAACAGGGTCTGAGTCTCACCTGTCAAGAAGCGGAGTCACATGGTGATGAGGTCCGAGAGATTCAATCAGCTTGAGAAGCAATTCCTCGTCCGCCTTCAAGTCATCAGCATCATGGTTGCCAGACTGCACAAGCCTTTGAACGTTCAAGGCCAGCAGGTCTTTCAAGCCCTTTCTAATTGTTTGCTCTGCCACGTATGGTGCAGGAGTCTGGTCTTCTTCTACTTGACCAACACTGAGAAGGGCATAGTTATATAGGGCCGTGAGGACAGAAGGTCCCTCGGGACCATCGCACACCATGCGTTTGCGTTGCTCGCCGCAAAAGAACTCCACTTGCTTGTATTGTGCCATGGAGCCTAACAGAAGGGAAACTTGGCGTCAACTTGGTCAGTACAGATATTGTACTTGCCTTAGTTCAACACTTAATAAATGTATAACAAACTTGACAAAAAAAAGATCTATACCTAATTCGAGACCCTTAATTGTACAGTGAACTTGATTAAAAAAACGTGATGCACTTGTGCAGAATAGAAATTTCAGTGTCTTGGTTGTAAAACATGATTCCTTGCTGACACCTGGGCAATCGGCATAAATCCAACGAGGCACGGCCAAATGAACAATGGAACTATAAAAACGGAAGACAAAAATATAAACCTGTAACAAGCTCTGTTGAATGCTGTGTGCGTCTCTCTGCTTTGTGAGCGGCACATCCGCACAGGAGCGAGATGCTGCTGGCAGTCGCGTCGCAGATGAGATCGACAGCGTCGGGGTCGGTGTCAGGAAGGCGTGCAGCGCTAGGTCACGTCGCCGGTGGGTGGCCGGTTGGGCGCCTGTTCGGCTACTTTTCATTCATGGGCCGTATCCAGTTAGGTCCAAACATGTCGGATACGCTAATGCTCTGGTGAGAGGGCCGAGGGTGCAAGGCCCAGGCTGTTTGGTGAGTTGGGCTGGTCGTGCGAACAGGCGGACCGATGATGTTCCTGCTGCCGTCGTGCTGAGTCTGAAGGAGGTGTGCTCGTACCTTGGCCTACATGACCTCCACCTCTGACTAGGGCTGGAATGCCACCACCATGCCCATGACCAACTAACACAGCATGCGTATAGGGCCTAGGTGTCAGGTCCGAAAATCATAAGCTTGGCGCTTGGGCACGAATTTCCCATGACGCAGAGTGCGATGGTAGGCAACTCATGTTGGCTTTCCTCAAAAAAAAAGAAAAAGGCAACTCATGTTGGCTATGTCATTCAATGAGCCACAAACACAACTATCGCTTTTTTAGTTAGTTTTTTTTAACTATGGCTTTCTAGTTAATCTAGGCTATTATATAGCCATAAAACATTCCGACTTGCTAGCGACGTATGATTTCCAAGCCTGCTGCACGGCCGCGACTGCGTGTGATTCGCTCGCGCACACGCACGGGACCACCCCGCGCGACTGCCCGCCCGTTCCCGCTCCACTTCCGGGCTGCCTGCGCCCACGTGGGTCCCAGTCACTGCCCCGCTTGTGGATGCGCGCCGCGGATGTGTTTGCCGGCCTTAGGCGCTCGTACGGTGACCAACGGTGGCGCCCAGCAGCTGCAGCATATGATTGTGACATGTTGGTCCCATTGTAAAATGTGCAATACCATATCTACGTTTGTACGCAATATTTAGATGAAAACACTTGCAACCATTTGCAGGTATGGGTCTAGGGCCACTTGGGCCGTGACCTAAGGCATGACCCAAAACTCCCTAGTATCCCCATTGAAATTTTGGCCCAAAATGAAAGTCGAAATGGCCCTAAGCTAGTGGCCTAGATAATAGAGGTCTCAGTTCTCACGGCCCACGAGACCAGTAAACGTCTGTCCGCACTCCCGCAGGTCGCAGGCGCCTGCGCCTCTCCATCTCTCGCGTGCGACGGCGGGTCCCCCTCGCCTTTTGTCCTCTCGCACTTGCACAATCGAGTAGGAGAGGCGAGAGGGAGCGCTCCGTCGACCGTCGCTGTGCAGCCCGGGCATGCACGGCAGCCGCCAGGATAGGGCCAACGGCTGCATGCTGCACCACTGCCCGCTGTGCAAATGCGCAATCCTGCAGAGCAGCACAGGGCTGAGGCAGACAGGCACAGATACATCAGGTTGTTCAAAATTTCTAATACACGCCACCACAACGCTTTAGATTCATCGCTCCATATTCGATTGGTCGTGGCATGTTTTACTTGTTTTTATGCCTAATTTTGTTGACTTCGACAATAAGTGGAACAATGAAGTATCTACTAAATTATGCAATTGTCCTTGCTTTTACTAATTTTTATGCCTATGTGGGCCAGGCTTAAGTTCTTTTCACGCTTAAATAGTGGACCTAGGCGTTGAGATTTACCAGCTCCGCCGCTGCTTGCAACATACGTATGAAACAATTAAAACACTTGCAACATGTGTTTAAAACACCAAGAAAACACGTGTGTAGTCATTGCATACATATGCAACATCCGGATAAAATACTTGCAACATACGTATGAAACACCTAAAACACTTGAAACATACGCTTGCAACATGCATGTATATACAACATCCAGATCTACTTTTGCAACATCTAGATGAAATACTTGCAACATACGTCTGAAACAAATGAAACATTTGGAACTTAAGCTTGAAACATACATGTATAGCCATTGCAGCATGTGCAACATCCCGATCTACTTTTCCAACACTTATATAAAAACACTTGCAATATACCTCTGAAACATCTGAAATGCTTAAAACATACGTTTGCAACATATGCTTTTAGTGCAACATCATCCTTGCTGCTTGGGAATAGAGACTCGTCGGCACATGGAGTTCACCGGTGTACAACTTGCCGGTGGCGTGGAGCTCACCACTCAGGTGGAGAAGGCCGCGGTAGGTCCGATGGAGAAGGTCGTGGCGGGTCGCTCCAGTGGAGAAGGTGGATCGCGCACTAGAGAAGGCCACGAGGCGGAGTGGGGCATGCGCGGGGATGGAGCGTGGCACGATGACGGCGGTGGCTGCCAACGTAGCGGGGAGGCAGCGGGCGCATGATTGGGAGAGGGCAGCCACACACTGCACCTTGTGAAAGGTCCTTGTTTGGTTTTAGTAATTAAGTGACAACTTAGGTGGGCTAATTATGTTTTATGTGAGATACACAGGTGATTAGTCCACAGTTACATGTGTGTGAGCAACATAAGTCATGGAGGTAGAAATGACTTGGAGATGTTGCAAAGCTTGCACATGCGATGATGGAGGAGCTTATTGCACGTGAGACATGACATTAAGTCATATGATCAAGGTGGAGAAGATCAAAACATGATTTGACTTGATAGACTGGTTGTGAAAGGATCAAGATGCCCAAGAGGGGGGTGAATTGGGCTTTTCTAAAAATTAATTGCAAGAATTGAATCCTACAAGCCAAACTTCACCCCTAGTGCCTACTTGTGTTCCTTGTGATTCTACCGATAAAAGTTTTACACCATAAGTTCCAATCCTAGACTAGCAAGGCAATTCTAGAAAAGTAATCAAGCAAAGAAAGTAATGCAAGAAAGTAAATGCTTGAAAGTAGGGGATAGGAACACGGCGATGTTTTGCCGAGGTATCGGAGAGTCGCCACTCCCCACTAGTCCTCGTTGGAGCACCCACGCAAGGGTGTAGCTCCCCCTTGATCCGTGCAAGGATCAAGTGCTCTCTACGGGTTGATTCTTCGATACTCTGTCGCGGCGAATCACCCAAAACCGCTCACAACTTGAGTTGGGTCACTCACAATCTCATCGGATGATCACCAAACTCCCAATCACCACCAAACCGTCTAGGTGATGGCGATCACCAAGAGTAACAAGCTAGAACTCTCACTTGACCACAACAAGCCTAATGAGAAGATGGATGCACACTTGCTTGACTCTTGTCACTAGAGAGGATTCTCAAACTTTGATTCGCAAATCACTATCCTCACTAGGGCTCTTGCACTCCCTTGCACTTCAAAGGTGTTTCTTAGCTAAACAAATGAGCAAGAGACCTCTAAAAGAGGTGGAGGGGGTGTATTTATAGACCCCTTAAATAAATCCAACCGTTACCTTTCGAAACAGCCAGACGCGCACTGATCGGACGCGCCTGTCGATATGACCGGACGCGCCGGTCAGTTGTAACGGTCGAATAACGGAAACCTGAGCTGAGTGACCGGACGCGCCGATCTGTGATGACCGGACGCGCCGGTCTGAGATGACCGGACGCGCCGATCAGGGATGATCAGACGCATCCGATCATGCAAGAGCTCTCTGGAAATCTGACCTGACGCATCACCGCGTCCGATCATAGGTGACCGGACGCGTCAGGTCACCACGGGACCTTACTGGAACATGACCGGATGCATGACCGTGTCCGATCATAGGTGACCGGACACGTCAGGTCACCACGGGACCTTACTGGAACATGACCGGACGCGCCGGTCATTTTCACAGTCGCGTCCGATCTTGCTGTTTACCCTCTGTAACACGTGTCGGACTGACCACCGCGTCTGGTCAGTCAGCTAAAAACACAGTGAAGATTTAGTACTGACCGGACGCGTCCGGTCATGACTAGGACCGCGTCCGGTCATAGGTAAACGGCTCAAACGTCTTCTAAACGCGATGCAACTTGAACCAAGTTGCTTCTAACTGAACTCTGAGCTTTTCTCGAGCTACCTAGTGCTGAGTTTGACAAGTGTGCACCACACCTAAACACAAGACTTACCTAGGTCAAGCTACTCGCTCATGCCCCTCTTCATAGTACGGTCAAAGAAAGAAACAAAGATCCTAACGACTATTCCAGATGTATCTCAACACCTTGACATCCGGAACTAACCGTCCTTAATCTTATCGTTGATCCTTTGAAAACCGAAACGATTTCCATCAAGGGACATGAATACCATATTGCCCAAAGTAGTTATCATCTCCATGACCTAACTTACCAACATTTCTACAAAACACACGTTAGTCATGGTAATTATGTATTGTCATTAATTGCCAAAACCAACACCGGGGCCTAGATGCTTTCAATCTCCCCCTTTTTGGTGATTGATGACAACACTTAGATTCAGAAGATATGAGTTGAGGTTTTTGATCATGCTTGGTTCACATAAGCATAAAGCTGTAAGCACAAGGGGTTAGTCAATGCTTATGTGTTCCAAGCCAACTGAGTGTACTTATAAGATAAAACATAAAGAGTTAGTACACATAAAACATAGCTCATATGAAATCGGAGTAAGGCACGGAAGCACAACCTTATGAGCTATAAACAAACAAGTGACATGATTTAAAACTGTGATTAGATAAACCATATAGACTCAAGGTATCTCATAAGACCACATGTCACACGAATGCAATTACTGTAAAGTAAACATGATGCATGAGAGTAGCACACAAGAAAAGAACGAAAACCCTCTAACAAAAACTCCCCCTGAATCTACTCTCTCTCCCCCTTTGGCATCAACTGCCAAAAACTAATCTAAGGATCTAACGGGGGAACAGACGGAGTCGAGTCAGGTGCCGAGGAGCGCGGAGTGATCACAAACTGAGAAGTGTCTTCCTCAGACTCGGAGCTATCAGGCTGACCCTCTAAAGAAGCACGTGACTGTGAAGCGGTTTGGGTCTGATCAACAGGAACAGGTACTGCCGAAGTAGCAACAAGTGGAGCAGTCTCTGTGACCTGAGCCTAAAGAGAGCCAATAGCTGGGGGATCTGTCGAGGCAATGGACGAAGGAACTGTCTCTGTAGTGCCTGTCCCTGTCACAGGAGGAAACGCTGCCTCTGAAGCTGACAACCCTGATGAAGTAGCAAGTGTGGTGTGCGAGGGCATCGGCTGACCAGTCAACTCACTATATATGGCACTAAGATCAATGAAAGGTGTGCCGGTCAGCATGTGAGGGCGAGGCTGGTCTAAAGGAGTGAACCCCGTCTGAATGGGCATGTAGCTCGGGGACTGGAACGACTGCGGGACCTGCAACTGTGGAGAAGTAAACTGTAAGCTCGGCTGATCCTGACTTGAAGGTCCACTGAATGGTAAAGCTGAAGTCAGGACATATGCAGGTGGAGGAACCCCAACTGTGACTAGGTGACGCAGAAGATCCAGGTACTGCTGCTGGCTAGCTGCACTCTGTCGCTACATCTCATACTGCTGACGCTGCATCTCGACTTGTTGGCGCTGTATCTCAAGCTGCTGTCTCTGGAACTCGTCCTGTCGAGCCTGTATCTGTGCAAACGCAGCAGCTGTATCCTGAGCCTGTCTCTGTAGCTGAAGCTCCTGTCGCTCCTGTGCCTGGGTCAGCCTCTCAAGAATAGCCACCATGGCTGGGTCTGAGCGGGAGGCTGAACCAGAGCCACCGGCCTCGTGGTCGTGAGGCCGAGGAGACCGATACCTGGGGATAGGCTGATAATCCTCGTCAGTGCTTTTGGAGGCCTCATCGTCAGCTATATCAGCGGGCTGAGCATCTAGATCTGCAAGCTCTGCCTCAGCAAGACCTTGTACGGTCGCATCCTGCTCAGCCGCTGTCTTAGGCACCTCAGGTCTCTCTCTGTCCTGGCACAGGGACCTGCTCTCTCGTAACTGAAGCCCATAACTGACGAATATCATACTCAGGAAAAACAGTAGTAGTTTTAGTTATCTCAGCACTAATCTCTAAAGGCAGCTCAAGTGCAGATCTGATGATGAAGCAAATCTAATGAGCATAGGGCAGCTGACGGTGTCCCTTGAAGCCTTTTGCCAGGGTGTCCTCTATCTCACTAACCATAAAATCCCAAATGTCAAAAGGTGTCTGTGAGAGAAGGTGGTGAACTACCCATAGCTGCATTTTGGTCAGTCCCTCTCTGTAACCAAGCCTGGGAAGAAGAGTACGCTTGACAATAGCATCCAGGACTCGGGCAAGCGGTGTCAAACTGGCAGGTGTGCGACGAGACCCTTCGCCAAAAGTGTAACACCTCAGGTGTTTAGCTCCTTAATTGCATTGCATTTGCATAAGCATAAGCAAGCATCATTCATTTGATGCATAAGCTTATAATATGTGAAACATGCTTTGGAAACATTGCCACATATGTTTATATTTCATGTGAAGTAAAGAAGTGAGTAGTGTGCAAAACATAAGTACCTTATGTGCAATTTCCTTTGTGAGACATGTCAACCACTTTAGTGTAACATAATTAGCAAGTGTTACGCAACACACTCACGCAACATGTGCAACATGAGCTTGCAACATTTGGGTGAAAGTATTGAATTACTTGTTCTAAAGTATGTGACACTAGGAATTTTGTGCAACCAATGGGTAGAGTGGCTAATTAGGTCTTATAACACCTTAATTACATTTAGGGTAAGTAGTGGAGCAGTGTTCATGTTGACCAAAATTACCAAATTGCCCTTCCAAATGTTGTTGACTAAGTTGGACCCCTAGAGTGATCTGGTTTGACCAATTAAAAAGTCCAATTTAGAGATCTTGCATGGAGGAGCACCCTTAAGCAAAGTTGTAGAGAATTTCATGAGGAACAAAAGTTCTAATATGGCCATCTCATGAAAATGATCAGAACATGCTCAAAAATGGCCCACAAGTCAGTATTAGGGGCTGTTTTGGGACTTAGCAAATTTTGGCTAAGTGTGAAGCTGAAAACCGTTTCACTGTACCTCACTTTGGCAACTTGTAACTCACAAACTAGGCCGAACCAGTCTTTGAGCCAATTGACAAAGTTGTTGTCCACACATAGCTCTACAACATTATCAATATCACCATCACCTAGTTCTAAATGGTTTAGGAGATGTGGTGTCTTGAAAATAGGGTTTCAATCGGGTTCACTGACTGAAAACACGTTTTAGTTTCCGAGTACACCCCTTTGGAGCTCTGTGGTTTCAAATCCAGGCCGAACCAGTCCAAACTCCAATTGACAAACTTGTAGCCCTCATGTAGCTCTACAAAATTGGTGTAATCATCTTCGACTAATTCAAACCGGTTTGGGAGATAATCATCGTTAAACTTGGCCTGTCAGTCAATCACCAACGACACCGTTCGACTCGTTTCAGTTCGTCAGAGAAGGGGGAGTGGCCGACCGGCCACAGGGCCTCGCCGACGCGTGGGCATGCGGTGGCGACCGTACACCGGTCCTGGCCCCACCGGTCAGTCCACGGCGCCTTCAAGACCGCCACAACGCGTCGAGGCTGCCTCCATTCCCTCTCCCTCCCTCGTTCGGCTTCAAAGCGGAGAAACCGAGCCGCCATTGTCGCCCCCACTCCGGCGAGCTCGCGCGCACTCCCCACCGCACCACCGCTCACCAGATCACGCTCGTCCCTCCGCCTTACCGCCCTACACCTCTACGACCAATCGGTGGCTTTGATTGAGCCCGAGGTGAGCCACATTGCCGCCTCCGCCCGTTCCCGAGAGGTCACCGGAGCTCCGCCATGTAGGTTCACCGTGGCCGGGGTAGTTCGGGCCTCTCTCCGTCTTCCCGTCCTACCTCAATCGCTCCGCCTAGCTGCAGTAAAGCTCGTACCGAGTTTAGTTGTGACCGTGCGGCCTCACCGGCGGCGGCGCACCGTCACCGACCCTCACCGGCCGCCGTTCCCGGTGGCGAGCCCCTCCCACTCCAACCCAATCCTTCCTGCTTGCACGAATCGAAGCACTGTATGACGGGGAACGCGTGGGTGTGTTTGTTTTCCCAAGCGAGCTCCCCTCCGACGAGCTTGAGCTCGCCGGAGCTCGCGGTTCGCCGCTTCCCTGACCTCCGTCACTGACCGCGGGGACCCACCTGTCAGGTGCCGCGCGCGCGTCTTGGGCCGCGTCTTTTCCCGGGCCGGCCCAGTAACAAATCTGATTTATTTCATTTCTTTTATTCTGTCACAGTTTTAGATAATGTTTAGAAAATGTAGATCTAGGGTTTTACTTGCCCAAAAATTATGAGAAAAATTTTGTTAGAATCTACAGGGTGTGTAGTATTTTACAAAAATATGAATTTGTTATGTGATTTTTGTTTTCTGGGATATTTAAATAGGTCTTTGAAATGGGTTTTAAATCACATGCAAACTTGTTTAAATTATATCTTGAGTTTTATTGTTCCAAAAATTATGAAATTTGGTGAGTAGGCTAATTTATACTTGCTCTAGCTTTGGTAAAAATTTGGGCAGTAGTGCTTAAGTACTTTTCAAGTTATAATGCTATCTTGTTATTCTAGGAAATACTTAAATGAATTTTAGTAATTTTTCTACATGTGAAATGTTCATATAAATTTTTGGAGAATGTCTTGGTACCCTAGAGTGTCTAATAAAATTAGGAAATCTGTTGTTTGACACTTTTTACTATGCTTTGTTATTTATGCAAAAATCAGCCTTTTTGGGCTTATGAATTTTGTGTAGGAAGTTCCTGTGAATAAATTTAGTTCAGATTTTTACAGTAGCCGCTTTTTGGGTCAGAAAGTCTCCTGTAATTTTTGTATAATTTTAGGATCAGTTTACATATATGTTTAAAATTCCACTTAATTACTTAAGTAAATTAAGAAATGAGTGTAAATAAATATTCTAGGTGGCACACCTTACTTTCTGGTGTTTTTGTGACCTATGTGAACTTTTGGTAATATTAGTTTGGTCTTATGGGATGTTTGCCACATCAATAAATATTTAATCTTTGCAATTCTAGGTATTCTGGACAGCTGGTAGCATTTCTAGGTTTGACCCTTAATAAAAGTATTGGCTAGAAAACTTGTGAATACCAAAGTGGTAGTAAACTGGTTAAACTAGCTTGTATCAAAATTTGATGGCAATTGGGCTAGTAGTTTAGGAGTTATTGCTCTTTTAAGTAACAGTCCAGAATTTGCTGCTCTCTGTTTAGAGAGAGCAGATTCTAGAACTTTGGAATTTCGACTAGGTAAACTTTGGAATTAAATGCTGTGGTCTGAAAACATTTTGTGGTGCATTTCATAAGCTTTCCAGATTGTCTTAAATCATATCTTTTGGAGTTGAGATTCTCCAGTTATGTTGGAATCTTTGAGCTGCTGTCCAGAATGTCTTACTGGGGTAACCTAAGTAATATTACTCTTGTATTGTTAGGTGTTAGGGCCTTAACCGAAGAAGAACAGTTGTATCTTAGGTTGAGTAGCTTAGGTAAGTACTTCTCCACCGGAGAAGAGATTTACACGTACTAATAAAGTAACTTGAATAGAGTATTTTATTTCTGAAATGCATTTCATTCCGAGCATGTTGCACCTTTATGCATCCATGATATTTATTGTGCATTCATGCAATAGGTGTACCGGAGGGGGTAACTCTCCTCGAATTCGAGCCGGTGATTCCGGAGGAAATCCAGGACCAGCCGGAGCAGCTAGAGGAACCAGCCGGCGACGAAGCTCCTGCCGAAGATCTACCTGAGTGTCCTGATCACTGGCCTTCGACCTTTCTAAAAGGCAAGCCCCGGTGCATGCTGAACCTACTGAATTATAAATTAATCTTGAGTACTTTTAATTGTTTACTGCATTAAGTTGTAGGAGTTATATGAAAACACTTGTTGCATTATACCTGTCCTTGTCCAGATATCGTACTTAATCCTATATTAGGTTTAGGCACGTGTCAATGCTTAGCCCTGCTTAGTACGGTAGAAGTCAGGTGATTTCCGGTCATCCGCGAGATGTAGGAAGGAGTCACGAGTGGCTTTATGGCTATCGTGGATGGAACCATGCTTAAAAATGAAATTGAGACCGGGCGGGAGTTCGATAGTACAGCCGCAAGACACTTCACGTCTTGGGTGTGGAGCTATGCCCGTCTGAGTCGTTTAAGGACCGATTCGCTGTACGTCCTTGAGTCATGTTGAACGCAGTCTAACACTTAGTTGGCCGGATAAGTCGTTCCGACCGTGAAGCCGAGTAATGTGGTTTAGGCCAGGAATCGAATGGTAGGTTGCTTCTTGGAGGAGAGAAAGGATGTGCTTGGGACATTGGTGTGAGACCAAGGGGGGGTTAGAGTCCCTATCACCTGGCAGAGTGTCGCCCTTGGGGTCGCGATATTATTCGGACCCACGATTCCTGAATCATATGAAACGGTGGCCTGTGCGACCCTAGCAGGGGTCTGCACGGTGAGTGTTAGAAATACCCCTCCAGCTGGATAGGAATTCGATTCGAATCGCCGTCGCTCCCAGTTAGTGAGCACTTGACTTGAGCAGTGGCAACGTAGATCTCATTAAATGAACCGGTGGTTAAGGGAATGATACAATGTTGCCACAATTCATACCTGCTCTGGATATAATGATGATAATTGTTTGATTATAATCAAGTGCATGTTTAGTACAGGTGCTAAGATAGATGACAGGTAAATGCTAAAAATAACTGCTAGTACAGGCTATAAGAGTTTCAATTACTTATGCCTTTATGCAAAATGTTATGTCAGCTAGCCTCTTGTGTAAGCCTTGCATAATCCTTGGTGTCATCTTATTTCTGGTTTTCGACGGGTAAGTCTAGCTGAGTACATTTTAGTACTCAGGGTTTATTCCCTCCTATTGCAGATGATATGCTCTACCAAGGCTTCTGCAAAAATTGTCTCCACCCTGCGGGTGACGAAGACTAGATCACTTGGACGTAATCATCTTTTATGTACTTTCCTGATGCTTTTGTGGGATGTTGATCAACAAGACTGGCAGTAGTTAAACAACTGGTGTGTGTTCGCTTTCGCTACTTTTATAAACTTGGTTTGTAATAATGGCGACTCCGTGTGTGTAAACTTATTTCAGAACTACTTGTGAAATGTAACGTATGATGTTGTATGTTGAATGATGCGATCCTAGTTGTAAGCAAGTTGGTTTGAAATCCTTCGTGGTTTCGATTGACTACCGGGATTATATGGGCTCAAGTTCGAAAATTTGAGCACTTCGGTGCTTGTTTTTGTACTTGTGCTCTTATAATTTGGTCGGTTCTGTTACAGCTGGTACCGGAGCATAATTCAACATTAAACACATCGTACGAGTATTTAAAAACAAAAGTATTTGATTATGAAAAAGGGTTAAAACACTAAAAATTATTTTTAGGTATGCCAGTGATCACATCCCTTAGCCCAAATAAGGACTCTTAGGTGGCTTATTATAGAGACTAACTTGGGGGCTTTGTTTGTTTTTGTTTCGTCGTCCATACAGCGTGATATTGTATGGATGCCATTCACTTGGGTGGTAATGTATGGATCAATTGCCTCGACGCTCTGGTAAGTGTGAGTTGTGAGAGCATGATCGTCCAACCGGCGATCTAGGGGAGAGTAGTTTTGGTGACTTGCATACTTACATGTTTAAACCATGTAATTACGTAAGCACTTAATTGTGGGAATATATTTATATCAGATAGCTTTGATACTGAAGTATATACATCAGGGGATGTGTATATGGAAAGTATTTAAATTACTGCCTTCTTGTGTGCATATATTGGGAAACTGTTGGGCTAAAATGAGATTTTCTGCAGGTACACTAACAGCGTAACGAGTAGACCGATAGTTTCGCTTATATGAGAGAACGTATGTATGCCACCGCCTAGCGTTAGAACTTTATGATTCTACTAGGATGAGAGGGCGTACGGAACGTGCATGCATCATGTTTAATTATATCATACATATCATTTACTCCCTCCTTAAAAATTTCAATAGTCCCGACTAAATTAAATTTCGTATCCCCTAAATGATCCTCACTTTCAGTCGTATCTTGTTGCTACAGATGGCACGTACCAAGAGGACCGCTCGCAAGTCCACTGGGGGCAGGGCACCTCATCACCAGCTCGCTCCACGTGAGCCCCGCCCTGAGCCTACTGAGGTGGAAAGGCTGAGGGCAGAGTTGGCTGAAGTGACTGCTGCCCGGAATGCAGCGCATCAGCAACTGGAGCAAGTGATCCGTGATCGTGACCAGGAAACCCTTGCAGTCCAGAGATTGACAGTAGCAAACCGCAACTGTCAACGCATGCTGGTCCGTGTTATGAATCAGAGGGATGAAGCCTGGCACGAGGAGAACGTTCTGAGAGCTCGTCAGTTTGAGCTCGAACAGCAGTTGGAGAATGCTGAAGAATACAATGACAATCTTTATGAAGAAGTGCACCACCTGAACAACCAGCTAAATCCTCTGCTGCCTAGAAATATTAACGTAGATGAGGACATGGGTTCGGGAATCTTCATGGCTGAAAATGATGACGAAGTGGAGGTCAACGGACCCCAAGATGCCGAACCAGAGGAAGAACCAGAAGAAGAAGAAGAAGAAGATGAGGAGTTAGAGCCTGTTAGTGATGAGGACGGCGGGGAGATCCTTGACACCGACTCTGAGGACGATGCTTAGAGTAGTTATCACGTAGCTATGATGTTAGGATCATCTTTTGTGCCTCCTGGGGTTGGAGTGAGGCTTTGTAATAACTTGACTTTTCGGATGTAAGGTCAAACTCTATGTTTCCTGGATGTTTAGTTGGAACCTGTTAATTTCGATCGCAATTGGATGTCTTATTGTGTTGCGTTCGATGATGGTGTCACGATTAGTACCCTTCGGTGCCGCGACGAAACCGAGGGCCTCCTATGGCGCGCGACATAAGGCTGTGCTGCTTGGCACGCGCTGGTATCGAGGTGGCTAGTCATGATCCACCATGGAACTTTACCATTGAGAAGTCTCCTTGTGGTCAGTTTGAAGTAGCTTTCTCAGTCAACTAAAAACTTTGAAATCAAATCCAAGTACCGAGCAAAAGATCAAAACTCACGTAGACTTTAGTGTAAACGGTTCAGTCACTGTTGTGCCTCTGTGAGTGAGCCTTTTATCAAAATACATCTTGATGGATACCCTCGCATGATTGCGTCCCTTTGATCCGCTTGAACGGATTGTGCGGTTGTGATGAATTATTGTACCATGTGTATTTTGAGAAGTCTATTTCATGAAGTCAGTTTGACATATTTACAATAATTCATCTACAAACTTCCCACATCGTCAGTGCTCATTGACTATGCATTTTGCAGATGTCGTACAATCTTCATCGGGGTCGTGGCAATGAGGATGAGGAACAGCCACCCCCTCCGCCACCACCTACCCCGGCTGAGCTGATGCAGACAGTGGTCGAAGGGCAGCGCATGCTAGCAGATGCTATGCGCCAGCTAGCCAACCGAGAAGCTCGTCCTGGCCGCCAGGGCCTAGAACCCAATCAGTACAGTGATTTCAAGGACTTTCTTGATACTAAGCCCCCGCTCTTTAAGGAGGCGGAGGAACCACTGCAAGCTGATGAGTGGTTGAACACTATTGAACAAAAGTTTCGTCTGCTTTGCTTGACTGATGAGCTAAAGACTGAATATGCTTCTCACCAACTACATGGTCCAGCGGGTATTTGGTGGAGCCACTATCTTCCACATTGCCTGCAAATGTCCCTATTGCTTGGGACCAGTTCAAGGCTGCATTCCGTGGGAACTATATTCCTCCAGGTCTTATGGCTATTAAACACACAGAATTTATGAGGCTATCATAGGGCAATAAGAGCTTGACTGAATATCTGCAAGCTTTCAACAACCTGGCAAGGTATGCCACAGAGTTTGTGGATACCGATTCCAAGAAAATTGCTAGCTTTAAAAGAGGCCTCGGCCCAAAGCTGATGAAGACTATGGGCACTAGCAAGTGCACTACCTTCAATGAATTTATCAGTGATGCTCTGACTCAAGAGAACAATAACTCTATCTATGCTGCTTCTAAGAGCCGCAAGAGGGCACTTGAGGCAGGTGCTTCACAGTCTCGAGCTCCAGCTGCCCCGAGGGCTCCTCCTCGCCCTCCTGCCACAAGTGCTAAGTTCCGTCCTCCGCAAAAGAAGGCGCCAGTGAAGACTGGGTTTCGCAAGGCATATACAGTGGCTCTGCCAAAGAGTAATTCGGGCCAAGGTAGCTCCAGTGTCCCTCCTAGCAACATGCCCTGCTAGAACTGCAACAAGCCAGGCTATTGGTCCAGGAACTGTCCTTACCCTAAGAAGAATGTCAACCAAGGTGGCCATCAAGGGCACGCTCATTATAACAGTATTGCGGAAATCCCATCTGGTGAGGTTGTCACTGCTGGTAAGTTCCTAGTTGACCAACATCCTGCAGTGGTACTTTTTGATTCGGGTGCTTTGTATTCCTTTATCAGTCCTAAGTTTGCATCAGAGTTTGCACACAAATTGCATACTGTTGAAGGTGGGGGTTATTGTATTAGCGCAGTAAGTGGGAATATTTCCACAAATAAAGTAGTGGGGAATCTTGAGCTTGAGATAGAAGGGCGAAAGTACTCGCTTTCCTTAGTGGTTTTGCCGGGTTTAGGCATAGATGTTATTCTGTGCATGAATTGGATGAGTCAGAATGGGGTACTCATTGATACATCCACGCGGGTAGTTATGCTCAGAGATCCTACAGATCAAAAGGGTTTTCTGGTACAACTTCCCAGAAAAGTTGATTTGTCTGGGGAAGTTCATGCTGTGCAAGCAAAGGCGTTGGCCGAAATTCCAGTAGTGAATGAGTTTCCGGACGTTTTTCCTAATGATTTGCCGGGGCTCCCTCCGGATCGGGATGTGGAATTTAAAATTGAGTTGTTGCCTGGCACGGCGCCCATCTCTAGGAGACCCTATAGGATGCCTCCAAATAAACTCGCTGAACTTAAGGTGCAATTGAATGAACTTTTGAAGAAGGGGTTGATTCGTCCTAGTTCGTCGCCATGGGGATGTCCTGCTATCTTTGTAAAGAAGAAGGATCAGTCGTTGCGGATGTGCGTAGATTATAGACCTCTCAATGCAGTCACTGTCAAAAATAAGTACCCTCTACCACGTATCGACATCTTGTTCGATCAGTTGTCTAAAGCTAAAGTTTTCTCCAAGATCGATCTAAGATCTGGCTACCATCAAATTAAAATCCGCCCGGAAGATGTTCCAAAGACAGCCTTTTCTACCAGATATGGTCTTTATGAGTATCTTGTTATGTCTTTCGGCTTGACAAATGCCCCCGCGCACTTTATGTACTTGATGAATTCAGTGTTTATGCCCGAATTGGACAAGTTTGTGGTGGTATTTATTGATGACATCCTGATATATTCTGTAAATGAGGAAGATCACGCTGAGCATCTGCGTATAGTTCTCACAAGATTGCGTGAACATCAACTATATGCAAAGTTCAGTAAGTGTGAATTCTGGCTTCGTGAGGTACCTTTCCTTGGGCATGTGTTGTCCGATGGAGGAATTATGGTGGACCCCGCCAAGGTACAAGAAGTACTGAACTGGAAGGCTCCTATCTCGGTTCACGAGGTCCGGAGTTTTCTTGGTTTGGCTGGCTATTATCGTCGCTTCATCCCGGATTTCTCCAAAATAGCCAAGCCAATGACTCGGTTGCTGTAGAAAGACACCAGGTTTGTCTGGACTCCTGAGTGTGAAGCGTCTTTTCACCAACTGCGAACCCTCCTAACCTCAGCTCTGGTTTTGGCACAATCGGATATCGAGAAACCATTTGATGTTTATTGTGATGCCTCAGGCATAGGTTTGGGAGGTGTTCTGATGCAGGAAGGCCGAGTAATTGCATATACCTCTCGACAACTTCGGAAACATGAGGTGAATTATCCAACACATGACTTAGAACTCGCCGCGGTTGTTCATGCTTTGAAAGCCTAGCGACACTATCTGTTGGGCAATGTTTGCAATATCTACACAGACCACAAAAGCCTCAAATACATCTTCACCCAACCCGAGTTAAATATGCGTCAACGAAGATGGCTCGAGTTGATTAAAGATTATAACCTTCAAGTGCACTATCATCCTGGCAAGGCAAATGTGGTTGCAGATGCTTTAAGCTGAAAGTCTCATTCCATTCCTTAGTTGAAACTGATTTTCATCGATCTCGCCTTCTACATCCAGCAGTCTTGTACAACATCACTGTCAGTTGTACTCTCAAAAACAGAATTATTGAACTCCAAAAGGCTGACACCGGTATATTCCACATCAAGCGTAAGATGAAAGAGCAAGAAACTACACAGTTCAGGATAGATGAAGAGGGTGTACTATGGTTCAAGGATAGGTTAGTTGTGCCTAAGGACCGAGAGCTTAGAAATGATATTATGTCTGAAGCACACTCCTCTAAGTTGTCCATCCATCCTGGTAGCAATAAGATATATTATGATTTGAAGCCGTACTATTGGTGGACCAAAATGCGGAAGGAGATAGCTGCATATGTGGCCAGGTGTGACACCTGTTGTAGAGTTAAAGTTGTGCACATGAAAGCTGGGTTGCTTCAACCACTTTCTATCCCAGGTTGGAAATGGGAAGAGATAAGTATGGATTTCATTGTCGGTCTTCCTCCTACTGTCAAAAATCATAACTCCATCTGGGTAATTGTGGATCGTTTGACCAAATCAGCTCACTTCATTCCAGTTAGAGTGGACTATCGTCCCACTGACTATGCTGAGTTGTACTTCAATTAGATAGTCCGGCTCCATGGGATACCTCGTACTATCATATCTGACCGTGGTCCCCAGTTCACTGCTCGCTTTTGGGAGCACTTGCATCACCTTCTGGGAACCAAGTTAGTGAGAAGCTCTGCTTATCACCCCCAGACGTCAGGACAGACGGAACGGGTTAACCAAATCTTGGAAGATCTGTTGCGGGCATGTGTCATTTCATCCAAGGGTTCTTGGGAAAAATGGTTACCTCTAGCCGAGTTTTCGTACAATAATAGTTATCAAGAGAGTATTAAGATGGCCCCATTCGAAGCTTTGTACGGTCGTAAGTGTAGAACTCCACTAAACTGGGTAGAAGCTGGTGAAAGGAGGTATTATGGTATTGATTTTGTTCATGAAGCTTAGGAACAAGTCCGTACCATCCAAAAACATATGGCTGCAGCCCAAGCTAGATAGAAAAGTTATGCTAACCGTCGTAGAAAACCGCTCGAGTTTGAAGTTGGAGACTTCATTTATCTGAAAGTTTCTCCAATGAAGAGTGTCCAACGTTTTGGTGTTAAGCGGAAACTTGCGTCAAGATACGTGGGTCCTTTCCAAATCATAGGCAAGAGTGGAGCTGTTGCGTATAAAATCCAGTTACCTCCAGAAATGAGTGCCATATTCAACGTCTTCCATGTATCACAGCTCAAAAAGTGTCTTCGAGTTCCTGAGGAAAGAGTCCCTTTAGGAGATATCAGGCTAGAATCTGATCTAACTTACGAAGAAAAGCCAGTCCGAGTGATCGATACACAGGAACGAGTGACTAGAAGCAAAGTGGTTAAATGGTATAAAGTAATGTGGAGTAATCAGGGTAGTGAAAGTGACGCTACATGGGAACGGGAAGACTATTTACGTGATGGTTATAAAGAATTCTATGAGAAATGGTACGCTTTCCAAATCTCGGGACGAGATTTTTATAAGGGGGGAGGGCTGTAACAACTCAGGTGTTTAGCTCCTTAATTGCATTGCATTTGCATAAGCATAAGCAAGCATCATTCATTTCATGCATAAGCTTATAATATGTGAAACATGCTTTGGAAACATTGCCACATATGTTTATATTTCATGTGAAGTAAAGAAGTGAGTAGTGTGCAAAACATAAGTACCTTATGTGCAATTTCCTTTGTGAGACATGTCAACCACTTTAGTGTAACATAATTAGCAAGTGTTATGCAACACACTCATGCAACATGTGTAACATGAGCTTGCAACATTTGGGTGAAAGTATTGAATTACTTGTTCTAAAGTATGTGACACTAGGAATTTTGTGCAACCAATGGGTAGAGTGGCTAATTAGGTCTTATAACACCTTAATTACATTTAGGGTAAGTAGTGGAGCAGTGTTCATGTTGACCAAAATTACCAAATTGCCCTTCCAAATGTTGTTGACTAAGTTGGACCCCTAGAGTGATCTAGTTTGACCAATTAAAAAGTCCAATTTAGAGATCTTGCATGGAGGAGCACCCTTAAGCAAAGTTGTAGAGAATTTCATGAGGAACAAAAGTTCTAATATGGCCATCTCATGAAAATGATCAGAACATGCTCAAAAATGGCCCAAAAATCAGTATTAGGGGCTGTTTTGGGACTTAGCAAATTTTGGCTAAGTGTGAAGCTAAAAACTGTTTCACTGTACCTCACTTTGGCAACTTGTAACTCACAAACTAGGCCGAACCAGTCTTTGAGCCAATTGACAAAGTTGTTGTCCACACATAGCTCTACAACATTGTCAATATCACCATCACCTAGTTCTAAATGGTTTAGGAGATGTGGTGTCTTGAAAATAGGGTTTCAGTCGGGTTCACTGACTGAAAACACGTTTCAGTTTCCGAGTACACCCCTTTGGAGCTCTGTGGTTTCAAATCCAGGCCGAACAAGTCCAAACTCCAATTGACAAACTTGTAGCCCTCATGTAGCTCTACAAAATTGGTGTAATCATCTTCGACTAATTCGAACCGGTTTGGGAGATAATCATCGTTAAACTTGGCCTGTCAGTCAATCACCAATGACACCGTTCGACTCGTTTCAGTTCGTCAGAGAAGGGGGAGTGGCCGACCGGCCACAGGGCCTCGCCGACGCGTGGGCATGCGGTGGCGACCGTACGCCGGTCCTGGCCCCACCGGTCAGTCCACGGCGCCTTCAAGTCCGCCACGACGCGTCGAGGCTGCCTCCATTCCCTCTCCCTCCCTCGTTCGGCTTCAAAGCGGAGAAACCGAGCCGCCATTGTCGCCCCCACTCCGGCGAGCTCGCGCGCACTCCCCACCACACCACCGCTCACCAGATCACGCTCGTCCCTCCGCCTTACCGCCCTACACCTCTACGACCAATCGGTGGCTTTGATTGAGCCCGAGGTGAGCCACATTGCCGCCTCCGCCCGTTTCCGAGAGGTCACCGGAGCTCCGCCATGCATGTTCACCATGGCCGGGGTAGTTTGGGCCTCTCTCCGTCTTCCCGTCCTACCTCAATCTTTCCGCCTAGCTGCAGTAAAGCTCGTACCGAGTTTAGTTGTGACCGTGCGGCCTCACCTGCGGCGACGCACCGTCACCGACCCTCACCGGCCGCCGTTCCCGGTGGCGAGCCCCTCCCACTCCAACCCAAGCCTTCCTGCTTGTACGAATCGAAGCACCGTATGACGGGGAACGCGTGGGTGTGTTTGTTTTCCCAAGCGAGCTCCCCTCCGACGAGCTTGAGCTCGCCGGAGCTCGCGGTTCGCCGCTTCCCTGACCTCCGTCACTGACCGCGGGGACCCACCTGTCAGGTGCCACGCGCGGGCGGGATGGCCGAGCAGGCCGCGCGTGCGTCGCGGGCCGCGCGCGCGTCTTGGGCCGCGTCTTTTCCCGGGCCGGCCCAGTAACAAATCTGATTTATTTCATTTCTTTTATTCTGTCACAGTTTTAGATAATGTTTAGAAAATGTAGATCTAGGGTTTTACTTGCCCAAAAATTATGAGAAAAATTTTGTTGGAATCTACAGGGTGTGTAGTATTTTAGAAAAATATGAATTTGTTATGTGATGTTTGTTTTCTGGGATATTTAAATAGGTCTTTGAAATGGGTTTTTAAATCACATGCAAACTTGTTTAAATTATATCTTGAGTTTCAGTGTTCTTAAAATTATGAAATTTGGTGAGTAGGCTAATTTATACTTGCTCTAGCTTTGGTAAAAATTTGGGCAGTAGTGCTTAAGTACTTTTCAAGTTATAATGCTATCTTGTTATTCTAGGAAATACTTAAATGAATTTTAGTAATTTTTCTACATGTGCAATGTTCATATAAATTTTTGGAGAATGTCTTGGTACCCTAGAGTATCTAAGAAAATTAGGAAATCTGTTGTTTGACACTTTTTACTATGCTTTGTTATTTATGCGAAAATCAGCTTTTTTGGGCTTGTGAATTTTGTGTAGGAAGTTCCTTTGAATAAATTTAGTTCAGATTTTTACAGTAGCCTTTTTTTGGGTCAGAGAGTCTCCTGTAATTTTTGTAGAATTTTAGGAGCAGTTTACATGTATGTTTAAAATTCCACTTAATTACTTAAGTAAATTAAGAAATGGGTGTAAATAAATATTCTAGGTGGTACACCTTACTTTCTGGTGTTTTTGTGACCTATGTGAACTTTTGGTAATATTAGTTTGGTCTTATGGGATGTTTGCCACATCAATAAATATTTAATCTTTGCAATTCTTGGTTTTCTGTACAGCTGGTAGCATTTCTAGGTTTGACCCTTAATAAAAGTATTGGCTAGAAAACTTGTGAATACCAAAGTGGTAGTAAACTGGTTAAACTAGCTTGTGTCAAAATTTGATGACAATTGGGCTAGTAGTTTAGGAGTTATTGCTCTTTTAAGTAACAGTCCAGAATTTGCTGCTCTCTGTTTAGAGAGAGCAGATTCTAGAACTTTGGAATTTCAACTAGGTAAACTTTGGAATTAAATGCTGTGGTCTGAAAACATTTTGTGGTGCATTTCATAAGCTTTCCAGATTGTCTTAGATCATATCTTTTGGAGTTGGGATTCTCCAGTTATGTTGAAATCTTTGAGCTGCTGTCCAGAATGTTTTACTGGGGTAACCTAAGTAATATTACTCTTGTATTGTTAGGTGTTAGGGCCTTAACCGAAGAAGAACAGCTGTATCTTAGGTTGAGTAGCTTAGGTAAGTACTTCTCCACCGGAGAAGAGATTTGCACGTACTAATAAAGTAACTTGAATAGAGTATTTTATTTCTGAAATGCATTTCATTCCGAGCATGTTGCACCTTTATGCATCCATGATATTTATTGTGCATTCATGCAATAGGTGTACCGGAGGGGGTAACTCTCCTCGAATTCGAGCCGGTGATTCTGGAGGAAATCCAGGACTAGCCGGAGCAGCTAGAGGAACCAGCCGACGACGAAGCTCCTGCCGAAGATCTACCTGAGACTCCTGATCACCGGCCTTCGACCTTTCTGAAAGGCAAGCCCCGGTGCATGCTGAACCTACTGAATTATAAATTAATCTTGAGTACTTTTAATTGTTTACTGCATTAAGTTGTAGGAGTTATATGAAAACACTTGTTGCATTATACCTGTCCTTGTCCAGATATCGTACTTAATCCTATATTAGGTTTAGGCACGTGTCAATGCTTAGCCCTGCTTAGTACGGTAGAAGTCGGATGATTTCTGGTCATCCGTGAGATGTAGGAAGGAGTCACGAGTGGCTTTATGGCTATCGTGGATGGAACCATGCTTAAAAATGAAATTGAGACCTTGCGGGAGTTCGATAGTACAGCCGCAAGACACTTTACGTCTTGGGTGTGGAGCTATGCCCGTCTGAGTCGTTTAAGGACCGATTCGCTGTACGTCCTTGAGTCATGTTGAACGCAGTCTAACACTTAGTTGGCCGGATAAGTCGTTCCGACCGCGAAGCCGAGTAATGTGGTTCAGGCCGGGAATCGAATGGTAGGTTGCTTCTTGGAGGAGAGAAAGAATGTGCTTGGGGACATTGGCGTGAGACCGAGGGGGGGTTAGAGTCCCTATCACCTGGCAGAGTGTCGCCCTTGGGGTCGCGACAATATTCAGACCCGCGATTCCTGAATCATATGAAACGGTGGCCTGTGCGACCCTGGCCGGGGTCTGCACGGTGAGTGTTAGAAATACCCCTCCAGCTGGATAGGAATTCGATTCGAATCGTCGTCGCTCCCGGTTAGTGAGCACTTGACTTGAGCAGCGGCAACGTAGATCTCATTAAATGAACCGGTGGTTAAAGGAATGATACAATGTTGCCACAATTCATACCTGCTCTGGATATAATGATGATAATTGTTTGATTATAATCAAGTGCATGTTTAGTACAAGTGCTAAGATAGATGACAGGTAAATGCTAAAAATAACTGCTAGTACAGGCTATAAGAGTTTCAATTACTTATGCCTTTATGCAAAATGTTATGTCAGCTAGCCTCTTGTGTAAGCCTTGCATAATCCTTGGTGTCATCTTATTTCTGGTTTTCGACGGGTAAGTCTAGCTGAGTACATTCCAGTACTCAGGGTTTATTCCCTCCTGTTGCAGATGATATGCTCTACCAAGGCTTCTGCAAAAATTGTCTCCACCCTGCGGGTGACGAAGACTAGATCACTTGGGCGTGATCATCTTTTATGTACTTTCCTGATGCTTTTGTGGGATGTTGATCAACAAGACTGGCAGTAGTTAAACAACTGGTGTGTGTTCGCTTCCGCTACTTTTATAAACTTGGTTTGTAATAATGGCGACTCCGTGTGTGTAAACTTATTTCAGAACTACTTGTGAAATGTAACGTATGATGTTGTATGTTGAATGATGAGATCCTGGTTGTAAGCAAGTTGGTTTGAAATCCTTCGTGGTTTCGATTGACTACCGGGATTATATGGGCTCAAGTTCGAAAATTTGAGCACTTCAGTGCTTGTTTTTGTACTTGTGCTCTTATAATTTGGTCGGTTCTGTTACAAAAAGGCTCACGGAAGCAGGGTCGGATCAGATCTGTAGGTGGCACAGTACCGCCATGAGGGCGTCTAGGTGGAGCTGTCTGACCGAAACAGAGCTGGTGAATCTTCGTGTCTGAAGCTGGGAGTTTGAGAATCTCCCGCACTCTTGTGCTATACAGTCTGCGGTCGCGGCCTCTGAATGCAAAGTGTATGAACTCATGGGCTGGATCAATCCATAGTGAAGCATAGAATTCCCTAACCCAAGTACCGTAGTATGCACCTGTCCGTCCAAGAAAATCTGACAAGCTTGGTAGATAGGACAGGTGCGGACGAAGCTGCTCACCCACTACCTCAACAAGTGACTCAATGCGACAGACCCTCTGTGGTCGAAAAGCAATGCCACTGTCAACAAGAGCTCTGTAAAAGTCCTCCTATAGAGGAGTATAAAAACCCTCTGAAGCTCTGGAGTCCCTCTGAGGTGGGAACCACCGGTTGACCTCAACAAATCTCAAACTTTGCACCTGACGTGCAGTAGCACCTCTCAAGTCAAAGTGCTCGACTGGGGGTGAACCTCTAACTCTGGGAGGTGGACGTCCTCCATGACGCTGGCCCTCTGGCCTAGGAGTCACCTGAGCCCGTGTGTGTGTGGAGCGGCGACGTGATGGAGTCTGAGCTGGCTGCTCCTCTGTCCCCTCTGGAGCATCTGCAGGTGGATCAACTGACATAGCATCTGCATCCATTGGCACCTCTGTGCCCTCAGTGGTCTCAGTAGTCTCTGTACCAAGCTGTCATCCTTCAAGATGAAAACGACTATCGCCAATGCGTATACCACTGCTCCTGCCACCTCTCTCTGCTGCATCTGCCACTGCCTAGCTATCTCTGCATCAGTAAGAGTCTTCTTCTTCTTTCTAGCCATAATCTTGATGCGCTTTCCACGCGCAACCTTAGACATACGAGGAGGACTGTTGTCCCCGTCACTAGGAGCACCACCAGCATTCTTGCAATGAACCATGCTATCTCACTGTCTGAAAAAACTCTGAAAGATGGTGTACTGACACTCGAGAGGCTTGGCCTCAATCCGTATCTGTAGGCTTGGCCTTGGATTCAATAGCTGAACAGCAGTCACCCTGACACACCGACAAACTCGCTGAAAAGACGGAATAGATGGATCTACTATAAGCAACATATATGATCTAAAAGGTACAAAACCCTAGAGATAGCAAGCATATAAGATAAGATGTGAAACGAAACGCGATGGCTACCTCGGATCGACGAGAAAGCGGTGACGAGATGAGATGACCTAGGTCGCGAGATTTCCCGAAGCACCGGACGAGAGCTGATTTGCCGAAACAGAAGACGATTAGGATAAACGATAACGAAATTTTGGCAAACCCTAACATGAAGATCAAGGATGTGCGAAACAACCTCGGAGCGAAGATGTCGCGCGAAGTACTTTTTGACGACGAACGAAGGAGACGCCGCAGCGCGAACCCTAGGGTTAGGGCGACGCGCGGTGGCGAAAACCGAGGTTGGTCACGAGGGCAGGAGCTAGCCAGAGGTCGTGCAGATGGAGGAGAGCGCGGCTCGCAGGCGGTAGTAGCTCACGGCGGTGGCGGCGGCGCAGGCGCGGTGGAGGTGGCGGCACGGCAGATGGCGGCTGCGCGGGCGCGGCAGAGGCTGCGGCGCGGGCGCGGCAGAGGCGAAGCTGCAGGGCCGGGTGGTGGCGCAGGCACGGTGGTGGTCTCCGGCGAGCGGCTGCGGCGAGCTTCCCGGCGAGCTAGGGCAAGGTGGCGGCGGATTCGCGAGGTGTACGACGCGGATGAGGAAAAAGAAAGAGAACGCGAAAGTTTATATGAAGGATTACGCTCGTCACGCGATGACCGGACGCGGTGGTTGATATGACCGGACGCGGAGAGGCAGCATCCGGTCACATTCCAGTAAGCTCCTGGAATGACCGGACGCGTCCGATTATCCACGATCGGACGCTGACAGCGTCCGGTTTTGTTTGCCCGGAAAACTGAGACGGATGACCGGACGCGGTGGTCGTTACCGAGACCGGACGCGGTGGTCAACAGGGGCGTGTCCAGTGCAGCGTCCGGTCACTAGATCGGGAGTTGGTCTTCTGGATGACCGGACGCGCTGGTGGTCGCCGGGACCGGACGCGGTGGTGAAGCATCACTGCGTCCGGTGCAGCGTCTGGTCACTGTTTTTCGCCCTTCTTCATTCCGAACTTCGACGCGACTTCTCCCAATCAAGTTCCAATTCAAAGAGATACAAATAAATACCAATTGGAACATGATATGAGTGACCTCACTCAAACCCTCAAGTTTCTCAAAATAGTTTGCCTTAGGCTAATATTAATTTTAGGAAAAAAGGCAATAAACACCCGAGGAGCAACGTGTGGCCATGCAATAGAGTTTTTGAACCTTTGGGAGCATCAAAATGCTCTCTCTACCCATGGACGAACACAGAGGTTGCTCAAAGCTTAACCGAAAAGAAACGACAAAGCAACAACCATGCATATGCAATGCAAAACAAGTAAGTAAAGCTAGGTTGCTTGTCAAGTTTGATCCACGGTTAGGCTTCTTCACTCCTCCAAAGGAGGGTTATCGTAACCATGTTAGCCAAGCCCTAGATGCATTGCTGGTAATTGAACATGACATATAATACAATGCAATGCAAGGGACAACACAAGCTCATTTTTTAAAGTTACTAGAGTCAAGCACATTGAGTTCACTTCTCAACCTACAAAAGGTAGCTTCATACAAAGGTTTAGTGAAGATATCCACTAATTGATTTTCACTTCTTACACCTTCTAGTGATATGTCATTTTTAGCAACATGATCTCTTAGAAAGTGGTGGCGAATATCAATGTGCTTGGTGCAAGAGTGTTGTACCGGATTGTTTGCAATTTTAACGGCACTTTCATTATCACATAAAAGCGGCACCTTTTCAAGAACAACTCCATAGTCTAGGAGGGTTTGTTTCATGTATAGGATTTGTGCACAACAAGCCCCCGCGGTAATATATTCCGCCTCGGCGGTGGACAAAGCCACACTATTTTGCTTTTTAGATGACCAAGATACTAAAGATCTCCCTAGCAAATGGCACCCTCCGGATGTGCTTTTTCTATCAATTTTGCAACCGGCATAATCCGAATCGGAGTAGCCAACTAGTTGGAATCTAGCTCCTTTGGGGTACCATAGTCCGATGCTTGGAGTATACTTAAGATATCTTAGGATTCTTTTTACGGCACTTAGGTGAGGTTCTTTAGGGAACGCTTGAAAGCGGGCACACATGCACACACTAAACATGATGTCGGGCCTAGATGCGGTAAGGTACAACAAGCTACCAATCATAGAACGGTAAAGAGTTTGATCGATTGGTTTACCTCCCTCATCTAGGTCGAGATGTCCATTAGTTGGCATTGGAGTCTTGATTGGCTTGCATTCTTCCATCTTGAATCTTTTGAGAAGATCCTTAGTATACTTTTCTTGAGAGATAAAGATCCCTTCTCTCATTTGTTTGACTTGAAACCCAAGGAAGAATGTTAGCTCACCAATCATTGGCATCTCGAACTCTTTTGACATCAATTCACCAAATTCTTTGCAATAGTCTTCATTTGTTGACCCGAAGATGATATCATCAACATATACTTGACAAATGAAGATCTCTTCATTAAATTTCTTGGTGAATAGTGTGGTGTCAACCTTCCCGATAGTGAAGCCCTTCTCAATGAGGAAGTCCCGAAGGCGCTCATACCACGCTCTAGGGGCTTGCTTGAGCCCATATAGCGCCTTGGACAACCTATAAACATGATTAGGATATCTAGGGTCTTCAAACCTGGGAGGTTGTTCAACAAAGACTAGTTCATTTATAAAGCCATTTAAGAATGCACTTTTCACATCCATTTGATATAGTTTCATATCATGGTGTGATGCATATGCAAGTAGGATACGGATGGCTTCAAGTCTTGCAACGGGTGCAAAAGTCTCTCCAAAATCAAGACCTTCAACTTGAGAGAACCCTTTTACCATTAGTCTTGCCTTGTTTCTTACCACTACCCCTTGATCATCTTGCTTGTTGCGGAACACCCACTTGGTTCCAATGACTCTTGCACCTTTTGGATGCTCTTCAAGTGTCCATACTTGATTGCGAGCAAAGTTGTTCAATTCTTCATGCATGGCATTCACCCAATCTGGATCTTGAAGAGCTTCTTCTATATTCTTAGATTCAAGACAAGAGACAAAAGAGTGATGTTCAACAAAAGAATTAAATTTTTGAGATCGAGTCATTACACCCTTTGTAGGATTCCCTATGATGAGATCTTGTGGATGTGCTTGAAGTAGGGGTGAATTTCTTCGATCAACCATTTGAGGAGTGGGATGGGGAGCATCAACATCTTGTGCTTGTGCCTTGGCTTGATGATGAGAGACATGGGTGTCTTCATTTTCAACTCTCTCATTCTTGTCGTCATCTTGAGGCACATATGATGAAGATGGTGGATTTACAATTTGAACACCGTCTTCATCATCTTTAGGCTTGATGTCACCCACCGGTATGTTCTTCATGGCCTCCCTCAATGGTTCATCACCTACATCATCACAATTCTCAATTGCTCCTTGGGAGCCGTTAGATTCATTAAATTCCACATCATATGTTTCTTCAACCAAACCGGTGGCATGGTTAAATACTCTATATGCTTTGGACTTTGATGAGTAGCCAACAAGAAAACCAATATCACAACGTCTTTGAAACTTCCCTAGGTGTTGACGCTTCTTGTAGATGTAGCATTTGCAACCAAACACCCGGAAGAATGAGACATCCGGCTTCTTCCCATTTAGCAACTCATAAGGGGTCTTGCAAAGGAACTTTTGTAGGAAGAGGCGATTTGAAGCATAGCATGCGGTGTTGATTGCCTCGGCCCACAATTTCTCCAGTGTATTGTACTCATCTAACATTGTTCTTGCAAGAGTGATCAAGGTCCGGTTCTTTCTCTCAACTACACCATTTTGTTGAGGAGTGTAGGTTGATGACACTTCATGCTTGATTCCAATTTCATCACAATAGGCTTCAATGTTGGTGTTATCAAACTCTTTTCCATTGTCACTTCTAATCTTCTTTATCTTGACTTCAAATTCATTTTGAGCTCTCTTTGCAAACTTCTTGAAGCAACTTGCCACTTCGGATTTGTCATGAAGGAAGAAGGTCCAAGTGTATCTTGAGAAGTCATCCACAATCACAAGACAATAAAGATTTCCACCCAAACTCTTGTAAGTTGTAGGACCAAACAAATCCATGTGTAGAAGTTCTAGTACTCTTGATGTTGACATGTAGGCTTTGGTTGGATGAGTGTTTGCAACTTGTTTGCCGGCTTGACATGCACTACAAGGTTTGTCCTTTTCAAACTTTACATCCTTTAAACCTCTCACTAGTTCTTTCTTCAATAGCTTGTTGAGAGTGTTCATTCCAACATGAGCAAGCCTCCTATGCCAAAGCCATCCAAGTGTGGTCTTGGCGAACAAACATGTCATCAAGTTTGTATCTTTGGAGGTGAAGTCAACAAGATAAAGATTGTTGTATCTAAAGCTCTTGAAAATCACTTGCTTGTCATCTATCTTGGTAACAACCACTTCATTTGGACCAAACAAGCATTGGTAGCCAAGATCACAAAGTTGCCCAACGGATAGTAAGTTGAAACTCAATGAAGCAACATAGAGCACATTTGAGAGAGAGTGATCATTTGATATTGCAACCTTGCCTATACCCTTGACTTTGCTCTTTGAATTATCCCCAAATGTGATCTTATCTTGACATACCCCATCTTCTTCAAGTGAGGTGAACATACGAGGATCACCAGTCATATGTTGTGTGCAACCACTATCAATTACCCAATGAGATCCACCGGTCTTGTAGTTCACCTATACACAAGAGATCAAGACTTATGTTTAGGGACCCAAACTTGAGAGGGACCCTTAACTTTTTCAACTAGTGACTTGGCAACCCAAATTTTCTTTGGCCTATTCTTGTTAGGAGGATCCAAGAACATGACTTTCATCTTTCCACTAGAGTCCTTTCTAAGCATGTAGTGAGCATTGAAAGCAAAGGGTCTAGCATGCTTGGGCAAGGGTTGTGGTGATGGGGTTTTGCACTCATGAGCAAAGTGACCTTCTTGTCCACACTCAACACATCTCTTTGGCTTGGGCTTTGTCTTACTTTGTTGTTGTTTGGCCTTTACCTATCCAACTTCATGACGGTGTTCATGAGTAGCTCACTTTGCAAATGTTGGCCTCTTATGAACTTACTTGGGCCGGTCTTGAGATGCTCTTTCTCTTGCTTGAGCTTCTTATTTTCTTCAATAAGTGTCTCATTTGAAGCTTGCTTTTTAAGAGCCAACAACTTCTTGTTCTCATCTTTAAGCATCTCATTTTCACTCTTGAGCTTGACATACTCATCATAGTCATTGGCCTCAACCACACTCTTGCCTTTGCCGCTAGAGCCTTGCTCAAAGTTCTCAACAATCAAGTCATCACATGATGTAGCTATATCAATCTTAACAATTTGGTTAGTAGCATCATGTGTCTCAAGAGCAAGCTCATTAGCAACAATAAGAGTATCATAATTAATTTTCAAGATGGTGTACTCTTCTTTTAGCAAGTTTAGTCTAGTGATGAGTTCATAATGCCTCTTCTCAATTTTATCATGTTTATCTCTAAGCTCCTTGTTAGAAGTTTTAAGATCTTTGAGAGAAGAAGACATAGTTTTATTTTGATCTATGAGCTCATCCCTAGTATTATGTGCACTTTCAAGCTTAGATAAGAGTAATTCATTTTCATGTTGAAGCTCATCATTTTCATTTCTAGTCCTCCTTATGATTTTAGAATATTTATTTAATAATTTTACTAGTTCATTATAAGAGGGAGCATCATATTCATCATCACTATCACTATCATCATCATCATCACTATCACTATTTTGTACCTTTCGATCACCCTTTGCCATAAGGCATAGATGAGTAGTAGAAGATGATGGTGAAGATGGCGGTGAAGGTGATGATGAAGATGTCGGTGAAGATGGTGGCCTAATCACAAGTGCGGCGATCTTCTCTCTTTCATTGTCACTTTCATCGCCGGAGGACTCACATGATGATTCAATGTCAGTGAGCCAATCACCAACAATATAGGCCTTGCCTCCCTTCTTCTTGTAGAATTCTCTTTTCTTACCATCTTTCTTCTTGTATGGCTTGTTCTTTCTTTTGTCATCTTCTTCATCACTTGAATCATCTTTCTTGCCCTTGTACTTGTTCTTATACTTGTCTTTTGGAGGCTTCGGGCATTGATGAGCTAGATGGCCAAGTTATCCACAATTGAAGCAATCTATTTTGGAGATTGGCTTCCTTTTGCTACTTGTGAAGAATTTCTTCTTCTTGCCATCGAACTTGATGCCACTCTTGTTGAGCTTCTTTAGCATCTTGGTGGTCTTCCTTACCATGAGTGCAAGTGATTCATCATTAATGTCACTTTCACTAGAGCTTTCTTGCACAATCATGGCTTGGGCCTTCTTCTTTTTCTTTTCATGGCTAGCTTTGAAGGCCAAGTCTTTCTTCTTGGAAGATGATGAGCCCTCTTCCGGAGTGATATGCATGTACATCTCATGTGCGTTGATCTTCCCCAATACTTGAGTCGGTGTTGCGGTGGAGAGATCACTTTGGTGAAGTACGGTGACAATGTGTCCATACTTCTCAACGGGAAGAACACTTAAGATCCTGCTTGCAACATCCGATTGACTCATTTTAGTGAGTCCAAGAGCATTTAGATCTTCTACAAGAACATTCAAACGAGTGTACATGTTGTTAGCACTTTCTTTAGGAAGCATCTCAAAAGAATTAATTTTCTTTAAAGCAATATGATAGCGTTCCTCACACTCACTCTTAGTTCCCTCATGGAGAGCACAAAGATTTTCCCACAATTCGTGAGCGTTTTTGGCATTTCGCACACGATTGAAAATATCCTTGCCTAGTGCCCGGTAGATTGCATTTTTTGCTTTTGCATTCCACCGGTCATATTTCTCCTCGTCACCACTTGGGTTAGCGGGATCCCTTATGGGAGGAAGCCCTTCGGTTGCGGCTCTAAGGCACCCAACATCTATGGCTTTGAGGTACGCCTCCATACGAATTTTCCAATATGGAAAATCGTCTCCCTCAAAAGTGGGAGGTGGTCCTTCCCCATTAGACATCTTGCTCTAGGCGGTAAAGCCTAAATTAAGAGCAACATTGCTCCGATACCAATTGAAAGGATCAAGATGCCCAAGAGGAGGGGGAGGTGAATTGGGCTTTTCTAAAAATTAATTGCAAAAATTGAATCCTATAAGCCAAACTTCACCCCTAGTGCCTACTTGTGTTCCTTGTGGTTCTACCGATAAAAGTTTTGCACCCTAAGTTCCAATCCTAGACTAGCAAGGCAATTCTAGAAAAGTAATCAAGCAAAGAAAGTAATGCAAGAAAGTAAATACTTGAAAGTAGGGGATAGGAACACGGCGATGTTTTGCCGAGGTATCGGAGAGTCGCCACTCCCCACTAGTCCTCGTTGGAGCACCCGCGCAAGGGTGTAGCTCCCCCTTGATCCGCGCAAGGATCAAGTGCTCTCTACGGGTTGATTCTTCGACACTCCATCACGGCGAATCACCCAAAACCGCTCACAACTTGAGTTGGGTCACCCACAATCTCGTCGGATGATCACCAAACTCCTAATCACCACCAAACCGTCTAAGTGATGGCGATCACCAAGAGTAACAAGCTAGAACTCTCACTTGACCACAACAAGCCTAATGAGAAGATGGATGCACACTTGCTTGACTCTTGTCACTAGAGAGGATTATCAAACTTTGATTCGCAAATCACTATCCTCACTAGGGCTCTTGCACTCCCTTGCACTTCAAAGGTATTTCTCAGCTAAACAAATGAGCAAGAGACCTCTAAAAGAGGTGGAGGGGGTGTATTTATAGACCCCTCAAACAAATCCAACCGTTACCTTTCGAAACAGCCAGACGCGCACTGACCGGACGCGCCGGTCAGTTGTAACGGTCGAATAACGGAAACCTGAGCTGAGTGACCGGACGCGCCGATCTGTGATGACCGGACGCGCCGGTCTGAGATGACCGGACGCGCCGATTAGGGATGATCGGACGCGTCCGATCATGCAAGAGCTCTCTGGAAATCTGACCTGACGCATCACCGCGTCCGATCATAGGTGACCGGACGCGTCAGGTCACCACGGGACCTTACTAGAACATGACTGGATGCATGACCGCGTCCGATCATAGGTGACCGGATGCATCAGGTCACCACGGGACCTTACTGGAACATGACCGGACGCGTCGGTCATTTTCACAGTCGCGTCCGATCTTGCTGTTTACCCTCTATAACACGTGTCAGACTGACCACCGCGTCCGGTCCTCTCAAGGACCGCGTCCGATCAGTCAGCTGAAAACGCAGTGAAGATTTAGTACTGACCGGACGCATCCGGTCATGACCAGGACCGCGTCCGATCATAGGTAAACGACTCAAACGTCTTCTAAACGCGATGCAACTTGAACCAAGTTGCTTCTAACTGAACTCTGAGCTTTTCTCGAGCTACCTAGTGCTGAGTTTGACAAGTGTGCACCACACCTAAACATAAGACTTACCTAGGTCAAGCTACTCGCTCATGCCCCCCTTCATAGTACGGTCAAAGGAAGAAACAAAGATCCTAATGACTATTCCAGATGTATCTCAACACCTTGACATCCGGAACTAACCGTCCTTAATCTTATCGTTGATCCTTTGAAAACCGAAACGATTTCCATCAAGGGACATGAATACCATATTGCCCAAAGCAGTTATCATCTCCATGACCTAACTTACCAACGTTTCTGCAAAACACACGTTAGTCATGGTAATTATGTGTTGTCATTAATTGCCAAAACCAACACCGGGGCCTAGATGCTTTCAGGTTGCAAGTGTGAAGGGCAAGTTGGAGGCTTTGAAGCGAGGGACCACGTGTGACGATGAAGCTTGAGCAAGACTTAGCGCCGATGGACCAACGCAACGGTGAAGAGCAAGTGAGGTCAAGATCAATGAACCAATACGGTCACATGATGATATGAAGTGGATCATATCATTTGATGATTGGGTGGTGTATGTGTTGCATCAACATCGAAGGAGATGGAATGGAATGCGCAAGGCAAAGGTATAACATAGGGCATTTCATTTCACCGGTCAAAGGTTGTGTAGAGAAGTACATAACCGGGTTTAGGATAGATGGATGTACTATCAAGAGGGGTAAACTTGTTTGCATATCGGTCGTCTAGTGCCACTCGAGTGGCATAACTATGCATCGTTGCTAGGATCGAGTGGCGTGGCAAGTTGAGTGGTTAACTCCTTTAAAATGATTGTAAAAATGCTAACACACATGCACATAGTGATGTACACTTGGTGGTGTTGACACATTTGCAAAGGAGGTGTCGTTTGAGAGGTGGAGAAGTGTGGAGACTCCCTCTCCCTCTCCCTCCTGCCGAGCTTGCGAGGCAGGATTCGGCAATAAAACGGAGGTGAACGGAGGTCACTGGTAGTGACCGGATACGGTCTTGGCATGACCGGACGTGTCCGGTCAGTGGGAGCAACAGTCAGGCGCAGGACGCTAGGGTTTGCCACCGACGCGTCTGGTCACTCGCGGGACCTTGGCCACCTTGGCCTACATGACCTCCACCTCTGACTTGGGCTGGAATGCCACCACCATGCCCATGACCAACTAACACAACATGTATAGGGCCTAGGTGTCAGGTCCAAAAACCATAAGCTTGGCGCTTGGGCACGAATTTCCCATGACGCAGAGTGCGATGGTAGGCAACTCATGTTGGTTTTCCTCAAAAAAAAAAACAAAGAAAGAAAGAAAAAGGCAACTCATGTTGGCTATGGCATTCAATGAGCCACAAACACAACTATCGCTTTTTTAGTTAGTTTTTTTAACTATCGCTTTCTAGTTAATCTAGGCTATTAGATAGCCATAAAACATTCAGACTTGCTAGCGACGTATGATTTCCAAGCCTGCTGCACGGCCGCGACTGCGTGTGATTCGCTCGCGCACACGCACGGGACCACCCCGCGCGACTGCCCGCCCGTTCCCGCTCCACTTCCAGGCTGCCTGCGCCCACATGGGTCCCAGTCACTGCCCCGCTTGTGGATGCGCGCCGCGGATGTGTTTGCCGGCCTTAGGCGCTCGTACGGTGGCCAACAGTGGCGCCCAGCAGCTGCAGCATATGATTGTAACAGGTTGGTCCCATTGTAAAATGTGCAATACCATATCTATGTTTGCACACAATATTTAGATGAAAACACTTGCAACCATTGGCAGGTATGGGTCTAGGGCCACTTGGGCCATCACCCAAGGCATGGCCCAAAACTCCCTAGTATCCCATTGAAATTTTGCCCAAAACGAAAGTCGAAATGACCCTAAGCTAGTGGCCTAGATAATAGAGATCTCAGTTCTCACGGCTCACGAGCCCAGTAAACGTCTGCCCGCACTCCCGCAGGCCGCTGCCGCCAGCGCCTCTCCATCTCTCGCGTGCGACGGCGGGTCCCGCTCGCCTTTTGTCCTCTCGCACTTGCACAATCGAGTAGGAGAGGCGAGAGGGAGCGCTCCATCGACCGTCGCTGTGCAGCCCGGGCTTGCACGACAGCCGCCAGGATAGCGGCCAATGGCTGCGTGCTGCAGCACTGCCCGCTGTGCAAACGAGCAATCCTGCAGAGCAGCTCAGGGCCGAGGCAGACAGGCACAGATACATCAGGTTCTTCAAAATTTCTAATACACACCACCACAACGCTACAGATTCATCACTCCATAGTCGATTGGTCGTGGCATGTTTTACTTGTTTTTATGCCTAATTTTGTTGACTTCGACAATAAGTGGAACAATGAAATATCTACTAAATTATGCAATTGTCCTTGCTTTTACTAATATTTATGCCTATGTGGGCCAGGCTTAAGTTCTTTTCACGCTTAAATAGTGGACCTAGGCATTGAAATTTACTAGCTCCGCCGCTGCTTGCAACGTACGTCCGAAACCATTAAAACACTTGCAACATACGTTTGAAACACCAAGAAAACACGTTGTAGCCATTGCAGCATATACAACATCTGGATAAAACACTTGCAACATACATATGAAACACCTGAAACACTTGAAACATACGCCTGCAACATGCATGTATATACAACATCCAGATCTACTTTTACAGCATCTAGATGAAACACTTGCAACATACATCTGAAACAGATGAAACATTTGGAACATACATTTGAAACATACATGTATAGCCATTGCAACAAGTGCAACATCTCGATCTACTTTTCCAACACCTATACAAAACACTTGCAATATACCTCTAAAACATCTGAAACAATTGAAACATACATTTGCAATATATGCTTTCAGCGCAACATCTCCTTGATGCTTGGGAATAGAGGCTCGTCGACGCATGGAGTTCACCGGTGTACAGCTTGCCGGTGGCGCGGAGCTCACCGCTCCAGTAGAGAAGGCCGCGGCAGGTCCGGTGGAGAAGGCTGCGGCGGGTTGCTCCGGCAGAGAAGGCCACGACGGAGGCGGTGGCCGCCGACGCAACGGGGAGGCAGCGGGCACATGACTGGGAGAGGGCAGCCGCACAATGTATTTTGCAGGTAGGAATGAAAGCGGTTTGGACATTTTTCAACCATATTCGAGATAGAATCCGTTTAGAGAGGTTCAGATCTATCCGTATTTGAGTCCGGATATTTAACATCCAATAGCATATTCGTATCTGAATACTCAAATCGCATATTTATGATGTCGATATCCAATCGTATCCTATCCGGCATATGATTGACACTATCTGTATTCGAATATGAATCCAGACATAAATATGAAAACAAATGTAATACCAGTGATATTCGTTCGTATCCGATTCGTTTTTGTCCCTACTTGCAGGGCCGAAAGCCGAGCGCTACGAGTCGGAGGTGTAAGTGGAGGCGGTAGCACAGAGACGAAGCAGTGCAGTGAGCGATTCCTTGAGGAGGAGAATGAGCAAGTGAATCAGTGCGTGGACCTGTGTAGAGAAGCCCAAACGCACGTTTAGATCTGACGACAAGTTAATGCGTCCAATGAAAAGCACCGTACAGACGTCCTATCGTAATTATTTCTATAAAACATCGATGTTGGAAGGGTCATGACTGACCTAGGGAGAGGCGTAGGAGTAGCTCTGGCCCACCTGTCATTGAGTTGAAGGGACAACTTTTATTATGGAAGAAGCCTCCTTACTTTTAATATTCCCTCGGTTCTAAATTATAAGACCTTTTGGCTTTTTTAGATTCATAATTTTTGTTATGCACTTAGATATATACTCTAGATGCATAGCAAAAGCAACATATCTAAAAAGGCTAAAATGTCTTATAATTTGGACCAGAGGGAGTTTTAGATAAGGATCTAGACATAATTTGTGTTATTTAACCTTTTTAAACTATAAGATAACATGCTGGTATTTTGAAAGTCAATTTGAGGAGTATTTTGGTTTACTTTTAATAATGGTAGAAACTGGCACTATACTAGAGAACAGATAATCACTGTCCACACATCACTGCAGGATAATTCGAAACTATTAGTGAAAGGGGTATCACTGTTGGTTCGTAAGCAACAATGCTATCATTGTTGGATATTAAAATTGTTTGACAATGATAGAAAACTATCACTACGGGTTGATAATATAACACGATAGTGACAGTATCACTACCAGGTTGTATAACCAACTAGCAGTGACTTGGATCCCAGACCCAAAAATAAAGTTAACTTCAGTGAACTCAGGAGAGTTGAAGTCTGAACAATCCTTTCTCTCTCAAGCGCTCTCCCTCTCTCTCACCTCACACACTACTTCTCTTTCGGCTCTTGTCTTCTCTCCTAGTGCTTGTCTACCGAGCCATCTCCCTTTCTCCTACTCCCCTTCTCTCCTTGGCCCACTCGCAAGGCGCCACACGAGGTGGCGGCGCCCAAGGCCGCACATTGGAGCGGTGTGCGGCCCTATGGCGCATGAGGCCACACGGGGCGGCGACACCCCAGGCCACGCAGGGCAGTGGTGCGAATGCCGATGGCACATAAGGTTGCACCATGTGGCAGCGCCTAGGTTCGCCTGGGCCGGTGGTGCAGATGCGACGCAATGACAGTGCATGGGTGCGAGAGGTCGATCTCTATCTCATCCTCTATCTTTGATCTGGATCTCACCTCCCATTGTCTCTGTGTTGAATCACTTTGTGATGTTGCTCTATGTCTAGATCTTTGAGGCTAACCGACTGAAAGGTCCTTTTTGGTTTTGGTAATTGAGTGACAACCTTAGATAGACTAATGCGTTTAAATGTGAGATACACAGGTGATTAGTCCACAAGTACATCATGTGTGAGCAACCTATGCCATGGAGGTGAAATGGCTTGGATATATTGCAAGGCTCACACATGTGATGAAGGAGCTAATTGCATATGAGACATGACAAAGAGTCACGTGACTAAGGTGGAGAGATCAAGACAAGACTTGGCTTGATGGACTGGTTGCAAGCGTGAAGGACAAGTTAGAGGCTTTGGAGCGATGGACCACGTGGTGGTGAAGCTTGAGCAAGACTTGGCTCCAATGGACGGATGCAAGTGAAGAGCAAGTGAAGTCAAGATCGATGAACCAATATGGTCACGTGATGATATGAATTGGATCATATCATTTGTGATTGGTTGGTGCATGTGTTGCATCAACATTGAAGGGGATGAAATGGAATGCACAAGGCAAAGGTATAACCTATAGGGCATTTTATTTCACCGGTCATAGGTGTGTAGAGAAGTTTATGACCGGGTTTAGGATAGATGGCCATACAATCAAGAGGGGCAAACTTGTTTGCATATCGGTCATCTAGTGCCACTTGAGCGATCTAACTTTGCATACATGTTAGGATCAAGTAGCATGGTGAAAGAAGTGACTAACCCTTTGAGAAATGTTTGTGAAAAGCTAACACACATGCCAAGTTGGTGAACACTTGGTGGTGTTGGCACATTTGCAAAGGTGAAGAAGTTAGTGAAGAAGAGGAGGCGAAACCAAGCTTGGAGTGCTGCCTGGATGGCACCGCCACCCCTAGGGCGGTGCCCACCTAGAGGCCAAGAGGGAGGAGTTGGCTGGTGCCCTGGGGGGCACCGCCACCCGTAGGACGGTGCCCACCAGACCATGGCCGAGAGCAGCAGTGGGTGACATGGTCACCGCCGTGGTGAGGGCGCTGCACCGCCTAGTCACTACCGCTGGGAGGGTGGTGCCACCGCCGTTTTTCAACTAAGGGTGAGGAAGTTGGGACTGGTCATCGCCTGGGCACTACCGTGCCTAGGGCGGTGCACCGCCCTATTTTTCCAGAGGTTGGAGACTTTGCACAGTTGGCCAGGCGGTCACTGCCACCCCTATGGGATGCACCGCCCCTAGCTGTCTGGTGAGCAACGGCTGGAATTCGACCGTTGGGGGGCACCGCCACCCCTAGGGCGGTGCCACCACCGCCATGTCTGGTGCCCTCGCAAAAAGTGCCATTTTGTGCCAACGGCTCTATTTGGCTTGGGGGCTATAAATAGAGGTGGAGCTCGGGCATTTGGCTACAAGAGCACCCTTGGGACTAAGTGTCCATGCTTAGGGAGTGTTTAGATGCCCTCTAACTCAATTGTGCTTGCAAGAGTGTGATCCAATTGCGAGTGAGTGTGATTCTAGTGCGTTGCATCATGAGGTTGCATCGAGTGGCACTAGGTGATCGAGTTGTAAGCCAGTGGTGCTTGTTACTCTTGGAGGGTGCCACCTTCTAGATGGCTTGGTGGCGTGATCTCCGTCAAAGCACGCAAGGAAGCTTTTTGCGGTGCTCTGGAGAAGCTTGTGAGGGGGTATTGTGCTCACCCAGCAGGAGCTGCAAAGAGCAACTCTAGTAGAGTGAGACACGAAGGGCACAAGTGGTCTGGCCGTGTCAAGTGCTAGAGCTTGTGGTAAGCACTCCACGTGGGAGAGTGTGACTTGTGGGTCACCACTAGCAAGAGGACCGGCGGCAACCTTGGAGCTTGTCTCAATGGAGACTAGCGTGTTGACAAGCACGTGAACCTCGTGAGAAAAATCGCCGTGTCATCCTACTTTCCGTTGGTTTGCATCCTCATTACACAAGCTTGTATTTACTTTCATATACATTGCACTTGTGTAGTTGCTCTTGCAATTAGTTTTGCTTGTGTAGCTTGCTAGTTACCTTCTTGCTTGATAGCATAGAAGTAGCTTCCTTGCATGGCTAATTTGATTTTAGTAACCTTGTTAGTCACATTGCTTAGTTTGTGTAACTAAGTAATTTGAGCTCTCTAATTTGGCTTGTGTAGCCTTGTTATTGAGTATTGTTATTGAGCTTAGGAGCTTTGTGCTTTTACTTACTAGTTGTGTAGGAGATCCTTCGGATGTTTGAGTGCTAGTTGTATAGGCTTATGTGACCTTGATAACTAGAATTGTTTAGGTGAGTTCTACCTAGCCCGGCACCTTTGTCGCTTAATTAGTATCTTTGTAAGGTGCTTGAAAACTTAGACAGAGGGGTGTAGTCTTGGCTAGAATGATAGTTTTAATTTCGCATTTGTTTCGGTTAGCCGACATGATTAATTTTAAAAAGAACTATTCGCCTCCCTCTAGTCCGCCATCTCAACCCTACACCGACAGATTTAGTTACAATGGCCACGCCAGCACAAGGTGTGGGACAAGCCACGGGCGGTGGATCCGGCTAGCCCTATGGCTCCGGTGGCCTCGGCAGCGGCCGGCGCGGGCATGCCATCTCTGGCGACCCAAGCACTGGTGCGGCAACCTCGGTGGTGTGAGGCGTGGGATCAGCCATAGTCGGTGCATCTAGACACCGTAGCGGGTCCGGTGACCCGACACAAGCACGACGTCCCTAGTGACCCCGACAGTGCGGCCAGGGCAAGAGCGACGGATCCAGCCTCAATGTCCCCGTCATAGAGTGCCGGCGGCGGATCTGGCAGTCTGACACTACCAATTTTTTTATTTTTTTATTTTGTGAAAATAGTCATCAGTGCCGGTTCAACAACCGGCAATGAAATGCCAAGGCTATCATTGCCGCAGAAGGCTAGTTATGAACCAGCAGTAACTATGGTTTCTGGCGTAGTGTGGTAATTTAAATACAAATTTAATGGGTTGCTTATATCATATATTATAATGGTAAGGTGGGTAATTTAGATTGTGCTTCAATAACAACAGGGGTGAATAATTTTGAGGAAACAGACTTCGATGGCTATTATTATCAACTAGTTTAAGAACCTGTCCTCCCGCACGTGTTAGAATCTTATGATTTTTGTGACAAGTTCTAGAATTGGTATTTTTTTCTTCTCTAGCTCTTCTCGGATGGATTAGTATGGAAGCTCACTTATAGCATCCAATTAGTAATAGTAAGATTAAGATATCAAACTAATGTCAACCGAAAAGTTTAGACCAATAATATAACTAAAGGTGCAATCTTTTCTTCTTACCGTGCATAATGACGGTGATGAACTAATATGGAGATTTCTTTTGATGTCTATATATGCTTAGATAATAGATGGACTCTATATACTATCGTAGCAAGAAGACACAAACACCGCTATATTGACAAGACCAACTAAGCATGATTGGCAAACATTGCAACTCTAGCAACTGCACACTAAACGCCAATGCCACTACCAGCAGCGCTGGCAGCTTCACCTGGCCTACTAGATATTCCGGCATGGAAGAGTAGTGCCCAGAGGAGAGTGATCAGTTCTCCACCGCGGGCAATGGCCTTCTTGTGCCCTTTTAGATTGTTGGATGGCGCGATGTACAGGATCATCTCCACCCAGAAACCTGCTAGGATTGCCCACGCTGTTTCCTCACCCTCAACCAACTCCACCAATTGTTTTCCGAGCCTCACACCATTCTTCACCACTAAATGATTGGACTTTTCGCGTAACAATTGAACCAAATCATGGTACTCAGCCTTAGGCATCAACGGTGGCCTGGTCGCAGCACGGACATTGAGGACACGCTCAGTATCCTCCTTGACATCCTCATACAAGCTCTTGGTCCATGCAACCTCGTCAGGAAGAAGCTCCGGGGACCAGGTCATAAGATATGCGCAATACCGTGACAGATGAGTGGCAGCGCTCTTATGCTGGATTGAAATCGGGGAAGAACCTTGCTCTATATCATCCCAGTAAGGGTGCCTCACCTCAAAGATGCATGTGGCGATGTGCCATGTAAGTATCATATCAGATGTACTCATCTTGCCATTGCATGCCCAGAGGAAAGCTGTTCCAGCTTGACTTCGCTGCAGAAACGTTCGGACATTGCCTACTTGACATACAGTGTTGCTAGCGGTGCTTCTTAGCGAATCCATGATGCAAGCTTTCACTGCTGCTGGCATATTGACCTTCATCTTCTCATCTGGCAAATGATGGAACACACGACTAAGAAGACCAATAAAGTTTGTTCTTGTAGTTGGGTGAAGCACTAATACTGAGCACTGCCCTATTTTCTCATCCCAATTATTCACTATCTTGCATCTGCACCGCAAGAGAAGACTAAACCATTGATATTTTGTTTGCTGCTCTTGCAAAGATGCACATTTTACATGGTGGCATATGAGGGCTACTTTGGTCCAGTTGGAGCAGATGTAGGAAGTAATATCCCTCACCTCAGCGACCAGGACCAAAACTAGAAGCAGAAATTCTGGCAACACATCAAAGTACAAGTTCCCAAATTTTTTATTGTGCAACTGGCTTACCGCCTGTAGTTTACTGCACCAGAACTCACAGTGGATCTGACTGCGGCCATGCTTGTGCACCTGACCGGCAAACACAACAATGAAGTATGCAGCCACGACGCAGTAACCTATGTTCAAGAGTGAGATAAGGATGCTCAAGACAGGTAGCCAACACTTAGCATAGGATGTTGGTAGTGATGAATTATAGTAATCATGAACAAATGAAAGCTCATCAGCAATCACCCTAAACACCCTGTTATGTTCACCATCCTTCAACAGCAAGCTCCAGAAAAACTTGTGCCCCGTGGAGCCTACGGCATTAGCAATATCATACCATGCAAATCGACATCTCAGCAACTTGAACAATGCAAAGGACAGGCATAAGTCTTTTGATGTCGGAGCCACACTGTCCAACTTCCATACTCTATCAAGGGTCACCAAGCCAATTCTGTCAATAGCCATTGTCCATGTGTCGCTGAACACATACCCCCAAGGTTGCTTCTTCACTTGCCTGCTATCTTCTCCCATAACTAAGAGAGGAGAAAATAATGCATCATCACCTACAGTTCTTGCTCCACCATGCTGGCTTTTTACTTGTTGTAGCTCCTTCATGTACCCAAAAACCAGACTAGGGTTGCGCCCTAGCGCAAAGGATTTCCGTGCCTTTCTAAACGAATAGCATTTGAACCAAATCTTGACACAGATGAGAACAAAAGGCGCAAACATAATCTTGGAACAGATGATGGTGAATGGTCCATGGTTTTCACTAGGAGAAATCCTGAACAGCCCACGAAAAAAACGTTTATTTGTGATGCTGGCACCAAGGTAGAAAGTCCAGATGCCCTTGACAAGCAGCTCCCAAGGGGGCCCTACCTTTCGACCTTCTCTGCTTTCAGTGGCAACAACTGAGGTAGCATTGGTAGCTGCTATCTGAACAAGGAATGCCCATGTTATGACCATGCATGGGTGGAACACTGAATGGCACAATGCCGCCAAGGTTGTTCCATCCTCTTTGTTGACATAGTCATTGGAGCTGTCACGAAGGGTAGAGACGACAAAAGAGATGATGGGCAAGAACAGTATGTTGGCACCGAGGAAGATGAAGCGGGTGAAGCGGTGGTGGCGGTATCGTTGGCCGTAGCCGCCGCCTATCCCCACCAAGACACCTGTCAGAGCAGCACTTGCGAGAAGCATAGCATTCCCCAACCATATCTGCCGTCCCATGGTGTCGTAGAAGGCCGTCACAGCAACGTTGGTGCAGCGCATTTCTTCTTGCAATGCAGCGTTGGAGCATATCCAGGTAGGACTCCGTGGATCCATCGTCGTCTATCTGATGAGAGAACAAGGAATCAATCAAGAGCCATATGTGCTAACTAACCCAGAACTTGTAATTAGGCACAAACAGATGGTAATTTCGTGTTGGCTGGTCTAATACATAAACGAACTCTTATTTAGTAGGTGTATTAAAGTTTTAAAGAGCCAAATTTCATAAATTTTGAACCACGATTAGTCAAATTATAAACATGATTAGTGTATAGAAGCTACATGAAAAGATTTGGATTCCAAGATTTTTTATGTGACATTGATTTCTAAGCAGTTAGTGATATACTGTAAGAGAAATTGGTGGTAAAAATATGCCTTTAGTTAAAGACTACTACAAATCCTAATAGGCCTGTTAAAAACAGAGGGAAGGCGTACTAGCTAGAATTGAATTCAGTTGCTTATGAATTCTACTGATATAGTTAAGTAGTTACCGTAGAACAATTGAAGATCTAGCTGTGCATGCAGTGGCCTCCACCCATGTATAGGATCAAGTGTCTTATGGAGATCAGAGGTCATGCATCAACCTGCTGCAGAGCATAGGAGTATAATGGCTGTCCAAATCCATTGCGTCTCAGGCGCACGCCACCAACAGCTTCTTTATTCCTTGCTTGCCCGGTGGTAGTACGTTGCCTGTGTATCTTTTGAACGAACCTATAGCTTTGCCCACGCACATGCAACGTGCTTTGAGCCTTTTGTTTTACAGTTTGACTGTACGTTCTAGTACATGCTTGGATTCCCTCGCTCTATTTCTATCGACCGCCACGCCAGCTATTTTGATGCTTTCATTGTAATCATTCCACGCTTTAAGTATATAGTACTCTCTCAAAATAAAAATTATAGCCAAGAAGCCAACTTAAATAGATCATAAGTTAAATTTCTGACTTTGACCAAATTTAGTGAACTATCATGTATCAACACATATGAGTTTTGCTCCGGTGATCCTTTCATGAAAATTTGCACGAATATTAAAGCAGCCGGGTAATTAATTTTAGTTAATTTCTCCGTGGGTTTCGTCTGGGCCAGTCCCTCCCATGTCCAGCCCAGGCCCAGCCGCCGTCCACCCACACCTAGCACAGATGATTCCTACTTGGTCTGGAGTCCGATATGTGGAATAGTCGCGCGCCCGTGTCTTATCTTCTAGGAACGCCGATGGCGACGGCGGCAGCTGCAGCGCATGGAGGCTAGCTACTTGAGGCATCCCTCAACCTGGCACTACTCTCCTAATGCGGATGGCGGCGCGGCGCAAATGACAGACCGCGGCAACCGTGGCAGCGGACAGGATGGATATGGTGGGTGGTGGCGGTAGGCCGGCAACGGCAGCGTACATGACGGACGGCGGCTGCGGACTGCGGTGGCAGACGGGCGGCTACAGCGGTGGTGGACTGACGGTCGGTGGCGGCACCACCCAGCGACGAGACGACGACCGAGGACAGTCGCCTTCGTCGTCCACCGTTGTGTACTTCCACAGTTCCACGGCGCCGCCTTGGCCCATGCATAGATCACACCCCCTGTACAGGTGCAGTGTGCCGTTCTGTTTGTTCGCTTTAATCTCCAAACAACTGCGTGAGAAAATATGAGTTGTTACAATGTGTTGCATGTAGTACACACCACATTGATCATCTAGTCCTTCCCACACGCAAAAATTTAAACTCATGACACTCATTTTCTTAAGGAGAGGTACATGGTTGACATGTGCTGAAAATTCTCGTAGATTGCCACATCAATTGTCTAATCATGAAAACCTTGTATAGAACTCACATACCAAGTCCTGCATAAAATGGTTTTTCATATGCATCTCAAGTGGGATATTTGGCACAAGTCACTGTCAGTCTCAAGAGGTTGATTAGTTACGCTATGACAATTAAGTCAGGCCTCTAATGTGCAAAGTTAGCACCATAGCAATGTTCAGCAGTGTCCTTTCCAAATCAAGAGAGGTAGTACTTTGCAAGCATAGAATGCTGCTAAGCCCGAGGCATATACACCGCGCCAATGATTCGATTATGGGTTACATAAAAATGATTCGATTATGGAGGGTGCTGCCGCCGTCCTTGCCCCTCACTGCCGCGCGTGCCCGCGTCCCGTGCTCGAGTCTGGGGCCGCTCCCGCACGACACCGAGGTCTCTGGCAGCCTTCGTGTGGCGGCGGTGCCGCCTCTCCGCGCTCTGTTGCCATCGGCGGTTAAGACGCGCGACTATTACGATCTAAGAAATTCGGACTTGAAGCATGGAATTCTCTGGAGTCTGGACTGGACTGGTTGGGCAGCGGCTGGACCTGGGTTGGACATGGGTGTAGGGTCGGGTCCAAACTAAACCCGGCAAAATTAATTTCCCGGCTGCTTTAATATTCGTGCAAATCTTTTTGAAAGGACCACCGGAGCGAAATTCTTTATACTTTATAGAGAATTCATTGAAACTAATTTGATGATACACATTAGTCCATCGACTTATATATGCTGCCCCACGGACCAGTAATTTTGAGAGAGATAAGTGTTAGAAATTTATGTATGAATTTAGGACCCACTACTGATCGCTTATCTTTCATTTCACTGATTTATTTGCTTGTACTCTAACAAAATACTCATGCAGATATCCTTTAAGGTAAATTTTAGTTACCCTCTACTTTTAATTCCAAATAATAGCCATCCACTTTGCATCGTAACTCCATGTGTGTATTTTCACAAAAAAAACTCCATTGTGTAGAAGTACATTTATATGGAACTTCTCATATATTAATAATCTAACTTCTAACACAATACTCATAGATATATACTTCCTTATCCTTTGTCTTGTCATGAAAGCCTTTAGTTACAATTATTCTATGACTACGCCATAACTGCCGACTCAAAACCAGCTTTCACTACCAGATTTTGATCTGGCAGTAGGCAATCGATAGTGATGCCCATTGGGTTTCACTAGCTGTTGCTCAGCTGGCAATCGTGCCCATTTCGCAAAACGAAAAAAGAACAAAGAAAAAGAAAAGGCCACCAGCGCGTGAGATGGAGGTAGTAATGCGAGCATGGTGAGACGGAGGTAACACGGCAGTGGCAGTAACACGAGCATGGCGAGGCGGAGGTCTGGGTCGGCAGGGAAGAGCATGTTGTAGAGCCAGTGACAGGCGGGGTCATCAGTGTTGCCGCCCACCCAAAGCGTGTTGGACAACACTGTGTAGGCAGTGGGCGAATGGATTAGCCTGCGCCCAGAGCTGTTGGTGTCGGGTAGTAGTCGCAAATTGTGGAAGGTCATGATGGGCAAGATCGAGGAGATCACTAGGATGCGGAACCGTGTCTGTGAGATGGACTCCCACCAGGATGGGGTTGGATCGAAGGCGGGGCGGACGTGGATATAGGGTTGGATGGGGAGGTGGCACCCACGATGGAGGAGGATTGGGAGTGAGGCATGGTGGCGGTAGCGATGGAGGAGCTGAGATGTGATCTCACCAAAGTTTGCAGTAGGGAGCAGATCGAAGTGGCAGGTGGGCGGCCAAGTGGTGGTTGGAGTGGTTCGTGGTACCGCTGCCGCTAGTGGCCTCGTGCACGCGATCGGGTTGGCCGGCAATGGGAGAAGGAAGAATAAGACAAGGGCAAAAATGACATTTCTGGCCTTATGTTCCCTAGATCTGAGAAAATTAATAAAATATTTGTAGTGGTGTTCTACAGCATGATCACGATTTCATAATAGTACCTAGCAAAATTTGATGTTTGGAGTGTGAAGCGGAAAATTTCACATTTGTTCCGTGTCCTAGAGCAAACTTTGCCTATAGATTTATTGATTACTTGAAGTTATTACCATATAGATTAAGATTAGAGGGTTGCTTCAGATTATTTTACGTAATTACAGTGGTGGTGGTAATTTACACTATTTATATGGTGGATTTGGAGAATTTTATAAAACAACAAATATAATGGCTATTATTGGTTGATTAAAGTCTATCAAATATATGCATGTTTGTTATGTTTCTAGAATTTTTAGGATTTTTTTTCCTAGTGCGTCTCATAAAAATTAACATGCAAGCTCTTTTTTGGGGCTTTAAATTAGTAATAGTAAGATATTCACAATTTTTCTATAAACTTAATAAAATCTAGCGAGCTTAGTTATTAACTTAGAAGAAAGCTAAAGCGACCTATAATTTATGATGGAGGGAGCTAGTACTACTAGTCAATTAGGAGCAGCAAAGCCAAAGACGTGTACACACTGTTCCACGCGCCTTTGGTTCGTGCCTACTTTATGCTTTGCTAGCTTGGACCGTGTCTTAGATCAATGATGGACCATTACATGTCGTCTAATATTTCAGAACATTGATCCCTTCAGTGTCTTAGAGTAAGTACAATAAAATGATGTAAATGGCCTATATAGAAAGGTGCCTCGTCATACTTGTAAGCTTACAGCTAATTCATGCACAAGCTCTAGGGACACATTGTGAGAGAACAATGTGGATCAAGTGTTAATGATTTAGTTTAAACTAATAGCCAACTATCATATAAGTTTGTCGTTCGATTAACTGTAGATATTATCTTTTTTTAGAAAAAAAATGAACCGTAGATAATTTTGCAATAACAAATAGCCAACTATCGGCTTTTGGTGGACTGTCCAAGCCAAAAGCTTCACCGTCTCGCGCTTTTTTTTTTTTTTTTTTTTTTTGCTTTTCTAGATCGACAACAGGCATCTCAAAGTACTCACCATGCATGAGTCTGGCGACCCTGTGCAGCACCGTGCCAGGCGATGCCAGATAGTGCATCTGGAGCACCGGCGAGTTGCGGCATGACGGTGGCTCCGGCAGGGCTGCCGTACTTTGTGTGTGTGTGATTTACTCTATCGGGGAGACCATGTAACACAACAACAAGGGCTAATGGTCCGTGATCCAGACAATAACCAAATCAAACTAATCATGTCTTCCTTCAAATCCCCCATCCACCCCACCCCACTCGTCCCCCCTCCAAAACCAGTCCTCACCGAACTGCAGTGTTCTCAAATCCAAACAAGATCAGTCCACAGGCTAAAACCGGGATTCGAAACCGACTGCAAACTGTAACCGTGGAACGGTTCATACAGAGATCACGTCAACGTAGGACAAGTCGCAGAAACCACCACCGCCGGCGAACTCGTCCTCTAGCTCGCCCACCAACTTGGACCCTCCAACGTCGAACCGCTGGATCCTGGCCTTTCGCCAGAGCACCTCCTCGTCCTTATCGTCGAAGCCGACGCAGCTCCGGGCGTTGAACTGATGAACTCCTGCAGGTCCCTGATGGCGGAGAGGATGGCGAGCAGGTAGGAGAGAGAGAGAGGAGCCTGGGCAGGGAGCGCGCCAGCGCCGCGGCGTCCTTGAGCTTGACCGCCCCAGAGGTATTGAGGCTGGCGAAGCCCGGGCAGTGCAGCGCGAGCTTCTCCATCCGGCCATGCGCCGCTACTGGCAGTTGCGGCGATCGCGAGGCGCGACGCGCTGCTGCACGGCGCGGAGGCGCGGAGCGAGCAGGCGTCTCAGAGTCATGCGTGATCTGCTTCGTTTGTTGACATCAGCATGACGTCATGCTCCGCTTAATAAGAGCCGTTCGGCTGTGCTGATAAGCCGGTTAAAAAACACTGTTGGCCGATTTGTTGTGAGAGAAAAATATTGTTCTGACTGAAAAAAAAACAAGCTCAAAAGACGGATTATAAGCCGAATGAACAGGGTCATGGCCGTTTATCTATAGAAAAACAAATCTAGTAATATAATAGGAATACCAGCGGACACGGATGGGGCTGCTGCTAGACCGTGGTGTGATGCTAGGTTGGAACCACGGTTTTAGCCCGTTAGCAAGGCGAAATACTCAGTCTAAAACCAAACCAAACCAAAATACTCTAAGTAATAACTTAGACCAAACTAGCCCACCAGCTTGCTTAGCCCATTTTCACCCAAATCGAATTGGGCCAACAAGGAAACCAAACCATAGAAGCAGGTTCCAGCCCAAAACATTGTCAGTGTGTGTGTGTGTTTTTTTTTGTTCTAATCTATCAGAGTCCAGCTTTTTTCAAAGAATCCTCTTGGAAGGGGTGAGGGAGTTCCTGCTATTCACTTAAGAAAAATTAAATGACCTACTTAATATGGAGAACGCAACATATCATCGTTTCCTAGGATCGCCATGACTCTGACTTCACACCTGTAAGCTCAGACCAAGGGTGACATAAGCACGACGCAGAGTGAGTAGCGATCCGACAAGGCATGGCTTCGTGGAAACACACATGCCTCCGGACGAGCGTTAAAATGTCCCACTTAAGTCGACCACCACTAGGGCGCACCTCTAGGAAGGGAACGATGCTTCATATCACCATCGCATGCCCAACAAATCTAAGCACTTCGCTTTGCTGAAAAGTCAGGCTGAAAAGTATTATTCGCTGATTTATTGTGAGAGAAAAACATTGTTAGCTTGACGGAAGCCAGGCTGATAAGATAAGCGAACAAAGCCACAAAGAGCCACATAATAAGAGGGAAATGTCTTTGATGACGCTTCCAATGAAGGAGTGGCACCGTGGGCATTGCCATTGTCGGGTCTAGCAAAAGCTGACCAAAGCTTTGCCTAGCACCACCTACTGCATCGGTCATCACCATAGAGAAAGTAGTAGCCGGTCCTTGAGCACCGTGATATGCACATGGCCACAGCAACCACCCTAGAAAGCACCAATTGCTGCAAGGGACAAAGCTCATCTTCCGGTGCTTCCGCCGCTACGAGAATCCCAAGCACAATAGGGCGCAATAGCCGAATGTAAGCACATGACAAAGGAGTGGTGAGGCCCCCAATCACACCAAACCTTGGCCATCGCCGTGCTCCCAATGGGCTATCTAGTGTGGACTCGCGTGCACAAGTGGTCACCACTGTCTAGCCTGACGGCCTCCCTCCGCCCTAGTAGTGCCTCGCACCTGCCTTGCCGTGCCACCTCTAAAACGAACGGATGTAGCCAGGAACCTAGCTACAATATATGCTGTAGGGAGTCGGATTTGTCTCTCCCCAGATAGGGAAGCCAACCACATGTTGGTGCCGCTTGAGGAGAGGAAGGAGGTGCGGGCAGAGAGGAATAAGAGCACCACACCACCATCATTGGCAAGGTCGAGCGGAGGAAGAACTCATGCATGTCCCACATGACTACAAGTGCTGGCACATCAAATCACACGCTCGCCTAGGAGACCTTCACACAGTGAACACCACTGCCCAGCCATCGTGGTGCAGGCCGCACGCCTACCCTGGCCCTGCACAGATCCGGGTGAGGCATGAATTCCTGTCGTTGGTGTCCTTCGGAGCCATGCGGCCATGAGCCGTTTGATAACATCGAGGCATTGCATTGGGGAGGGAAGAAGGGGTGGCGCTGCGGAGGCTGGAAGGTCTTGGTCATCACCCATGTCACCCCGTACATAGAGCGATGTGGGGGCCTAAGCTAGAAAGGCTATCTAATCAAAACAGAGTCCAGCTTTGTTAGGTTCTTTGCGGTGAAACATGTCCATCTGCAAGTAAGAGTCTCTAAGATTTGAATACAACACCTCTATGTAAAGAAGTTTCACTTTTTTTTTGATAAAGGGAGTATTTTATTAATCACAAACGGTATGAAAACATGAGTAGTATTCAACTCAGGGCATGTATAGATAATTTGTACTAAACCTTTACCTAAACTTTAGTCCTAGGTAAGTGACTAAAATGGAACTAATTTTTTGTTTTCAACCCAACTAGCAATTAGTTCATTAGTTGGCAAATTATGTGAACTAATATGGACTAAAATTGAGTTTTTGTCCAGGAAAGCTACTTACTTTTAGTCCATGTATCCAAATAGCGTTAGACTAAACTTTAGCCACCTAAGCTTTAGTCCAACTAAAATTCACTCCATGGGAACTTTAGTTCTAAATGATTCAAACAGACCCTTGCCAAGATACATTTATCATTACCACTATACCACAACCAATCTGTAGCATCTAAAAAGAGTCGCTATAAGTCGTTGTAGCGACCGATGATGCATGAGTGCTCTAGATAGGGTTTTGGGTGAAACTCTGAGCGGTGGGCTACGCAAATTTCTTTGCACGCCAATGGGCTGAGCTGGATGCACTTAAATGAGAATAGGTTATACAGACCGATTGTTTCACTCTAATATGTATTTTTATCGACTGATGATCCGAGGAAACAGCGAATATATATACCGAACAATAGAGAGTCGGTACAAGGAAAAATAGCGACCTATGATATGTTAGAAATTTATTCCTTGCCATTGGATCTTAGTGCCCTTCAAGCACCCCTTGCGGCTGTTGGTAAGAACCAACATTGTTCTAGCTAGCTAGTGAGAGTTTTCCCATTTTTCTTAGATATGGCTAATCAATTTTCAGTTTTTTTTATTTCCTCCAATGCCGTTGGTGCGTAGTCAGACTTGCAGGGGCAGCTCAATTAAGTAGAGACAAGACTACCTGTTGAAGCTTGGCAGTGGAATCCAAGAGATAAGTAGTATAGAAATAAGAAAACGGGATTCAAATAGTGTGCACAAAAAAAAAGAGATCCAACCTAGGAGGAACTAGGTGGTTTTTCATTAAGAAGAGAAATAGGCACCCAAATTCAGTTCAAGAGAGGACTTGAACTTGGGTGGTTGGGCGCATTGCCACACCTCTCACCCAACCAGTTGAGCTAGGCTCACTTCCTCAAATAGTGTGCGCACATCTCTAATGGATACCATGCATGGTCTCATATACTTATAGATGCATGCAAACACCATGATTATTAATAAGTAGTATCAAAGAATGGAGGCAAGGATATTAGTGAAGACTAAGAATAATATAGCATCAAGTGCAAGCAAGGCACTTAATGCAGTGTGTATTAGGTCTTTATTTTATTTTTTATACTATTAAAGGGTGTCTGAGACCTAGAGTTTGATCGATGGGAGTTGAGTTGAGATAATTTGGGTGAATACACGGGTTACACTCTCACCAAGTCAGTGCGTAAGCACCCTTGTTGCATAGATTTTAAGTTGACGATACCAAAGCAGTCGAATTGGACAAGATCAGATTTAAAATAGGCTGATATATAATATGCATTAGATGATTGGGACATGCCTGGTTGATCGTCCATTGGTATGTGCTAAGTTCAGTTTTAACTTGGCCACGGTACTAGAGTTCACCATGTCATCCCCTGTGACCTATGTGGCACTAAGCAGAACAGTGCTGCCAGTACTCTTTCTGTACTAGTGACAGGCTGGCAACCTGCTATGGTAGGCAACTCATGTTGGCTATTCACGTGTGAGCGGATGACACTTTTCTCTCCAAGTGTGCTTTCATGGCCCTTGTTTTATCCAGACCTTGTTTGGTAGCACTTTTCTTCAAGGACTTTTTCGGAGGAGCTGGAGCCATTTTGAAGGAGCCACAAATTTATTGCTCAATCCTCCAAAACGGCCCTGGCTCCTTTTTTTCACTGAAAAATATAAACCATTTGGTAGGGCATCTCCGTAGGAGCCGGAGCCGGAGCCAGAGAGAAGCTGTACCAAACTGAGCCTAAGATGAAGCAAAAATAGTCATGGTACAACAGACCCTATAGTTCTAGGATTACCAGCAAAGCCCCGACACTTTAAACAAAAGTTAATTTACTAGAATAATTTGCAACTAGGGGCAACCTAGAAAGCGTGCGAAGACTAAACGTCCTTGATGAACTCTCCCATGACCTCTGCGAACAAAGTCCTCAACGCCTTCATCTTTGACGACGTCATGGCCACCCCGAAGGTTTGCTTGTAGCTTGTGAAAGCTTCATGGTCCAACCGTTGAGCTGAGTTCACAAGACCCTAGCGCCGCCTGGACATTACGCACTATGCTTGGATGGTGGGGTTTGCCACTTGCTTTTCGCCAAGCAGTACTCCATAGGGGGTAGGTGGTCCTAGCAACTCTGCAACACAGCAGTTCCTTGAGCACAGGTGATAGAAGCAGCGTGGAGACGAGCTCCCTGACCAAAGCAAACGGTGAGGTAGGTTGATGACATGCCTTGTCCTTGTTTGAAATATCAACGGAGACCAGCACGGAGGCCCTGGATACATCAAGCGCTGCTAGGCCCAAGGTGCCAGCGTGCTCATCAAAGCCCAACCAAAACTTGGCTGACCCATCCAAACTTGCGAAAATTCCATCATACGGGGGACATTGAGGATCAAAACCCAGGCAGCCCACCATATAAGAGGTCTATTGGGACAAGGGTCCCGAACAGGATCGAGAGTAGAAGACTCTTCTGTGAAGACCAGTGGGAGAAGGTTTCCCGGAGAAGACTGGCAGGATAAGGTCTCTCAGTGAAGGCTGGCGGGAGAAGGTCTCCCGGAGAAGGCTGGCAAGAGAAGGCCGGCAGGAGAAGGTCTCCTGGAGAGAAGATCTCCCGGAGAAGGCCAGCGGGAGAAGGTCTCCCGGAGAAGGCCGGTGGGAGAAGGTCTCCCGAAGAAGGTCCAGCCAGAGAAAGTCCACCGACAAAGGCCTAGTCAGAGAAGGTCCCAGATGATAGTTCCACGTAAGGACTCCGCGGAGAAGGCTCCACAACGGAGGCTCCATGGAAAAGGCTCTGCGACGAAGGTTGCAACGCGTGAGAGGTGTAACAGAACCGACCAATTATACGAGATTAAGTAAGAAAATCATCCACCGAGCAGACGATTTAGCAAACTTAAGCCCGTATAACCCGGTAGTCCGTGAAATCACGACGGATTTCAAACCAACTTACATACCAGCCAAGATCGTAATAAGTTCAGCGGTCACCATCACAAGTTACATAAAAGTTCGCGTCACAAATACATCGGAGTTTAAACATAGTTATTACAAACCAGTTTCGAATGAAAGTAGCGGAAGCATTTAGTTCAAATCACACACGCACGCAGAGTTCAAAGTACAGTGCCAGATCAGGATCATCTTCCAACAAAAGCATCAGACGAGATGTAGTGAGTGACCATTGCCCATGGTCCTAAGCTTCTCCCATTGCAGGATAAAGACAGTTGATACAGTAGCCGTAATACATCTGCCCATCTGCAATAAGTGGGAACAAAACCCTGAGTATGAGAAGGTACTCAGGTAGACTTACCCGACAGAACCAAAAATAAAAGACACCAAGGAATCATGACAGGCTTTCTGGTGGGGTAGCTGACTCATTTGCAAAAAGGCATTTTTAGCATTTAAAGAATCTTTCCAAAGCTTTGCATCAAGTTAAATCTTTATTAACCTGTCAACTATATTTGCACCTGTACTAGAGTAACATGTGATTAAACAGGTAATGATAGCCAAAGATCATTAACAACTTCCATCATGTCATATTTCATATAACTGTCCAAGTGTTCCATCAATATTACTATGATGAAGTAGCTCAAGTCAAGTGCTCACTATCCAGTGAACGATGGCGATTCGAATCGATTATTAATCAGCTAGTAATTTATTCCTCACACAAACCTCACTCACCCGCTAAAGTGAGGTGTTGGTCACCGAGTCAACCATTCAGGTAAAGTCGCGAGCTTGCCAGGAACCACATGTACCCGGGGGCCGCCCGACTGCTCTTTGGCCTTATCATCGCGCCCCCGTATCCTGCCACTACTGCTCCGGTAGAGTGCGTTGCGGGCAATCCACTCGGCCCGAATAATCTCCCAGCTTCGCGGTCAAAAGGTACATTATTCGGCCAGCTAAATATAAGGCATGCATTCAACATGACTCGAGGCCCAACAACGGTCGGTCCTTAATTGACACAGACGGAAAACACTACAGCTGTAACTCTGCAAGTTTCCGTCCGGTCTCAACTTCACATTAACACTTAGTTATTTTTCCGATGACATCTTTTCTCAAACAGATCCAGGTAACCACCTATAGCTCGCAGGTGACAGGAAATCGCCCGACTTCTACCGGTCTAAGCAAGCTAAGCAATTACTTGACTGCGAATGACAAGGTGACAAGGATAGGATAGAACAGAGTAAACAAGGTATAATGCAGCAACGGTTGCAAACAACTCCTAAACATAATGCAGCAGTTAAAGCAAAGCATTAATAAAATATTTGCAAACCGGGGGAGAGAAATGCTCCGGGGCTTGCCTCTCTCAAAAGAGCTCGGACGGTGGTCTGGGCACTCTGGAAGATCCTCACCGACCTCCTCGTCGGCTTCGGGCATTTTCTGCTCCTCGGGCTGCTCTTCCGGCTCCTCGGGAACTGCTACCGGCGTTACTTCCTGCGATCCTGTATGATGCAACCGTATAAGTGCTTATGTCTAGGTGCATTGCAGAAATGATATGTAATGGTCAGTATGAATGAAATGTAGATAAATAGGTTCACTTTATTTCATAAAGTAGGAATATATTTCTTCTACAAGGTAGTCAACATCATTCGAGAATACAGACTACAAGCACATATCATCTACTGCATTCTCTTCTACTACTACTATGCTAAGTCAGCACATCTTATTGAATGCTTCAAAGATATACCAAAGAAAACCTTATTAACTAGTCATGCATTAACAAGGTTAAATAAAACCCTAATTATAACTAGGTTTGAACAGCAACACCTATTTTAGTAGCATAGAAAAATCTGAGAAAATTACAATAGCTTTCTATCCTCAAATCTAGCATACCACAAAATTTTTATTGTATTTGGATTACTAGAACTGCCTACACAAAAATAACAAGCTAGGGCCTAAAAATGAGCATAAAAATACTTTATACTATGAAAAGTACATCACTTGTACTATACCTCAAGATTTTTCTAGCAAAAATAACAATTATTAGTAATATTAAACACTTGTACTATACCTCAAGATTTTTCTACAGAACATGCATGGCATATATTTTTCCTAGAAAGTACATCACTAAAGAAAATTATTGCAGGTGGAACCATATTTTTCTGAGCTTTCTGTGATTTACTACATATTTAACAAGAAAACAGCAGTTTTAGTGATTAAATAAAAACTCTACAGCAAAGTATTTAAATCTTGACATGCAATATTTTTAAATTATAGATCTACTCATGAGAAACAGTAAAATTTGTTTCACAATTTTTGGAGCTAAAATGAGCAAGTTATGGATTTTAGAAACCCTTTTAACAATTTCTGAAAAATCATTTTCGAAAATCCTTTTAACTGCAGCCGCTGAAAATATTGGATGCACCCGGTGCAGTGCACACGCGAGTGCGAGAGGAGGCAGACAGGTGGGCCCGTGACCCCACGTGTTGGCCACACGGAGGAGAGGGAAGCGCTGACTGCGCGGTTCTCGCCGCCGGTGAGCTCGCCGGCGGTGAGGTCACCACCAGCAGCTTCCCCGCGGAGAGGCGAAACCGAGGGTGCCTCGCATGTGGCCAGACGAGCTCGGCATCGAGCTCGCCGGCGTGCATGGCGGCGCGGTGGCTCGGCCTGCCGTCGCCCGGCCTACACCGACCGAGAGGGGCCGCGCGGTGTGGTCTGCGAGCTTCACCGCGCGAATGCGGTGCTCGTGCGCTCGAGAAGTGAGCGAGAAGGAGGATGGAGGGGTGAAGTCCACGGAGCGGTTCACTCCGTTGAGCTCGGCCGGAACTCCGGCGAGCCATTACCGTGGCTTAGAGGCCGAATCCTCACGGGTAGTGGTGAGCACGGGACGCGCGTCGAGAAGACGAAGCGAGGAGGAAGACGGAGGCTGTGGCGGTGAGCCGGGGCGGCGGCAACAGCGGTGGTGGAGCTCGAGAGCCGACAATGACGTGGTGGCCGCGCGGCTGCTGCTGGAGCGCTGCTGTAAGGCGAAGAGACGAGGAATGAGCTAGTGGAGGGGGAGGAGGCGGCTCTAGCAGGGGAAAGCGCGGGCAGCGGGGGCCACCGGAGGGCGCGTGGCACGCGGTGTCGGCGATGTACGGCCACGCGGCGGCCAGCGTCTGCCGCGGCGCCACGGCGTCGAGCGCGCGCACGCGGGCGGACGGAGGTAGGCGCGGACACGGCGCGGGCGTGGGCTGGCTTCGGCCGTTGGGCCGGAAGTGGAGCGGCGGCCCGTTAAGGTAAGAAACTGTTTTTCTCTTTCTAAATAAAATTCCAGATTTTATTAATTGATTCAAATTCAAATTTTGAAGATGAAAAAGACATTTTCACAAATTGCCCCCAAAACAAAAGTTGTTCAAAATTTTATTCTCTACAACTTTCATTTAGGACACTTTTTAAAATTCTAAACAGATTTTGAATTAGGGATTTAAAGTCAAATTTTTAAATGAAAACTCAATTTTCTGAAATATTTTTAGAAGCAAAATTTGGGAAGATTTTGAATACAAAACTTGCTCCAAAAATCATGCTAATTATTTATAGTTATTTAAAGCTATAGCTCCACAAATTTTTATCACTTTTACCTGAGACTTTTACCAACTCAGAGCTCAAACATGATTATCACAGTTTTAAATAAATTCTAACTTAATTTACATGTGATGATGATCATGCATGAAATGCAAATGCTCATGATTTAGGATGTGAATGCATGCTTAACACCTAGAGGTGTTACAACCTTCCCCCTTATAAGAATCTCGTCCCGAGATTTTGGGTTACGAACCATTTGTTATAAAAATCCTTATAAGCTTTTTGCAGATATTCACCCGTTTCCTAAGTTGCATCTCCTTCATCATGATGACTCTACTGTATCTTATATGTTTTCACCACACTGTTTCGAGTAACTCTTTCTTTAGAGTTCAACACTTGAACTGGTTGCTCACAATAGACCAAATCTGACTTGAGCTTTATGCCTCGAGATTCAATTTTTTCCTCTGGAACACGCAAACACTTCTTGAGATGCGATACATGAAAAACTGGGAATATAGCACCCATTATCTCAGGTAACTCTAACTTATAAGCGACTTAACCTTTTCTTTCCAAGATCTTATATGGTCCCACAAATCTGGCTGCAAGCTTTCTGCGTACTCCAAACCATTTCTTCTTCATTGGCGTGACTTTCAGATAAACATAGTCACCAACTTCGAACATAAGCGGTCTCCTTCTTCGATCTGCATAGCTTTTCTGACAGGATTGAGCGGCTTTCATATTTTGCTGAATGATATGAACTTTCTTCTCAGCTTCTTCTACGAAGTCAATACCGTAGTATCTTCTTTCTTCTGGCTCAATCCAGTTAAGTGGTGTTCTACACTTTCTGCCATACAAAGCTTCGAATGGTGCCACCTTGATACTTTCTTGATAACTATTATTGTAAGCGAACTCTGCTAAAGGCAACCATGACTCTCATGAACCTCTAGAAGATAACACACAGGCTCTCAACATATCTTCCAGAACAGCATTAACTCTTTCTGTCTGACCATCTGTTTGAGGATGATAAGCAGTGCTATGGATTAAACTCATCCCCAAACCTTTATGCAAGTGCTCCCAAAAGTGAGCAGTGAATTATGACCCTTTGTCAGACACGATATTCTTCGGTATGCCATGTAATCTCGCAATCTCAGCAATATACTTCTCGACATATTGAGGTGGTCTATAATCTGTCTTGACAGGTAAAAAGTGAGCTGTCTTTGTAAGGCGATCCACAATCACCCAAATCGAATCATGTCCTTTCTGAGTAGTGGGCAAACCTGTGATGAAATCCATACTTATATCATCCCACTTCTAACTAGGTACAGACAAAGGTTGCAACAATCCGGCAGGTCTCATATGAATAGCCTTTACCCTGCAACATGTGTCACATCTGGCTACATACGCTGCAATCTCTTTCTTCATCTTGGTCCACCAAAAATGAGGTCTTAGTTCTTGGTACATTTTGCTACTTCCGGGATGGATAGATAACTTTGAAAGGTGAGCCTCATCCATAAGTTTATTCTTAAGCTCTCCATCTTTAGGAACAACAAGACGGTCGTCAAACCATAGCACGTCATGTTCATCCAATCTAAAGTGCTTGGATGGTTCTTCTTTAATCTTTTCTTCGATATGGAATATCCCTTTGTCGGTTTTCTGGCCTTCTATTATCTTACTCTCCAAAGAATAACTAATCTGAATACTGTGTAACACTGCAGGATGCATTAGATCAAAACCATCTTCGAGCAAAGGTTGCGCATTCAGGCAATGTGACTTTCTACTCAAAGCATCTGCCACCACATTGGCCTTTCTAGGATGATATTGCACGTTCAAATTGTAATCTTTGATCAATTCTAACCATCTTCGTTGTCTCATGTTCAATTCAGGTTGGGTGAAGATGTACTTGAGACTCTTGTGATCGGTGAAAATATTGCACACATTACCAAGTAAGTAATGTCTCCAAATTTTTAAGGCATGCACTACGGCAGCAAGTTCAAGATCATGTGTCGGATAGTTGATCTCATGCCTTCTTAACTGACGGGAGGCATAAGCAATGACTCTTCCTTCTTGCATAAGAACACAGCCTAATCCTATTTTTGATGCGTCGCAAAACACATCAAAAGGTTTCTCAATGTCCGGTTGCGCTAGAACTGGAGCAGTGGTCAACAGTTTCCGCAAGGTGTGGAAAGCTGTCTCACACTCCTCTGTCTATACAAACTTATGATCTTTCTGTAGCAGACTTGTCATTGGCTTGGCAATCTTCAAGAAATCTAGGATAAAACGGCGATAGTAACCAGCTAAACCCAAGAAACTTCTGACTTCTAAAACTGTGATTGGTGTCTTCCAATCCATAACCTCTTGCACTTTACTCGGATCTACAGATACTCCATTCTCCGATAGAATGTGACCAAGGAAAGGAACTTTCTTCAACCAAAATTCACACTTGCTAAACTTAGCATACAACTTATGATCTCTTAGTCTGGTTAAGACAATTCTCAGATACTCTTCATGATCTTTCTCATTCTCAGAGTATACGAGAATATCATCAATGAACACAACCACAAACTTGTCCAACTCTGGCATGAAAACTGTATTCATCAGATACATAAAGTATGCAGGAGCATTTGTTAAGCCAAAGGACATAACAAGATACTCATACAACTCGTATCTGGTAGAAAAGGCGGTTTTCGGTATATCTTGTGGTCTAATCTTTATCTGATGATAACCTGATCTTAAATCTATTTTGGAGAATACTCTGGTTTTGGCTAACTGATCGAACAAAACATCAATGTGAGGTAATGGATACTTATTCTTGATAGTTACAGCATTAAGAGGCCTATAATCCACACACATTCTCAAAGTACTCTCTTTCTTTTTCTTCACAAACAAGGCATGACATCCCCATTCAGACTTACTTGGCCGGATAAACCCCTTGTTCAACAACTCCTCTAGTTGCTTCTTCAACTCGGCTAACTCATCCGGAGGCATCCTATAAGGTCTCCTTAAAATTGGAGCTGTCCTGAGGATCAACTCAATTCTAAACTCAACATCTCTATCCGGCGGAAGACCAGGTAACTCATCTGGAAACACATCCGAAAACTCACACACGACCAGAATCTGATGAATCGGAATGACTTCTATAGCACAAGTCACACTCACAATGTATGTTCTTTTGGGCAATGGTACCTAAAAAGTACCCTCTCCCTAGGGATCCTTCAGGGTAAGTACTCGACTTCCTGTATCTATAACTGCTCCCCATTCTTTTATCCAATTCATCCCTATGATGACATCCAGAACTAGTCCAGGCATAACTATCAGGTTTACTCGAAACTTTCGACTACCTAACTCAAGGGTTGCCCCTCTAACCATCTAATTGGTTAAAACATCAGCCCCTGCTGAACTTATACGATAACCATAACTTAAGTCTGTGCATAGTTGTTCATGTTTCCGTGCAAATGCTTGACTCATGAAAGAATGCGATGATCCAGAATTAAATAGAACAACTGCAGGGTTTTGGTTAACATGAAACTTACCAGCAGTTACGGGCTCTCTCTCAAGAATCTCTTCCACAGTGGTGTGGTGCACTCGAGCATTATAAGTCTGTTGCTTCTTTCGGGGCGGATAAGGGCAGAACTTGGAAAAGTGGCCTGGCTGATCACAATTATAGCAAGGTCCCTTTAATGTACCAGCAGATTCGATAGCTCCCTTCGTGTTACCTTGTCCCACGGTTGCGACTGTCCTTGCTGGCGGCACTGCCATTTTGTACGGCTTCTACGGTCCCTTGTAGTTCTAGGTCTTATGCTACGGTGGCCTAAACCTTGCACCAGGTGCAGACGGATGATAGGTCGAACGATTAGCAGTGATAACTCTTGACTGTGATGGTCCTGACTCAAAGGCTCTCTTACGAGTCTTGGATGCTGTGTACACGTTGTTGTTCTTCTCTTGTTTCAGACAATCACTGATGAAGTCATTGAATTTGGCGCGGGTATTGGTACCCACATGCTTTATCATCTTCGGACCTAACCCTCTCTTGAAGCTAGCAATTTTTTAGCATCTGTGTCAACCATGTCGGGAGCATAACGACACAAGTTGTTGAAGGCATGCAAATACTGTGTCACAGTTTTGGTGCCCTGATTTAAAGCCAAGAACTCTCCCAACTTCATCTCAACTAGCCCCGATGGAATATATACTCCACGGAAGGCTTCGGTGAACTCTCTCCATGAGATCTGAGCATTTGGAGGGAAGGTGGTGCGATGATGCTTCCACCACATCCCCGCTGGTCCTTGTAACTGATGTGCAGCATACTCTGTCTTCAGTACTTCTGTCAGCCTTAACACACGGAACTTATCTTCCATAGTGTTAATCCATTCTTCAGCGTCAAGTGGCTCGGTTGCTTCCTTGAAAATTGGCGGCCTAGTGTCCATAAAATCCTTGAAATTGCTGTACTGATTCACTCCATTGCCACCACCTTGGTTGTTACCACGTTGCACGTTATTGGCAATGGTACGCAGGAAATCTTCTATATTCTTCTGTGACTGCTCAGCATTGCGCTGACTTTCCAGAAACTGTGCAAAGAACATATCTGCAGTGAGCGGTGGAGGAGGCGGCAAATGCAGCTCCGGGTGTGGCTCATTATGGTTGGCGTTGTTAGCACCACTCCCACCTACCCCGGCACCATTTCCACCAGTTTCGGCAGCCTCATACGTGGCGCGGCGAGTGTTTGTCATCTGCATATTTCAGCAACAAGTAATGATTAAGCGAAGTTATAGTAATTGTGAGTGAATGAAAAATTATGCCGTACTGAATTTATTGGAGAGAACAAAGTCATACAATAAAACAGAGGCACAATAATCGTATTCCAATTAAAACAACACCACCAAATAAATTACTTCAAATGCAAACATCGCGTCCAATACAACCACGTTGCCAGCATACACACACTGGACTTTATGCGTTCAGGTATCGCATGAACAACCAAGATCCAACATTCCACCAAGTCTCAAGGTTCAAACGAGATACATCAAGATACATGAAACCAAAAGAAGGTCATAGCAACAGGGCCTAGCAGCTAACGCAAAGCAACTAGCCTACTCCTTGGGGCCATCGTCGGGGTCGGAGACGTCACCATCGCTACCATCAGTAGCAACGTCGTCGTCAGCAGGTGCGGCTGCGGGCTCGTCCTCGTCGTCGTCGACGTCCATACCGGTGGCTTCTAGAGGAGCATACAGGCCAATCCCGTTGTAGAGCGCATGAAACTCCTCATGCAAGTTGACATTGTACTCCTCTAGCTCTTCGACCCTCTGCCTCAGGAGGTTCCTCTCGTTCCAGGCTTCATTCCTCTCCTAAACCAACTGTCCAATCATGCGGTCTGCATTATTGTTGGCCTGAGTCAACATATGCACCCACTGTAGAGAACTATTACCTCTCTCTAGAGCCTGGTCTCGCTGCAAGCTCATGTCAGCCAACTGCTCCTGCAAACTAGCCATAGCACATGCCTGCTTCTTCTTTTATTTTCTTGCTTTGAGCCGATCATCACCACGCAGACCAATCAAAGTCCAATAGGTGCACTCCAGACTCTGGTATACTCTGATAGCTGTATACATCACACTCATAGCGTGGTTGTCGCTAGCCTGTCCTTCATTTGGGCCTCTGACTAAAGCACTTCCTTGCGGCTGCACCGAAATAGCATCGCGAGGATCGTCTCTTAGAAAAGTGCCAGCCAAGGCTGCTGCTAGCTCGTTAGGAAATCTGCTCATTATGTCCCGGATGACACGGAAAGCTGCGCCCTATGCACCCTCAACCGGAGTGTGGCCTTCAAACTCCAAGTGCCAACCATCCCATTCTGGAGCATCACCAAGAGGAGGAACAGTGATCTCCACTACTGCCAGTCCATCCTCTGCCAACTGGCTCTCACTCCAAGAGTACACCGGCTCCTGACCCTTCGGGTACCCCCACGTCATGGAGCACTCTCCAAAGCAAAGTTGGCATGCCAAACTCGCTCAGAAAGGTGTCCGTGCTACGGCGCTCCCGCGGGGCCAACTGGCGTCGGGTGCTCTTCCTCCTGTGGACTTGCGGGCAGTCTGCTTCGTGCGGGCCATCTGTACCAAAAGTTTTGATTACCCGGTGAGGACATATTTTAAGTTGGTACAATTTTTATCAAAAGGGGATAATCAATTTATAAGGGGAGGAATGCATAGCATGAATGAAATGCACAAGCAACATGATGCATGCACGTTTCTTACGTTCTCACAAACTTAAGAAATAAATGATATCTAGCGATGAATTCGGTGGCATACAGGCGATCTCTCATATACGTAACTAATACGTTCTACACGAGAAACGCTGTTATGTACCTGCAGAAAATTCATTTCAACCCAATTCCCCATGCATGCATAAAAGCAGTAAATCTATCTACACGCTCTACACGAATCCCCATATACGCGTACAACGGTAGTAACCACCCAAAACATCGTCCTATTGACGACATCGCCTCAACGGACGGAACAACCACACATGTGACACTTTTGTAAAAACATGCGTAAACACATGTAAGTACTCCAGTATCATATAAGCACTCTCCCTAGATCGGCAGTGTATCCGATCATGCTCTCACATCTCACACTTACCGAGGCGTAGAGGCAACTGATCTATACATTACCACTCAATTAAGTGGCACTCATACAATAGCACGCCGTATGAGCAACGAAAGAGAAATATGATGTAAGAACCCCCAAGTCAGTACTTAAATAAGCCACCTAGAGTCCTTACTGGGCATAAAGGATATGACCACTGGCACACTTTTAGTTTGTAATTCATGTTTTTCAAACAAAATTTTATTTTAAATACACTTATGAACAGTAAACACGCTAAACCATGCTCCGATGCCAGCTGTAACAGAACCGACCAATTATACGAGATTAAGTAAGAAAATCATCCATCGAGCAGACGATTTAGCAAACTTAAGCCCGTATAACCCGGTAGTCCATGAAATCACGATGGATTTCAAACCAACTTACATACCAGCCAAGATCGTAATAAGTTTAGCGATCACCATCATAAGTTACATAAAAATTCGCGTCACAAATACATCAGAGTTTAAACATAGTTATTACAAACCAGTTTCGAATGAAAGTAGCGGAAGCATTTAGTTCAAATCACACACGCACACAGAGTTCAAAGTACAGTGCCAGATTAGGATCATCTTCCAACAAAAGCATCAGACGAGATGTGGTGAGTGACCATTGCCCATGGTCCTAAGCTTCTCCCATTGCAGGATAAAGACAGTTGATACAGTAGCCGTAATACATCTGCCCATCTGCAACAAGTGGGAACAAAGCCCTGAGTATGAGAAGGTACTCAGCTAGACTTACCCGACAGAACTAAAAATAAAAGACACCAAGGAATCATGACAGGCTTTCTGGTGGGGTAGCTGACTCATTTGTAAAAAGGCATTTTTAGCATTTAAAGAATCTTTCCAAAGCTTTGCATCAAGTTAAATCTTTATTAACCTGTCAACTATATTTGCACCTGTACTAGAGTAACATGTAATTAAACAGGTAATGATAGCCAAAGATCATTAACAACTTCCATCATATCATATTTCATATAACTGTCCAAGTGTTCCATCAATATTACTACGATGAAGTAGCTCAAGTCAAGTGCTCACTATCCAGTGAACGATGGCGATTCGAATTGATTATTAACTAGCTGGTAATTTATTCCTCACACAAACCTCACTCACCCGCTAAAGTGAGGTGTTGGTCACCGAGCCAACCATTCAGGTAAAGTCGTGAGCTTGCCAGGAACCACATGTATCCGGGGGCCACCCGACTGCTCTTTGGCCTTATCATCGCGCCCCCGTATCCTGCCACTACTACTCCGGTACAGTGCGTTGCGGGCAATCTACTCGGTCCAAATAATCTCCCAGCTTCGCGGTCAAAAGGTACAATATTTGGCCAGCTAAATATAAGGCATGCGTTTAACATGACTCGAGGCCCAACAACGGTCGGTCCTTAATCGACACAGACGGAAAACACTACAGTCCGTAACTCTGCAAGTTTCCGTCTGGTCTCAACTTCACATTAACACTTAGTTATTTTTCCGATGACATCTTTTCTCAAACAGATCCAGGTAACCACCTATAGCTCGCAGGTGACAGGAAATCACCCGACTTCTACCGGTCTAAGTAAGCTAAGCAATTACTTGACTGTGAATGACAAGGTGACAAGGATAGGGTAGAACAGAGTAAACAAGGTATAATGCAGCAATGGTTGCAAACAACTCCTAAACATAATGCAGCAGTTAAAGCAAAGCATTAATAAAATATTTGCAAATCGGGGGAGAGAAATGCTCTGGGGCTTGCCTCTCTCGAAAGAGCTCGGACGGTGGTCTGGGCACTCTGGAAGATCCTCACCGACCTCCTCGTCGGCTTCGGGCACTTCCTGCTCCTCGGGCTGCTCTTCCGGCTCCTCGGAAACTGCTACCGGCGTTACTTCCTGCGATCCTGTATGGTGCAACCGTATAAGTGCTTATGCCTAGGTGCATTGTATAAATGATATGTAATGGTCATGATGAATGAAATGTAGATAAATAGGTTCACTTTATTTCATAAAGTAGGAATATATTTCTTCTACAAGGTAGTCAACATCATTCGAGAATACAGACTACAAGCACATGTCATCTACTGTATTCTCTTCTACTACTACTATGCTAAGTCAGCACATCTTATTGAATGCTTCAAAGATACACCAAAGAAAACCTTATTAACTAGTCATGCATTAACAAGGTTAAATAAAACCCTAATTATAACTAGGTTTGAACAGCAACACCTATTTTAGTAGCATAGAAAAATATGAGAAAATTACAATAGCTTTCTATCCTCAAATCTAGCATACCACGAAATTTTCATTGTATTTGGATTACAAGAACTGGATACACAAAAATAACAAGCTAGGGCCTAAAAATGAGCATAAAAATACTTTATACTATGAAAAGTATCAAACAACAGATTTAGTATTTTTTCTACATCCTACACAATAAATAATCACCATATAAAAATTATTACATGCATGTTTTATTCATAATTTTCTCTCTAGCAAAAATAACAATTATTAGTAATATTAAACACTTGTACTATACCTCAAGATTTTTCTACAGAACATGTATGGCATATATTTTTCCTAGAAAGTACATCACTAAAGAAAATTATTGCAGGTGGAACCATATTTTTCTGAGCTTTCTGTGATTTACTACATATTTAACAAGAAAACAGCAGTTTTAGTGATTAAATAAAAACTCTACAGCAAAGTATTTAAATCTTGACATGCAATATTTTTAAACTGTAGATCTACTCATGAGAAACACTACAAAATTTATTTCACAATTTTTGGAGCTAAAATGAGCAAGTTATGGATTTTAGAAACCCTTTTAACAATTTCTGAAAAATCATTTTCGAAAATCCTTTTAACTGCAGCCGCTGAAAATGCTGGATGCACCCGGTGCAGTGCACACACGAGCGCGAGAGGAGGCAGACAGGTGGGCCCGTGACCCCACGTGTCGGCCACACGGAGGAGAGGGAAGCGCTGACTGCGCGGTTCTCGCCGCCGGTGAGCTCGCCGGCGGTGAGGTCACCACCAGCGGCTTCCCCGCGGAGAGGCGAAACCGAGGGTGCCTCGCATGTGGCCAGACGAGCTCGGCATCGAGCTCGCCGGCATGCATGGCGGCGCGGTGGCTCGGCCTGCCGTCGGCCGGCCAACACCGACCGAGAGGGGGCCGCGCGGTGTGGTCTGCGAGCTTCACCGCGCAAATGCGGTGCTCGTGCGCTCGAAAAATGAGCGAGAAGGAGGATGGAGGGGTGAAGTCCACGGAGCGGTTCACTCCAGTGAGCTCGGCCGGAACTCCGGCGAGCCATTACCGTGGCTTAGAGGCCGAATCCTCGCAGATAGTGGTGAGCACAGGACGCGCGTCGAGAAGACGAAGCGAGGAGGAAGACGGAGGCTGTGGCGGTGAGCCGGGGCGGCGGCAACGGCGGTGGCGGAGCTCGAGAGCCGACAATGGCGTGGTGGCCACGCGGCTGCTGCTGGAGCACTGCTGTGAGGCGAAGAGAGGAGGAATGAGCGAGTGGAGGGGGAGGAGGCGGCTCTGGCGGGGGTAAACGCGGGCAACGGGGGCCACCAAAGGGCGCGTGGCGCGCGGTGTCGGCGATGTACGGCCACGCGGCGGCCGGCGTCTGCCGCGGCGCCACGGCGTCGAGCGCGCGCACGCGGGCGGACGGAGGCAGGCGCGGACACGGTGCGGGCGCGGGCCAGCTTCGGCCGTTGGGCCGGAAGTGGAGCGGCGGCCCGTTAAGGTAAGAAATCGTTTTTCTTTTTCTAAATAAAATTCTAGATTTTATTATTTGATTCAAATTCAAATTTTGAAGATGAAAAAGACATTTTCACAAATTTCCCCCAAAATAAAAGTTGTTCAAAATTTTATTCACTACAACTTTCATTTAGGACACTTTTCAAAATTCTAAACAGATTTTGAATTAGGGATTTAAAGTCAAATTTTTAAATGAAAACTCAATTTTCTGAAACATTTTTAGAAGCAAAATTTGGGAAGATTTTGAATACAAAACTTGCTCCAAAAATCATGCTAATTATTTCTAGTTATTTAAAGCTATAGCTCCATAAATTTTTACCACTTTTACCTAGGACTTTTACCAACTCAGAGCTCAAACATGATTATCACAGTTTTAAATAAATTCTAACTTAATTTACATGTGATGATGATCATGCATGAAATGCAAATGCTCATAATTTAGGATGTGAATGCATGCTTAACACCCAGAGGTGTTACAAGAGGGGAGAGTGACCCGGAGACTAGGGTTTGCAAAAAATGAGTCGGAGAGGAGAGAGCCCCATTGTCCTCATGCTCTTAGCATTATATAGGCAGACGGCAATTTACAAGTGACCCCTTGGTGGGCGAAGATTTTACATGCTACTACACTAACTCCTGTTTACATGTGAATATGGGCTCGCCCAACAAGGTCCTAATTGCCACGCCAACCCAGAGCATCGATCTAGCGAGGGCACAAGGTCACAGAGGGGTCGGCAAAGCTTTTAAGAATGCTGTCAAGTCCTCCAGAGAAAAATTAGGTGGATATAGTATGCATGGAGCCCAGTGCATACCGCCCCTGATCTAGTGTCATGTATAAAAATAATAATCAAACGCTCATTGTCTTCATTCGCCCACCTGCATTGATCCATGATTGACTTGGCCCATAAAAGCCCACGAAAAGAAGCCTAATGCGTGCTGTTGGATCATGAGGTGAGAACACATGGCAATCATCTACGGCATGTATGCATGGAAGGCCGGTGCATACTGTATGCACGTATTTTTTTCAGTCCTCCGCCACTGGCAGCGAGCCACTCCTCGATCTGTCCACATCGGATCCCATGTTCGCATGCCAACAGTAGTAGCGTCCGAGGTCTTGGGCAAAGGGTCCAGCACCAAAATCTCGGCACACGTGACAAGACTTGATGGAGCCATAGGAATCTCGGAGACGGGCCTGACATGCCCAAATCGCCGGTAACTGCTCCATGACCATGCCCGACCACCTAGGGAACAGGAGTTTTGCACCACCATCTACAGTGTGGAGACACCAAGCAACCTTGAGAAGGTTGGGCCACCCCAGGCCCAGCGCTACGCCATCACCACCAACGATGCCATCGCCGCCTAACTTGGACCACTTTGGCCATGCTACGGAATGAAACCCAGAGACTGCAACACCCTAGGAGTTCGAGGATGCAGCACGTGACTGCTTACACTCTCAAGTCTCAAGGTGCCAGAATATGTGGTACCGGAGGCATCACCACGACCTCTTGCAAGTAGCCACGGTGTGGGAGGTGGAGAGGCAGTTGAAGCACATGTTGTGCAACTCCGAAACTGCTGAGGCCCTCTTCTGATCCATGGTTGGGGCTCCTGATTGTGCGCACCCCGCCACCTCTGGGAGCTAGCACACATGGTACACCATCGCCGCCTCTGGGGACATGAGCTCATGGTAGAACCTTGTGCCACCCGTTAGCTTCAGGTGCTGAGATCTGGCGACGGGAGGTGGACGACACTCTAGGTCCGAGGCTATGGTGGATCATCAGCGTGCACCCGATGGCACCGCTAGGTCGACCCGCACTGCTTGCGACCCTCTGCCCTCCGTTTCCACGTTCTCAACCACGCATAGATCTCATGATGCACTGCACCCTAGGCCGACGGTGCCTGGGATGACATCGATGCTCGACTAGGTCTCTGGCCCAAACTCTCATCCCGGCCACGGGGCCAACCTGGGCAACGAAAACGGAGCGCATCCCACTAGTCTAGGTTCCATCCCTTGATCCAACGGCGGCAATGCTGGGTGGAGCAGCAGTAGCGGGCATCAGGCAATGTGTAACAAAAGTGTGCATGTACAAGTATGTACGCCGGATGCGGTGTTACCGATTACCGCATTATACCCAGCATTGATATACATAATATGTTGGCTTGCCTTTTCATCAGTTAAAGAAGATAATAAACATGAATGGAGCTCTGTTCATTGTGTGGCCAGCAACGTATGACAACTTTGTTTATACATGCATACATATGCACAAAAATGCCTTTGGTCCAAAAATAATCATGGACCGAAAATATGCTCATGCATAATCATATCCATCAACTTAGCTAGTATGGTCCAACTTAAATAGTAAACATTTCTTCTATACGGGCTTTCAAATATTAAAGACACATAAATACCTGTACGGCCACAACAAATCAAGTTAAATGGCAATAGAACTATATATATGCCAAAATTTCATCATACATTATTCTTTAGGTCAAAGAAATCTATCTGGATTAGGATTTCTAGCTATCTATGAATAAAAACAGTTTCCACATTCATATAGTTAGGGAAGAACTAGGCAAAAAGAAATAAGAAGGAAATTTTAGGTCTATAAATTTATTGATATTAGGTATACTGATTTAGATGTTTAATAAAGATTCTTCTTTTATCTCACTACCGGAGCCGGCTGCTTTGCCGAGGGTCCCAGGCTCTCGGCAAAGCCTCTAAGGCCCTCGGCAAAGCCATTGCCGAGCACAGCTCTCGGCAAAGCGCTCTCGGCAAAAATCCGATCGGCAAAGCGCTCTCGGCAAAAATCCGATCGGCAAAGGCTTCTTTGCCGAGAGCCGTTTATCGGGCATTCGGCAAAGCCTTTGCCGAGAGCCCGACGCTCGGCAAAGCGCGAAATAAAAAAATACAAAAAAAACCTGAAAAAAATTTTAATCGGGGGAGGGGCCCACTGGCCAGCGCCCGCCCGTCTCCGTCGAAGTCGCAAGTCGCGGCATTTTTCGCGCAAAATTCACGGCTACGCGGTCGGCGGGATTCGAACTCGTGACCTCTCCCTCACGCGATACCTCATCTGCCACCTGCACTACACACTCACATGTTGTTTTGGCTACTCAAATATTATACTAAACCAAGTGAAAATTGATTGTTTGAGCCATAAACGAATTCAAATAAAAATGTTGTCAACTACAAAGTTTCATAACTTTTCGAGCACTACATTTTTCATATAGAAAGTTTTTCCATCCGAGGTCTTTTGAAAAATTCAAATTTTAAATTTTGAATTTCAAACGTAGTTTTGTATGACAAGATTAATTCAAATGAAAAAGTGGTCAACTACAATGTTTCATAACTTTTTGAGATCTACAAACTTCATTTAGGAAGTTTTTCCATGCGAGGTCTTTTGAAAAATTCGAATTTTAAAATTTTGAATTTCAAACGTAGTTTTGCATGACAAGATGAATTCAAATGATAAAGTGGTCAACTACAATGTTTCATAACTTTTTGAGATCTACAAACTTTATTTAGCAAGTTTTTCCATCCGAGGTCTTTTAAAAAATTAGAATTTAAAATTTTAAAATTTTGAATTTCAAACGTAGATTTGCATGACAAGATGAATTCAAATTAAAAAGTTGTCAACTATAATGTTTCATAACCTTTCGAGATCTACAAACTTTATTTAGGAAGTTTTTCCATCTGAAATTATGGTGCTAACATTGTTCATAAATCTTATATATCTCTCTTGTAGTTTTATGAAACTACTTGAGAGACATATAGATTTTATGAACAACGTAATTATTACTTTTTCGAATGAAGAAGTGACCAATATAAAGTTTGTAAATCATGAGAAGTTATGAAACTTGGTAGTTGAAATTTTTTTATTTGAATTCGTTTAGGGCACCAAAACATGGTTTGAAAATTTGCTTTGCCGAGTGTTTTACTTTGGCACTCGGCAAAGAAGCCTTTGCCGAGTGTTTTTTTTTGGCACTCGGCAAAGAAACTTCTTTGTCGAGAGCCGTTTATCGGACGCTCGGCAAAGCCGAGTGCAGAGGCTTTGCCGAGTGTTTTTTATTTGGCTCTCGGCAAAGCCTTCTTTGCCAAGCGTCCGAAAAAAACCTCCGGCGCTCGGCAAAAAAGCGGATTCCGGTAGTGTCTGGTGGTAATTTTTAGAACTTCTCTTCTATTTCAAGTACCGTGGTAATTTTAGACTGCAATCGTGGTGGCATACAGATACAGGGCGGATGTTACTGCTGTAGTGCTGCATTATTTAACCCTTCCAGTTCCCATCATTTTCTTGTGACTCCCGACCCTCCAAATCCCCGTTGCCGTCTGCTCCTTCTCCACCGCCCCAGAGGCCGCCGAGGCGCTGCCGAGTCGTCGAGTGCCTCTTCCCTCATAGCCGGCGACCGTCAAGCGCCTCCTCCGGCGGCCTCGCTCCTTCAGCAACCGTGGCCTCCCTAAGCGAGCATGGCACCGGCGCGGCCGCCTGGATAAGTGTGGCCACGGCGAGGAGTGACCAGGGGATTCGACGAGGCACGGCCAGCAACCCACGACGGCCCCCGCCCCCTTCGAGTTCATCAGCGTGGCAGCGAGCTTCTCCTACGATCGAGCTCCGTTTCTCTCTCTCTGATTTGTGTGAATCTGTAATCCCTAATCTGCTTATCTGTGTCTGTGTGAATTGATTGATTTAGATGTGGATCTGTGATTTTTTTTTGATTTTTTTTTTTTTGCTGTGACTTTGTTTTTATGGATTGAGATGAGCTGTCGGGCTTAACGGGTCAGCACGGCACAGCTAATAAGTGATCTAAGACACATGCCTAGGTGTTATAGTGGGCATGACGAGCTGCACGGCACAGCACGACTAGCTAGTTGTGCTTATCGTGTTTGTGCCTTAGTGCTCGTGTGGTGCCGTGGCGTGCCGTGCCGTCTGTTTGGACATCCATAGTTATGGTTAATCTTATCTGTCCTCCATTCCACCACGCGCTTGTTAGCCTAGTCGGGAGGGCACTACTGCACTGACGGTGACGGGGTATGTCAAGGCGGCCATGTAGAATAAACGCGCTATGCCCAGTGCCTACTCATTTGGTCAGCAGTCACAGCTGCCCTTGGTTTCAAATTGACAAGTGATCGAACAGGAGTAATTGCGAAGTTGACCACTGTGTAGCCAACAAGCCTTGCTTAACCATATACCGTACTTTTGCCATGTTTGGCATAGCCAGCATGTCCAACGCAAACAAGCCTACGCTCATGCTCATTGCCCTCGCTCTTACCGTACAAGCCTTCGCTACCAGCAGCAGCGATCAGCAATTCGTCTACTCTGGCTTCTCCGGCGCTAACATCACCATGGACGGCGCGGCCGCGATCACGCACGCAGGCCTGCTCGAGCTGACCAACGGTACTCAGCAGCTAAAGGGCCACGCCTTCCACGGGACTCCGCTGCGCTTCCGCCGCTCGCGCAACGGCACAGTGCAGTCCTTCGTCGTCTCCTTCGTGTTCGGCATCATCTCCGCCTTCACCGACGTGAGTCGTCGCGCCCAGCAGGGAGTTCTCCACCGCGCTCCCAAGCCAGTACATGGGCCTCTTCAATGACGGCAACAACGGGAACGCCAGCAACCATATCCTCGCCGTCGAGCTCGACACGGTGCAGAACAACGAGTCCATGTGGGCATCAACATCAATGGCCTCAACTCCAGCAGTGCTGGCTACTACGACGACAAGAGTGGCAGCTTCTACAACCTGACGCTGATGAGCAGTGAGGTGATGCGGGTGTGGATAGACTACGACGGCGAGGCCAAGCGGCTGGACGTGACCTTACCTTGGCTCCGGTGGAAATGGCGAAACCGGTGAGGCCACTGGTGTCTTCCACCTGCGATCTCACCCGAGTGCTCACGGCAGACGAGAGGTCGTTCGTTGGGTTCTCGTCTTCCACTGGTATGGTCAACACTCGCCACTACATACTAGGCTGGAGCTTCGGCATGAACGCTCCAGCCCCACCCATTGACGTAGCCAAGCTACCGAGGCTGCCTCGCAATGGCGGCCCCAGGATGGATTCAAGGGTCGTCCTGGAGATCGCCCTGCCTGTTGCAACGGCCTTCTTCCTCGTCACAGTGAGCATAGCTGCGTTTCTATTTGTGAGGAGACATGTGAGGTATGCTGAGGTTCTTGAAGATTGGGAGGCTGAATTTGGGCCTCACACCTCCTGTTATGACCCTCCAAAGTGTACGTGTTGAACGGGGCTGTTCTGCTTTACAAAAGTTTGGCCTTGCCTTTTGCCAACATGCTTCCGCTCAGATGTGTCATGGCTGTCACGACCCTCAGAGGGACGGCGTACACGTCTTCAAGCTGCACACGATCATCATGGCGACGACGATCTCGACAAGCAGGTTCGTTTGCGCCGGTCTGTTGTACAGATTCATACGAGCTGTTTTCACGGTGGCCCTGGCGAACGACTACGGTGGTAGTCATTGTGCCGCCACTCGGATTCACAATGAGCACTCTCATGATGAGTTGGTGATCGGCTACGACTTTTGGTTGCCAGATGAAACGGCCCTTCGACCAGGCTTCATGGTCAGCAATCCAATCATAGCTAGCAATTGTAGGGCCGAGTGGTAGTGGGTCCACTGCCGGTTCCATGAACGCGGTGGTCCAGAATGCCATGATCTTCCCCGTCTTGGCCTGGTCCAGAATGACCAGATGCCATCTGATAAAAATTATAAACAAACAAGAAAGGTTATTCGTCCTTATAAAAAATGATGAAAGTGGAACAAATAACTGCAAGACTAATAGCTGATGGAATACCTTTGCAAAAGTGAGAACGCCTTGATCTGATCGATCGGTCTCTTATCCGATGGCAAAGCACAAGTACTAGAAACGCACGGCACATGTATCTTGGGCGACTATTTATAACCCGAGATACCCCAAACAAACAGATCTGATGCAGGTTTTGTTAGGTGAGATTTGTTTAGATCGTTAGAAACTCCCCGTGAAATAATAGGCTCAACGACCGTAAAAAATCTAGTGGCAAAATAAATGCTTGCTGGAGGTACAGATCGCCAGAAATAATAAAAAAAGAAGAGCTTATTCAAATGGACCGGATCAGTTTTTTTTCTTTTTTTTTAGATTGAAACGAACCGGATCAGTTAGCAAGTCCAATTGCACCAAGTCGAGCCATGCCCTTTCCTCGAATGCACTCCACTGAGTGGGGGCATTTGTAGGACGAGATTTTGACGTCATAATATTATTGATAATGATAGGGTGAGGGAGTCCATCCGACTGACGCGCTAACCTAGGCATGTGCCTGCTCCTCCTCACAGTCCATCTAAAAATAAATAACGAATGTATTTCTCTTCCTCCCGCATCGACCACCGAGCCGGTGCTCCTGGCAACCTTCCTATGCGTCTCGTCCCCGCTCTTCTCCATGCCGCTCCCTGACGTCGCACTCTATGCCTCCCGCACACCCTCCTCCATCCTCCATCTCCACCACATCCGAGTGTCGGCGGCCGCCTTCCTCCCTCTCCACTACGATCATCGACCGCCGCGCAGGAGAGGGGGCCATCGCTGTTGGGGCCCAAGCCAGGCATAGGCGCTGCTGGGCAATGCCAGGTTGCGCCACCATCTTTGGCCACCGGCTGGCCAAACCCGATCGTTCCCCGCTCTTTTCTGTGTCGTCCAGAAGAAGAAGGGTGAAAAACACATGTTGCAAGCGTATGTTTCAAGTGTTTCATATGTATGTTACAAGTGTTTCATAGGGATGTTGCAAAAATAGATCGGGATGTTTCATATGTTGCAATGGTTGTACACGTATGTTTCAAGCTTTCTGTTTTTAATGTTTCAACTGTTTTTCAGATGCATGTTGCAAGTGTGGTTATCTGGATGTTGCATATGTTTTCACATATATGTTGCAAGTGTTTTATCTGAATGTTATGTATGTTTGCAATGGTTTTCGAGTGTTTTTTAAGTATTTCAGACACATGTTTCAAGTGTTTCATCTGTCTTCAGACGTATGTATGAAACACTGCATCTAAATATTTTAAAAGTAGATCAGGTGTTGCACATATTGCAACGGGACCCACCTTCCGCAGCCACTAGCTGTAGCTGCTGGGGTGCTGCCGAGCGGGCGCAGACAGCGGAGGTGGCATGAGCGGTCCCCGCACGCGGTTTAAAGGCGCGGGCTCCGCGTGGACGCGTAAAACGCAGGCACGGGGGCGGAGTGCAGATGCGCGGGGGAAACAAAGTGCAGCGTGGGCATCCAGACGCGCACGTCCGTCCGGACGTCCCGGCGCTAGCACTGCAGTTTATTGTCTTAGTTTGAGTGGATCCTACACTTGATTGTGACAAGCAAGAATCCTGTCATCCACCTTCCCTCAATTCTAGATTAAGGTTCTCCACACGAGTCATTTCAGGTTGTCAGCCTTTCTGGGGCCCGCCTTTTGAAATAAACAGCACCACGCTTAAAAATGACACATGACAACTTGCCAAATAGAAGCCTACCTCGTGTTCTAATCTCCCTTGTCCTTTCTGTGTCGACGTCGACCGTGCCTGGCTAACAAGGTACAGCAACATCGAAGAGCTACTGGTCGATCAACCACCAGCAAGACTCCATTTTCATAGTTTTCATTTTTATATAATTGAAGTGCACTCTCGACCAGTGCACCAACAAGATATTTTTATATATGTGGGGCTCCCATATATGTGTAGTTGAGTTTATCCTTCTCGTCAGAGCTAAGCTCGTTGCACACTCCAGCCTATATACAATCATGCAGCACACACTGTCCTTGTTGCTTCTACTCTCGCTCTTTCTTGGCATCAATCAGGCCACTATGAGCATTGACGATGCCGGATTCTTCTACAGTGGGTTCAATGGTGCCAACCTCACCCTTGATGGCATGGCGACCATCACGTCCAGTGGCCTCCTCCAACTGAGTAGTGGCAATGGGGAGCGCAAAGGCCATGCGTTCCACCCTGAGCTGCTGAGGTTCCACAGTGTTCCCGGTGGCAAGGTGCAGTCTTTCTCTGTCTCCTTTGTGTTTGCCATTCTCTCCATCGCTCCGAACTTGAGCTCCCATGGCATGGCCTTCCTCATTTCCCCAAGCAAAAATCTCTCTTCCTCGGGTACAAGGGGATTCCTAGGGCTCTTCAATAAACAGAATAGTGGCAACGCAAGCAATCATATCTTTGCTGTTGAGCTCGACACCATCCAGAATACAGAGTTCCAGGACATCAGTGACAATCACATCGGTGTCGATGTTAATGACATCCGCTCGGTGCGATCCAACTACACCGGGTACTACGACAGCCAAGGTAATTTTCAAAACATGACACTGAATAGCCATGAGCCAATGCAAGTGTGGGTAGACTATGATGAAGTGACTACTAAGATAAGTGTGACCATTGCTCCTCTCAAGATGTCAAAACCCATGACGCCACTTATCTTAACAACCTACAACCTCTCAACAGTGCTCACAGACCAAGCATATGTTGGCTTCTCGTCGACAACGGGGAGTATTGATTCACAGCACTATGTGCTTGGATGGAGCTTTGCTATGAATCAATCTGCTCCAGGTATTGATGTTGACAAGCTACCTAAGCTGCCCCATGGAGGTTCAAAGAATTCTTCAAAGGTCATGGAAATCGTCATGCCAATAGCAACTGCAGTATTCATTCTTGTCTTAGCTGTTGCCATCTTCCAATTTATGTGGAGACGGTTAAAGTATGCTGAGCTTCGAGAAGATTGGGAAGTGGAGTTTGGGCCGCATCGTTTCTCGTACAAGGACTTGTTCAGTGCAACACAAGGTTTCAAGAGCAAGCACCTGCTTGGTGTAGGGGGGTTTGGGAGTGTGTACAGAGGGGTTCTTCCAATGTCCAAACTGGAGGTCGCAGTGAAGAAGGTGTCCCATGAGTCAAGACAAGGTATCAAGGAGTTTATAGCCGAGGTTGTTAGTATCGGCCGTATGAGGCATCGCAATCTAGTGCCACTACTTGGCTATTGTCGAAGAAGAGGTGAACTTCTTTTGGTTTATGAATTTATGCCAAATGGAAGCCTTGACAAGTATTTGTATGTTGAAGATGGAAAGCCATCTTTGAATTGGGTGCAAAGGTTTCATATCATCAAAGGCATCGCTTCAGGATTGCTTTACCTTCATGAGGAGTGGGACCAAGTTGTGATCCATCGAGATATCAAAGCAAACAATGTCCTCCTTGATAATGAGATGAATGCACGACTCGGTGACTTTGGTCTAGCAAAGTTGTATGACCATGGTATCGACGCCCAAACCACGCATGTTGTTGGCACCATGGGCTACATAGCACCTGAGTTGGCACGTACTGGAAAGGCATCCCCTATCACCGACGTGTTTGCATTTGGAGTGTTTGTTCTCGAGGTCACTTGTGGGCGAAGACCTGTTGAACACAACAGAGAGAACAACGGAGTATCGATGTTGGTTGATTGGGTACTCGAAAAATGGCACAAAGGACTGCTAACAAAAGTAGTAGACCCCAGGATACAAAATGAGTTTGACATTAACTAGACCATCTTGGTGCTAAAGTTAGGGTTGCTATGTTCCCATCCAATTCCAGATTCTAGGCCTACCATGCGACAAGTCATGCAGTACCTTGATGGAGACATGAAGTTGCCAGAGCAATTGCCAGAAAGCTTGACCCTTGGTATGCAATTCTTGATGCAAAGTGAAGGGTTTGATTCATACATCATGTCACAAGCAGCAACAACGGTGAGCTGTGACTTACTGACCTCTCTGGAGGGAGATGAACCGGTGGTAGTAAGGTACAAGTAAATTGGTACTACTAATTATTGTACTTGTACTTGTGGGTGCACCAAGACCTTCAGAATAATCCTTGCGTTGGCATTCCTTTTTCAGTCATTATTACATATATCAAGTATGAATGTTTTCTTTTTCGTTGGACAAAAGTCAAAACCACTCGTTCGGTCACTGAGTCTTGGGCTTTTGGACCAAAAAAACCTAAAAAACGAACTGTTTCACAGATTTGGGTTCAGGCTATGTCGTGGCTTGCTAGTGTCTGTCTTCCGGGAACAAAATGGGCATATGGTCCTGATGCCAAGTGTAGCGTCCTGAAGCTTAATAAGGTTATATAGCACTGAAACACATTAAACCAATAAGTGCTCTGCTAAAACAACTTCAACTCAGAATAAAGATACTATAACAGTAATAACGACACACTCCATATTTCCTTCGCAAAGTAACTGAACACGGTATGGATCATCATCAAGTCCTTACGCGAGAGATTAAATGTTCAACAGGAATGAAAGATACTACACCAAATGATCAGCCTTTTTACATTACATCGAGCCGAAACCACCATAACACAGAGAAACAACTAAACACAGAGTCTGGCAAAAACAGAGAGGCTAAATATGCAAGCCCACAATGCAAGCTCCTAAATTCTTAGAGTTTCTGCTGCCTCTACATTACCGGGTAGCTTGTCTGAGAGGAACATTGGTTCAGTTCAATGCAGGGTTATGCCAGCATTCATTGAAATTCCCTGTATCCATGGGCTGCCTGATTGTAAAATTTCACTGCAGGTCAGTTGCGCGCTTGTGCTTGCTATCTTCTCTCACTCTCTAGATCACCCATTTTCCTTCTATCTTAGTATGACTGCCGTGTGGGTTTGGTGGCTGGAAATGAGTATATGTGCTCGTTGGCAAGCGTTGGCTTCAAATCTTTGATCTATGATTTTTGCCTAATGAATCCTGATGCGGTTTGGAGGACTTGACTATGCTTCATTGCTGACAGGTGCATCTGTCTTGTAACTGTGGGCTGCAGTCGTGGGCCAAAAATTTAGGGAGCTAAATCCTCAGATCCAGCCCAACAGCCCCTCCACGCCCAACTCGCAACCAGCCCATCACCGCACCAGCCAGTCAGCCACCAGGCACGCACGCCTCGTCCGCGTCGGACGCCCGCCTCCGCCTCCAGCTCCCACCGTCGGCCCTCCGAGGTCCGAGGTCCGACTCCGTCTCCGTCTCCGAGGCTCCCCGTCGATTGCTCTCTACCTCCTGCCCGCCAGGGCCAGGTCGCCAATCACCCGGCTCCCGCCCCCCGGCTGGCCGGCCTCGATCGCTCAGGCGCCCAGTGGCCTAGGCCAGGCCGCCAGTTGCCCAGGCCAGGTCATCGGATGCCTAGCTAGTAGAATTGATCTCCGGCTCCGCCCAGACGGCATCGGCGACGACGAGGGAAACGCTAGTGGTGGCGGACATTGCGCGCACTGGCTTTTCGACGTTTTGACGCAGAGGAGGTTTGCTTCGTAGGGCGGCTGACAAGTCACCAGGTGGGCCTACAACCCCATTCGCCTTTTCCCACTTTTTTTTTTGTACCTTATTATATACGACGAACCCGTATGAAAGTTTGGCAGAAATCGAACTAGAAAAGAATTGCTCAATGTAGCCGGCGGGATCATGCATTGGAAGCTGAGTTAATTTTCAGGAAGAAGGTAAGCTTGTTCTGTTCAAATCTGTTATTTTACATCATAAATTTTTGTTACATCTTTTATATTTTTTTGGTGTGCTGCTAGTACGATTTCTAGCCTTCAATGATTTAGCCCCCCTTACTCCATTTCTTTTTTTTGAAACAAACGGGGGGAGAGTTTCCCCACCTAATTTCATTACTTAAGAACGATCTAGTGAGCTGGATGATGTAACAGAATTACAAGAGAGCATATACGAGCGCCAGTCTTCGAGACTGTTTACAAGATCGCGGGACAGCCGCTTTTTCCAAATTATGAGATCGTCACACACGCGAGACACAACGAGCCGGCTGTCATTGCGCTCATTTCTGAAAATCATACCATTCCTTGCATCCCAAAGCCTCCAAAGAGTCGTGAGAAGAACAAAAGGCCAGAGCTTTCTATTTAGCTCGGGTGGAGGCGCAAAGCTCTAGACATCCTCGTCAGAAAGGGTTGCCACGACGCCGAAACCCAGCCGTTGCCAGACACCAGCACTAACGGGGCAGCCGAAGAATGTGTGTTGCCTATCTTCGATCTCTCCGGGGCATCTCTGGCAGACGTCGTTGTCCAGGACATGCTTGGTGTGTAGGTTTACACGCGTGCTCAGTCTGTCCCTAAAGTATAGCCAGGCGAACACCTTCACCTTGTTCGGCACTCTAGTCCTCCAGATCCGACGCCCGTGGGGGTCCGGTGTCTCCCGTCGTTGATCCAGAGCTGCATATGCATCACGCGTGGTAAAAGCTTTCTGTGTTGTTCTCAGCATTCGAACATCCGGACCTAGGCTGAGAGTAACACCCTGCAAAGAAGAAAGCAGCCTCGCACGCTCGGCGCTAGCCGTGTTTGTTAGTCGTGGCCTAAGGCTCAATTCAAATCCATTCTGGAAAACATACCGAACCGAGACGTTAGGCCTGACAGTGTGGGAAAAAAGAGCAGCGAAAGTAGAGCAAAGAGGCCCATCGGGCAACCAATGATCGAACCAAAAGGAGGTAGAGGATCCATCACGGATCGACACACAAGTTATAGAACGATAGGTATTAAGCTCCTCACCAATAATGCACCATAAGTAGCTGTGACTCGAATCAATGGAGGTGTCAAAGGGGGTAGCATCTCTAAGGAGCCATTGTTTCCAAGCAATTGGTTCACTGGAGAAGTGCTTGTCTACAAATTTCATGAGGAGACATCTGTTTTGAAGGTGGAGGTCTTTGACACCAAGCCCTCCATCAGTTTTGCTAGCTTGGACATCATCCCATGCCACAAGACATTTGGAGCCATGGCAAACATCTTCACCAGTCCAGAAGAAAGCCCTGCGACGACGGTCAATCGCCTTGATGACAGTTTTAGGCACGCTGATAGAAGACATGAAGTGGAGGGGCACTGAGCTAAGGACAGCGCAGGAGAGAGTCAGACGCCCGGCATGGTTTAGGAGGGAGGCACACCAGCCGGCAAGGTGCTTGTCAATGGAGGAGATCAACGGAAGGCAGTCGGACACAGAGATTTTGTGGGGAGACAAGGGGAGGCCAAGGTAGGGTTGGGGAAAGGTGGACACCGTAGTCCCGAATGTAGCAGCAAGAGTAAGAGCACTCTCGTGAGAGATGGCAACCGGAAGGAAGGTTGTTTTGTGGTAGTTAATGGAGAGGCCAGTGGCATCCTCAAAAATTTTTAGAATGTGTTTGGTCTGAACAATAGCTTCAGATGAGCACCTCAGGAAGATGAGGGTATCGTCGGCGTACTGGAGAATTGGGCAAGGGGAGCCGGGAACAAGTGGATGCTCGATGGCATTGGACAGGGTGGGGTGATGGAGGAGACGACGAAGAAGATCAGCAACAACAATAAAGAGGTAGGGGGAGAGAGGGTCCCCTTGTCGGAGGCCATTCTTACATGTAATCCATCTCCCGGGCACATTGTTCAGGAGGACAGCAGTTTTTCCGGTCTCTAGGAGCTTTTGAATCCAACTGCACCATTTGTCAGGGAACCCACGACATCTGAGAATGCGATCGAGGCTGTTCCAGTTGACACAGTCAAATGCTTTGTGAAAGTCCAGCTTGAGAATGATTGTGGGAGCATAGCGACGGTAGCAGCAGCTCAAGATGTCAGCAGCATAGACAAAGCAGTCCGCGATGCAGCGGCCCAGAACGAAACCAGACTGATCGCTACCAACAAGGTCAGGAATGTGGGGCTGCAGCCGAGTAGCGAGAACCTTAGAGATTGCTTTGATGGTGGTGTTCTGCAGAGCTATCGGCCTGAAATCTTGGGGCTTTCGGGCGGAATCTTTCTTTGGAAGGAGAACAAGGTAGGAGCGATTCAGCCTCTCGATGTCAGTGTTGAGGGAGTAGAAAGAGTCAAAGAGTGCGAAGAGAGCGGGGGAGGTGGTGGACCAGGTGGATCTGTAGAAGAGGGAGCCGAACCCATCAGGCCCAGGACTAGCGTTGGCATGCATATGGCGAATGGCTCGGTGAATTTCATCAGGCTCGAAAGGAGCAGCAAGGTGATCAAGGGAAAGGTGATCATTGACATACAAGTCGTCAACACTGAAGGACCAGTTAGTGGGATGAGAAGTGCCAAGGAGTTGGGTGTAGAAGGAGTGAAGAACCATCGCTTTTTGATCATGATTGTGAAGCTCACAGTTGTCGTGCTCAATGACTTGAATTTTATTGCGGCGATGACGTTGATTGGCGCAAGCATGGAAGTAACGAGTGTTTTCATCCCCCTGGAGGGCAGCTCTCACTTTGCTGCGCTGCTTCCAAAGCATAAGTTTAGCCTGGGTCGCTCTGCCAAGGATGTTGACAATAAGTGTACGAAGCTTATGCTCAGAAGGAGAAAGGACCCTTGATTCCTCAACACGATCAATAACATTGATGACGACACGGCAGTCAGTCTCCTGCTGGGACAGATTAGGCTTGTTGCGCACCCAGGTTTTCAGGCTGGCCCTGGTTGCTTTGAGTTTGGCTACAAGAACAACGGATGGGTCACTGCTCTCCGTCCGACAACAGGCCCACGCGCCGACAACAGTGGTCATGAACCCATAGTCATGCGTCCAGTAGTTTTCAAACCGAAAGATCAAGGACTTAGGGATAGAGGTGGCGATCTCAATCTTCAGAGGAACGTGATCCGAGGTGGATCTGGTAAGAGACGAAAGAGTGGTGCTTGGCAGCATAGCATCCCAATTCAGGTTAATGAAAACACGATCCAAACGCTCGAGTGTCGGGTTGCTACGCTTGTTCGACCAAGTGAAACTCCTATCGAGAAGAGGCACCTCAATGAGACACATCTCATTAATGCAGTCATTGAAAGCATCAGCCTCGGCAGCCCGAAAGTTGGAGTTATTTTTTTCATGGGCATACCTTATCATGTTAAAGTCACCGCTGATCATCCAGGGGGTGTTGATGGGAATGGAAATCGACCTGAGTTCATCCAGGAATGCGATCCTGTGGTCAGGGGTGGATGGTGCATACACATTTGTAACAAGCAGAGAGAGGTCAGAGGAGGTTGATTGCAGAAGAACAGAGAGAGTGTTGGTAGTGGAGGACGAGGAGACACAAATAAAGTTGGCATCCATCCAGGCAGTAAGAATGCCGCCAGAGGCGCCGATGGCATCGACGCAGGCGTGAGAAGTGAGGCGCCGGGGGAGGAAGGAGTAGAGCTTATGATTAGTTATGTCAGAGAGTTTAGTCTCTTGAAGGAGAACAAGATCAGGAGAAGAAGATAAAAGATTAGCAAGAACATCACCACATTTCTCAGAATCACCGAGACCACGTACATTCCAACACACTGCCTTGATGCATCTATTCATTAAACGCTTTTTCAACACCGTACATAAGGTAGCTCTCGACAGCAGCGGACCGACTATTTATATAATTCAGGGGGCACCCGAAGTGCCGGATACAAGGTGCTGAAGCAAAGAGACTAGAAGTAGGACTACTAAGCATCAAGGGAACTGCCAAGGGGGTCTTGCTCGGGGCGCCACCGATGAAGGAGACAAAATTGGAAGCAAGCTTCCAGCGCTTGATGGTGGCGCAACCCTCGTCGTCTGCTGGTTGGGGGATCATCCTGCATCTCAGACGGCGTCGCCGTCACACCAGAGAGGCTGGCCTGCTCCTCCTCACTTGCTCTGCAGGCCGCTGCGATCTCCACAAGAGACTCCTCACCTCCTGAAGTGCAGGAGCCATCAGAAGATAACAGATAAGAATTGGAGAGAGCATTACGAAGCCGCTGAGACGCACCCTCAAAGTCGAACTTCGCCTTCTGCACACGAGCGGCCTTGTCCTCAGGGAGCTCAAAGTTGGCTCTCTCCTTCTCCTTGAGCTGCATACTCCTGCGTAGCTTGCGGGCGCTGTTCTTGGCCTTCTTGCGCATGGTGCGCTTCTTCGCAGCACGGACCTCCTGCTCCTCGTGGTCGCGCCCACCCACAGAGGACGTGGTAGGTGCTGCCACGGTCAGCTCAGCTGGTGCCGGATCCGCCTCCTCCGCAACAACCTCGGTGCCCGCACCCTCATCCGTTTCCTCCCGAGCAGGCACGCCACCAACTCCATACCAAGGCAGAGCGAGAACAGGGTGGCAAGCAGCAGCATTTGGGTGCGGAGTGGGGCGCCTAGTGTGCACAGGGCGCAGGGTAGGAGTGACAGTGGAGAGCTCCCACTCCAACACCGTAGCAACAAGGTTATGGGGGTCAGCTAGCATCTGGGTGGGCGGGTTGCCAACCGGGTGGTAAGCAGGCGGCGTGTGCAGTGCGGCAGGTGGGGGAGCAGGGGGGTTGTTGGTACTGCGGCGAGTGGGGCTAGCAATGCGGGAGTGGAGGAGGCTAGCGGCGGAGGTGATCATGGCAGAGGTGGTGGGCGAGCGGCGGGTGGGGGTGGAGGAGTTGGAGGAGCTTATCATGTTGCCGATGAAGGTATTTCTGCACTGGTGGCTCTTATGCCCCGATCCATAGCAAATGGCGCATTTTATAGGGTCTCTGCAATCCGAAACCAGATGGTCATGAGCCAGACACCGGAAGCACCTCTTCCGGGTACCCTTTCCTTTGCTCCTAAGAAACATGGTTGGGTGCAGCGGGCTGTAAGAGCGCCGGCCGTCGGCAGTTACGGGAGGCGCAACTCCGGCGCCGAGGCGACGTGTGAGCACGTCCCAAGCAGAGTTGCTGCGTTGGCAACGGGAGGATGCACCAGCAGCGCGGTAGAATGCTGAGTAACCGTGCTTGTCTCCAACGTTCGTCAGGCTGCAGCTACCATTGTGAGAGGGCAAGGCCTGAGCGACTGCAGCACTAGGATCACAGCAGATGGGCGGTGCATTAAGAGATAAAGAGTTTTTTACCACGGCACATCCTTTGTTCACATCGCCGGGCAGCTCAGGCTGACACATCCGGGCCGTGTTTAGATCCCCAATTCGGGGGCCCGATTCGGGTACTGTAGCAACTTTTGTTTTTTAGTGCAAAAAATTATCCAAAAACTAATTAATTAGACTCAAAATGTTTGTCTCGTAAAGTACAACAAAACTGTGCAATTAGTTTTTAATTTCATCTACATTTAGTACTTCATGCATTTACCGGCATTTTGATGTGATGGAGAATCTTCTTTTTGCATAGTAAAATTTGGGGAGAATTTGGGATCTAAACAAGCCCCCGCTCGGTGGTCATGGAGGCCAGCTGCGCAGCAGCAGCATTGTCAGGCAAGTGGATGGGTTGACTGCCGGGCTGTTGTTGGGCCAGAAAGCCTTTGGCCATTTCAAAATTTGAATTCTTCCCCGCCGATAACGTGGCACCGACGTCCAGAGCTGCAGCTTGGCGACTATGGTGAATCCTGAAGATAATTCCATCAATGGCGAAGACGCCGATGCGGATGAGGAGGAACTTGACCACATCGGCGGCAACTAAGGTGTAGAAGATGAGAGGAGAGTCACAAAAGGCATGGAAGAACTCGGGATGGGCACAGAAGTGATAGTTGAGGCCAGAGGCCACAAGATCAACAGAAGCAGGGGAATCCCCGTTGGTTTGGGAGATCCAGACCACATGGGAGGGGGCAGAAGCAATCAACGGCCTAACAATCGGACAGTAGTAATTTTCCAAAACAAAAGTTTGAAATCGAGCGCCAGGCTGACTTACAGAGCTTTTCCGGCCATCCCTTGCCGAGCGGCGCTCCTCCCCGTCCGAAACTCCATCGGGGCATTTCGTCGAACGCCCGCCGCGCACTGAAACGGAAGTCACTCCGGTTCCGCTAGGGTGCGAGGCCGATCCTCGCGGCTGGCCTATAGACGTCGCCTGGGACGACACGCCTTGCTCCTTCTTCTCAGGTCGCGGTCTCCGCAGATGGAGAGGGGCGGCGGCGGGGTGGGGTGCGGTGGGGAAGAGTGGACTGTGGCTACCGGGGGTGAGCAAGGACGGGTCGAGGGTGCCGAAGCACAGGGGATGGTGAGGGGAGAGAGGTGTGGATGTTTGGAAATGGGTTTGTTGGTCGGAGACGCCGGCGACGGTGCTAGTTGGCCGGCGGTGGGGAGGAGGTCGGGGTGGAGGGTGGGGAGGGGGGCGCGCGGAGCCCATCCGGATTCTTCTCCACGACGGCGAGTGGTCTTCCTTACTCCATTTCTGGATCCGCCATAGGCTAAATGCAGCTTAACCTTAGATAACTACTGCCATAGGCTAGCCTTGGTTGTCAGTTTTTTTCTTTTATGAAACAGGAGGGGTGTGAGCCCCTACTAAAATTTATTAAAAAGTTTCCTAGCCTTGGTTGTCAGTTTGTCACCAGTAATAACAAGCAATACATTGATCACAGACAACTCAGTGCTTAACTGCTTATACTACTATATATAGCAAGTTATAACCAGGGTTCAAAATTTCGGGGAAATTTCGGCCGAATTTCGCGAAATTCGGTAATTTCGGTGGTGGCCGAAAGAAAACTCTGAAATTTTGTAATACTCTAATACATGTGATGTATAACTCTAGACTTGTATTTTTCTATTGATTATATTGTATATTCTTCTATTCAATAGATGTGTAGTCATAAATCATACTAATATTTATTTAGATCTAAACATTTTTTGAAACAACATACTTCATGTCCTAATCTTTAAAAAAATTTCGGCGAAATTTCGGCCGAATTTCGCGAAATTAGGTAATTTCGGTGGTAACCGAATTTTTTGCGATAACGAAATTAAAATCCTTGGTTATAACAACCCAGTAATAGGAATCTAGCTGAATCCACAACTTCCCCATCAATGAAGAAATGTGGCAATTGACACGCCACTATCAAGATTTAGGGGTACAAAAGGTGGAGGACACAATACAGAGAAACCATATACTGATCTACAGACCATGTATACATCGAAATTAAACCAACCTATCGATGTCAAGAAAAAAAAGAGCTCTAAGCAATAGCAGTGCCAGCAACATCAGCAGGCCATCTCCTGATCCCAACATGTGTAAGCAAGGCCCAAAGAAATGTTATCAGCTCGCCACCCCGCGCGATGGCCCCCAAGTGACCTCTGACATTTTCCGAGTGATGTACAGGATCATCTCTGACCAGAATTCAGCCAGCATCATCCATGCCTCTCCTTCTGTCAACTCCACCAATTGCTCTGCAAGCCTCACACCGTTCCTGAGAACCTCATTCTTTAAAGAATTGTCACTTAGCAGTCGGACCACCTGCTCATATTCAGACTCCGGTGCCAATGCATTGAACCCCACCAGGGCACACTTAGCGTTCTCCTTGACTGCCTCATATATGCTCTTGCTCCATTCATCATCATCTGGAAGCAGATCCGGGGACCAGGCCATTAGGTATGTGCAGTACCGTGAAAGGTGAGTAGCAGTAACCTTGTGATTGAAATTGGCCTGAAAACCTTGTCCTTGACCGTGTTGGTATAACTCAAGGATGCGTGTGGCGATGTGCCATGTAAGTATAGTATCAGATGTGCTGTTTCTACTGCAGAACAAGAGAAATCTGTTTCTTACTGGGCTGCGGCGTAGAGATTCTGTGCCATTGCCCAACCGGTGCCAATTGTGCTGCCTGTAGCACCGCAAAGTATCAAAGATGCTGACCTTCACCGCGTCAGGTATCTTCACACTTCTATCAAGGTCCGGGAGACGCAGGAGACGCCTGAGAAGAACAAGTGGGGTTCTTCTGGGGTGAACTACCAACACTGAACTCTGGCCCATTTTTTCATCCCCGTGCTTCATGAGCTTCCACTTGCATCGCAACAGAAAACCAAAACATTTCCTCATGCAAATAGAATGCTGCAAAGCGGCATGGTTTATATAGTGGCAGATGAGGGCTACTTTGGTCCAATTGGAGAAAATGTAGGACTCTATGTACCTCACCTCCGCTATCACAACTAGTGCAATAAGCAAAAATAAAGAAATGTCATCAAACAAAAAGGATCCAAATTTTTTTCCTGACTGTTGCTTATCAAGTGCCTCTCGTTGCACCAGAAATGACAACGCAGCTGATGGCTATACTTAGTGTTCCAATTCGACAGGAGGCCCATCATGATGAATCTTGTAGCCAAGATGCAGTAAGTTATGCTCAAGAGTGAGATACTGACACTCAACATAGGCAACCAATACTTCGAGTAGGAGACTGGAAGTGATGAGAAGTAGTAATCTTGAATGAAAGAAAGCTCATCTGCAATCACCTGGAAGACCCTTTCATGGTTGCCATCTCTCAGTAAGAAGTTCCAGAAAAGTTAGGAGTCCCTACAGATCTATCATTGGCGTGCTCGTACCTCGCAAATCGACATCTCAACAATTTGAAAAATGAAAATGACAAGCACAGGTCTTTTAACTGTTGCATTGACTGGAAAACCTCATCATTCAACTGCCAAACCTTGTCAATGGTCACTAAGCCAATTGCATTGACAGAATACCCATGAGGACGCATATCCACATTATTATCTTGTTCTCCCATAACCAAGAGTGGAGGAGGATGATCCTCACGTACCAATGGTCCATTGGGGTGAATTTCTTCTTTTAGTTGCTCCATGTACCCAGAAATAAGACGAGGATTACGCCCAAATGCAAAGGATTTCCGGGCCTTCACAAATGCATAACATTTTAACACAATTTTAGCACAAATGATAGCAAAAAGCATCAATTCAAGGTAAAGTTGCCAGATATCGGTTGTAATCGGTCCCATGGCATAGACACCAAGGTAGATGGTCCAGAGACCTTGAAAAAGCAACTGGATAGGGGGACCTTTGTTGCGACCTTCTTCCCTATCGTCAACAGCGACTATTATGCTAGTGTTGATCATGGTGATCTGAATGAGGAACGCCCATGATACAGCTGTAAAATAATGAAAACCTCCACGGCATGATGCTGCCAAAGTTGCATGGTTTTTGTTGTTGACGTAATCATTGGTGTCAGTGCTGATTGTAGACACCACGTATGACGTAATAGGCAATAACAAGGTAGTGGCTCCGAGAAAGATGAACCTTGTGAAGGGGTGGTGGCGGTACCGCTGCGCGAACGCGCCAATTGCAACTAGTACTACAGCTAGAACAGCATCAGTGAGTACCAGCATGTTAACCTGCCACAAAGTTGCTCCCATGGTCTTATGGAAGGCTTCCACTGATTCATGAGAGCATCTAATGTTCGAGGAACATTGCTGCAGCGAAGCATCGTCGAAGCATATTGTGGTGGAATTCACCCCAGCCATAAGCTTAGCTGACTGCCAAACACCAACAATAGAACAACGTTGGCATAGAAATAAGTATATCCAGCTAGCTTTTATGCTCCAATGGAAATGTACAATGCAAAATCTTAAAAAGTATCTTAAAATTGCAGCAGTGAAGTCAGATGCTTGTTGTTCCATTTTGTTTCGGATGAAACTGAAGGGGAGGAGCCCCTACAAAAATTAATTAAAGCATAAAAAGTGGCCAAAAGTTGGTCCTATTTTGATAGATAGAAAGAGAGATCTCCACTTACTGCTGTGCTATGCCGCTGCCTGCTGTTCCTGAGATTTTTTTTTTTGTGTGTGGATAAATCTCGCTGCTGGGAATTGATATCTCGTGATGTGAGTGGTTATGTATTGGACGGCTTTAATTTGCATGTATGGGCTGATGGTTGTATCTGCTTCTGCCAGTGCTGTGTATAGTTTCCTCCGATAGATGCCAGGGTTCAAGAGACATTGGGTTAAAGACATCATCGATTTCACCGCACAAATTAAGCGCGTGTCTGAAGATAAGACAGCCTCTGCAGGTTGTCGACGAGATCATCGAGGAAGGGAACAGTTGGATTCAGGCAGGGATAGGTCGTTGGCTGTCTTGCTGGGGCTGTTTAGTTCCAAGAAATTTTGCAAAATTTTTCAGATTCCTTGTCACATCGAATCTTTAGACACATGCATGAAGCATTAAATATAGATAAAAAATAAAACTAATTACACAGTTTAGACGAAATGGACGAGACGAATCTTTTAAGTCTAATTAGACCATGATTGGACAATATTTGTCAAATAAAAACGAAAACGCTACAGTAGCGTTTTGCCAAAAATTTTAGCATCCAAACGGTGCCCTGGCCGAAGCAGCGAGGTGAGGTGGCTTGGTCAGGGTTGACGACGTGAGGTGACTTGGTCAGGGTACAGGTTAATGAAAAACTTGTGGCTCCGGCGCATGTTCGCGAACAGTGGTGGAGGCAAGGGGGCTAGCAGGGCCATGGCCCCTCCCAATGTACACTTGGATTTTTATAGTTTGTTATTTGTGCTGATGTACGCTTTAGCTGACATATGGCAGACCGAGTTGTCTGCCCGTTTGCTATTTCTAAGACTATCCGTACTCATGGACCTCTATATTCATCCTCTATACGTCCTAGTCAGCAAGATTCTCTCCTCTATACTCAATTCTCTCGCACCCATCCATCCTCTATATCATCCTCTATCCACTCTATCCACTGTGGGACCCACTTGTCACTTTATCTAAATGGCCTTGTTCGGCTGGCTGGCTCTCGGCCAGCCAGCAATGCTTTTCTCTCACACTAATTCAGCACCAGCCAGCAGTCACCAGCCAGCCAGCAGTATTTTTCTCTCACAACAAATCAGCACCAGCCAGCAGCTACCAGCCAGCCGAACGAGGCCAATATATTCATGTGTGATCTAGTTTTGAAGGATTTATTGAGACGAATTTAATGGTGAAATCGAAATTTAATTTGGATTTTTGGTTTGTGAGTTATAACATTTTTTTCCTTTGTTTAGCTAGTGGGGCCCGCCACTACAGAGTATAGAGTAAACACAGTACTACTCTAAATATAGAGTGAGAGAAAGGATAGAGTATCGTTTTAGAGTACCCAGTGCAGCAGTTTTTACTCTATATTCATACTCTAAAGCTTTAGAGTATCGTTTTAGTGTACCCACTGCGGGTAGTCTATGCTCATGGTAAGAGCAAGATGACAACTGAATCGTCACCACACATAGGATCAAACATCAAAGGACACTGGCTGTTCGATGCATCGCTATAATTGCCTAGTCCAGCATGTGGCGGCTGCACGACGTAGCGGCAAGCCAATGGCCAGAAGTAGGCAGCAGCACAACAGGCCACACAGGCGCATCCGCGCAAGCTGCAAGCAATTCTGATTTTGGTAGTACAGATTGATTTCACACTGGTTATATCAATTCTGATTTCACGTAAGCTAATATGCTGTAGCTTAAGCTTTTTTAATTTATTTTTGAAAGATAATCATAATACCTAAAAGAGAGATAATTCAATATTTTTGAAGGAAGAAAGCGATCAAGACAATTTAAATGACCCTGACGAGTAAAAAATAGTATTTTTTAATACCATACAAACTCAGTGTATTTATAATTAATGATAATGATGATGGTTTATGTGCCATATTCAATATACAGTTGATCCCTATATATATACCAAAATTAATATACTATATTATTTATATTTGGTCATTCGACCCCCTGTCATACCCCAAAATTTCTAATTTTGGGTTGTGCATAGGAAACACTAAATAAAATAAATAATTTTAATATTTGAATAAAACTTATCCGATAAATTAAGTTGCTGCTAATTTAAATATAGAAAATTGTGGTTTTAAACTTTTTTATATTAATTTGATAATGTGATGTTTGTGTGATGCTTGTCTTTAGTGTTGGTGAGTGCTATTATTTTCAAAATACCATAGGACGACGTTTACTTCTCATCGAAAAACTTTTTGGTATTTTCTGGATTTAAAATTTCAATTTCCGTGAGCTTAATCTTTTTTCTTGATCTCTTCATCAATCTTTTCATGAGCTCCAAATACTTTATTTGGGTTCGTCTCATTCTAAAATATCTCTGAGAATTTTCCCAGAATTTTCAGAGCCTTCGGAGTATTTTTCGTGGCTTAAAACTCAATTCTGGATTTTTCTAGAATTATTTTATCCATGAAATTAATTAATTCCGAAAATAATAAAATATCTCAGATTTCCTCATGCCCAAAGGCTCATGTCTTTATTTACTAATGGGCTTTTATAATTAATTAGGCCTATTAGTGGAGGTGGAGGGTGCAACATCAATTAGCACCATATCGCTAGTTGATATGGAGGTGGAGAGTTTTTCTCCCTATATATACGTACCTATCCCTTGGGTAAAAGCACATCAAAACTACCGTAGAGGAGCCCCTAGTTTGGGAAATCTCTCGTGTAGTAAATTAAATATTTATCCTCCTTTTGTCGCCCCAGGCCGAGGCCCTTCGGATGGATGGAGGTAGAAGATGAAGTATTTGTGGTTCTGCCACTGGTTCGTAATATCTTTGTCGTTTCTTCGTTTTAATTTCGTTTTGCTCCGTTTCAGTTACGTTAGTTTCGTATAGTTGCGCTCTACATAGTAGTGCTGATGTATATCGTGTCACCTAATCATGAATTTATTGATTTACATGCAATATTTATTCAATGCATTTTTAATTAAAAGCAACCTAGTATAGTAACTCGTTCTTGTGATTTTGCGATCATCTGTTCTTTCTACCTGTGCCTTTGGTCAAAACGTGGTCCGGTCTGTCCCTGGAAGCCCACTGGAGCATGTGCACATGCATGAGCCGAGCATTGAGCTAGAGTAATTAGCGGTAATTGTGTGGTCATTAATGATGCAACAAAAATAGTGTTAATTTATTCCAACCAGGACAATACATGTGCATATATTACGATAACACAGAAGCGACATGCACATGCAAAGTTTACGAGACTGCGGCCGTGCTTGGTGACGATGGAGGCCTGTAGCGCGGCGGCGGCGATGACGACGGCGAGGTGCAGCGACAGGCATGGAAAAGGATATGCTCTAGAGGAGGATTGGGACGTCTCCGGTCTCCAACCACCAGCGATGAAAAGGAGCGGGGCAGGATGGAAATTAGATTAGCTGGATCAGCGGGATTGAATGGCATGCATGCGTGCACTGCTGCTCTAATTCCATTGTTGCTAGCTTGATGACATCACAATGATGTCATGATGATGTCACACACATTATGGCCGTTTTTTCTTTAGAAAAATAAATCCCAAAATACAATAGAAATATGTATACATATAATCTTGTTTAGGTCATATCATTTATGTTTTACGTCCGATTCGAGTCGTTCAAGTTGCGTTAGATTCATGTCGTCGCGCTCTACACGGTAGTGCTAATGTTTGTCATGTCTTATAGTTACGAATTTATTGATTGAAATACTAATATGATTACTAATAATTTAATAGCTTTTAAATTAGAAAACAAATTAGGGTTGCGATGCTGTGCGTGTCGAGTCGTGATTGTGCCGATGTAAACTACACATGAGTAATGATGTTTATCATGTCACTTGATTATGAATTTATTAATTTAAATAGTAATTAGATTAATATATTTATTTAATAGCTTTCCAATTAAAAGAAATTCCGGTTTAAATCCATTCTTGTTGTTTTGCAATAGTGCGGATCGAGGTTATGTGTTAGCAACAACGTTTAACATGTCTTACATCCTTAAAATTTATAAGTTAGATATTAATTTGATTTATGCTTGTGCAATTGAGTTTCTAATTAAACGCAACTCGAGTAGTCTGTTCTATATTAATGTTAATCTAATTAATATTAAACTAAATGTTTCTTTTGAATTATAAGATGCTTAGTTCAACCTTGTAACATAAGTGCTTTCGTTCAGTGGCCACATATTTTCTATATATATAGTTCAATATTAAATTGATTAATATGATTAATGTACAGTATATCTCAAATTAAAATTTGCTTAGTCTAAGTACGTTGCATATATGATAGACTTGTGTAGATAATTTCATATTACAGTACGTATCTGCTCTTCATAGTTATACGACTTTAATCCTTGAGCATTTATTCGTTTGAAATCTATTTTGCTCCAATTAAGTTGCGTTAGAGTCGCATCGATGTTCTCTGTGCAGTAGTACTAATGTTTTTCATGTCATATGTTTTTTCATATATATAGTTGAGTATTATATTAATTAATATGTTTGTTATTAGTTTTATAATTAAAAATAATATATAATCTTGTCATGTTAGTCCTTTGTAACTAAGCATGAACTTAACTAATGGCAACTTAAAATATGTTTAAATTATAATTTACTTAGCCCAACCACATATCTCATATAATTAGAATAATTGTTCTCACATGTTCTTTTATCTCTGTAAAGTCGGTAATACTTATAAATAAAATATGACCAGGGTTAAACCTAGTTTTGTAATTCAATTGATTAATCTAATTTTAGAATGTTTATTTAGAATGTTTATCACCTTATTTCAATAACTAAAATGTATTAAGTTTATAGTCGGTCATCTAAGTTATGTTGTAATCATCTCGATAGTCGCGTGTTCTCTTTAATGGTAGCTCCGTTATCCGTCGTTCTTGCGTTTTCGAGACTGTAGCAACGTACTGTGTTCTTTAATGCGTTCTCTTTTAAAGCGTTTCTTTTATTTGATGCATGTTCTTAGTTGTGTTTGTTGTTTGTCTACTGTGCTTGGTTGCTACGAGTAGAAGAAAGACTATCTGTGAGCGCCGAAGATCCGAAGGTGAAGACCAGAAGCTGAGTGCCAGAAGTTGCAAATGAAAGATTAAGTTGTGGTTTTTCAGAGCAAGTTGCTTTGGGCATAAAGCAAGTTCTAAGGCAAGTATAGCATGTGATTATCCTTGTTGTCCTATTCATATTAAGCAAATAATGTCATTATGCATATATTCCTTGTTAAGGATGACTTAGAGTTGATATTATTCCTTGATACCTATTATACTGCATGGATTAGTATTGCTAGTGCTCAACATGAACTATGATCATGTAATTTGACTAATGAAATATGCAATAAACATTAAAAGATGATTTTATTACTGTTAAAGGGTACTAGAGCATGGGGTTACTTTGGTGCTCTCATTACTCTCCATAAGGACTTATCTGTAAGCGAAAATCCGGGACTTACAGTACAACTGTGAGGGGTATAATGGCTCTGGCTTTAGTCAAGTATGAGGACCTTTTATAGTTTGTTAGAGGTTACCCTTGTGGCGCAAATGGGGTAGAGCAGACTGTGGATCCCTGCGTGGTGAATCACACATACTGACTTTAGAAACCTAGCGGCCCTAACTTGTTAGACGAACCTTTGAAAGACTTCATAGTGAACCCTGCCGACCTTCCTTGGTAGTGGGTCAAGAGGCTGATCACCTCGGGCGAAAGGGTAAATAACGACTCACAGTGAAAGTGTACAACCTCTGCAGAGTGTAAAACTGTTATAACAGCCGTGCTCACGGTCACGAGTGGCCTTGGACCCTTATGGAATAGTTGATCATTAATAATGAATATATTTTTGTTATTCGTTAATCATTTCACATGGATCATATGTTTATTGTTACATTGAGACACTTTGATATTATTGATATACTAAAATAATGCTAATTAAAAGCTACATGTTAATAAACCTATGTTATGCCGTTGAGCCTCATGAACCCCATGTTATATTTGTTGAGTTTGACATGAACTCACTCTTGCTATTTCCCCTACACTCCAGTGTGTAGTAAGGTGCTGCTCAGAAGAAGGATAAAAATATAGTGGGGTTTCCAGAAGACTAATAGAAGTGCTAGGCATATGTTACCCCCAGTCAGCCGTCCCTGTGATGTTGGAGCCTGAAGAAAAGATTAGTGACCGTTCCGCGACACTCTGATAGTTATAAGTTTTAATATAGTATGTTTTCCGCTTTATATAAACATTGTTTTGATACTTTTTCATTCTGACATATGTGTGGACTTTCTGGGCACACATATTATTAGCCTGGTTTTGTTCTTTAGAAAACCGGGTGTGACAGAGCGGTATCAGAGCGGTGTTGACTGTAGAACGTATGCCAAGTAGCTCTGTACGTATTCTAAAACTTATTTTACTATAAAACTATTTTCTCATCCCTTGACTCATTGATTTTGACTATTTCCTGTTCCTTGTCATGTTGTATCCCTTTCTTGATAGCTTCCTTTGAGCTATTATTTCTTACTCCCTTGTTTTTTTATTTGTGTTGTTGTTACCAAAAGGTTTCTGATCTTACCTTGTTCAAAAGTTCGATGGTCTTTCATCATCTCCAATGTGCTATTAGGATGACCACCATTGTTGAAGAAGCACGTGTAGTACCGATGATGTGATTGGTGCTTTGTTTTGCCTGATGAGTGCTTGTCTTGTTTGATGTGATGCCTGTGTGTCGTCTTTGTTCTTGTGTTCCAAAGGAGGCCCGAAATCATCTTGAGAATTAGCTCAATCTTTGTTAAGTGGGGTAGCGTCCGCCACCATCATCAATCTCAAGTCACGAGACAAGAAGATCCAAAGACCAATCGCTATCATAATATCATCTTTTGCTAGTCCTTGCCTCTTAACCAGTCTCACCTTCTTGCCATCAATCTTTACTTTTTATCAACATTTGACAACTTTTGACCCTTGTCCTTACATCTTATAAATCCTGATTCAAGGACCTACAAAGACTTGAAGATCAATTTATCCTTCTCACTGGTCTCCCAGAATGGTAAAACGGAAAACTAGTATTTGCCTTTCTTCAACTAATGCTAGTCTGTCACTTTTTCGTGATATCTCATAAATCTTGAATCCAGGAGTTTTGAGTACCTTAAGATGTATCTTTATCTCTTATGATATCTCTTGCTAATCTCCACCCTTGTTTTTACACCTTATAAAGTGAAGACTCGATGATCAATCTTGATCTATCTTTTCAACCTCCTTTGATCTTCCTTTCCACCTATGCTAACCTTCAATCCTTTGACCTTCTGTCATTAACTCGAATCAATCTTAATGATCAATCCAATATTCTTTTGTTAATCTTTGATAATCCTTGACGCTCATATCTGAACTTGTCAAAAAGTCTCAAAGTAACCTTATTGGTCTATCTTTCTCCCAAGACTCTTCGAATCTCGGGACGAGATTCCTGTTAAGTGGGGTAGAATTGTCACACCCCAAAATTTCTAATTTTGGGTTGTGCATAGGAAACACTAAATAAAATAAATAATTTTAATATTTGAATAAAACTTATCTGATAAATTAAGTTGCTGCTAATTTAAATATAGAAAATTGTGGTTTTAAACTTTTTCATATTAATTTGATAATGTGGTGTTTGTGTGATGCTTGTCTTTGGTGTTGGTGAGTGCTATTATTTTCAAAATACCATAGGACGACGTTTACTTCTCATCGGAAAACTTTTTGGTATTTTCTAGATTTAAAATTTTAATTTCCGTGAGCTTAATCTTTTTCCTTGATCCCTTCATCAATATTTTCATGAGCTCCAAATACTTTATTTGGGTTCGTCTCATTCTAAAATATCTCTGAGAATTTTCCCTGAATTTTCAGAGCCTTCGGGGTATTTTTCGTGGCTTAAAACTCAATTCTGAATTTTTCTAGAATTACTTTATCCATGAAATTAATTAATTCTGAAAATAATAAAATATCTCATATTTCCTCATGCCCAAAGGCTCATGTCTTTATTAACTAATGGGCTTTTATAATTAATTAGGCCTATTAGTGGAGGTGGAGGGTGCAACATCAATTAGCACCATATCGCTAGTTGATATGGAGGTGGAGAGTTTTCCTCCCTATATATACGTAACTATCCGTTGGGTAAAAGCACACCAAAACTACCGTAGAGGGGCCCCTAGTTTGGAAAATCTCTCGTGTAGTAAATTAAATATTTATCCTCCTTCTTTTGTCGCCCCAGGCCGAGGCCCTTCGGATGGATGGAGGTAGGAGATGAAGTATTTGCGGTTCTGCCACTGGTTCGTAATATCTTTGTCGTTTCTTTGTTTTAATTTCGTTTTGCTCCGTTTCAGTTGCGTTAGTTTCGTATAATTGCGCTCTACGTAGTAGTACTGATGTATATCATGTCACGTAATCATGAATTTATTGATTTACGTGCAATATTTATTTAATGCATTTTTAATTAAAAGCAACCTAGTGTAGTAACTCGTTCTTGTGATTTTGCGATCATCCGTTCTTTCTACCTGTGCCTTTGGTCAAAACGTGGTCCGGTCCGTCCCTGGAAGCCCACTGGAGCATGTGCACATGCATGAGCCGAGCATTGAGCCAGAGTAATTAGCGGTAATTGTGTGGCCATTAATGGTGCAACAAAAATAGTGTTAATTTATTCCAACCAGGACAATACATGTGCATGTATTACGATAACACAGAAGCGACATGCACATGCAAAGTTTACGAGACGGCGGCCGTGCTTGGTGACGATGGAGGCCTGTAGCGCGGCGGCGGCGATGACGGCGGCGAGGTGCAGCGACGGGCATGGAAAAGGATATGCTCTAGAGGAGGATTGGGACGTCTCCAGTCTCCAACCTCCAACGATGAAAAGGAGCGGGGCAGGATGGAAATTAGATTAGCTGGATCAGCGGGATTGAATGGCATGCATGCGTGCACTGCTGCTGCTCTAATTCCATTGTTGCTAGCTTGATGACATCGCAATGATGTCATGATGATGTCACACACACATTATGGCCGTTTTTCCTTTAGAAAAATAAATCCCGAAATACAATAGAAATACGTATACATATAATCTTGTTTAGGTCATATCATTTATGTTTTACGTCTGATTCGAGTCGTTCAAGTCACGTTAGATTCATGTCGTTGCGCTCTACACGGTAGTGCTAATGTTTGTCATGTCTTATAGTTACGAATTTATTGATTGAAATACTAATATGATTACTAATAATTTAATAGCTTTTAAATTAGAAAACGAATTAGGGTTGCGATGCTGTGCGTGTCGAGTCGTGATTGTGCCGATGTAAACTACACATGAGTAATGATGTTTATCATGTCACTTGATTATGAATTTATTAATTTAAATAGTAATTAGATTAATATATTTATTTAATAGCTTTCCAATTAAAAGAAATTCCGGTTTAAATCCGTTCTTGTTGTTTTGCAATAGTGCCGATCGAGGTTATGTGTTAGCAACAACGTTTAATATGTCTTACACCCTTAAAATTTATAAGTTAGATATTAATTTGATTTATGCTTGTGCAATTGAGTTTCTAATTAAACGCAACACGGGCAGTCTATTCTAAATTAATGTTAATCTAATTAATATTAAACTAAATGTTTCTTTTGAATTATAAGATGCTTAGTTCAACCTTGAAACATAAGTGCTTTCGTTCAGTTGCCACATATTTTCTATATATATAGTTCAATATTAAATTGATTAATATGATTAATGTACAATATATCTCAAATTAAAATTTGCTTAGTCTAAGTACGTTGCATATATGATAGACTTATGTAGATAATTTCATATTACAGTACGTATCTGCTCTTCATAGTTATACGACTTTATTCCTCGAGCATTTATTCGTTTGAAATCTATTTTGCTCCAATTAAGTTGCGTTAGAGTCGCATCGATGTTCTCTGTGCAGTAGTACTAATGTTTTTCATGTCATATGTTTTTTCATATATATAGTTGAGTATTATATTAATTAATATGTTTGTTATTAGTTTTATAATTAAAAATAATATATAATCTTGTCATGTTAGTCCTTTGTAACTAAGCATGAACTTAACTAATGACAACTTAAAATATGTTTAAATTATAATTTACTTAGCCCAACCACATATCTCATATAATTGGAATAATTGTTCTCACATGTTCTTTTTATCTCTGTAAAGTCGGTAATACTTATAAATATAATATGACCAGGGTTAAACCTAGTTTTGTAATTCAATTGATTAATCTAATTTTAGAATATTTCTTTAGAATGTTTATCACCTTATTTCAATAACTAAAATGTATTAAGTTTATAGTCGGTCTTCTAAGTTATGTTGTAATCGTCTCGATAGTCGCGTGTTCTCTTTAATGGTAGCTCCGTTATCCGTCGTTCTTGCGTTTTCGAGACTGTAGCAACGTACCGTGTCCTTTAATGCGTTCTCTTTTAAAGCGTTTCTTTTGTTTGATGCATGTTCTTCGTTGTGTTTGTTGTTTGTCTACTGTGCTTGGTTGCTACGAGTAGAAGAAAGATTATCTGTGAGCGCCAAAGATCCGAAGGTGAAGACCAGAAGCTGAGTGCCAGAAGTTGCAAATGAAAGATTAAGTTGAGGTTTTTCAGAGCAAGTTGATTTGGGCATAAAGCAAGTTCTAAGGCAAGTATAGCATGGGATTATCCTTGTTGTCCTATTTATATTAAGCAAATAATGTCATTATGCATATATTCCTTGTTAAGGATGACTTAGAGTTGATCTTATTTCTTAATACCTATTATACTGCATGGATTAGTATTGCTAGTGCTTAACATGAACTATGATCATGTAATTTGACTAATGGAATATGCAATAAACATTAAAAGATGATTTTATTACTGTTAAAGGGTACTAGAGCATGGGGTTACTTTGGTGCTCTCGTTACTCTCCATAAGGACTTATCTGTAAGCAAAAATCCGGGACTTACAGTACAACTGTGAGGGCTATAATAGCTCTGGCTTTAGTCAAGTATGAGGATCTTTTCTAGCTTGTTAGAGGTTACTCTTGTGGCGCAAATGGGGTAGAGCAGACTGTGGATCCCTGCGTGGTGAATCACATAGACTAACTTTGGAAACCTAGCGGCCCTAACTTGTTAGACGAACCTTTGAAAGACTTCATAGTGAACCCTGCCGACCTTCCTTGGTAGTGGGTCAAGAGGCTGATCACCTCGGGCGAAAGAGTAAATCACGACTCACAGTGAAAGTGTACAACCTCTGCAGAGTGTAAAACTGTTATAACAGTCGTGCTCACAGTCACGAGTGGCCTTGGACCCTTATGGAATAGTTGATCATTAATAATAAATATGTTTTTGCTATTCGTTAATCATTTCACATGGATCATATGTTTATTATTACATTGAGACACTTTGATATTATTGATATACTGAAATAATGCTAATTAAAAGCTACATGCTGATAAACCTATGTTATGCCTTTGAGCCTCATGAACCCCATGTTATATTTGTTGAGTTCGACATAAACTCACTCTTGCTATTTCCCCTACACTCCAGTGTGTAGTAAGGTGCTGCTCAGAAGAAGGATAAAAATGTAGTGGGGTTTCCAGAAGACTAATAGAAGTGTTAGGCATATGTTACCCCCAGTCAGCCGTCCCTGTGATGTTGGAGCCTGAAGAAAAGATTAGTGACCGTTCCGCGATACTCTGATAGTTGTAAGTGTTAATATAGTATGTTTTCCGCTTTATATAAACATTGTTTTGATACTTTTTCATTCTGACATTCGTGTGGACTTCCTGGGCACATATATGATTAGCCTGGTTTTATTCTTTAGAAAACCGGGTGTGACACCCCCTCTATGTATAATTTGTAACTCTGCCACTGTTCATGAAGAAAAGAGGGCGTGGACTTCCGGACGGCGAGGAACCACTTCGTTTTTCTATGACTAATCATATACATACTTGAGTGTAACGGGGTCTTCGCTTCACCCACCGTAATTTATTTGTATTATCGGATTGCAGAAACTACTGTGAAACATTCTATGTGCATCTAGGCACACGCCTATGAACACACGCACACAACTTGACACATATCGTCTACCATTAAAAAATGATATCATTAAGTCCTCGAATAAATTAGGAAAACTGTGATCGCCCACATCAAGATAATGACTTAAACCCAAGTAAATAGGTTTCACTAAAAAAAACCTAAACAGCTAAACTATACTCAGTTCGCACATACGTTCGTAGGAGTACGGTCATTGTTAGGTAATTATTATTAAACCTAAATCACAGCTCGATCTGTCTCAAAAAAAAATGCTGTTGGAATTTCATAGACACGCATTTGACTTCCACGTTTTCTTATGTATCTGGATAAGAGACACCCCAAACCCCTTGAAATTTCGTAGCTAGGCGCACACCTTGCACATTATTCCCTTCGTTTGAAATTTGAAATTAGTAGGCGTGTTTCGTTTCGATGTGACAAGACATTGACCAGCAATTTTTTATTTATACATTCTTTTTTTTAATATAGAATGTTTTTTTTTACGAATTACACATGTACAGACGCTCACAGCACGCATACACACTCACCTCTTATGAACACATGCACGCAAACCTTACCCCTATGAGCATCTTCAAAAGACTGTGTTGGCACATCTTGAGATTGACGAAGTCACCACAGGCACCTCGCTATCGACAGGAACGTCGCCTACCACTGAAAAGCATAACGCCGTTAAATCCTGAAATAAATTCAGAAAAATACGAGCACTTGGGCCAAGTTGAGGACTTGAATCCACGTGAGCAAGTTCTACCACAAGGAGCCTAACCAACTGAGCTGGGCTCGGTATTGAAAACACTAGCTTATTATTGTGATTTTTGGGTTATATAAGTTATATATAAATAGAGTAATTTTTTTGAAGCGAGGGAGATCCCCCATTCCCATTAACAATGTAACGGGAATACATCAGCATTTGAAAGTTTCACAGAGCAGGAAAGATAAAGAAAGCTACCACTGCCTAGCAACTTCCAGATAACCCACGATCTAGTGACTGTATCTAGGCTAGATCGAAAATAGTAGCAAAAGACATGACAGAATGCCAGTTCAAGCTGACAAGACTCAACAGCAAACATTAGATGAACTCCCGCAAAGCGCCATCCCAAAAGCGGACACATTCCTTGTAGAGCAGCATCTGCAGACCTACTTCTTCTGCGTATCATCGTCTTCATCTTCATTCTGCAGCAACTGAATGTTCGGCTTCTTCTTGTCCAAAAGCTTGACCACGATCTGCAACATAGTGTTGACTCCCTCTTCAAGCGTCTTCTTCTCCTCTTCAGCAAAGAGTCCTGCCCAGTAACTCATGAGCATACAAGCATATCATACAATTGAGGCAGGATCATTGATACATTTGCCCTCAAAACAAGCTCTATTACGAGTTTTCCAAATCGCCCAACATAAAGCAGCAATCCCAATTGCATGAAATTGCTTCCCAGAAGGCAGCCATCTATCAGCCCATGCCCTACTGGGAGAAGGATCTAGGAATATTTGTGGCACCAATACATTTCGCAGTGATCGCCCAAACTGCTTTGGACACATTACATTGGAATAGCAAGTGATCGACAGATTCAACATGAGAACAGAAATAACAAGCCGGATCACCTTTCCATTTCCTTTTAATCATATTGTCTTTAGTTAAAATAGCATTGTTCATAACAAGCTATAAGAAAATCTTGATTTTACTAGGAATCTTACTTTTCCACAGTTTCTTTTGATATATCCCAGATTCATTCATAGACAAAGCATCATAGACAGATTTGACAGTAAAACGCCCTTTAGGTCCAAATTTCCAAGTAGTGACATCCTTACCAGAATTTAAAGTAACCTCTCTCATATCTGCACAAATCCTATCCCAATCAAGTTTCCAACTATCCACCAACCATCTTGTAAAAGTGATTAGTTGGGGGTTGTTCTTCACATCATATACAGAAATATCAGGTTGTTCACACAACTTAAACAGATCAGGATATAGAAGATACAGGGGTTTTTCATATAACCAGGAGTCTTTCCAAAAGAGGGTACTTCTACCATTTTTCACAGCAATCTTCCTTCCTTGCAAATATATATCTTTGGTTTTGAGTAAATCAGACCAAATAGCAGAATCAGTTTGCCTATGTTTCATAGTACAAACAGATCCTTTTTTGATGTATTTGAACTTTATTATTTCTTGCCATAGACCATTCTCATTTTCAAGTCTCCACCACCATTTACAAAGTAGACTAACATTCATTCTCCTTATATCTTTAATGCCTAAACCTCCCTTCTTTTTGCTCTAACAAATTTTAGTCCACTTTATTAAATGGTATTTCTTTTTAGTCCTGTAACACCCTAAAATTTTGAAAAGAAGAAAAGTAGGAGAAATATGATTTTTGTATAATTTTGTGAGCATGCAAATTTAGGATAATAATAATTTTTATTAACTTAAAATCAAATATAAGAGTAGAAACATGTTTGTGCACTCATGCTGTTGCATTTAAATTTTTGAGATGAGTGGTTTGATTTAAATTCAAATTAGGTTTCAAAATCATTTGAAAATGCTTTGAAATAATTGAAAAGGAAAAAGAAAATGAAAACCTTCTTTCTTCTCGCTTTCGGCCCGGCAGCCCATTTTCCCCGCGCGCGGCCCGTTTTCTCCCACGCCCGCCTTCTTCCGCGTGGGCCGAGCCCAGCCGCAGCCGCCGGCCCAGTATCGCGCGCGCCTTCCTTCTTCTCGGCGTGACGCTGACATCCGGGGCCCACGCGTCAGCGGCTCAGCCTTCATCTTCTTCCCCACGCCGAACGCCGGCTTCCCTTTCCATGTTTACCGGCATCGAATCCATCTTCGAATCCTCCCCTTTCCTTCTTTAGCGATGCCTCCGGGCTATAAAAACGGAGCCACCGCACCTACCCGCTCCACATTCGCCCGCAAATCGCAGCCCCAATACCTTGTGGTGGCCACGGCCGAAGCTCTGCCTCCGCCATCCGCCTCTCCGAGCCGCACGCGTTCCTCGTTTCATCCTCGCCTACGGTTTTACCCTAGCTGAGTTCGCGTTCGAGTTGTCTACCCGCAGGTGCTCTCCGTTCGCGTTTTCGTGCACCGTAGAGCAAGATGGCGTTTCCCGGCCATGGCGCCGCCGCGGAGAGTCACCGTCGGCCGATTCCGGCCGGAGCGCCGCCGGCCTCCTCCCCAGATCCGATCTGGACCGTTCATTTTAAATCGGACGACCGTTATTTAAAGATACCCCTTCGGCCGGAAAATTTGCTAAAGAGACCCTGTAAGATTTAAGTTGTAAACCCGCGGTCCAAAGCGTAATCTGGAAAATACGTTTTGATTAATTGAAAACGTAATTCGTTTCGGAAAAAGAAAAATACGCTTTCTGATATTTACAGTTTTGCCACTGAGTTTGTTTTAGTCATAAATTATCCGTTTTAACTCCGATTTGATCCATTCAAATTGCGTTAGATTCATATTTGCGAGCTCTACATGAGGATAGAACTGTACAGTAGGTTTGAGATAATTTATTTTCGAGTTTATATTAAAGTAATTATTTATCTATAGGAAATCTTAGAAAACTCATAACTTTTACGTTTTAAATCCAAATTTCGTGATCTTTATGTCTATGTGATCGTAGTAACGTGTAGAAGAGTTTTACAAACTTGTTATACTGTTAGTGTTACTGTTGGTTAGGTTTTCTATTTTTAAGTTCCGATGTGAGATTTAATCTATTACTTTAATAAAGTAGATCTTATTTAAATCATATCTTCTACGTTTTAGATCCGTTTTAGCTCATTCGAGTTGCGTTAGATTCATAGCAACGAGATCTACGCGTTAGTGACAGTATTTACCATATTATTAATTCTGAAATTTTATTGTTTAAATCATATCTTGATTAATAATTATGCCACTGGGTTTTGTAAATAAAATATGAATTGTTTTACTTTAGTTTTATAATTTGAATCTAAATTTGACTTAATTCCATATATAGTATTTATAAAATATCTTATATATAAAACACATGAAACTAATAGTTTTATATTTTCTTCTATGAACAAATCTTTCGGTAGATGTATCTTTTCAACAGTAGCTCTGATTAGTGTGCTTTTCGCGTCTGTGTGTTCGTAGCAATGCGTAGAACATCTTTAAAACCTTTTCACATATTGTTTCATATGTTTGGTGTACTGTTCTAATTTAGATCTATTGTTGCTTCGTGTATGATTGCTCGATGTGTGTGTGGTGATTTATTGATCAAGTCCAGTCGGTGAGATATACGTGGTTATCAAGAAGAAGAAGAAGAACGTTGAAGATTAAAGCTTACCGAAGGATCGGTGTTTAAGGCAAGTATAGCATGGGATTATCCTTATTTCCTATTCACTTTAATATACTTAATTCATGTGCATGTGTGTACCTTGTTACCATTAAGGATATCCTAGTTTTTGTATTTTGTACCTTGACACCTATGGGACATTGCATTGGGTAGTATTTATGCTAGTGCTCAAGATAAATAACTATGATCTGTAACTTGACTAATGGTATATGCAATAAACGTTTAAAAGATGCTTTATAGCAACATGGCTCAAGGGGGCTAGAGCATGGGGTATTTTTGGTGCTCTAGTTTCTCTCCCTAAGGACTTATCTGTGAGCGAACATCCGGGACTTACAGTACAACTGTGAGGGCTATATGGCTCTGGCTTTAGTCAAGTATGAGGACCTTTTCTAGCTTGTTAGTGGTAACCTTCATGGCGTAAGAACGGCTTGACGAATCGGGTATAGTGCGGCCTCTGTCCTTATGTGTATAGGCTGCGCGTTATTGTGCCATTTGGAAGGGGGGCTCTACATCTGTTTGCCGAGTGAATCTAATGGCCCTAACTTGTTAGACGAACCTTTGAAAGACTTCATAGTGAACCCTGCCGACCTTCCTTGGAAGTGGGTCAAGAGATTAGCTACCTCGGGCGAAAGGGTAAATCACGACTCACAGTGAAAGTGTACAACCTCTGCAGAGTGTAAAACTGTTATAACAGCCGTGCTCACGGTCACGAGTGGCCTTGGACCCTTACAGAATAAATGATGAACACCGATGATAATGATAATACTGATGATATTGATGCTCACTAATGATTATTGTTTCTTGCTATACATTATTCTCGTTTACATGATCATGAGGTTATTTGGGATTTTGGTAAACTTGTTGCTACTCAATTGTTAAAGAGATGACTCACTAAAAGCTATTGCAGTAAACCCGTGTCAAACTTTTTGAGTCGCATGAACCCCATGATATATTTGCTGAGTTCAACATGGACTCACTCTTGCTATTTCCCCACGTCTCAGGAAGGGTACCAGATTTCTAGATTCTGGAATTGTTAGGCTTGTGATCAACCAGTTAGTTTGATCCTAGAGTGAAGGTTGCACCCGGTGTTCGGAGTTGTCTTTCCGCTGTGTTATTCTCTAAGGTATACTTTATACTATTGAGTTATGTATATTAAGCATTTGTCTTTTGATATTACACTTATCTGTGGCTATATGTGAGATTTGTCGTCTTTATTTCACATATAGTGTATGTCTGGTTTTGTCCTTAAAACCGGGTGTGACAGATTGGTATCAGAGCAATGCTGACTGTAGGACGCAAGCCTAGTTAGAACTGGACGTTTAGCATGTTCTCATTGTTGCCTATTTCTTGCTTCTCTTTAACTTTGTTATTTTCTCAAAGTTATGCTTAATTCTATCCCCGTTCTGTTATAAAAACCTTGTCTCTATTTTGAACCTTTTCTCCTTGTCTATTAGACGGCTCGTGATGAGAAGACTATGGATTTCAGAGGTTAAGAGGACTGAATTGTGTCGCTCTTGCTCACTTTTGACAAGAAACCATTAGCGATGCAAAACCAATTACTAGAAGAAATGGCTCAACATGGGAATTCTCAATGATGCTTATCTTAAGGCTAAGCCAACATATCCAAGGGGCCAGAGAAGGTACAAGTAGCAGAAGCTTGGAAGAATATGAAATCCAATAAAGATGTTGATAGTAAGGCATTAGGAGAGCAGAAACAATGTCACTGCTGTAAGCATTATGGTTTTCCCTGTCTTCGAAATGAGTCTAATAAGGGGAAAGTCAAGGTGGATCCAAATCTTGAGAACAACATGGACAAGAAGAGAAAGGCAATCTCATTAGAACCACTAGTGGAAAGCAATGAGCAAGCGAGTTCTACTACATTATCACATGCAGCCCTGATCCCCTGTCAAACAAATCTAAACCCTGAAGAGTTAGAAGCCCCTCCCGCTAAAACTACTCCCCATGAAGTAGTCATAGATGGGTGGACAATTACCTATAAGGAGTATCAACCCCGAAAGGCCAAACAAGCTAGGAAACAAGCCAAAGGGACGAAGGTGAACTTTTATGGCCAGCAAGATAGCAGCATACCAAACAACAGTTCCGTAGAGTATGACATCACAAAAGATCTAGCTAAGAGAAAATGTTATCATTGCCAGTAGGAAGGACATTATATCAAATCTTGTCCACAGAAGAATCAACAACAGCAAGACCCAGGACAGGATGTCCAAAAGGAGCATGTGCAGGGAAATAAATTAAAAAGAAATTACATCCATGGAAGGTTAAAACATGTGGATATTTCCACCATTCCCGGAGCTAAGGAGGTCGTGTTTGGATCAATTCCCGTAAGTTCAGGAAATGCCAAGGTTTTGTTTGACCCCAGTGCCTCACATTCGTTCATATCTAGACAATATGTAAAAGATCATAACATACTTATGCTTCCAAGGGGGAAAACAGTGATGATTAAAACTCCCAGAGGTGAAATAAAGGCAGACCGCGTATGCCCAAAAGTTAGTCTTGACATAAAGGGGGTAAATTTTAAGGTAAACCTCATTGTTTTAGAATTAATGGGCATTGATGTTATTCTTAGAATAGACTGGTTATCTACTTATAAAGGAGTGATTGAGTATGCCCAATGTTCAGTGTTTCTAACTACACTTTCAGGAGAAAGGATTAAGTATGAGGGTATTAAATCTATACCTAAGGGATGCCAGGTTGACCCATCTTAAGGTATGAGTTATAAGAATGGTAGATGCAGAGATTCAGATGTCCATATAAAGCAATAAGGAATGTAAGAGACGTTATCTACTCTGGATACTGCTACAATCACACCATATTTAAGGAATAGGAGTTATGTCCCGTGTAATAAAACCGTTAGTAGCCAAGTTGAGTCGTCTTAATGTGTGGCTTATGAACATTTAAGTGTTTAGTTGCTTTGTGCTTATGTTTATGCTTGAGTTGGAATTTTGTAATGAGTGGAATGATCTCGTGGGCTTTGACCATGATTTCATTTAGTTTATATATATAAGGTATAAGGATTAATGAAATAAATAGTTGGGTTTTGGTTATCTCCTGTTTCCTATATCTTGTCTTTCGGAGCAGCCTGTCTTTATCAACTTATATATCTGTTCTTGAAAGACCAAAAATCATGAGAAAATTCTGGACAAGAGTGGACTTCAACATCTCTCTCTAAATGCAAGAACTACCCTCATAGCTATTTTGGATTGGGAGATACAAAAATCACAAGACGATGCAACTGTGCTGTCTGAAACCTGGAACAGAATCTGTTATGTGTTGTTTTCGGACAAGTTAGCTGCAGAATATGGAAGTGTGTTCTATAAGTAAGTTGCAGAGAATTTTATAAGTTTTCCATCGGTGTAAACTACAGCTTTATTGGATTAACAAAATGAGAGTTACAGCTGTTTTACTGCACTGCTGATTTTCTGCTCGTGAGAAATTTCAGATTTCTTGTTCTTACCCATACACAGGAGTATCAGTGGGATGTCAGAACACTTTTTAGCTCATCTAGAAGAAGGGTTCAAGCTACCCTATTTGGTGTCCCTTATTTTAAGGGGGGTAGCCAATGTAAAGAAGGATTATTAAGATTGAACTCTTTAGTTGGAAGTATTGGTTAGTCTCCATGATTGAGTTGCCACTCTTGAGCAAAAATGTTCTGTGAACAAGGTTGATAATTTTGGATCCATGGAGACAAGAGTTGTCCTTTTGGATAGTTCATGATTATGATCATCTGTACTTGCTCGTGATTGCTGATGTTGGTCACTTGATGATAGGAAGTGTCGTGTCTCATGACTCAGGAGTCCTATATGACGTCTCGCACTGATATGTGGGAAAAGACTGATGTTTCTGCTATTGAAGGATGTTATGGGTATGATGAAGCTGAGCACTATCAAAACAACAATGTTGAAGAGCAAGTTGGGAGTGAACTAAGTCAGAATCCACAACGACAAAAGCGAAAAAGGAAAGTCCATAAGAAGCCTGCTCAAGGAAGCAAAGCGCAGCTAAACTATGTCAATGGAAGACTGAGTAATGTGGATATGGATAAAGTTTATGGAGTTACCAAAGTAGTGGGAGGTTATATTCAAGTAAGCTCAGTACAAGTTTTTGCTTTATTTGACCCTAGTGCTTCGCATTCTTTCATTTCCGCCGACATGGTAGAGACGTGCAAGATGGTGAAGTGTCCAATGAGGAGGCCTTTGCTAGTTCAAACCCCAGTGGGAGAAATGCAGGCAGATCAGATATGCCCGAATGTCAGTCTTGTCATAAACAAAGAAAACTTCACCGTGACACTCATTGTGTTGGAGTCACTTAAAATTCGCGTGGTTCTTGGTAATGGATGGCTCTGTGCACACAAAGGAGTGATTCATGGTACTCGGTGCACAATGCTCTTAACAACACCGTCAGGGAAAAGAATTGAGTATCAAGGTGGTCGACTTTTACCTGAGGAAGATGAGAATGATCAATTAGAAGATAGGTACACCAAGGACAGCAAAGTGGACCATGAGTTTACTGAAGTCATAGCAGAGGAACAAATAACTTTGGAGGAGCTCAATAGGAGAGATGATCATGTTTAGGCAGATTAGTCAGTCAGGATATGAGAAACTGTCTCATGACTCTGCACGAAAGAGTAATTTGAAAAATGAGGATCAAATAAAGACAAAGTGTCATTATCTCTTTTGTCATCATCTTCCGAATCTCGGGACGAGATTCATCTTAAGGGGGGTAGAATTGTAACACCCTAAAATTTTGAAAAGAAGAAAAGTAGGAGAAATATGATTTTTGTATAATTTTGTGAGCATGCAAATTTAGGATAATAATAATTTTTATTAACTTAAAATCAAATATAAGAGTAGAAACATGTTTGTGCACTCATGCTGTTGCATTTAAATTTTTGAGATGAGTGGTTTGATTTAAATTCAAATTAGGTTTCAAAATCATTTGAAAATGCTTTAAAATAATTGAAAAGGAAAAAGAAAATGAAAACCTTCTTTCTTCTCGCTTTCGGCCCGGCAGCCCATTTTCCCCGCGCGCGGCCCGTTTTCTCCCGCGCCCGCCTTCTTCTGCGTGGGCCGAGCCCAGCCGCAGCCGCCGGCCCAGTATCGCGCGCGCCTTCCTTCTTCTCGGCGTGACGCTGACATCCTGGGCCCACGCGTCAGCGGCTCAGCCTTCATCTTCTTCCCCACGCCGAACGCCGGCTTCCCTTTCCATGTTTACCGGCATCGAATCCATCTTCGAATCCTCCCCTTTCCTTCTTTAGCGATGCCTCCGGGCTATAAAAACGGAGCCGCCGCACCTCCCCGCTCCACATTCGCCCGCAAATCGCAGCCCCAATACCTTGTGGTGGCCACGGCCGAAGCTCTGCCTCCGCCATCCGCCTCTCTGAGCCGTACGCGTTCCTCGTTTCATCCTCGCCTACGGTTTTACCCTAGGTGAGTTCGCGTTCGAGTTGTCTACCCGCAGGTGCTCTTCGTTCGCGTTTTCGTGCACCGTAGAGCAAGATGGCGTTTCCCGGCCATGGCGCCGCCGCGGAGAGTCACCGTCAGCCGATTCCGGCCGGAGCGCCGCCGGCCTCCTCCCCAGATCCGATCTGGACCGTTCATTTTAAATCGGACGGCCGTTATTTAAAGATACCCCTTCGGCCGAAAAATTTGCTAAAGAGACCCTGTAAGATTTAAGTTGTAAACCCGCGGTCCAAAGCGTAATCTGAAAAATACGTTTTGATTAATTGAAAACGTAATTCGTTTCGGAAAAAGAAAAATATGCTTTCTGATATTTACAGTTTTGCCACTGAGTTTGTTTTAGTCATAAATTATCCGTTTTAACTCTGATTTGATCCATTCAAATTGCGTTAGATTCATATTTGCGAGCTCTACATGAGGATAGAACTGTACAGTAGGTTTGAGATAATTTATTTTCGAGTTTATATTAAAGTAATTATTTATCTATAGGAAATCTTAGAAAACTCATAACTTTTACGTTTTAAATCCAAATTTCGTGATCTTTATGTCTATGTGATCGTAGTAACGTGTAGAAGAGTTTTACAAACTTGTTATACTGTTAGTGTTACTGTTGGTTAGGTTTTCTATTTTTAAGTTCCGATGTGAGATTTAATCTATTACTTTAATAAAGTAGATCTTGTTTAAATCATATCTTCTACGTTTTAGATCCGTTTTAGCTCATTCGAGTTGCGTTAGATTCATAGCAACGAGATCTACGCGTTAGTGACAGTATTTACCATATTATTAATTCTGAAATTTTATTGTTTAAATCATATCTTGATTAATAATTATGCCACTGGGTTTTGTAAATAAAATATGAATTGTTTTACTTTAGTTTTATAATTTGAATCTAAATTTGACTTAATTCCATATATAGTATTTATAAAATATCTTATATATAAAACACATGAAACTAATAGTTTTATATTTTCTTCTATGAGCAAATCTTTCGGTAGATGTATCTTTTCAACAGTAGCTCTGATTAGTGTGCTTTTCGCGTCTGTGTGTTCGTAGCAATGCGTAGAACATCTTTAAAACCTTTTCACATATTGTTTCATATGTTTGGTGTACTGTTCTAATTTAGATCTATTGTTGCTTCGTGTATGATTGCTCGATGTGTGTGTGGTGATTTATTGATCAAGTCCAGTCGGTGAGATATACGTGGTTATCAAGAAGAAGAAGAAGAACGTTGAAGATTAAAGCTTACCGAAGGATCGGTGTTTAAGGCAAGTATAGCATGGGATTATCATTGTTTCCTATTCACTTTAATATACTTAATTCATGTGCATGTGTCTACCTTGTTACCATTAAGGATATCCTAGTTTTTGTATTTTGTACCTTGACACCTATGGGACATTGCATTGGGTAGTATTTATGCTAGTGCTCAAGATAAATAACTATGATCTGTAACTTGACTAATGGTATATGCAATAAACGTTTAAAAGATGCTTTATAGCAACATGGCTCAAGGGGGCTAGAGCATGGGGTATTTTTGGTGCTCTAGTTTCTCTCCCTAAGGACTTATCTGTAAGCGAACATCCGGGACTTACAGTACAACTGTGAGGGCTATATGGCTCTGGCTTTAGTCAAGTATGAGGACCTTTTCTAGCTTGTTAGTGGTAACCTTCATGGCGTAAGAACGGCTTGACGAATCGGGTATAGTGCGGCCTCTGTCCTTATGTGTATAGGCTGCGCGTTATTGTGCCATTTGGAAGGGGGGCTCTACATCTGTTTGCCGAGTGAATCTAATGGCCCTAACTTGTTAGACGAACCTTTGAAAGACTTCATAGTGAACCCTGCCGACCTTCCTTGGAAGTGGGTCAAGAGATTAGCTACCTCGGGCGAAAGGGTAAATCACGACTCACAGTGAAAGTGTACAACTTCTGCAGAGTGTAAAACTGTTATAACAGCCATGCTCACGGTCACGAGTGGCCTTGGACCCTTACAGAATAAATGATGAACACTGATGATAATGATAATACTGATGATATTGATGCTCACTAATGATTATTGTTTCTTGCTATACATTATTCTCGTTTACATGATCATGAGGTTATTTGGGATTTTGGTAAACTTGTTGCTACTCAATTGTTAAAGAGATGACTCACTAAAAGCTATTGCAGTAAACCCGTGTCAAACTTTTTGAGTCGCATGAACCCCATGATATATTTGCTGAGTTCAACATGGACTCACTCTTGCTATTTCCCCACGTCTCAGGAAGGGTACCAGATTTCTAGATTCTGGAATTGTTAGGCTTGTGATCAACCAGTTAGTTTGATCCTGGAGTGAAGGTTGCACCCGGTGTTCGGAGTTGTCTTTCCGCTGTGTTATTCTCTAAGGTATACTTTATACTATTGAGTTATGTATATTAAGCATTTGTCTTTTGATATTACACTTATCTGTGGCTATATGTGAGATTTGTCGTCTTTATTTCACATATAGTGTATGTCTGGTTTTGTCCTTAAAACCGGGTGTGACAAGTCCCCCCACCTTGCTAGAAAAAAGTTCTCCTAATCTGATCCATCTTTTTCACAATTGTCTTTGGTAACAAATAGATAGACATTTGATATATTGGGGCATTATTCAGACTAGAAGAAATCAAGGTGGACCTTCCATCTATAGACATAGTACCCCCTTCCATATATCAAGTCTTTTTGAAGATTTATCTAACAAAGGTATCCAATCAATGATATGAAGCCTACTGGGACTTATAGACACTCTCAGGTACTTAATAGGGAATGATCCAATTTGACAATTGAAAATCTCAGCATATACTCCAGCCTAGTTATCTTCATCATTAATTGTAAGGACTTCACTCTTGAGAAAATTTATCTTGAGGCCAGTCATTAACTCATACATGTACAGTAAGAGTTTCAAGTTTTTAGCACCATCAATGTCATGCTTCAAACAAATAATTGTATCATCAGCATATTGTAACACTGCAACACCCCTGTCTATGATATGATCAATGAGACCAGAAAAAAGATTATTTGATTGGGCCTTAAGAATCATTCTAGTAAGACCATCGGCTACAAAATTAAACATAATTGGAGACAATGGATCTCCTTGTCTTACCCCTTTGTGACTTTTGATATAAGATCCAACACAACTATTCAATTTAACACTAAATGTTCCACCAGACACCACTTGTTGAATCGAGTCACACCATCTAGGGCAAAAGCCTCTAGCAGCCAAACACTCAAACAAGAATTTCCATTTCACTTTATCGTATGCCTTTTCAAAATCTAGTTACAAAATCACCCCAATTTGATTTCTTCTCTTTGTCTCATGAAGGATTTCATGGAGAACCATGATTCCACTCATAATATTTCTCCCTTTCATAAATGCAGTCTGATTAGGATGAATCAATTTATCAGCAATATTTTCTAGCCTAAGAGTTAAGGTTTTAGCGGTAAGCTTATACAAACAATTTAGAAGGCAAATGGGTCTATATTGCTGAATTTTAGATGCATCAGAAATTTTGGGTAGGAGGGTGATGATTCCATAATTTATTCTACTGATGTTCGCCATTCCTTTATGGAAATAATCAAACAACTAAACTATATCGCCCCTCACAATGTCCCAACATGTCTGATAAAACTCAATGGGGACTTTGTCAGGTCCAGTGGCCTTATTTTTCTCCATCTGAAACAGGGCATCTTTAATCTCCCTTTCACAGAAAGGTTTACATAACCATTCATTATCATCATTACTAAATTTTTGTACATCATCCCATAGACTCTTATAAATGTGTACATTATGTTGTTTTTCAGGACCAAATAAGTTGGTGTAATATTCAGTAGCATGATTTAGCATGTCATCATCCCCTTCTATCACATTACCCTCATGCTCAAGTGATATAATAGTGTTTTTTTCTTTTCCTACCATTTGCAATTTTATGAAAATAGCTTGTGTTATTATCACCATACAAAAGTCATTGCTCATGGCTTCTATTATGCCAATAAGCTTCTTCTTGCTCAAGGAGTTGAAGATTTTCTTTCAATAAACCAACTTTGTTAATCATTTGATTTCCACTGAGTCCAACAGACTCCTCAATCAGTTCAAGTTCACTCAACTCCTCACTAATCAACCTTCTTTTTTCCTTGTTTCACCTTGAATGTTGAATCCCCACCCCAGTATTGTTTCAATAGCTTCAATTTTTAGAGGATCTTATCTAATGTGGTAGCAGCCCCACACTATTTATCCTAGATCTTTTAACAATGGAATAAATTCAGGATTGTTTAACCAACTCAGCTCAAACTTAAATTGAATAGTTTGCTTTTCTTTTTTTGGGCCAGAAGACAGAATAAGGGGGTTATGATCAGAAATTTCTCTAGGTAACCTAGTTACCAGAGAGTTAGAAAAAAGATCTTCCCAATCTTTTGAAACAAGAATCCTATCTAATTTTTCCAGAATGGGGAGATCCTGATTGTTAGTCCAGGTGTACAACCCACCAGACATCACTATTTCCTGGAGCTCATGGAAGTTAATAAGAAAATTAAACATACCAGATAAATAGAGTAATTGGCAATCAAGAATCTTGTTCTAGTAGCCAAATGAAATGTCCACTATTTTTAAACTAATTGAGTTTTTTTTTCCTCTAAGACGCTAATTGCCTGCTGTTGTCCAAGTTGTGCTCCGATCGAGGCATAGTGATGATAATTAATCAAACCGACAGTGTATCCACATTCTAATATAAACTAGTCCATCAACCTGTGCTCTCTCATGTGCTAGAATGTTAGGAGATATAAGTATTAGGTACTATTTAATAATCTCTTTATTCCAAATTATAAGACGTTTTATCTTTTCTAGATATATCGTTTTCTTTGTATATCTATACAGTACATCTAAATGTATAACAAAAGTTACGTATTTAAAAAACTCAAAACGACTTATAATTTGGAATGGAGGGAGTACATCTGACTAATAAAGAATTACTTATATTAATTGTATATTTTCTAACATAATAGACATAATAGATACTCTGTATTTTATGTCTACTTATCATAAACTTATTAATTACTGCTTTTGAAGGAACTAATCTATATATTATTTATTCATATTCATATTTTTCCTTTGCATGTCACCTATATATATTTCAAATATGCAATTAGTTTCAAACCTTATCATTAATCATGGTGGCTGTTGTTGCATCGTGTATCTTCTGAAGTCATGAATCTAAATTTTGATCTTTCCAATTTTATTAATATCGACTGCCACATTTTTCTCTCTCCTCAAGTTAAGCTGAAACTCTTGTGTTTATTATATCTTTCGTTAACTCTCCTTTTTGGACTTTTTAAAAATAAGAATTTTAGGTCATAGAGTATGTTCTTAAGTACTACAATAACATAAGTCATTATTTGAAACATGCACTATGTCGCTTAAGATAAGTCATAGTGCTTGAAGTGATATCTCCGACACTCGTGCTAACCTCAAGATAATTTTAATACTTAGACCTTATAATCATCAACTTTTTACTGTAAAGTGTTCTTAAAAATGGCTAGGAAAAAATAGCCACCAGTGGTCTCCGACACTTCTCAAGATGATTGAATTTTCGTATCAAGGAATTATATTGCAGTTATGGTTATACTATCAATATAGACATGTCAAACATTTTAGTTAAAATACATAAATATATCTAAAGTAACAATCTATATAAATTATATGCAACCGAAATATGGTTTTAAATAATTTGTTAGTATCATTAGTATATGAGTTGTTAAGGAAATATTATTTATACAATGAAACATAATATATGTATTTTATTTCTTGTGCATGTTGGCACTACGCGTATATTTACTTTAATCAAATCTTACTATATTAATATTGATAGAGGTGTGGTAATGTAGAAACGTATATATATGCTCTATTCATCATCTAAACATTTCCCTGTAATAGGAGATGTTAATAATTGAGATGTGGATTTGAGTGGGTATTTAATTTTTCTAATAATGAGATGAAAATTGAGTTATGTAAATTATTAATCATAATAAGAGGACGTCGGTACTATTTAGGTCTACTTTAGATCATCTTTCTTAATGACATATGTGGGTAATATAAATTAGAGTCATGAGTTAGTTTATATTATTTTACATAATAACATAAGTGGATAATTATTTAGAAAATAGAATAGATCCAGTAGCTATTATTATTATCAATAGTGATTAGGTTATACTTAATGATGGTAAGGTGTTTCTAATTTTTATGAGAATTTCTAAGATTTATTTTATTTTCCTATAAAGTAGTGTGAGGATTAACATGCAAACTCCAACGGGGATCTCTAGTTAGAATTTCTAGTATTTATATTTTTTCTAGCGTGATATGTATTTAGTTGAAAAATAGTCTTAAGATAACTCTTGATATAGCCCTTTTTGTGACTTCATAAATCTATAGTTTATCCTTACAGTGGCACAAAGTTTACCTGGAGTAACATGCAAATAGACCCTCTCCTAGTTAAACTAGATTGGGTTCTCTCTTCAGATTTTTGGGGGCTTCCATTTCCTGCAACAACAGTACAACGGCCTCTATCAAGACCCATCTCAGATCATGCCACTTTTGTCGTCAACATTGGAACCAAGATCCCCAAAGCTTCTTGCTTCAGATTTGAAAATCATTGGGCTCAACACAGGGATTTTTTGAAAATAGTAGAACTGCATTGGAACAATGCTCCCTTCTTTGCTAATGCAGCTAAAAGCCTTTCACAGAGATTCAAACAAGTAAGGCTGGGTCTGAAGAATTGGAGCAAGGGTTTCTCCAACATAAACAAACTGCTACATAATAGCAACTGGATCCTACTTCTACTGGATGGCTTAGGGGAAGAGGGAACCCTATAAAATTTAAAGGATATCCTAAGATCTTTGGTTAAGAAACACATAGCCTCTCTTCTAGAGATTAAGAGAATATTTTGGAAACAAAGAAGCACAGTAAGATGGGTAAAGTTTGGTGATGAAAATAGTAGCTTCTTCCAAGCCTTAGCAACACACTGTCACAAAAAAGAACTTTATTGTCAGCCTATCTACACCTGAAGGTTTCCTCATAACTGGTCATGAACAAAAAGCAGGTCTACTACTAGAAGCCTTCAGAGGTAGACCTGGAGTTAGTGACTTTGCTGGTATTAGCTATAATCTTTTAGAGCTCATTCAGTCACGGTCACTGGACTACCTAGATGATGACTTCAGTCAGGAAGAGATAATCCAAGTAATCAAGAGTCTCCCAAATAGCCATGCACCTGGGCATAATGGTTTTAATGGGCTCTTCATCAAGAAAACATGGGCCATTATAAAGCAAGATGTCACTAGAATGTTATCTGATTTCTGCAACAATCATCTTGACATAAGCAGCATTAATACTTTCCATGTTGTCTTAATTCCTAAGAGAGATAATCCAGCATCTATGGATGAATTCAGACCAATTTCACTCTTAAATTATAGTCTAAAAAGTATAACCAAAATTTTATCCACCAGGTTGCAGATAGCTATGCCATCTCTAGTCCATGAGAACTAATATGGCTTCCTAAAGGGGAGAATTATTCAGGACTACTTGGCATGGGTGTTCCAATTTCTCTACCTTTGCCACCACTCCAAGAAGGATATTGTGATTTTGAAGATTGACTTTGAGAAGGCTTTTGACAAAATAGAACATCCCTTTATCCTAGAAATTTTCAGACATAAACATTTCTCAGAAAGGTGGCTGAACTAGATTAAGTCTTTACTCAACTCTGCAACTTCCTCAGTCCTCCTAAATGGCATTCCATGCAAGCAATTTATGTGCAAAAGAGGGTAAGGCAACGGGGATCCCCTCTCTCCTCTTTTGTTTGTTCTTGGTGTAGACTTTCTTCAAACCATAGCCAATAGAGCTTGGTAGATGGGAGTTCTGAAACACCCTCTTAGTGAAAATTTTGGTGGAGATTACCCTTTAATTCAGTATATGTAGATGATACCTTAGTGATATTGCCTGCAAATGCCAGAGTGTTTGTCAACTTCAAAGGTCTACCGAGATCCTTTTCTGATTCTTCAGGGCTACATATGAACTTCAATAAAACCTACTTGGTGCCTGTAAACACCAGTTCAGATTACACTCCACACCGTGAGCCAACACTTTTGGATGCAAAAGACTATGCCTTTCACTTATCTAGGATTGCCTTTGGGAACAACCAGACCCACTATTCATGTCATGACCTGATCTTGACATGTTGATTTTCATACTCATCATGAGCATCATATGCATTTTAATCTCAATTTGGAAATTAACTTGTGCAAAAACTGAATCAAAACTGCTCACTGTTGGTAATATAAACCTGCTCACTGTTGGTTTTGGTGGAGTGTCCATCCTAATTGACGGAGTGTCTGTCAAGACTATTGCATAGACCGATAGTTCTTAGGTTTTGTCAGCGCACTTCATGCACTAGCGGACTACCCGCCGAGCCTGACGGACTATCCGTCGATTCAACCCATGCAGACATAGGTGTCACTTTGTAAATCCACTTGCCCCACACTCCAGCCCACCTGTCCACTTTGTCCTCGGCTGAGTCTGACTCCAGAACGGGAGGTAGGGGATGACACTGTAGCATGGGTGTCGCAGTGTCGGTGAGAGGAGAGGTGGGACCCGGCTATCAGCCAGCGGAGAGAGGGAGAGAGAGCGCGTCCGCGCGGCTTGCTGGTGCAGGCCGACCGTGGGTGATGAAAGGCCGGCGGATGAAACAGAGAGGGAGGGAGTTATTTTCCTTTTTCTTTTTATATTCTAAAATTCCATTTTCAAATCCATTTTTAAAAATAGTTTTGAATCATTTTAAATTTTAGATCAAAACTAGACAGTACAGTAAAACAAATGCACCAGCATGTATGCAACAACATGTGTCTGGCCTTATGATTGATTTAAATTTAGCAAAAATATATATTTCCCTACATTTGAATGCTCACATGTTGCATAGCTAAATCAATTTATGCTATTCCAAAAGAGTGCAAATTTTAGTGGGTTACAATGAGGCATCGCAATCTAGTGCCGCTACTTGGCTGTTGTCGAAGAAGAGGTGGACTTCTTTTGATTTATGAATTTATGCCAAATGGAAGCCTTGACAAGTATTTGTATGTTGAAGATGGCAAGCCATCTTTGAATTGGGTGCAAAGACTTCATATCATCAAAGGCATTGCTTGAGGATTGCTTTACCTTCATGAGGAGTGGGACCAAGTTGTGATCCATCGAGATATTAAAGCAAGCAATGTCCTCCTTGATAATGAGATGAATGCACGACTCGGTGACATTGGTCTAGCAAGGTTGTATGATCATGGTATCGACGCACAAACCACACATGTTGTAGGTACCATGGGCTACATAGCACCTGAGTTGGCACATACCGGAAAGGCATCCCCTATCATCGATGTGTTTGCATTTTGGGTGTTTCTTCTCAAGGTCACTTGTGGGACTTGTTGAACACAACAAAGAGAACAACAGAGTATCGATGTTGGTAGATTGGGTACTCGATAAATGGCATAAAGGACTACTAACAAAAGTAGTAGACCCAAGGATACAAGATGAGTTTCACATTAACTAGACTATCTTGGTGCTAAAGTAGGGTTGCTATGTTCCCATTCGGTTCCTGATTCTAGGCCTACTATGTGACAAGTCATGCAATACGACCTTGATGGAGACATGAAGTTGCTAGAGCAAATGCCAGAAAGCTTGACCCTTGGTATGCAATTCTAGATGCAAAGTGAAGGGTTTGATTCATACATCATGCCACAAGCAGCGACAATGCGGTGAGTTGTGCAACACTTACTGACCTCTCGTGTGGGAGATGAACCAGTGGTAAAAAGGTACAAGTAGATTGGCACTACTAATTATTGTACTTGTGGGTGCACCAAGACCTTCAGAATAACCCTAGCGTTGCCTTGTACAGTATTGCTTTTTCAGTCATTATTAAATACTATCAAGTATGAATGTTTTCTTTTTCATTGGAGAAAAGTCAAAACCACTTATTCGGTCTCTGAATCTTGAGCTTTTGGACCAAAAGAAAAACCCTAAAAACGAGCTGTTTCACATATTTGGGTTCAGGTTGTGTCATGGCTTGCTAGTGTCTGTCTTCTGGGAACAAAATGGGAATCTAGTCCTGATGCCAAGCGTAGCGCCCTGAAGCTTAATGAGGTTATATGGCTCTGAAACACATTAAACCAATAAGTGCTCTGCCAAAACAACTTCAACTTAGAATAAAGATACTAAAGATACTATAACAGTTTTCTCTATAATGACGACACACTCCATATTTCCTTAGCAAAATAATTGAACACAATATGGGTCGTCAAGTCGTTACCCCAGAGATTAAATGTTCAACAGAAATCAAAGATACCACCCCACATGGTCAGCCTTTTTACAATGCATCGAGGCAAAACCACCATAGCACAGAGAAACAAGTAAACAGAGTCTGGCAAAAACAGAGGCTAAAATATTAAATATGCAAGCCCAAAATGCAAGCTCCTAAATTCTGAGAGCTACTGCTGCCTCTATACTATCAGGTAGCTTATCTGAGAGGAACATTGGTTCAATGCAGGGCTGTGCCAGCATTCATTCATTGAAATTCCCTGTATCCATGGGCTGCCTGATTGTAAAATTTCACTGCAGGTCTGTCGCGCTTGTGCTTGCTGTCTTCTCTCTAGTCTCCAGATATTTTCCTTCTATCTTAGTATGACGGCCATGTGGATTTGGTGGCTGGAAATGAGTATATATGCTGATTGCGAAGCGTTGGCTTCACATCTTTGTTCTATGTTTTTTGCCTAATGAATCCCAAGATAGTATTACAGTTTTCTCTGTCCTCGTGGCAGAGACTAATGCTGATTGCATCTGTCCTGTAACTGTGGAAATAGCAGGCCGCTCAATTTGTCAGAGATGCAGAGGACTGGGGTGAAAATGAACACGGGCTTGGGATGAATGTTCATGAACTCCATATGTATGGTAGTAGTCATCGAAGGTTAAGCTGCAGTTAGCCTTGGTTGTCAGTTTTTCACCAGTAATAACAAGCAATACATTGCTCAATGCTCAGACTCAGTTTGTCACCAGTAATAACAAGTTAGAACAACCCAATAATAGGAATTGACACGCCATCAATCAAGAAAAGTGACAATTGACACGCCACGATCAAGATTTAAGAGTACAAAAGGTGCAGGACACAATACAGAGAAACCATATACTGATCTACAGACCATGTATACATGGAAACCAACCTATCGATATTAAAAAATCAGGTCTAAGCAATAGCAGCGTCATCAGCATCAGCAGGCCAACTCATGATCCCAGCGATGTATAGGATCATCTCTGACTAGAATTCGGCCAGTATCATCCATGCCTCTCCTTCTTTCAACTGCACCAATTTCTCTGCGACCATCACACCATTCCTGACAATTTCATTCTCTACAGAATTATCACCTAGCAATCGGACCACCTGCTCGTATTCAGACTCCGGTGCTAATGCATTGAACCCCATGAGGGCACGCTTAGCGTTGACAGTCTCATAGAGGCTCTTGCTCCATTCATCATCATCTGGAAGCAGATCTGGGGACCAGGATATGTGCAGTACCGTGAAAGGTGAGTAGCAGTAACCTTGTGATTCAAATCGGGTGGAAAACCTTGTTCTTGACCATCTTGGTATGCTGGATTGTCTAACTCAAGGATGCATGTGGCGATGTGCCATGTAAGTATAGTATCAGATGTGCTGTTGCGTAGAGATTCCATGCCATTGCCCAATCGGTGCCACTCATGCCTGTAGCTCCTCAAAATATGAATGATGCTGGCCTTCACCGCATTTGGTATCTTCACACTCCTATCTAGATCCGGGAGACCCAGGAGGCACCTGAGAAGAACAAGTGGGGTTGTTCTTGGGTGAACTACCAACACTGAACTCTGGCCCATTTTTTTCATCCCAGTGCTTCATGTGCTTCCACTTGCATTGCAAAAGAAAACCAAAACATTTCCTCATGCAAACGGAATGCTGCAAAGCGGCATGGTTTATATAGTGGCAGATGAGGGCTACTTTGGTCCAATTAGAGAAAATATAGGATGCTATGTACCTCACCTCCGCTATCACAACTAATGCGATAAGCAAAAATAAAGAAATGTCATCAAACAAAAAGGATCCAAAATTTTTGTCCTGTCTGTTGCTTATCAAGTGCCTCTCATTGCACCAGAAATGACAACGCAGCTGATGGTTGTACCTAGTCTTCCAATTCGACAGGTGGCCCATCACGATGAATCTTGCAGCCAAGATGCAGTAAGTTATGCTCAAGAGTGAGATACTGACACTCAACATAGGCAGCCAATACTTCGAGTAGGAGACTGGAAGTGATGAGAAGTAGTAATCTTGAGTGAAAGAAAGATCATCTGCAATCACCTGGAAGACCCTTTCATGGTTGCCATCTCTCAGCAAGAAGTTCTAGAAAAAGTTAAGAGTTCTCACAGATCTATCATTGGCGTGCATGTACCTCGCTAATCGACATCTCAACAATTTGAACAATGAAAATGACAAGCACAGGTCTTGTAATTGTTGCATTGACTGAACAACCTGATCATTCAATTGCGAAACCATGTTAATGGTTACTAAGCCAGTTGTATTCTTGACAAAATACCCATGTGGACACTTCTCCACATTATTATCTTGTTCTCCCATAAACAAGAGTGGAGGAGGCTGATCCTCACCTACCAATGGTCCATTGGGTTGAATTGCTTCTTGCCGTTGTTGCTGCGCCATGTGCCCAGAAATGAGGCGAGGATTACGCCCAAATCCAAAGGATTGCCGGGCCTTCACAAATGCGTAATATTTTAACACAATTTTAGCACAAATGATAGCAAGGCATCAATTCAAGGTAAAGTTGTCAGATATCGGTCATAATCGGGCCCAAGGCATAGAAACCAAGGTAGATGGTCCAGAGACCTTGGAAAAGCAGATGGATAGGGGTCCTTTGTTGCGACCTTCCCTATCATCAACAGCGACTATTACACTAGTGTTGATCATGGTGATCTGAATGAGGAACGCCCATGATACAGCTGTAAAATAATGAAAACCTCCACGGCATGATGCTGCCAAAGTTGCAAGGTTTTTGTTGTTGACGTAATCATTGGTATTGGTGCTGATTGTGGACACGACGTACGACGTAATAGGCAATAACAAGGTAGTGGCTCCGAGAAAGATGAACCTTGTGATGGGGTGGTGGCGGTACCGCTGCGCAAAGGGGCCAATCGCAACTATTACTCCAGCTAGAACAGCATCAGCATGTACCAGCATGTTAACCTGCAACAAGGTCCGTCCCACGGTCTTTTGGAAGGCTGACACTGATTCATGAGAGCACCTAATGCTCGAGGAACTTTGCTGCAGTGAAACATCGTCGAAGCAAATTGTGGTGGAATTCACCCCAGCCATAAGCTTAGCTGACTGCCCAATCCTAACAATAGAACAAAGTTGGCAAAGAAATAAGTATACCCCGCTAGCTTTTATTTTATGCTCCAATGGAAATGTACAATGCAAAATCTTAAAAAAAACCCTAGAAATGAAAAGATAACACTGATTTAAGTCTTCAGATGCTTCTTAGTTCTATTTTGATAGGTAGAAAGAGAGATCTCCACTTACAGCTGTGTGCTATGCCGCTGCTATGCTGCTGGGAATTGATGTCTCGTGATGTGATGGTTATGTTTTGAACGGCTTTAATTTGCATGTACGGGCTGATGGATGCAGAGGAGCCGTGAATAAGTACAGACTTGTCATGAACCAGCAAACTGCTGTGATGGCAAAAAAAAGAACCGGCAGAAGCATGCAATATATATATATATATATATATATATATATATATATATATATATATATATATATATATATATATATATATATATATATATATATATATATATTGCATGCTTCTGCCGGTTCTTTTTTTTTCCTCTGATAGATGCCAAGGTTCAAGAATCAAGAGACATTGACTTCATCCATTATTGGTTATTGGGTTCGCCAGCTTGGAATATATATTATATAACTTCGTCTGCGCTGCCATCGGATTTCATATATGGAACATTATTGTTAAACGATTTGACTTTCTGGAATACAGTACGTTGCTTGAGTTAAAGATATCATCGATCTCACCGCACAAAAGCGCGTGTTTGAAGATAAGAGCGTGGACTTTCCATGTCTAATCATATCACCCTTTATAGTAATTGATTTGTATTATGATTGTGGAAACTCCCGTGAAACACTCTAGTGCGCACTCCCGCACACACCTATCACCTTACACACACCCTATGCCTTATGAACACCTTCGAAAGTTTGAACTAACTGATATTAAGATTGATGCACATCATCTACCACTTAAAAAATTTTATCATTAAATCCTCAAATAAATTATGAAATACCAGTACCTACGTCAAGATAATGACTTAAACCCAACTAGACAGGTTTCATTACAAGAAACCATTTTTAGATAAATGGACATAAAATCTGGCCTCTATATCCACGCCGCTTAGACCAGCCTGCCCATTCTTCTCCGCCTTGCCATCGCCAAAGCGTGCGGCCGGAATGTCGGCATCTGCGAGGAAGGTAGCAGCAGGGCATCTCCTACCTCGTCTCCACTTTGTTTTCTCCCTCCTCTACCCTCAGAGTTCTAATCACCAGTCACGCATCGACTTAGCACAGATTTGGTACTTCCATGGCCAGATCCGGTGCCTTGCCTTGTGGATCCATTGCCTCCCCCCACCACTGGTGGCTTGTTCCAGAGCGGCGGCGTGGCGCTAGGTGAAGACAACTGTGGGATGCGCTGCATGGGCGGTTGCAAGATCTCGATGGCTGTGATATGCGGTGGCGGCGTGGTGGGCTAGATGCACAATGGGGATCGCCGAATCTGGTGTGCTACTATCTAGATCAGATGTTTTTGTCCCTGTACCGATGGCGGACCATGGCCAAGTGGTGTGCCATGGAGAACAGATGCATCCTTTTGCGGGATCTAGCAAGGGCTTGGGTGAGCGGCAACGTCCATGGCACTCGCTCCCATCGCCACGGTGGAAGCACCGTGGCTCGAGCCCAGATGTGGATCTACCATTGCGGCGATGGCCAAGGCTCGCACGACGATGGCGACCGATTTGGCTAGTGATGGCCCCACACTCTTGAGGCAACCATATCCGTGGGTATGTCATGTTCTGAATTGCTAAAAATAGTGACATGACTCCATATGAAGGATGGAAAGGAAGAAAACCATCGCTCCATTGCTTGCATACGTGGGGCTGTTTGGCCATGGTTAGCATACCAGTTAATAAGAAATGCAAGCTCAGACCTAAAATAGTTGATTGTATCCTTTTAGGATATGCGCACCACAGCACAGCTTATAAGTCCTTAGTGATAAAATCAGACACGCCTGATATTTTAGTTGATTCGCTTATGGAGTCACGAGACATCACTTTCTTTGAAAATATATTCTCGTAGAAAGATGCTTATTCTTTGCCTAGTTCATCAAATGAATTTATTCCTGAACCCACGCTCACAATCGAGTCAACTGAAAACCCACATGAAAACAAAGAGGATGACAGTGGTGTAGCTCTCAGAAGGAGTGAGAGACAAAGGATTGTGAAGACTTCACTGTGTACCTCATGGATGATACTCCCACAAGGCATATGCATCCACCGATGCAGAATATTGGAAGGATGTAGTCCATAATGTGGTGGATTCCATCACTGCAAATGGCACATAGGAAGTAAGTGGGTATTCAAGAAGAAGCTTAGACCTGACGGTAATATTAAAAAGTACAATGCAAGGGTTGTGGGTAAATATTATGCACAAAAAGAAAGCGATGATTTCTTTGATACCTACTCACCCATTGCCAGACTAACTACACTCCGAGTACTATTATCCTTGGCTAGTTTCCACTGTCTTCTTGTCCACTAGATAGATGTGAATATGAATATCCTTATCGGAGTGCTGGAGAAAAATATTTATATGGATCAGCCTAATGGATTTATATCATAAGGACAAGTGCAAGGTGTGCAGGTTACTTAAATCCCTATATGGCTTAAAGCAAGCACCCAAGCAGTGGCATGAGAAGTTTGAGAAAACTTCAAAATCTGCTGGGTTCACAGTAAATGAAGCTGACACTTGTGTATTACTACTATGGTGGGGGTAAAGGAGTAATCTTATGCTTGTACGACGATGACATACGGATTTTTAGGACAAGTATTGATGATATAAATGATGTAAAGTCATTTGTTTCTCAAAATTTTGACATGAAAGATTTGGGGAAGCTGATGTGATCCTTAATATTAAACTTAGTAAGGGTGAGAATGGAATTACTCTTTTGCAGTCTTATTATGTGGAAAAGGTATTGAGCCGCTTTGGCTATACGGATAGTAAGCCTTCTCCAACACCCTATGATCCTAGTCTAATACTTCGAAAGAATCGAAGACTAGGAAAGGATCATCTGAGATACTCTCTGATGTACCTAGCTAGTGCAACCCGCTCTGACATCTTGTTTGCGGTAAGCAAGTTGAGTAGATTCACTTCTAATTCAGAAGATAATCATTGGTGTGGTATTGATCTAGTAATACGCTATCTGAAGGCCACAATGAGTCATGGACCTCACTATTTAGGGTACCCCGGGTGTACTTGAAGGATATAGTGATTTAAACTAGATTACATATGCTGATGAGCTAAAGGACACTAGTGAATACATATTCACATTAGGTGGTGGTGTTGTCTCTTAGAGATCTTGTAAGAAGACAATACTAACAAAATCTACCATGGATACAGAGCTCACGGCTCTAGACAGAGCCTCTACTGAAGATGAGTGGTGAGAACTTTTGACGGACTTACTAGTGGTTGTAAAACCAATTCCTGCTATTCTCATAAACTGTGATAATCAAACGGTTATCACGAAGGTGAAAAATAGTCATGATAATATGAATTCCAATAAACATGTGAAGCGCAGACTGAAGTCTTTCAGGAAATTGAAAAGCTTCAGAGTAATAGTTGTGGACTACATCAAACAGCTAAGAACCTGGTAGATCTCTTTACTATGGGACTATCACGTACTATGATTGATAATGCATCGAAGGAGATGGGACTAAGACCCATGTGAGCTAACCTAAGTAGTAACCCAACCTATGTGATCGGAGATCTCGTGAATTAGGATCTAGGAAGAACAAGTTGTTGGTTGATGGGAGAGTACAATCTACATTAAACTCACTCTGTTGGAGATGTAGTACTCTCATTTCTATAAGGAAGGCTAACTTTGTCTTAAAGTGTTATGAGGCTTTTATAGCCACTGTCCTATAGAGTATTCCTATAAGAACACAACTATGTGAACCCAACTTTTGGTTGCAGTTTGTAAGAATTGAGAATTCTTTAAGAAGCACGTGAAGTGAGACAGGAGTATGACTTATACGCTCCACCCGCGGGGCAGACATTTGGCAGCCTAGTATCAGTTAAGATATCAAGTAAAATTTATTCACACCAAACTACCAATTCAAGGTCTAATCCATTGTGCAGTTGTGGATGAGTATACCTTGTCACTCTAGGTGATGTTCAACCTCAGTCGGTCTCCACTGAAAAGCTGGTATATTAACAGTACTTTGGTACAGGGAGAATGAAGCATTCCTTTGGGATCCGGTGAGAGATTGATAGAAGACTTGGACTGGCCCAAATAATAATTCCAATAAATCCCAATGGCCCACTCACACATGCATGGTATGTCGGGGGCTTTAGTCGCACATTGCTACTCTAGGAGGTGTGAGGCCAACTTACATAGTGAGTTATCTCCAATTAGTTGAAGCTATTGGAGAGAGGAAAAGGAAGAAACATGGGCGCTCTCACTCGTTAGGCCGAGCGACGCGATGGGCGCGGGCGCGCGACATGCGCGTGAATGGTTCGGTGAATTCTCGCTTTTAGTAAGCAATTAATCTCGTATTAACGGTGATTGCTCTGGTCTCCTAACAACAGGTTAATTACATTAATGTGGTGTGATTATGTAGCTAATTACTTATCATAGCTACGACATGAGTTTATACTAGGACGACGTTGTCCTCCGTACACACAATTAATCTCCTCCTCGTGCCCCAGTGCTGCGCCGTCTCCATCTTCCATATTCTGTCGCCGACGTGTCATCGGCGCCGGAAGAGCAGATCTTCGAAGCCTACGGCCCCTCGTGTCCCTGCATAGGGTAGGGGTTGTATCAGGTTTTTCGCAAGTGCCGTCGTGACTACTCGCTGAACGTCTACTTCTCTCTATGCCGATGTTCGTGGGTCTCCATCGACAGTCTGCTTCATCTACTTTTGCACTATCTCTGGTGCCGACAACCCCACTATAAGAATGTCTCTACTTTCTCTGTTGTTCGTTCTCGCGTTCCTTCTATTACTAGAATTAGGGGTTTGAGTTTGCCTTAGTGCTAGTTTCTTTGGTTTATGATCTACGTGAATACGTATCTAAGATAGGTTTGTTTTTGTTGAATCGCACTCCCATGATACATGTTGTTACTCATTTTCATAGTACCGGAATTAATTTATTCATCACTATTGTTGTTATATCCAACAAATATTGCTTGTCTGTTGTCATGTACTCCCACTGTCTCTTTTTAAGTGTAAATATTAGCAACATTTATATCTTCAAATAAGTTTATTATGAAAATACATTCAACTATATATATACCGGAATTAATTTATTCATCACTATTGTTGTTATATCCAACAAATATTGCTTGTCTGTTGTCATGTACTCCCACTGTCTCTTTTTAAGTGTAAATATTAGCAACATTTATATCTTCAAATAAGTTTATTATGAAAATACATTCAACTATATATATAATGATACTAATTTGTACCATGAATACTAATATTTTTTTTGTATATATTTGATCAAAGTTGAGTAAACTTGACTTCTTGGGAAGCGAGAACGACGGTTAAAAAGGGACGAAGGGAGTACGTAATAAGTTCAAACGAAGTTTTATAATTGGTAGACATCACATTATAGTTTGACCAGTCCAGGCTAATCCAGAAAAGTACACGCAAACTCCATGAGATGGACTCCACTGAGAGTGAGAGGTACAACAATTAACACAACAATGATCAGGGTTTAACAATTGACAAGATTTGGAGGACAGAAGAGAGTAAAAGCTAGCATCTGCAAACCATGCATGGAACGGGAGCAATCTATCGATGTCGAGCAGAAGAAGCAGCATCAGTAGTAGCTGTGCCGGCAGCATCGCCGGGCCGACTCATGATCCCAACATGGGAGAGCAATGCCCAGAGCAGTGTTATCAGCTCACCACCTCGTGCAATGGCCTCCAAATGACCTCTGACATTGTCCGAGGGACCGATGTACAGGATCATCTCTGACCAGAATTCTGCCAGCACCATCCATGCAATTTCCTGACCTTCCATCAGCTCCACCAGTTGCTTTCCAAGCACGACGCCTTTCCTGAGCACTTCGTGCCTGGAATTGACACTCAGCAACTGGATCACCTGCTCATACTCGGCCTCTGGTCCCACTGCAGTACAGCTACACCCTGAGAGGGCACGCTTGGCATCATTCTTCACCACCTCATATAGGCTGGTGCTCCATTCTTCATGATCAGGAAGCAGATCCGGAGACCAGGCCATCAGGTATGTGCAGTAGCGTGACAGGTGAGTAGCAGCAATCTTGTAATTCAGATAGGGCCAAGAACCATGTTCTTGGCCACATTGGTATGGATGCCTCACCTCAAGGATGCATGTGGCGATGTGCCATGTAAGTATGATATCAGATGTACCAGTGCTACTACTGCAGGCCCACAAGAACCTTTCGCCACCGACTCGGCTCAGGTGTAGAGAATTTCTGCCATTGCTTAATTGTTGCCCATTGCTGATGTAATGTGTCATAGTATGGATAATGCATACCTTCACTGCTTCTGGTATCTTCTTCACACTCCTATCTAGGTCTGGGAGACCCAGGAGACGTCTGAGAAGAACAAGTGGGGTTGTTCTGGGGTGAACCACCAATATTGAGCTCTGGCCCATTTTTTCGTCCCAATGCTTCATCAGCTCCCATTTGCACTGCAACAGAAGGACAAACCATTTCTGCACCCGGAGAGATTGCTGCAAAGAGGCATGTCTGATATAGTGGCAGATGAGAGCTACTTTGGTCCAGTTAGAGCAAATGTAGGACGCTATGTAATTTGCCTCTGCCATCACAACTAACGCCAGAAGAAAAAATAAAGGAACATCATCAAAGAGAAAGGGTCCAAAATGTTTTTTCTGCATGTCGCTTATCAAGTGCCTTTCGCTGCACCATAAATTACAGCGCATCTGATGCTCATATTTGGGCTCCCATTTCAATACAAGACCCTTGATGATGAATGATCCAGCCACAAGGCAGTAAACTATGCTCAAGAGTGAGATACTGACACTCAAGATGGGCAACCAATATTTGGAATAAGAAACCGGAAGTGATGAGTAGTAGTAATCTTGAATGAAAGAAAGTTCATCTACAATCACCCCAAATACCCTTGCATGGTTGCCTTCTTTTAACAACAAGCTCAAGAATTTGTTTAGGGCCCTCATAGACCCAGCATTAGCAAACTCGTACCTTGCGAACCGACATCGCAACAGTTTGAACAGTGAGAATGACAAGCATATGTCTTTTAGTTGTGGTCTTGACATGGCAAGCCTGTCATCGTCCAACTGCCAAACCTTGTCAAAGGTTACTATGCCCATTCTGTTGATTCTTGAGAGATCTTTGCATACATACCCGTGAGGCTTCTTCTCCACTTGAATATCCTCTTCTCCCATTACCAAGAGCGGAGGAGGCGGATGTGCATCCTCACCTGCCCATGGCTCACCAAGTTCACTTGCTTCTTGTAGTTGTAGATGCTTCATGTACCCAGAAATAAGACGAGGATTACGTCCAAATGCCAAGGAATGCCGGGCCTTCTCAAATGCATAATACTTTAACACAATTTTAGCAAAAATCACAGCAAAAAGCATCAATTCAAGGTGAAATTGCCACTTATTGGACTTAATCGGGCCCATGACACTGACACCAAGATAAAGGGTCCAGATACCTTGAACAAGCAGCTGGATTGGGGGACCTTTGTTCCGACCTTCTTTGTCATCAAAGGCGACTATTACGCTGGTGTTGATCACCACAATCTGAACAAGAAATGCCCATGATACAACTGTAAACTGATGAAAACCTCCATGGCAGGTTGCTGCAGTTGTCAAGGTTCCCAACACATTATGATTGATGTAATCATTGGTGTTGGTGCCGATGGTGGAGACAACATAGGAGATGATGGGGAGGAACAAAGTTGTAGCTCCAAGGAAGATGAAGCGCGTTAAGGAGTGGTACCGATACCGCCGAGCATAAGCTCCGATAACAACTATGACTCCCGCCAAGACCGAGTCCATGACTATCAGCATGTTCACCCGCCACATCTTCCCTCCCATGATCTCATTGAAGACTCCCAAGAATTCATGAGAGCAACTGATGTTTGAGGAACACTTCTGTAGTGCAGCATCGTTGTAGCAGATTGATGTGGTGGCATTGTTCCAGGCCATAGTCTAGCTGAATACCAAATCTCAACATCAGAACAAGTTATTGGGTAGAAACCAACAAAAGAACTAGTTATTATGCAACGAACATTAATTCATGGTGCAGGGTTTAATTTCTGGCGAAAGGAAAATTAAGTTATAGAACATATATAAACATGAAAATAAGGGCACGAAATTAAAAGAGCTTGAGAGAGGTATAAGCTAGATATCCACTTACAAACGTGAAATCCGTGAGACCGCTGAGAATTTATCGATGTTCCCTTGTGGTCTTGTGGATGCTTATATATTGAGCAGCTTTGGAAACATGAGCTGCTGGGTGCCTGGGTCCTGATGTTTTGTTCTTTGTTCCATTTTCCTCGTGTGTTCCCACCCCTAAAGGGAGCAGTAGTGGGGCATATATGCATTCTAGCTATACTTTGCCTTTAATGCCGGAGTACATATGACATGCCGATAACTATCCAGTTTGCACTTGCACTTGTTGCGGGTGCTACTACTTATATATATATATATATATATATATATATATATATATATATATATATATATATATATATATATATATATATATATATATATATAGTATTTTGATTTTCCTTCCCAACAATTTGGTGTTCTCTTATCCCTTCGAATGTAATCAACAGAGATGAGCTGAAAATTTATAAGAACTTGGCTGTGTGAGATCGCAGAGGCTGGAACTATTCCTTTTTCATGAAAAAAAAATATATCACGATCTCGATGTAGAGGCTACATAGTTGTTTCACTAAAAGCATATGACATGGGTTTTACTGGTGCCGGCTTGGAATATGTATGTACAACGAACACCCTCTTGTCATGTAAAGAACCTAAAATACAAGGAACAATCGGTCCATTTTTTGTCCCTTAGCGCTTGTGTCTGTCACCCCCAATGGCCCACGACCTCCAATAATACCCTCTAAACATGCTACCTTTCAATTGTTAGCTTTAGCCTTTGCTTTTACTTTTGGTTTGATTAATCGCTCTTGGTGGCTTTGCTTTTCCTTTCACTTTGATCACTCCGTGTATATAACAATATATATATAAATAAAATCACTCGTGGTCTACATAATGTACTCAGATTAAGTCCGCATGAGTGCTTCCTATATATGATTTCATGGGCAGCACAAGCTACTATTCTTTTTCACACTTACAAGACATCCACTAAGGGCCTGTTTGGAACTCAGAAATATAAAACAGAGGAATGGAAAGAAAAGCATGAATGGAATGGGGAATGGAAAAACACAGGAAAAATACAAGAGGTATTTGGAACAAAGGAAGATGTAATAGAGGAAAACTTGAAACATTGAAATAGATTAAAAGCTAATGGTACTTAATTATAGGCTAAACGTGGAGCATTAGTATTTTTATTTCTACTATGACTTATGGGACCCAATGATACTAAAAGACAATCTTTATTACCTATCTACCTCCACGGTCCCCACTGTCTACATGCTACCAATGATTAATCTACTCCACCCGGATGAGTCTAATGGCATGGCTGCCTAGGACTTCAGCGCAGGAAACGAAAACCAGAGATGGGAGCATATGTTTTTTTTCCTGTGAAATCTTGTTATTGCTGCAGTATTCTAAAGGAAAGGGTCCTCTCAATTCCTTTGTTCCAAACGGCCTACTCGTCTTCCTTTCATGTGTTTTTGTTTCCTTTTTTTCGAAAGCGTGCATTGGCACGTGCTTCGTTAAGAGGAAGTGGGATACAAAGTACAGTCGGTGTTGCAAAACGGCGGTTGGAACACTTACACGAAGCACTGGCTTCAACGGTGGCGCTGTAAAGATGTACAAACTAAGGAAATTAACTGTGCAACTATTGAAAGAGAAGGCAGTCTGCGGCCACTAGTTAGCTAAGACGATCAACAACGCGAGGCTACGAAAGCCCGCGGCGATCCAGGTGTCTGCCTCCTCCAAAATCAGCGCGCACAATTGAGACGGCGTCCTCGTGTTATTGTCAAATGTTCTCCGGTTGTGTTCCTTCCAGACCTTCCAAGAGACGAGCAGCACAAGCGAGTCGAAGGTTCGCTTGAAGGGCTTCGGAATGGCTGTTCTTGTGTTCTGCCACCAGTCCGACAGACAAGAACCATCAAGCGGAACTAGGTGTTTCATCTCCAGCCTTGAGAGCAGTCGGTGTCATACCTCACGAGTGAACACGCATGAGGCCAGCAAGTGATAGGTGGTCTCATCTTGTTGATCACAGAGCACACAGACTGCGTCTTGTTGTAGGCCGTGCCGCTTGTGACGCTCAGCTATCCACAGGCGCCCATGAAGAGCAAGCCAGAAGAAGAATTTGAGCTCGGGCGGCACTGCCGATCTCCAAACTTGCTTGGCACCAAACAAGGTTGTCATCCCTGTGAAGTACTGCCCTGTACGCCAATGAGGCGGTGTAAGCTCCACTCTCCGTCCATTTCTAGTTAAAACGATCGGAGTCCATCGGTGTTAGCTGGATCCCTTCGAGCTTTTCCCATAGGTGAACGTATTCACAGAGTACCAGAGCAATCGGCGCACCGGTGATGTCCCTTGCCCACTCGGATTCCCTGATTGTGCGATTGCACCGGTGGCACCCGACCGCTCGGAAGAGATTTGGCGCGAAAGCACAAATTGTGTCGTCCGGTAGCCAGGAATTCGTCCAGAAGCGTGTGGTGGTGCCGTCACCAACCTGGACAGTAATAGAAGCACTGAACATTGCAGCGACAACATGTTTCGGCTTTGAAGGTAGCTGTGCCCAAGCCGCATCAGGATGTGTCCGTCGCAGCCACTCCCATCGAAGGCGAAGCGCGAAGCCAAGCACCCGGAGGTTGGGCAGCCCCAGCCCTCCATGTTCCTTGGGGAGCACGCTATGGGCCAAGCGACCCTGCACCGCCTGCCAGAGACAGACTCAGTACCCGCGCAAAGAAACGCTTGTCGCCTGTTGTCAATCTGTCGAATAGCCCACGCCAACAGATTGCAACAAATTGAAACATGGACTGGGATAGCAGATAGTGTTGTCTAAGTAAGAGTTGCCCTCCCTGCATTTGTCAGGAGTCTGCCCTTCCATGTTGGAATTCGAGCTGCTACCTTATCGACAAGTTGTTGCTCCTCGGCGCGGTTGAGCCTGGACAATGAGACTGGCGCACCCAGGTACTTCGTCGGGAACTCTTGGATCTTGCAAGGGAAGACTTGCTGCACGGCCTAGATGTCTTCCTGAGAGCAACAGATTGGGGTCATTGTGCATTTGTCGAGGTTTGTGGAGAGGCCGGAGGCACCGGCGAACAGCTCCAGAATCTCCCGGATGCAGTGGAAGTCTTCCTTTGAAAAAACCTTTGCTCCAAACAGCCCCTAATAAGGAAAACATTTTTACAGGCAGTCCTGTTCCACATGATTTCCATAGGCAAAAGGCCTCCAATAATGCAAGTGGTTTCTACATGCAGTCTTCTTAAAGAACCATCTGTAGAAATGATTTTTGCGCATGGGGGCTTCTTAAGCCAACTGGCTGGCTAATGTTTTTCATTATTTAATTTCTACAAGAAAAAACATTTAATTTAATCATAGATTGCTGATGCACATGAAAAAAATCCATAGTGGGTCAAGAGGGCCTTAATTGGAAGGGCTTCATGACAATGGATTTAATTGTTTTGTCGTGCCTGACAAAAGTCATGTGACACTGAAAACTCATGAGGTGTGCTCATGATAACAGAGGAAGATTTGTGAGAGGGGTACAAGGTACACTTTCGAGTTTCATTTTCAATAAGCCACAACGTTTACCTGGGTTCCGTGGATTTTATTCTATTTTATTTTAATATTAACTTATGTGCTTTTAAATAATGTAAAAAATCGACTTCAGCCCTCTTCAGACAAAAGGCATCAGTCCATATGCATGAGAATTTGAACTTGTCACAAATTCCAAGCACACACATGTTTAGAGACTTTAAAGTTTAGAGGTATAAAGTTTAGAGTGGTGGATCCAAGCTGCACACGATACAAGAAGCTTTCCTTATTTGCTTATGGACCCTAGACAATTTTGGATTTTTTATTAACTACTCTTGACAGTTTTTTTTCACTTTTGTTACTTACTGCCTCTATAAGAATAATTTAAATGACTGTTGACTTATCCTCCCACCACCGCAATGTGCACCAAAGACAAATTCTTTTTACACTTTTGAGTTTCATTTTCAATAAGCCACATCGATTACTTGCTTATGGACTCATCCCAAGTTAGTTTAGGTCGACCTCTACCGCTCTTTACATTATCGGTCCGCTTTAGAACTCCTGAGGCGCCGGTGCGTAGTGGAGTTCTAAAGCGGACCGATAATGTAAAGAGCGGTAGAGGTCGACCTAAACTAACTTGGGATGAGTTCGTTAAGAGAGATCTTAAGGAGTGGAATATCCCCAAGGATTTAGCTATGGACAGGAGCGCTTGGAGATTAGCAATCAACGTGCCTGAACCGTGACATTTTTTGTCTTGTGCCCTTTATGTCCCTTTATGTGTCTCCCTGTTTCTCGTCTCTTTTGGGTTTCATCTCTAGCCTACCCCAACTTGCTTGGGACAAAAGGCTATGTTGTTGTTGTTGTTGTTGTACATCGATTACTTGGGTTCCATGGATTTTATTCTATTTTATTTTAGTATTAACTTATGTGCTTTCAAATAATGTAAAAAAATCGACTTCAGCCCTTTTGAAACAAAGAGCATCAGTCCACACTTACTATACGCACATATGCACTGAGAATTTGAACTAATTACAGTTCAAAGCACATGCACTGAGAATATGAACTTATTACAAGTTCAAAACTAGCTCAAATCCAAGAAAGTAAGAGCAACTTCAACAACTTGGTTATTCCTTGATTTTCGATGGCCATATAAATCCAACCACGGGCACTCGCTATTTGACTTTGTAAAATAGCGAGGCTATTGTGGACCTCTTCTTTTTTAGAAGTTTTTTGTTTTACAAAATAGTTAAACAGTGGAATCTGGCTACTAATTTTAGCCAAGCTGTTAGAGTTGCTCTAACCGAAAGACCATCCCTTAGATAAAAAAAACTACATGGCTCTTGATTATTCTAGTAGCCTACATGCCTCAAGAATCCATTCATGAAAGAACCAAGAAAAAGGTATTTGTGTGACCTTTATCAAACACCAGGTCATTATTTTAGTTTTATGCATAACTATTCATTTCAAAATAGTCAGTAGAGTATCGCTAATAGAAACTGATTTGTTTCAACAACAAGGAGCGCAAACAAAAAATAGACACAAATTGCCTGAGCATCCAATTATCAAGTGCTATAATATAATGTTAACTACCCCAGAATGGACTATCACTGCCGGTTCAAAAACTTCATCACTGCTGGTTCAGGTTTTTGAACCAGCACAACCAAAGCGGCAGTGATGAGGGGGGCTCATCATTGTCGGTCTTAGAACCGACAGTGGTAAGGTTTTCAGAAAACTCAAAAAGAAGATGAAAAAAGAGCTCAAAAATAGCAAAATTGTTTTTAATATTTGGAGAGACCCCACCAGCTAGCTGCTAGCCACACAGTCACTAGATTTTTATAATCCAAATCCCGAGATTTTTTGTGCACTTTGCGGCCAGCAGCGCACGAACCCACGGCCTCAAGCTTTGCGTGTTTGTCCTCTAACCAGTCGACCTATAAGACACTTACGTCCATTTGGGATATTCGTCCTCCTCATTCTATCTTCATCCGGTTTTGAAATGAGTATTTGGGATACTAAATGAATTCAAATAAAAAGGTTGTGAACTATAAAGTTTTATAACTTTTCGAGATCTACGAAAATTTTGAATTTCAAATGTGAGAAAATTTGGCCATAATTTTCCTTGAATAAATGATTTCAAATGAAAAAGTTGTCAACTACAAAGTTGCATAACTTTTAAAGATCTACAACTTTTGTTTTGGTCCTTTCTTCATCCGAGGTTGTTTGAAAAATTCAAATTTTAAATGTGAGAATTAAAATGTATTTTTTGTTGGATAGACGATTTTAAACAAAAAAAAAGTTATCAACTACAATGTCATATAATTTTTTGAGATCTACAACTTTTGTTTTGTCCGCTTCTCCATTTGAGATCCTTAACTACAACTACACACTCACTTATGACCATAAAGTATATGGATTCCTTTAGTATTCGCTTCTATAAAATCTTGTGAAATAAATAACTCAGCATCGAAACAACTTTAAATAAAAAAAGTTGTGAACTATAAAGTTGTATAATTTTTCGAGATCTACAACTTTTATTTTAGTTGTTTCTCCATCTGAGATCCTTTTGTACCACTATAGACTCACTTGTGACTTTAAAGCATATGGACTCCTTTGATATTAACTCTATAAAATCTTGTGATATATATTTAGACATCTAAACGACCTCAAATCAAAATATTTTGAACTACAAAGTTATAGATATCGAAAATTACTACCCCTTTGGTATAAAGTTTATTTTCATCGGGCATCATATGAAAAAGTTATGAAGTTTTTCGTACAGCCTATCACTGTTGGTCCAAACCATAAACCGGCAGCGATGACCCAATAACACTGCCGGTTCATGGCTACAACCCGCAGCGATATGAATCGGCAATGATGACCCGAATATCACTGCCGATTTTAGGGGGTGTTTGGTTCTCCTTGGTTTTTTTAACACCTATCACATCGAATGTTTGGACACATGCATGGAGTGTTAAATATAGACTAATTATAAAACTAATTGTACATATTGAGATTAATTTACGAGATGAATCTATTAAGCCTAATTAGTTCATTATTAGTATCCGAACACCCTATGATCAACCCCATGGTCAACACCTGTTAAAGTTTAACAGGGCGAACCAAACAGGCCCTTAGCCAAAAACCGGCAGTGATGAAACCGACAGTGATGGGGCTGGCAATGAAAGTCTATTCTATAGTACTAGTGGTTTGTACACTGTGATTTATGAACAGTGAGATTTATACTGACAAAAGATTAGTAATTGAGTGTCTGGACCTGTCCCATTCTGGACACGTCGTCGTCGCGCCCCTGGTTTGCCTCTACTTCCGGCCTCACCACACGCTGAGGGTTTGGCAAGTAGGGGTGCATGACTGTTCTATAGAACCTTGGGCACTCCTGCGTGTATTCGCACGGATGGAGTCTCTCCTAGACGAGGGTTGGACGGACTGACGAGAATATCCAAGTTTGTCTAAATTAACTAAGCCGGGGTGCAAAACGGACTGATGAGAATAACCAAGTTCGTAGAGGCGCTGCAAGGCACGCCACGCCGCTTTTGTGAACTCCACGTGGACGTGCCTGTGTAAACGGTGTGTTTTGGCATCAACAGTACCATACCGTCACTACCGGTTCCTATACAACTCTATGGTTCCTATACGGCTGATAGAGTGAAATGCCGGCCGATATCAGATTAAGTTCGTCTATATGTAGAGCGTGAGCTGCACAATGCAAGCTTGAAGCTTCCCTTATTTGCTTCTTGAACCTAGACAATTTTGGTTTTTGATTAGCTACTCCTGACAGTTTTTTATTCCACTTTTGTTACTGCCTCTATGTTAAGAATGTAAAATGACTGTTGACTTATCCTCCCACCACCGCAATGTGCACCGTATCAAAGACAAATTCTTTTCACACCGAGTGCATGCAGTGCGCCCCGGCCTATGGTTTCGATCATTTCCATGCTGCTGGCCTTTCCACTAGCAAACAGTAAACATTGACACGACTTACTTTGTAGTACCCCTAGCACTAATCATCACTTGGCCACCTAACCCCAACATCAATCAGTTGTTGTTACTAGCTAGTGTTGTTTGGACGGAGAAGACCGACCTGGACTCTCGAGTCATATCCAACCATTGCAGCTCTCGTGGAGCGCTCATTGTCATTGCGCAGTGGTGGAGTTGAGTCCTATCCTATCCAGAACTGATTTACGACTATGATTTCATTCTGTTAGAGGCATCCTGTGCATGCAGGATCGGGGAAATTTCAACTTTATTTACGACTATGATTTCATTCTGTTAGTCAGTCAATAATTTCATTGCTCAAAAAAAAGCTAGTCCGTCAATGATTTCATTCATTTGCTTTATAGCTAGGCCATGTCAGGTCCACTCCACGGTCCACGCCGCATTGCAGGTTCCATGTATACACACAGGACACAGACCAAGTTTCTTTCTTGACAATGAGAGGCATAGATCCAAATTCCTTTTTTTTTTTTGGTGAAAGAGAGAAACGGGGGTGGGCCCTGAGTCCCCAAATGAACTTTCTTGGGATCGGAGGACAGGGGCAGGCCGATCGAGCCAGGCGCTGAGCGGCGATCTGGTCCATCATTGAAATCGGCTCGAGCTCGAGGCCCTGCGCTCCTCTGGTGCCGACCTCCTTGCACCTGGGCCATGCCATGAGCGGACGGGTATGGCCACACACAGTACACAATGAAGAGTAGTTATTATGTATTTTGTTTGGTTACTTAATGAAGCCCAATGAACTTAATCAAATAAATAAAGATGGATGTATCTACTCCCTCTGGCCCATAGAAAATATCATTCTCACATCCTGAGCAGTCAAACATTATCAACTTTAATCAAATATATATAAGAAAATATTAATATGTATGATGCATAATTAGTATCATGGTACGAATCGTTAAATATATTTTCATAATAAATTTATTTAGATATACAAAGGGTTTGACCATCACAAATCCTACTGCAACACTGTTTATGGGACGGAGAAAGTATATATGTAATCTATTTATGTGGTACTTGAATTTTTTTATTTATTCTTCCACCACTACAAACATCAGTGGTGACCGATGAGCCTTAGTGACTTACGACAAGAGTTTTTTGGTGGGCTCAACACCGTGATGGGAAGGCTCGGGAGCTTACCTTTATATCTTTCATATATTAGCTAGGGAAGTCCTATATATGAAGAAACTATTTGATAGTTTGTTTGACATGTCATGTCATATAGGCACCACCTAAGAAACTATAGATCATCATTGTCCTCACTCAGCTCCCCCTATCAATTTCCACTCCCGTCTCTTATTCTGTCTTGTTATCTATGATGCCCATTCCAATGGATTTCATGTAATCCTTAATTATTTTGTATTTGTGCAAGATATAGTTTCTTCCATGACACTGGTTTCTTGTGGTTCTTATCTCTTTTTCTTTTTTTTTAATGATGTTGCTACATTGACAAATATCCTACTAGGTAGCATATTAAATGATATGAAAATTATCCCAGTATAGCATTGCTTGGAAGTGCATGCCCTTAGCGTAGACTAGCTGGTAGGATTAACTCTAGGTTGTAAAATTCTTCATTGGTTGGTTAACATTGTGAAATTCTTCATTGGTTGGTTCAAACAGCGCACTCTAAAAAAAACTAAAGCACGCGTTATACTAGTTAGTTTGGTCCTCATTTCTCAACACATTATATAATTTTAAGTGGGTTGGGGTGGATTTTCACCGTCAAATCCTTGAGATTGACAAAGTCCCATAGGCGGCTCGCTGTCGACGGCCATTGAAAGCTCAACGTCATTAAATACAGAAAAAATTGCTCTTAGGCGGAGTCGAACCCAAGACCTAAGACGTTAGTGAAGCTCTTGTAACCAATAGGCTACGTACCCTTTCACACAGTAATCTGGAATCTACTACTCCTACTCTGTTTTGGATTGGATGGTATTCACATTTGCGCTGAGGTCCCTAGCCTTTGTTGGTTGGTTGGCTGGGGCTTGGTCGTTTTACACGCGCTGCCCGTTGTGGGTGCACCTGCGACATGGCAAAACAGACCGACTACCTTTGCCAGTTATGTTATGTACAATATAATACTCCGTCATTACTTTTTTTTGTTAGGCTGTTGTGCAGCCACTACAGCTGGTTTTTAGAAAACACCACACTCTTTATTAATTGAGATGGTCATACGAATTACAAATGCCCTCAGGCGGAGTAAGCAACTAGACATGCCTGCCTGGTACAAAAGAGATTAAGCTTCTAGCTAGGTTGTGAGCATCAACATTTGAGCTTCTAGTCTCATGAGCAAAATCAACAAATTTAAGATCACGAGCCCTAGCCTTCACCTCCTTCACAACTTGGCCATATGGGCCCATACCCGTTTCTTCAAGACTTCTTATGACATTAGCGCTGTCTGAAGCTAACCAGATGGATTGGAGAGTTAGATCAGAAGCCAGTGTTAAACCTTCCCTGTATGCAATCGCCTCATCTATTTCAGCATCAGTAATACCTTCAAGAACCACACCTGAAGCTCCCAAGAACATCCCCGCTTGATCACGGGCAACAACCGCCACGGAAGCCCTACCCAAGCTCTTGGAGATTGTTGCATCAACATTAACTTTCGTACATCCCGCTGGAGGCGGTAACCACTTTGGATGCCTAGTCTGGACTAACTCCTTAACTGCCCGAGGCAGCTTAGACGTTAGAAGATCAGACACATAGTTATATATTTAACAAAGTTGTGTGTCGATAGCGGACTCTGAAAGATGTTCTCATGTATTGCTTTCCTTCTTGCGTACCAAATAGCCCACATCGTCACCACCACTCGAATGAGATCGCCATGGGGCACTGATTTGATCAAAGCAGCCACCCATGCCCTGGCGTCTTCCTCGTGCATCTCACTCAAATGTTCTACAATCTCTTCCTGCTCAAGCGCCCACACACATCGTGCCATATTGCACTCAAGGAAAGCATGACGCCAGGAGTCCTGAGCACCGCATAGAACACAGCTGTTGTGGTCCGCCATGTTCCCACGATGAAGGACATCTGTTGATGGCAAAGAGTATTGAGCCAGGCGCCAAAGAAAAACTCTTATCTTTGAAGGAACCTGGACCTGCCACAAAGAGGACCACTCCTTCTCTACCTCTCTCCTATTTGACCTTCCGGCATTCTCCATCAAAACATGTCTTGTGATTAACATTCTGTAGACCGAACGCACCGTGAAGATCTCCTTTCTGTCATGATTCCACACCCAAAAGTCAGGTTGTCGGCAATTGCACAAAGGTATAGACATTATAGTCTCCCTATCGGCATGCGTAAAAAATTCATGCAGCTTCCCTATATCCCAGGTTGCCGAAGTGTGGTCAATCAACTCGGTGACAAGCTGTGGACGGTGCGGTGCTGAGCTAGGAACTGGTCGTCGCATGCTATCAATTGGCAGTCAATCCATACTCCAAATGAATGTTGTTTCACCATACCCAATTCGCCTGATCAGCCCCTGCTGAACAACCTCTCTCCCATCCAGGGTGTGTTCACTTCGCGAAAAGTAGCTGAAAAGTTACTGTAGCATCTTTCGTTGTTATTTGGCCAAATTTGTCTAATTATGGACTAACTAGGCTCAAAAGATTCGTCCCGACATTTACAGACGAACTATGCAATTAGTTATCTTTTTTATCTACGTTTAATGCTCCATGCATGCGTCGAAAGATTTGATGTGATGTGTGTAATTGAAAATATTTTGGGTTGGGAGGGGGAAGTGAACGAGGCCCCAGTAGCGAACGCCGTATCCGGGAGGGGTCGAGCCAATGGCGGCCGACAAGAAGTCTGCTGGCTGCCTTCTCAGTCACATGGGTTTAGGGTCGGACACGGAGGACAGTAACAGCTATGACAGCCATAGCCCATGGGCCACGGCCTTCAATCCCATGGGCAGTGGCAGTCCAGTAACGCTGGACCCAGGGTCGGACACGGACAGAGCCGTGCGCAGTTGGGACGACGCGGCAGGATGACAAATACTGCAGGTGCCATTCATGCATACAGATACAGACACGGACTACAGACACAGCGATACAGGACACTAGCAGGCCGTACGGAGTAGTACACTACTGGTAACCGATTGGAACCTGCTACCTGCAGGCTGCATGCAGAAGCAGAGGCAGAGCAGAGTGGGGCGGTGGGCGTCTCTTCAATTTGCGTGGTAGTAATGGCTTCTGTTGCGCGGTCTCGGCGCATATTAATACACTGGCAAAGTGGCTGGCATATTAATACAGCTCGGCCTGAAAACTACGTACACGCACGACCCACCTCATCTGACGACTGACACGGGATAGTAGTAAGACTACTCGCAGCCATTCATCCTCTATATCATTCTCTATACGTCCTAGTCAGCAAGATTCTCTCCTCTATACTCAATTATCCCGCACCCATCCATCCTCTATATCATCCTCTATCCACTCTATTTACTGTGGGACCGACTTGTCACTTTATCTAAATATATCCATGTGTGATCTAGTTTTGAAGGATTTATTGAGACGAATTTAATGGTGCAATCGAAATTTAATTTGGATTTTTGGTTTGTGAGTTATAGCATTTTTTCCTTTGTTTAGCTAGCGAGGTCCGCCACTACAGAGTATAGAGTAAGCACAGTACTACTCTAAATATAGAGTGAGAGAAAGGATAGAGTATCGTTTTAGAGTATCCAGTACAGCAGTTTTTACTCTATATTCATACTCTAAAGCTTTAGAGTATCGTTTTAGAGTATCCACTGCGGATAGTCTAAGCAGAAGAACACACACCATACGTACGTAGGAGTACCACTAATTCACGAGTTGGTTGGAATATGGTGTACAGTAGTATGGTGTATTCCATCCACCCGAGCACCAAAACCGACATAATGCTTGTCTTTTATATGGATGCTTATGCTGATTTATTGTGAGAGAAAAATATCGATTCACTGAAAAGCACCGCTGAAGTAGCTTAAGAGAACAAGGCCTCGGCCCTGGTAGTTGCAAATTACATACCATTTTATTTATCCTGTTTCTTCAGATATATAGTTTTATAATATTTGCTACATGTAGTATGTATCTAAACATAGCATGTCTAGGTAATAACTAACTGGCAACGTATTTGGTGCAAACCAACCTCTCTGTGCAACCATGCAAACTTCTAATCTGGGTCACATGATGTTGATCAAGGGGGCGCAGGGGAAGTGGGAGGGGGGATTTGCAAAAGTGTGATCAGGAGCAGGCGGTTAAGCGCAAAATTACTCAATCCACATGCGCCCCTTGGATCAATATCATGTGGCCCAGATTAGAAGTTTGCACGGTTGCACGGAGATGTTGGTTTACACCAGATACATTGCCTAACTAATATTAGCTTACCAGGTAATAACTAATAAGTAGCCTTCACATTGATACTGCATTCTATTTTTGTTGCATGTCTTATGTTTTATCAATCTATATATTGAATAGGTAGCATGCCCGTGTGTTGCTACAGGATAGCAAAACTTTTGTACTAAAAACACATGGATCGCACGATAAGATAACAATACTTTGAAATTAAATACTAACGTTAAAGTGATATTTAATCCAAAAATGTTGCTAAGGTTCGAGATACACATTTTCCAAAAATGTTAAAGCACATATTTTCTAGATACACATGGATGACATATATTTTAGCGAGTTGCTCATTAAATCAAGGCTACACTCGGGTGCTCCTGATAGTAGTATCATCATCCAAGTTTTGTGTCATGAAACATCACGACACCACTTTTGCTACACATAGTAATGAGAATACACTACAGTTATTAGGGGGCGAGGACAAAGATGAACAGAGGCCTGAACATTACTACTCGAAGAAAGCTTGCTTTGTACCTTAGAGGAGCCTCCCAAAAGAAGCAAAAACAGGGGATGTTTAAGTTTCAATAAATCCAATACCTAGTACCAATATGAATAAGAGAAAAAAAAACAGGAAAAGATAAGCATGAATTACCTTTTGATATGTCGATAGACATCGCGGCCAGTAAACTATTGCTCTTTTTTAGGCAATTTTGTCACCAATTTTGTTAGGGTTTGCTCCAAGAATTTTACATTTTTAGCGACAAAAGACCAGCTCGTTCTGATTTTTGCCATTTTTTATCAGATAGTATGTTTCCCATGCCAACACTTGGCATTTTTTATCCCAAAAGTGATAAATCAAAATAATGTTTTAACTAATTGGTAGTCAGTATCAGGTGAAGAATCCTAGCAAAGCAATTTGCATACCTCCACACCAGGGACTTGCTGGAAACAGCCTAGCATCTGAAAATATTGCATTACAAATGAATCACCACATGTGGGATTTGAATCATAAAACACAAAACAAGAATTGTCATACATCTGTCAATCATTATTATTGACTATTGTAAAGCTTTAGTTACGTAAGGAGGGAATAGCTCAAGGAGATTAGATGGACGAACTCCTAATCTGTAGCTTGATGGTGGCAGTGTTGTAACTGGAACAGACAACCAGGTTAATGAAACAAAAACTAAATGATTACTTGCTACCTTAAATGTTTTAGCAATGCCAGTACCTAACAGTCTGTTGCTGATAAAATCGGTGACACGCTGTGCAGGAACAACGAAATAGGAAAGCAAATAGGTCCAACTCCGAAAACCTCGACACCCATTAAGACAACAAGGTAAATACATTTTTTTGCCAGATACATAGGAAATCTCTTTCCTTTTCAACAAATTATGCAATTTTGTGGCATCTAGAAGAAAACTAACTGGGTTTAATGTGCAAATTATGAGAGTACCAACCTTTGACTCCACTCCCAGTCCCACTGAACTAACTGGTGCATGAACACATTTCGGAACACCCAATCCATCATATCTGCAACAGCAGAGACAGTGGGAAGGAACTCACGTTCTTGTCGCACCCGGGTAGGAGATGTTGGCATTGTAGTGCTGCGCGCCCATGACGGTCTCGATGCAGTCCGTGATGAGGTCGCGGGACTGGAGGTTGTAGCACATTCCATGCGTGTCCATGGTTTATAAACATGTGAACCATTGAGGGCTGACCGGAGAGCATGTACTATCAATGTAAGAAGACCAACTAATTCTGAGGAAAACAGGCAGCAGCCTCTTTGATCACCTGTGTTGTAATCAAGTTGGCTGCCCCACCGTAAGCAAGAAACATGAAATTTGGAAAGGATATTTTGTTCTACACTGCAAATAGAAGTGACGGCGTCTATGGTTTTGTTTGGTGCATGTAAAGTTTTAGTAGCCTAGACTCATATAGTGTGTATTTTCTGGTAATCAATTGGGCAATATGGATTGTAGATTTAAGTTATATGGAGTTCTTGTTAGAAACAAATTCTCTAGTCAATTGCAACAAGCATGATTGCATGAACCGATTTTTTTCATCAATTTGACGGTGAGAAAAAGCAACACAAAAGGTTGCGGACCTAATCCAATGCTCCAAATCAGGATGGGGACCTAATCCTGCAACCAAATGGATGAAGTTATTAGAACGTTGAAACCATCATTGCAAAAAGAAGATGCATCCTAAAATTTTACTTAATTGCTTTCCATAGTTGCAGTGCTAAGGCATAATTTGAAGGGTCGACTTTTCACAATTCAGAAATAGTTTTGACTGAAAAAAGTAAAGATGCACGACACTGATTTGGTTGGTTTCCGATGACAGCCAACGGTTCTAACCAAAAGAAGATTTTCTAATTCTAAAGAGCTTGTCTAATGTTTAATGAACAATACATAACAAGTCTAGCTGCTACTTGATTCAGTCTAAATTTATCCAGGTGATCTATGCATCCATAATATGAGCTCAATAATACCATCTCACATTACTTGATTCAGTCATTTAGGACATTACTTACCACCTTTTCACCCGTCCATGACATTGTTATATATAAATATTTTTGGTGCTCTTCTCTGTTGGATCTAATTTCTTCTTTGGTTTTGCCAAAATTCTTATTGTTTATTTTGACACACCCCTCGACAACGCAACATAGAGCTTTCACTTTGCCTTCCTGGATGGAGGTAGAGCAACCATGACATTGTTCTCTTGCTTTCGCTTTGCCTAGCCTAGCCACCAGAATGCAGGTTTTCTTGTGTCTGCTTGCTGCGTCTAAAACAAGTGTTACAAGAAACTTCATCAGCCACCAGCCAAAAATATCATTCCATTCATTTGACGAACTTTAGCTGCTTTGTATATTAGAATCAGTGTGAATCCTATTTGATACGAAAGACATTTGGCAGAAGCATGGAATTAAACAAAAGGAATGCATGTACTAACTTCTCATGTTGCTCTCTGCGTGTCTCTCTCAAGGAGAAGCCTTGCAGCTTCGTCAAGTGCGTCTCAACCTGCACGGAATACAAGCCCAATTACAGTTAAGTGAGAAAGGAAAATAACCTGAACCATACTATATTACTATGTCTCTAATATCCACCCAAATAATGAAACTGCATCAAGAAATATCAGATACATGGATTTTGCATCTGTTGATTCACTGATGAATCAATTCTCATTACTAGATTGAACTGGAAACAAGTCACTGCAATAGTAAATTTTGATAATGAAATTATGAGGTTAAATTCAGAAGCATATTAAAAAAATTTGAGCCAGTAATTAAGAGACTATAGGATAACCAAGGTTGTGTGGAAAAACAATGACGCTGTTTGCAGGCCAATTCCCACAAACGAACAGTCTTGTCTGTTGACACTGACAATAGACGCGGTAAGGTAGCAAATTTCAATCATCAGAAAGAAAAGAACAAAATAAAAAGTACAATAGATGGAATTTTCAAAGGCAGTCAGTGAGTTACCAATCACCCCTAAGATTTCTAAGGCGGTCTATATATTAGCGGAGCCCCTCTACTAGATTTTTAGAGGCAGCAGAAAATCACAATAATCTCTATTAAACAATGGGACTTTTCTAAATCATTTGTATAGTAGTGGAAACTCTGCCTCCTTCTTAAGGTTGCTTAAATAGAAAAGAAGGGTTTTGTCCTAAAAGATAATATAATAATGTCTGTGAAACAATGGGAGCTTTTCTAAATCGTCTGTATAGTAGTGGAAATTGCATGTCCTTGAGGTTGCTTAAATAAAAAAGAAGGGTTTTGTCCCAAAAGATAAAACTGGCAGGTGCATGTAGATTATTGTCCCGCTTTTGATCTACATGTGTATGTGTAGATTAAATTGTAGAATAAATGTGCACCTGATCTTAAGCTGATTTCAGCAAGCTCCTCCTTTAGCCTCGCACAAGTGCCGTCATCAATCTGTAACACACATATCATAGAACCCAAAGCTGTTAGTACCAACATCGTTGTACCCATTCTGCCATTGTGTTTGTGTTCGCAAATTGGAGTAATAAACGTTAACAATTACAGGATGAATTCTAGCTCACATGTGACTGCAGCTGAGGCGGCATTTTAGACTTCTGGAGATTCTTGGAATGGGAATCGTACCCATCACCTGCTGCATGCTACAGAAAAATTAGGCAGATCAACTAATCAGACTACACAATTTATTAGTGAAGATTAAATAATACGACTGACTGGCATACTTTAGATAAAGATGTGCCTTCAATAGCAATGCAATATTTATCAGCAACTATATGTAGATTTTTTTTTCTAGAAACCCGTATTAAAGAGGCCGTGCTCCTGGAAACGAAGATACCAGTCTACACGCGAAATGTGGGAGGCCTCCCTTGCAACGCCGCACCCGGATCTGCCACTGCCGCTGTGGAGCCTTGGCAGTAGGCTGTGCCGACAGGCCACGTGCTGCCCCTGCCCCTGCCGCCACCAGCCGCGCCGAGAAGGAACATCGACATTGCGCTCCTCTTCCACCATGTCACGGACAACGGGTGGTGGAGCATCTTCCGGCTGTGCTTATCCCCGGACACGCTCCGGCAGGGCCCAAACGCTGCATCAACCCGCCAGGCGTGCACTCCTTTACCCTCGCCGCCATCGCGATGCCGATCTAGAAGAGAGAGAGAGGAGGAGGACGAGGGTGATGACGAGAAGAGGGATCGGTATGGGGAGGGGAGTGGAAGAGCAAACCCTAACCTCCGAATCGCGTGACGACGTGCAGCCTGCCCTGGATGTGTTCCCTGGTGGCTTGTCGGTGCTGGCGCTAATGACAGAGGCAGCCTCGAGGGCGGGGAGAGGAAGACACGACAGCAATGGTGCGGGATGAGGCCGTCACGAAGCGTGCCGCCTGGCTTTGGTGCTGGCACTGACGACTGCGTGCAGGGGCTAGCATTGACAATGGTGGCGGCCTCGAGGGCGGGGAGAGGAAGATGCGGCGGCGGTGTACGCGAACGAGAAGAGAGCCGGGCGTAATCTATTTTCCAATACTTTCTCATTTCATCTTCCCTGCTGTAATCTATTTCCTTTTTTCCATGCGTCGCCTGTGAGTTGTGGAAATTATTTCATTTTTTTTCTCCTCTAATCGCGAGGTCGCACCAGGGAGGGGGAAGGTGAGGCGAAGTTTTTGTCGCACCATCAGGAAGACAATTTTACATCAAAAATCCTTTCCTATTCTTTATTTTCTTTCGCCCCCTTCCACCTTCACGTTTGTATGTTATTTCTCTCTTTTACATGTGTATCTGGAATCTTTTCTTATTCTTTATTTTCATTCGCACCCTTTCACCTCCTACTATTACGATGCGCGCGGTATCGCAGGAGAGGGGCAGATGGAAGTACCAAACGTTTGTCGCACTAAAAAGTGTCCATCTTTTATTTTTTTAGTTGTACGAAAAGTATGGTAATTTCTGTCATCCATCCCTAGTTGTTTTCCTGTACGTCCATCCCAACTCTCGTCACTCTTGGTTGATGCTAAAGATTGTTGGATGGTGCTAGCAAAACCAGAGTCCTGCTTTGCTAACTTAGATGGAAGTCATATCCATCCTCTAGGCTAATAGCGGAGGCGGCGAAACAGGCCGGGAGCTTGATATCTGAGGGGAAAGTTGTCCACAATAGAAGAGAGGGAAATTGTGCTGTACACGAGCTCACACAGCTGACGCTGAGATTGAACAGCTTGGCTGTTTGGCGCAACGTAGTTCCAGTTTGTATCGAGTAAATTATTGCTCGTGATTGTAACTTGAACAATTTGCAATAAAAGAGAGCCTTTTCTTTTCTCAGGAAAAAAGAATATCCTCTAGGCTCTATGACATGTATGTATAGTGAGTTACTGACACTCTGTTCGTAGCCAACAAACAAACGTTTTGCTTAAATTAAAACGGGAATGGATCGCCGCTGAAAAACAAAATGCCGATCAGCACGTGAGGGGGGGCGTGTGTGCACGTGTAACTAATATCAGCCTTTCCTCATCAGGAGCATTATTATATGTGCATTTTTTTTTGAAGAGTTATATGGTGCATTGTTGAGCATTAGTCATTGTGAATAAAAGCATATATATGCATATGTTTAACAAGTACTGTAGCGGTATGTGGTACACTAGTATTTTGACTTCGTATATGACAATTCATATCGTATTCATTTCATTCCGATCGATCCGGGTTCGCTGCATCCCGTTGGCTAGCTAGCTGTATAGTGCATGAACCACAGGTATATGTAAGAAAAAAAAAGAGAAATCCGCTACTCACCGCACGCGCATAGGTTGTCGTGGCCAACAGATTGTGGTGGGAATTTGTATACATAAGTCAATAAAAAAATAGTAACCTAACCTAGCTGGAAGCCAACTCCTTCCCTGCAGGTAGCCATGGTACACAGATACAGTGAACACTGCACGTACGTAGGCACGCACCGCCAGGACCAGTAAGTTTTTTTTTTTCAAATCATAATACGTGCAGTTTCTCGATCGCCACTCTGTCATGGATGAGTGGTGTAGCAGAGTACACTTTCAATAAAATGTACGGGACGGATCAAGCCGGCCGGCGGTTGATCGTATACTACGTTAAAAAAATGTTGCTTTTCTATAAATATTTGTTTTTATAGCGCAAACAAGATAACATACCCGCCGGTCGAGCATCGAAGCCTGCAGTCAGCACGTCGTCTCGGTTGACGCGGCTAATTTTACGCCTAAAAGGTTTTCATAAAAAACTACAGTAATGTATAGAGCATTAAATGTATATAAAAAAACTAATTATACAGTTTTGTTGGAAATCGCGAGATGAACATTTTGAGTCTAATTAGTTCGTGATTTGACACTAAAGTACTACAGTAACAAATGTGCTAATGATGGATTAATTAGGCTTAATAAATTCGTCTCGCGATTTCCAGGCGAGCTATGTAATTAGTTTTTTATTAGTATCCAAAAACCTCTTCCAACATCGCACGAAACCGATGTGACATTTTCTAAAAAAACTTTTCACCAACTAAACACACCCTTATTTTTGAAAATGATACACCATGGGTGTCTTGCCCGTGCCGACACGGCACGCTCTGCCCGTGTCGATTTTTTTTTAGTTTAAATTTGAAATAAATTTTAAATTTAACCCGCGTTTGAATATTTTTTTAAATCTAACCCGTTTGGCCCCGTCACCATGCATGGCGGGGCAAATGCACTGAACCCGCCATGCATGGTGGCGGGTACAGGTCCCATGTGGCGAGGGGCGTGGCATGCCACCCGGGTGTACCCCGCCATGATGCGTGGCGGGGTATGCCAAACCCGCCACCCATGATGGCGGGTTACACCCCGCCACCCATCGTGGCGGGGCACGACCTAAATAAAAGCCGCGCCCCGCCACGCCCGCTCGGCTTTGCAGCCGCGCCGCCGCCGTTGCCCGCGCCCCAGCGACGCCGAGCCGCCGCCGGAGCCGCCACCGTCGCCCGGAGCTCCTCCCCCGCGCCCCGGCCGCCCCGCCCGCGCCCCACCGCGCCCCCCCTCCGCCCCGCCGCGCCCGGCCGCGCGCCGCCGCGGCCCCGCCGGCGCGTCCCCGGCCACCGCGTCTCCGGCCGCCGTTCCCGCGCCGCCACCCCGGCCGCGGACCGTCGCACCCCGGCCCGGCCCCGGCACGCCGCCGCCCGGCCAACCTCGTCATGGTACACAGATACAGTGAACACTGCACGTACGTAGGCACACACCGCCAGGACCAGTAAGTTTTTTTTTTTCAAATCATAATACGTGCAGTTTCTCGATCGCCACTCTGTCATGGATGAGTGGTGTAGCAGAGTATACTTTCAATAAAATGTACGGGACGGACCAAGCCGGCCGGCGGTTGATCGTATACTACGTTAAAAAAATGTTGCTTTTCTATAAATATTTGTTTTTATAGCGCAAACAAGATAACATACCCGCCGGTCGAGCATCGAAGCCTGCAGTCAGCACGTCGTCTCGGTTGACGCGGCTAATTTTACGCCTAAAAGGTTTTCATAAAAAAACTACAGTAATGTATGGAGCATTAAAAGTATATAAAAAAACTAATTATACAGTTTTGTTGAAAATCGCGAGATGAATATTTTGAGTCTAATTAGTTCGTGATTTGACACTAAAGTACTACAGTAACAAATGTGCTAATGATGGATTAATTAGGCTTAATAAATTCGTCTCGCGATTTCCAGGCGAGCTATGTAATTAGTTTTTTATTAGTATCCGAAAACCTCTTCCAACATCGCACGAAACATCCGATGTGACATTTTCTAAAAAAAAAAATTCACCAACTAAACACACCCTTATTTTTAAAAATGATACACCATGGGCGTCTTGCCCGTGCCGACACGGCACGCTCTGCCCGTGTCGAATTTTTTTTTTATTTTTAGTTCAAATTTGAAACAAATTTTAAATTTAACCCGCGTTTGAATATTTTTTTAAATCTAACCCGTTTGGCCCCGCCACCATGCATGGCGGGGCAAATGCACTGAACCCCGCCATGCATGGTGGCGGGTACAGGTCCCACGTGGCGGGGGACGTAGCATGCCACCCGGGTGTACCCCGCCATGATGCGTGGCGGGGTATGCCAAACCCGCCACCCATGATGGCGGGTTACACCCCGCCACCCATGATGGCGGGTTACACCCCGCCACCCATCATGGCGGGGCACGGCCTAAATAAAAGCCGCGCCCCGCCACGCCCGCTCGGCTTTGCAGCTGCGCCGCCGCGGTTGCCCGCGCCCCCAGCGACGCCGAGCCGCTGCCGGAGCCGCCACCGTCACCCGGAGCTCCTCCCCCGCGCCCCGGCCGCCCCGCCCCGCGCCCCCGACCCCCCCCCCCCCCCACGCCCCGCCGCGCCCCCGCCGGCGCGTCCCCGGCCACCGCGCCCTCGGCCGCGTCTCCGGCCGCCGTTCCCGCGCCGCCACCCTGGCCGTGGACCGTCGCACCCCGGTCCGGCCCCGGCACGCCGCCGCCCGGCCAACCTCGTCACGCCGCCGCAACCCATTTTACGGTAATTTTTTTTATTTTGTCGTTACTATTATTTATTTGTAGTAAATATTATTAAGTTATTATTATTTATTTAGTTAATTATTTAATATTCTTTGTATTAAACGATTATTTAGTTATTTAACATTAGTTATTTAGTTAGGTATTGAATTATTTAGTTAGTTATTTAGTTTTTTAGTTAGTTAACGATTATTTGTAGTTAGTTAGTTAGTTAATATTATTTGTAGTTAGTTAGTTATTTAGTTAGATAACGATTAATATTAGTTATTTAGTTAGTTAACGATCATTTGTAGTTAACGATATTTTTGATAGTTAGTTAATATTAGTTTTTATTTAATGGGTTCGTATTAGTTATTTAGTTATTAGTTAATTAGTTATTAATTGTTCTAATGTTATTAATTGTTCTAATGTTATTAATGTTGTCTTTGTTTTTTCAAACAGGCAGGTTCAGGGTTGCAAGATGGAGGCGCGGGCTCCTCATCCGCGCTTTAGCCTCATTGAGGCAGACTACGACAAGGACCACCGGGCCCAGGCCTTGTCGGAGAAGCAGAGGCCGTTGCGTGCGCTTTGTATTCGCACGCACCGCGTACATAGCTGGGACGAGCGATACGCGAACTACATACAGCGGGCAGGCTTCCTTGAGATCGTTCGGGTCTACAACAGTACACTCCCCACACTAGACCCTGCACTTCTTACTGCCTTTGTTGATAGGTAACATTGCATTTTGCATTTATTGTCTTTGTTTTGTAAAATTGGTCCGTCAACTTGCCTATAACCAGAAACTTGTAATGATGCAGGCGGAGATCGGAGACGCACACCTTCCACACACCATGTGGGGAAATTACTATCACGATGCAGGATGTCAAGATGATATTGTGTCTCAGTTTGGCTGGTCATCCGGTGATTAGGGTCGTCGACGAGTCTAATTGGGTAGACTTGGTGGAGCAGGTCTGTGGTAGGAGGCCATCAGAGGCTGAAGTTAAAGGCACAAAGTAAGTTCATATTTGCGCCCCATTGAAATCACTAATACAACTATTTCAGCTACATCTATTTTTGTAGAATAATGCTTCCACGTCGTCGAGATGCACTACCCTTTCAGGGTTTACAGATAGTTTGGGAGGTTGCAGGGAATTCCACCGCTATACTCCACCAACGCTCAGCTGCATGGGTACGATGCCAATATGTTTATTCTACTTAAGTGGCTCATTTCTAATGCAATATGGCAATGCAGGATCGATCGAAGGCTTTGGACCACGCAAAAGGATTGGGCGGTGACGCACGAACCACATCTGCTTAATTGGTATAACAGGCATCCTCGCCACCTCAACAAACTTCCACAGCACAACCCGGCAAGATGGATGGAGTACCTGCAATGGCTGCAGCGAAGTACGAGGACTCATCTCATGGTCCCGTACACCAACATGCCTGCAGATGCGGCCGGTGAGGATGACATCGCCGATGCGTTCGACGATGCGCAAAGGGTGCAAACAAAACTTCTTAGGCCCCTCTAAATAGATACGTGGTAAGTACTTTGCACTTATATCCTCAAGCGAGGTAAGGGTTTTCAAATTCAATTAAAATGATCGAGTTAACCTTGTGTGATGTTGTAGGCACAACAGTTGTCGAACTACTCCGAGGAAGCTTCCAGGCAACTTTTTCGAACTAGGGACGACAAGACCAACCCTCTTCGCGCCTTTGTCAAGGTACTTTTGATAGTAACATCCGTGACTACAACTCAGTTACCTTTAAAATTCACGCTTAATAATGGTTGTTGTCATCTAAACCTGTAGAGAATAAAAAAAGGCTGCAAAAAGTTGGCTCCGAAGCTGAGCTGTGCGGACACGACTTTGGATGTACCTTACAACCCCACGTGGTCCAGGAGCCAGATGATGTCCACCGCAGCTGCTTCTGCTAGCGACACCAGGGCTGCGTCCTTGTCTATTCGTACTCCGCAGGACAGAGGGAAGGGTCCAGCGGCTGCGGACGATGTGGATGAGGCACTTCAGTATGACACGACGAGTGGCGACGACAACGACGACGACGAGGACGTTCACCAGTGGGAGTACACCGGTCACGAGGAGATGGGTGCCTCACAGCTATACGGTGCTCCTTTTGGTACACAGGGGGTCGACTACACACAGCAGGAGAACTACACACCAGCCGAGCAACAGGTCCCTATGCTTTGCTTTTTCTTTAATTCTACTGTTCGTAGCTCAACATTTAGAGTACCTCATCAGGTTGCTTGCTTGCAGGGGCCGTCCTCGACGCAGCAGTTCGATCATGGACATAGGCGGCAGCGCGAGAGGCAGCAACGGGACCACACAGACGTTGGCTGGAGAAGCAACGTGGTCCCTACGAATCCGAGGAGGCGACGGAGACCGCGAGACCCCTACACCCCTGGCGATTAGTAGAGTAGTCATATTTAGCAGGCGCCGGACACATGTTATCATAGTTATGTAGTGCTAGAACAATTAAATTATGTGTAGGTGTAGCAGCAGTACTCTACTTGGTTATTTCGATTGGACTAATGTAGTTGGTAACACTCGTTTAATCTTTGGCGTAAACGCAATTCTTCGTGCCATGGCTTCCGTAAACTTGCTGTAAATGACTCAAACATACTACAACGATGGACGCAGAGAAGGGGTGGCCGGAACAAGGTCCGACGATGGGCCGGTAGCCGACGGGGAGGGGCCCTAGGCGGGAGGGCGCCGAGGGGAGGGGAGGGGAGCTCGGTCCTGGGGCGAAGAGGGGCGCTGCGGGAAATGGAATGGATGAATGGCCAAAAACAAGAAGTGCCCGGACTTTTAAATGGGCGGGGTTGTACCCCGCCATGATGCATGGCGGGTTAGGGGTACCCCGCCATGCATCATGGCGGGGTACTCCTTTCCACGCTGGCCTACAGCGTGCCACGTGGGACCTGTACCCCGCCACCAAGCATGGCGGGGTTCAGTGCATTTGCCCCGCCATGCATGGTGGCGGGGCCAAACGGGTTAGATTTAAAAATATTTTCAAATGCGGGTTAAATTTAAAATTTGTTTCAAATTTGGGCTAAAAATAAAAAAAAACCCGTGTCACCCGGGCCACTGCTCCGCGTGCCTCGCTCACCCCACTGCTCCGCGCGCCCTTGCTCACATTCCCGCTCGCGTCCTCATCCCCTTGCTTGCCGTGGAAGAGGAGGCAGGGGAGGCCTACGGTTACGCCTGTGTTCCCCTCCACCTCGCGCCATCAGCAGGAAGGAGAGGCCCGCACTGCCTAGTTTTCCACTAGGTTAGGCCGTGACCGCCGGCGACGTTGTGTTTCATGCATTTTTCGATACGTTGCTAGCCTATGTTTCAAGTATTTCAGTTCTTTCTGACATATGTTTCAAGTGTTTCATCTGGATGTTGCATATATTGTTATGGCTATACACGCATGTTTCAAGTGTATGTTTCAAATGTTTCAGTTGTTTTTAGAATTATGTTGCAAGTGTTTCATCTGGATATTGCATATGCTGCTACGGCTATACACGCATGTGTTCAAGGGCATGTTTCAAGTGTTTCATCTATTTTCAAATGTATATTGCAAGTGTTTTATCTGAATGTTGCATATGTTGCAAATGACTATGTTCTAAATGTTTCATCGGTTTGAGGTGTGTGTTTGCAATTGTTTCATCTAAGCGTTGCAAAAGTAGATGTGGATGTAGGTGTAGAGAAAACCTAAGTCCTCGGTGGTTCAGCTGCTGCGACTCCGTGGTGTGGCGAAGATGGAGGCCGCTGACACGAGAGCGGTAGGGATGGGATGCCGTGGTGGATCTGCGGGGATGGGTGTTGGCATGCGCTGGAAAGTCGGTCCGGACGGTTTGCTGCCTTTGGAGTGGGGATGGGTGCGGGGCGTGCGTTAGGCACGGAGCGTGCGGACGCGGGTGGGCATGCGTCGGGCACAAGCAAGGGAGCAGCGTCCAAGCGTCCGGACGCCGGTCGCTCCGTTTCATTTTTCACAAATTCTACCGGCATGACATATCCTCCCTATGCTCATGTCGTGGAGCATCGGAATACGACGAACAAGGAGACCCCTTTGAGAATGCGGGATTTATTTTATTAATTTTTATAAGTTTATCAAATCGAAACAAATATTTCTGTAAAATCCCTTTATTTATAAATGAGACCCTAAAAACTAATAGGTACAAACATCAATAACTTCCGTGTACCATGGACTACTAGTTCGCTTGATCTTATCAGCAAAATCAGTCAGCTATTCAGTAGTGTTTTTGTTTCACGACGAATTAACAAACAGTACTTCCCTCGTCAGCCAAACGAAACAGGGCACGACGCCATGCGGGGCGGAACACGGACGAGAGCGCCGCTGGCACTGGCAGTGGCAGACACCAGACAGCACGAGCACGGGGCTAGGCGACAGGCCAACAGCCGCCAGCCATGGCTCGCCCACACCACACAGTGACACAGACACAGCAGTGAGCAGGGGGTTCACGCTCTCTCCGCTCCCATGCACCATCCAGGCTTGCACGAAAGGGACACGCGCCGCATGGCTCACCCTGCTCGCCACTCTTCCGTGGGAGCGCCGTGCATGGTTGCATCGGCAGCCACAGGCACGCGACATGGGCGATGGCATTGGATCCTCTGCTCGCACTGTCACTTGTCAGTACTATACGCAACTAGTACTCCTCGGAAGCAAAAAAAAAACCAAAAGAATGGGCAGGTACCCGGGCGAGCATGGCCCCGCAAGGTCGCAACGCCAGCGGCGTGCGCAGCAGGGGAGAGGACACAGGAGTGGGGGTGTGCTACAGCTCACGCGATCGCAAACCACGGGAACGGATGGGTGTGGGGTGCGGTGTGGCGCCAGTCCCAACAACTGCTCGGTTCCGGCACCAGGCGCTAGCTCGGAGGCGAAAAATTTTTGAAATCTAACCCGTTATTTGCGCGCCTCTCGTAATATAACCCTCAATTCGCATGTCTTTGGAAATATGACCCTCCACCCGCGAATTGTTTTAAAATTTAGGCTTTTTTAGGATTTCTCTATTTCAATAATTCCAAAGAGCTCTTTACACTGTTCATGCAACCGGAAAAGACGTTTTTACCCCTCCCTCTAAAATCAAAGTGACCGGCATCCTTCTGCTTCGCTCCGTATCACGAGTTCACGACTCGCGGTCGGTCTCGTCGCCGTGGCCTTCGTGAAGCCGCGCTGCCGCCGGCCGCCGACGCCCCCGTCGGACTCGCCTCCGCCGCTCCCGACCACACCACCGGCCGTCCACCTCCTCTTGACCCGTCCCCAGCCGCGCTGCTTCAGTAGGCAGGCGCGCTAGGGTTTGGGGGGCCTTTGCGCCGGCCACCAGTTCATGCAGCGCGGCCGCCGGCGGACTCTCCCAATAACCAGGTGATTGTTCCCGCTGCTCCCCTCCTCTCCTTTGGTTGGAAGCTGAAGATTTTAGGATTCATGTCTACCAAATTTACGATCTAGGTTTCTTATTTGCTGTAGCTTCATGGTGAAACGTTTTTCCTGAAATTTATGTTGATGGTCCAAAGAACATAGCTCCGAATAAGTCTTTCAAGCACAATAGCAGCAATAGCTTTTCTGTATATGCAGTACTGCAGCTTGTTTTCTGAGGAAAGCTGCTGCTGCTAGCTTGTTTTCTGTATATGCAGCTTGTTGGTGGTATAAAACAGCTCTTAGAAAAAAATCTCATGGATTGCGTGTAGGTCTGAATGAAAGCTGCTGCTAGCTTCCTTGCATGCAGGCCACTCCGTGCAAATTTGCTGCTAGCTAGTGCATTCTCTAACGGACCGAATGACTGCATACTGATTTTTCAGACTTGCTGCTGCACGGTGACATCAGGCAGTGTTGGGTAGAAGGGGTCGTGACCGCTCTGCTCTAGCGGCTCCATGCATGGCTTCTCCAGGGTAAGAGCCCCAATCCCAAATCTCTATATTGCATGTGTTTGGGTTCCTGGTAAATTAGGGCACAATCTAAGTTGTGTCTCTTTTATTTTTTTTGTTGGTACCTGGTAGAGTTGATCCGGATGTGGATGGAGAATTTAGGTTGTGTGTTCAGTTTTCTCCATTCACAGCTAAATTGGATGATGGTTGCTCTGTTCATATGCTACGAAAATGTGATGAATGGGTTGTGGATTGTCGATTTTATAATCTAGAGAATGCACTAGTCTCTTTTAACCTATTGCAAGGAGGCAATGGTGATTCCTTAAAACTAAAATCAACACTAGTCTCTTTTAACCTATTGCAATTAACCTTTCTCATTTTATAGCCAATTGCAACTAACAATGGGGGAACTTGGAGGGACAAGTCAATTCACTACAAGCCCCAAAGCACTTACAATAAGGTAACATTTCAATGTGTGTGACATGTGTGTGCATCTTAGCTCATGTATTGAACCATTCTATTTACCTATGATATGTAGTCAAACTGGAGAAGGGCCAAGTAATACAATGACCACTCTAAGGAAGAGTCCAAGGAAGATGCTAGGTCTCAAGAAGAAACTCACTCCAAGGAAGGGGAAGAACATGGATGCTTGAATAATCGATGTCATGAGACTTTTCTCTGTCTCCTTTAGATTTCCAGCCATCTTTTGTGTATGTGAACTTGTGGTTCTAAATTGGCTGGATGAGACTCTTTTGTATGGCTGATGGTTGTTTTTGTTTGAACTATGTGAACCTGTAATATTTCTAGAATGGCTAGATGACTAAGTGGTAGATGTGAACCTATTTATTAAATCTATGTGAACATGTACTCTTATTAAATCTATGCTGGGATTCTATATTTTTTTATTATTTATGCTGAAATTTTTTATGTATGATAGCTTGTTTACATTTATTTTGCAAGACATATTTATTTTATGAGAAATATTAGTATTATTTTATCACCTGGAAGGCAACAGAGGGGTTGGAGACGTCCAGGGGGCGGTTGGAGACGTCCAGAAGGGGTCCTGGAAGGCAACCGATGGGATAGGAGGTGTCCAGGCTCTGTGGAATGAGGGAGGAGCAGTCTGGTCTTTTCCTCTGCTTCAAACAGTGCAAAAACATGGCTGGAATTATTGAAATTGCGAAATCTAGGAAAAGACTAAATTTTCAAAGAATTTGCACGACTTGGGTCATATTTCCAAAGGCTTACGAATTCCGGGTCAAGTTTTAAGGAGCACGCGAATAACGGGTCAGATTTCCAAATTTCTCTGAGGCGTAGGCAGCCCGCACCCCATGCGGCTTTGGGGGGACTCCATACCCTTTTCCAGCTCGGACGCCGTGCCCGTCTCCTTCCTCCAGGACGAGACGTCGGGCCGGGAGCCAATGGACAGTGCACTCCTTCACGGACATGGCGATGGGTGAAGCCTCCTCTTTCTTCTTTGTTCCATAGCTAGCTCCGCAGAAGCCTTCGCTGCCGCGAGCAATGCCGAATCATGCTGATTACTGACAAACAACACTCAGGCGAAAGACCAAACAAGAACAGGATGACGAGGTTTTTTCCCTCCATGATTCTTCAATTCACCACAACAGCTTGATGAAACTTGCTCTCTACCACTTCGGTAGCAGCACGACGAGGAGCCCAGCAGTTCTTTCTCCTCGGGGCCAAAAACACTGGGAATCCAGAAACATCCAACACACACACACCTCGCCCTCTCTCGCTCACCCCAGCTCCATTGCTTCTTCTACACTTCAAAAAGCACCTAGAACTAGAAGACGAATAACACTCACTACTCAACGAAAATTACAAACAACCGACGAAAACAGCCCAAAAACAAGCTCGTCCGATCACCGCGACCAAAACTTTGCGACCGGACGAGATCACACTCTCTCCCGCCCGCAGACGGCAGTCCCTCCCTCCCTCGCTGCTGCTGCTGCTGCTGCTGCTGTACACTTGCTTCCACTGCCCCCAATGCCGAGCTCACCGGAGCAGCTCGGCGCGGGACGCCGACAGCTCCCGGCGCAGCTTGCACGAAAAGAGCCTGCACACGTCCATGCTGAGGTCCACGGCGGCAGCCAGAGCCACGAACGCCGCGGCATCCTCAGCGCAGCCGACGTGCGCGACGCCGACCTCCACTGTCGGCCTGCTGCACTGGCCCTCCCCCTGCACGGCGGCCGACATCACGAATCCCCGGAACGTGCCAAACGGCCAGAGCCTGCCGCCGTGGTGGTGGCCAAAGTCGCCGCTCCCGCGGGGCTGCACCCGCGCGACCCGGTGCGGCCGAACGGCTGCGCCGCCGTCAGGTCGATGGCAAACCGCCCCGCCGCGGGACGCCGGGACACCCGACTCGGCCACGCACACGCCAGCGGCCGTGTTGGTGTGGTCGGGTACGAACTCGAATCGGTACCCCAGGTTGTCCCCGCCACCGCCGCCGAGGAGCTCGCGCCAGTGTTAGAATTGATCTCATCCGTCTCGACCCAACGGTCGAGACGGACCCTTTGACCGCGTCCTGATCAAGGACGCCCAGCCTAACGACACGGTTGGTGGGCTCCGTCGCGCAGCACAATAAAGAGGAGGTGGAGGCAGGGGCTCGTACTACGAGGTTCACCGCCACAGTAATTGTCCCACCTCTTTTCATAGACCGATCGAGAGGAGTGTTGTAGGCGACGGGAAGCTCCACCGCCTTTCACCGTCGTCATTGGACACGGCCGCCACCACACTACGTCCAACTACTTCACCATGACCGGACTTTACTGCGACCTCTACACCGTTGCCATGTCGGCCTCCTCTTCCAAGACCGATGGTCAGACATACCGAACCCTCTCATCTCCTCCCTCTCAGATGTTCTATTGGTTTTATCACAAATGGAAGAAATGTACCCGCTAGATCTACGCCTAGTGACCCTAATGAGTTCAACATTGGTATCGAGAGTCGGTCTAGTGTGTGGATCCAGTTGGGATAGGAAGAAAAGAAATCAACCGATCCAAGTGAATCGGCAAAGAAAGCAAACCCTAACCCTAAAGGAAAACAGAAAGGGGATTCGAATTCAATTTGGATTACCCTAAAGAACCCTAACCCTAACCTAACCCTAGAGGGGGGAAAGGATGGAGGGGAGGCGGACCTACCTGGGTCACCTTCTCGCCGTCACCACCGTCGGTCGTCTCCTAGATAGCGTGCGGGAAGATGACCCGAGCAGCCGGGGCGTGGATCTCGGCAGAGGCAAAGGGCACCGCCCGCAAGGCTGCTCGACGGCGGCGAGCTCTGCCTCAGGTGAGCTCGCGCGCCGGCGAGGGGCCCGGCGATGACGCCTCAATCTCCCTCTAGCCACCATGGGCGACTATGCTGCTAAAGTTTTCACACGGTGCGGCGCTCGCTAGTGAGAGAGAAAGAGGAGGGGTAAGAGAATGGAAAGAAGAAGGTGAGCCGCCAGTTGTCCGGCGGCCTCTGCCCTCGCCGGTGATGGTCACCATGGCCGCCGCCGTTGCCTCCACTGCTGTTGTTTGCTGCGTGGAGAGAGAAAGGGTAGGGATGAAATGAGGAATTAGGGTTAGGGAGTCGGACGGCTGCAGTGGTTTTGATCAAGAGAGGATTGCGCCCTGCCGTCGGATCGGTTCTGACGGCTGAGATCAACTGGCGCCGCGTCGGGCCGAAAGGAGCCCAGGCGGGGCGGCACTTTCCTGACCCAGGCCCAGGTTGCGGCCGGGGCACGGGAAGTGGCTCGCAAGCGGGTGCAGCTAGGCCAAATGAAAATGCCGAGCTGAGCAGATGGGCTGTGGAGCTTAACTGGGCTGGCCGCGCGCTGCTGCTCCTAGCTAGGCCGCGGGCTTTTCTAGGAGAGAGAGGCCTCGGTTCATCTCGAGCACGCCCAACGGAACAAGGTGGCCTCTGTCCGTGAGCGCATCGTCGACAACCGTGAACCTCGAGATGCCCGTGACAACATCATCGAGCGACGGAGGCGCAAACATGGTGACGGTGCAGCTCGAGGCTACCACGAGCACAGAGGCGGGCGCTACGAGAGCTCGGAGGATCAAAGCCCTTCACCTGAGCCACCGGGACCTCGGGTCTTTAGCAAGGCCATTCACGAAATATTACTCCCGGCTCGATTCCGTCCCCACGTCTCTTACCAAGTATAACAGCAAAACCAAACCCGAACTTTGGCTCGCTGACTTCCGCTTGGATTGTCAGTTAGGTCGGGCCACCGATGACCGGGTCATCATTCGACAACTCCCCATGTTCCTGTCGGACACCGCTCGAGCCTGGCTCGAGGACCTCCCACCTCGACAAATCCATGACTGGAATGACCTTGTGAGAGTGTTCGAGGGGAACTTCAAAGAACCTATATGTGCCCTAGCAACTTGTGGGATCTCCAGAGCTGCAAACAAAAGCCGGATGAATCCCTCTGGGACTACATTCGGCGTTTCTCCAAACAGTGCACCGAGCTCCCCAACATCACCGACTCCAACGTCATCATGGCCTTCCTCTCTGGTACCACCTGCAAAGAGTTGGTCCGAGAGTTAGGCCGCAACACTCCCATCACTGCCAATGGTTTTGATGGATATTATCACCAACTTCGCCACCGGCGAGGAGGCAGTTGGTGCCATCTTTGGTAGCGACTAGGACAAGAAGAAGTGAAAGGAAGAGGATCCCGCGGGCTCCAGTCAGGGCTCGAAGAGGAACAACAGGAAGAAAAAGAACCACAGGGCAAACAAGAGGCCCTGGCCGATGACCTTGTTGCTGCTGCTGATCGTAAGAAACCTCGAGGCCCCCCCGGTGGGGGCATTTCGACAAAATGCTCAAAGAGTCGTGTCCCTACCACAAAGGGCCCACGAACCATAACCTCGAGGACTGCCACATGCTCTGAAGATACTTTGAAAGCATAGGCGTCAAGAAAGACGACAAGAAGGAAGATCCTAAGGGAGACGACAAGGACAAGGGGTTCCCCAAGATCCATGACTGCTTCATGATATACGGAGGACCCTCGACGCGCCTCTCAACACGGCAGCGCAAGCGGGAACATCGAGAGGTCTTCTCCGTGTAACTCGCAACCCCCCTCTTCCTTGACTGGTCTGAGGTGGCCATTACTTTCGACCGTGATGACCACCCAGACTACGTCCCTAATCCTAGGGGTCTACCCACTTGTTGTCGATCCCATCATCGCCAACACACGCCTCACCATGGTGCTCATGGATGGCGGCAACAGTCTTAACATCATCTTTGCCTAGACCCTCGACCTTCTGGGGATCACGAGGATGCACCTCCGACCTAGCGTTGGGGGCTTCCATGGAGTCGTGCCAGGGAAGCGAGCAGAGCCTGTCGAACGGGTCGACCTGCCTATCTGTTTCGGCACTCCCACCAACTTCAGGAAGGAGACTCTCATTTTCAAAGTGGTTGGATTCCATGGAACATACTATGCCATCCTTGGGCGCCCCTGCTACGCTCGGTTCATGGCGGTCCCCAATTACACCTACCTCAAGCTCAAAATGCCAGGCCCCAATGGTGTCATAACTATCGGGCCCTCTTACGAGCACGCCTATGAGTGCGACATGGAATGCGTCGAGCATGGAGAAGCCATCTTGGAGTCGACGACCTTGGTGGCGAACCTCGATAGTTTGGCCAACGAGATCCCTGACCCTAAGCGCCACGCTGGCAACTTCGAGCCCACGGAAGACGTCAGGCTCGTACCCCTCGATCCCACCGATCTAAAGGGAAAGGCGTTGAGCATCAGCACCACCCTCGACCCCAAATAGGAAGCAGTGCTCGTCGACTTTCTCCGCACAAACATCGACATCTTTGCGTGGAGTCCCTCGGATATGTCGGGCATACCTAGGGAAGTCGCCGAGCACGCCTTGGACATCCGAGCCGGCTCCAAACCGGTGAAGCAACGCTTGCGCCGCTTCGACAAGGAAAAGCGCAAGGTCATCGGTGAGGAGGTCCACAAGCTATTGAAGGCCGGATTTGTCAAGGAGGTTTATCATCCCGAGTGGCTAGCTAATCCTGTATTAGTTAAGAAAAAGAATGGGAAGTGGAGGATGTGTGTAGACTATACTAGTTTGAATAAAGCATGTCCAAAAGTTCCTTTTCCTTTGCCACGCATTGATCAAATCGTTGATTCTACTGTGGGATGTGAAACTCTGTCATTCTTAGATGCGTACTCCGGCTACCACCAGATCAAAATGAAGGAGTCCGACCAGCTCGTGACTTCATTCATCACCCCATTCGGCATGTATTGCTATGTTACTATGCCCTTCGGTCTCCGGAACACAGGGGCTACATACCAGCGATGCATGCAACATGTTTTTGGGGAACAGATCGGACCAACCATTGAGGCTTACGTCAATGATATCGTTGTCAAAACCAAGAAGATCAGTAATTTGACAAATGACCTCGACGTTGCGTTCAAGTGCCTTAGGGCGAAGAACATCAAGCTCAACCCCGAGAAATGTGTCTTCGGCGTTCCTCGAGGTATGCTCCTAGGGTTCATCGTTTCTGAACATGGCATCGAGGCCAACCCAGAAAAAATCGCTGCAATAACAAAAATGGGCCCTATCCATGATCTAAAGGGCGTACAGAGGGTCATGGGCTGCCTAGCGGCCCTCAGTCGCTTCATTTCGTGCCTCGGCGAAAAAGCGCTCCCACTATATCGTCTCCTAAAGAAATCAGAACACTTCTCGTAGACCCTCGAAGCCGAAGAAGCCCTTGACAAGCTCAAGGCTACGCTGTCCAACTCACCGATCCTCGTCACTCCAACCACAGGGGAACCGCTCCTACTTTACGTCGCCGCAACGACACAAGTAGTCAGTGCGGTCTTGGTTGTCGAGAGGGCAGAGGAAGGACATACCCTGCTCGTCCAGAGACCGGTCTACTTCATCAGTGAGGTGCTCTTGAAAACCAAGGTTCGCTACCCGCAGATCTAGAAGCTATTGTACACCATCGTCTTAACACGGCGCAAACTCCGTCACTACTTCGAGGGCCACCCGGTGACTGTGGTCTCTTCTTTCCCTCTGGGAGAGATAGCCTAGAACCAGGAAGCCTCGGATAGGATAGCCAAGTGGGCGGTCGAGCTCATGGGTGAGACCCTCTCTTATGCGCCACGCAAAGTCATCAAATCCCAGGTACTAGCAAATTTCCTGGTAGAGTGGATCGACACTCAACTTCCTCCGGTTTAGCTCTAGGCCGAGCTTTAGACCATGTATTTTGACAGGTCGCTGATGAAACAGGAGCAGGCGCGGGTTTGCTCTTCATCTCACCCCTCGGAGTCCACATGCGCTATATCATCCGGCTTCATTTTCCTATCTCCTACAACGTTGCCGAATACGAGGTGCTCGTCACGGGCCTACGAATCACCGTCAAACTAGGGGTCCGACACCTCAACGTTCGAGGCGACCCTCAGCTCGTGATCGACTAGGTCATGAAGAGCTTGAGCTGCCATGATTCCAAGATGGAGGCCTACTGTGAGGAGGTACTACGCCTTGAAGACAAGTTTCGCGGACTCGAGCTCAACCACATTGCACGTAGATATAATGAAGTCACCGATGAACTCGTGAAAATCACTTCTAGTCGAACTATAGTTCCACCTGACATTTTCACAAGAGATCTCCATCAACTGTCCGTCAACTTCAGAGCAGACGGAGGGGTCGACGGGTCGTCACTCGATCCCCCACCTGAGGCAGAAGCCTCCTCGACCGGGGCTGAAGCCATGCAGGTGGAAGGCTCGACCCCGCTAGCCAACCCCGAGCCTGACTGGCGTGTTTTGTACCTCGACCATCTCACTCGAGGGGACCTCCCCTCGGATAAGATCAAGGCTCGATGGATCACTCACCGGGCCAAATCCTTTGTGATATTTGGCAACAACAAGGAGGTGTATCGCCGCAGCCCTACGAGCATCCTCCAACGATGTATCACAGATAAGGAAGGCAGGAACCTACTCAATGATCTACACTCGGGGGCTTATGGTCATCACACAGTGCCTCAAACCCTCGTTGGAAACACATTCTGACAAGGTTTCTATTGGCCGACCGTAGTCTCCGACGCTATCAAGCTAGTACGCTCCTGCAAAGGCTGCCAGTACTATGCAAGACAAACCCACCTCCCGGCTCATGCCCTACAAACTATTCCCATCACATAGTCGTTCGTTGTTTGGGGGCTCGACTTGGTCGGACCGCTGAAAAGGACAACTGGTGGCTACACCCACTTTCTCGTCGCAATCGACAAATTTTTCAAGTGGATCGAGGCCCGTCCTATCACCAGCATCAGGTCTGAGCAAGCTGTGCTATTTTTTACCGACATTGTCCACCGCTTTGGGGTTCTAACTGCATCATCATGGACAACGACACCCAATTTATTGGTAAAAAGTTTCTAGATTTCTACAACAACCATCACATCCGTGTGCTCTGGTCAGCCGTAGCTCATCCAAAAACAAATGGCCAAGTAGAACGTGTCAACGACATGGTCCTACAAGGTGTGAAGCCAAGAATTTTTGACAAGTTAAATAAACATGGCAAAAAATGGGCCGCCGAGCTACCCTCGGTCTTGTGGAGCCTAAGAACGATGCCGAGTCGAGCCACGGGGTTCACTCCGTTCTTCTTAGTCTACGGGTCCGAGGCTATGCTCCCAACCGATGTAGAATATGGATCCCCGAGGCTGAAAGCCTACAACGAGCAAAACAATGACACCACAAGAGAGGACGCCCTCGACCAGCTCGAGGAAGCTCGCGATGTGGCTCTGTTACACTCTGCTAGGTATTAGCAAAGTCTCCAACGCTACCATGACAAACACGTCCGCAGACGGGACCTCAATGTCGGTGACCTGGTGCTACGGCGAAGTCAGAACAACAAGGGACGACACAAGCTTACTCCGCCATAGAAAGGGCCATACATCGTCATGGAAAGTACTAAAGCCCGGCACCTGTAGACTATCGAATGAGAAAGGCAAAATCTTCACCAACGCATGGAACATTGAACAGCTACGTCGCTTTTTTCCTTAAAGCCTCGAGGCTCTGTAAATTGTTTCACAATCCCATGATAGAATAAAGAATACATCGATGTTCAAAGCATTCTTTCATAACAACCAGGGAGGATCAACCCTGTTTTCTCATAGTCGACCCTCCCTCAGGGGCTGCAAGGGGGAACCCCCTGTCCCCAAAAAAATCTCACATTTTTTCGAGCTTTTTCAAAAAGAAGAGAACTGTCACATAAGTCGACAAGGCCGCGAGCGCACCCTAAGGCTCGAGGTTCGCCGAGCCGCGAGATCACCTATGCCCCCGAGCTATGGTACCTCCACTCACCCCCCCCCACGCCAAGGGGTGCAACCACGTGCTAAGTAGACCTAGTAATAATTCACGACTTTGAAAAAGCTCACGACTAACATTCCTGTTCGCTTTGAATCAAAGTTCTTACACAATCCACGAGGCCGCAAACGTGCCCTAAAGCTTGAGGGCAGTCGAGCCGCGAGATCACTTATGCCTCTGAGGATACGGTACCTCCACTCGCTCTCTCACGCCAAGGGGTGTAACCGCATGCTAAGAAAATCATGCAAGAATGCAATTCAAGCGAGAAAGGGAAGAAAAAACTCGAACAAAAATGGACATTTAGTATAAGTTTACATCTAAATGTTTCAAGGCCCCCGAGGCCATCACGACCAAAGTTACGAGTATTAACTCATTTACACGGGCCCTCATGCCCAGTTTTGGCTCATAGGCCCTCATCGTCAGCAGGCGGGACCACCTCGACCTCGAAAAGCTTGGCAAGGTGACCCCCGGGCTCCTCAGCGGCCTTGATTAGGTTCAGGTAGGCGACTTCATTCTCCTCGTCCGTTCGGTCTACATCCGTGATGAAGCCATCAGCGACAAGGTCCATGTCATACTCGAACCCAGACCGAACGACCGCCATGGCCCTCTTCACGCCGTGATGCAGCCCGCCTCGTATCTTCTCGTGGACGAAGCGGCCCAGCGCCGCCATCCGGCGGATGAACGAGTTCCCCGGCGCGTCCTCCTCAGTATCGGCATTGGGCTCCACGCCATCACACACTGAGGTGATGGCACCCTAGAGCAACTGAGTCTGCCCAGCCTCGGCCTCGAAGAGGTTCTGGAACGAGGTGGCTGTCGCCTGGGCCGCATGCTACTGCTTCTCCAGCTCTGAAACACAAACACCAAGTTAGCACAAGCCTGTGACCTCGAGGCCAAGGCCAAAACATGACGAAAAGGATTACCCTCAGCATGGGTCTGCCAACCCACGACCTCATCGCGCAGCTCCTCACGCGCCCTCTCCGACGCTCGAAGAGCCTCGTCCTTGTCAGGGACCGTTGGCCTCAACATCTCGATCTCCTGACCGGTGCCCGAGAGAGCCTCGTCCCTCTCCTAGACCGTCCCCTTTAACGTCGCAACCTCATCTTCTAAGGTTCCGACGCGAGCGGACGCCATCCCGATCTGGATGCTGAGGGCGTCACGTTGACCACCGAACAAGGCGACATATTCCTCGAGCTCCTTCACACGCACCAGTAGGGGCATGAGGTCCTCACGAGCTTTAGCCACCTCCTCCCAAGCCCTTGTCGCGTCTTCATGCGCCTTAGCCTCAGCTTCCTGGGCCTACGCCGCCTCCTCCGTAACCGTTGCGTGGGCGACACGGAGCTCGTCCACATCGGTGCTCTTCTGGGATAGCCGCTTGTTGGCTTCCTCGACTAGGGCCTGTTGATGAGCAAGCGCCGCCCACACGCCACTCTCATGACGAATAAAGAGTGACTTGTGGTGAGAACGCTCCTTGAGCTCCTGACCACAGTTAAAACCTAAAAATCAGAACCAAGGATAAAACACAGGGAAAGACTAGCGAACCCGGCTTACCTCGAAAGCCTCTGACATACCCCACACCAAGGTATCCGTGATCATGTGCAGGGACTATAGGGAGTGCTTACGGAGTCCCTCGAGGTACTCCTAGTGTTGCACCTCGTCCTTATCGTTGAGGGCGAAGAAGGGCTCAGCGCTGGGGTTGGACGCGTCCCTGAACTCGAGGGTCGACCGGCCCTAGCGCGGAAGCTCCTCCTCCGCCCGTACAAGCACCAACCCAGCATAGTCAGGCCACCTGGCCGATGCCTCGGCCAGGTCACCCCCTAATGCCGCAGAGGTACCAGGCCGATCTGGGGATTCGGTCGTCTCGATGTTCGCCTTCTGCTTCCCCTTGTCAGAAGGAGGGTCATCGACGGTAAGGTCGATCATGGCCGGGGTCGACCCCTGGGATGGGGCTAGCATCTCGACCGCTGGCACCACCACCTGTACGATGGACGGTGGCATGACCACCCCCCGTTCCGCCTCGACCGCCTGCTCCATTGGCCGGTCCTGCTGTGGCTGCGGCTCCTCCCGCGCCGGTTGCGACTCTGGCTGCACTGCCACTTGCCCCGCCTCTGGCGGGGCCTCTACCACCTCCTTTGACTCTTCGACATCCGCCCATCCCACGTCACGGATGGATGTTTCAGCCTCAGTGGCCTCGACGATCGCCTAGGTCGTCACGATCAACCAAGGCTCTGACCCACCAGTGCCAGGCACCTCGAGCCTAGCATCGCCCGGGACCGCCTCAGCTGGCTCTGACCCCCACGCGGCGACACCAGAACCAGGGACCTCCTAGGCGCTTGCCCCCGCCTTGGCGGCCGCCTCCCTCAGCCTGAGCCGCTCCGTCGCAGCCTGGCACCTCGCGACCTAGGCGGCGTCATCGGCTGGCGTCCGCATCATCAGGGTGGCGCCTGACCTGAGTGCCTTGACGGGAGTTGGAGTCGCGAGCTCTGCCTTGCGCTTATGGCTAAGCAGTAAATAAGCATGTTAGAATAAATAACGAGATCACCGATAATAGAAAGACAAGGCGAGATACTTATCCGGATATGGGAACCAGGGGCCTAGACCCCGGCAAGCCCAAGCCACCCGACGACACCTGTGGCGGCCCCACCGTTGAGCCTCCTGTCAACCGGGTGCTCCTCAGAGCCCGGGCTAATGGGCCATCAGAGGATCTCTGTGCTGCTGAGGCTATTTGGCCTTAGGTCCTTACGCCCATCGATGGAACCCTGGCTTCTGACGCCGATGGTGTTGCTCCGCCCGCTGGCTGAGTCTAGGGCGATCGGGCTCGCGGTAGCGGCGCCACCGACCCCCCTGCGGGGCCCCAGACGAGGTAGTCGGCCACAAGCTCTCGCAAACCCTAACTTTGGTAGATTCGATCCAAAATCAATCTACCGAGCAGGTACTTCTCCACCACAACAGATCTACCCGACCAGTTCGGGTTCGTCGTCCAACACGACTAGATACAGATCTAGTGGTCACTGCTACTCCTAAAGGACGAATGGTACGCCTTCGCCCGGTTCCTACACTCGGCCTCAGGCTCTCTGAATACCAAGTCCCGACGGAGGATTGTCAGGCCCTCCCATACGACTTGAAAAACACTGCTTCCGAGTACGCGTATCGTACACCTCATCTGTTCATGGGTCCCACGAAGTGAGACCGTGTTTCAGATTTGTATTTCCTGGATATACCTCAACCATCACCACGCAACGCCATCAATATGGTCGGTATCCGGAAGCATCATGAAGGTTCGGTTCATACACTGCTCGAGGATCACGACTCGAGCACTGGATCTACACGATCTGTCCACACCGAGGCTCAACACCTCGAAGATGACGAATATGGTCTAGATCCACTACCGTAACCTCTAGGTTTCTCTCTGATCCCAAGGTTCCCACCAAGACGTGGCGACATGGTGCTCAACGTCAGCAATGACGAGCCCACAGTCATGGGAGAAACTGACGAGCAATGACAACTTCGCAAACAACGTAATGTCGACCACGCCGAACGCCGTCATCAGGAGGCTGAAGAAGAAGAAGCATGTCGCAGAGGACGCCTTCGACAGAGTAGGCAATAGGCAAGTTTTCAGGACCCCAAGTGCCAACGTGGTCATCGCCATGGCCAACCTGTACCGATTACCAAACACGCCAGAGAACCACGTGGTTCGCGAAGACATCAAAGCATATCTAACCGCGGCCATGGGCCAAACCATCGAGCTCGCCCAGCGAGCCCGAGCTACTACAAGCACGTCTGTCGCATCTAGTCGGAGCCGTTGTTCCTGCACTTCAGAACATCTAAGTCACCAACATCACGACGATCCGCCCCCACCCAATCCCCCACGTGGTGGTGGCGGTGGCGACGTCGGTAGTGGCAGCGGTGGTGGCGGCGACGAGGGCAGACAAGAAGGTGGTCGAGGTCGTTGTGACAACAACTATAATCGTCGCGGCAATCGAGATCAGGAGGTCGACCAGAACCCTCCTCGCGATCTCCATCACCATCTTCCTCCTCGCGATGTCCGCAGTTGCATTATTAGTCGTGCTAATGACCGCCAGGCCCACGAGAACATGCGCCGCATCCAGTATGACACCGAACACGGCCCCCCAGGCCTCAAACAATTTACTTCTCATCTCTGACAAGTCATCTGGCCAAGGATTTTCAAGCTTGAGAAGCTCAGGAAATATGACAGCAAGGAGAACCCCGAAAGCTGAGTCACACTCTACGAGATCACCGTCCGGTTTACTGCAGGTGATGAGCGCGTAATGGCTAACTATCTTCCAGTTGTTCTTGATCAGGCAGGTCATCAATGGCTTCTCAGCCTCCCGGAGAACCAGTTCGACAGCTGGTCGGCCCTTCGGCAAGCCTTCATCGACAATTTCATCGCCACATGTGACCAGCCGGACAACAAGTACGACCTTGAGCGCATACGTGACCGAGCAGGCGAGCCGCTGTGCGACTACATCCGACGATTCTCGGATATGCGTCTCAAGATCCCAAGAATCACTCATGACGAAGCAGTCTTGGCTTTCATCAAAGGCCTTCGCCACCACAATGCCCTCAGAAGCAAGTTGCTCCGGAAACGGCTGTCCTACGGTCTCCGAGCTCCTCGCTACTGCCAAGAGGTAAGCAAGCACTACGTGTGCATGTCAGAGACCCGTAAAAGTAGATAAAAATAAATGAGCATGGAAATTAGATCATCAATATCCCAAGTAGTTGCACTTATAGGCATCAAAATTTTGCTGCGCTTACAGTCATCAAAATTCTATCACTTGCTTTGGATATGGCAAAAAAACATGACTGCACATCTCCCGATGTATGATCAGCCTAGCTCAGTTACCACAAATTATGTGCTTCCCATGCCATAGAAGCAAAAAAAAATGATCAAACTGTGCTTGGATAATACTGTTGTCTATCTATTTCAGCCTCACTCAAATTGTGCTACCACAAATTGTTCCTTTTCCATAATATAGATATAGATGTAGAAATAGGAAACTGATCAAACTGTGCATGAAAATTAGAAAATTAGTGTATCATTCATCTGTCTCATAGTTGCAAAGAGGAATCATGATTCAGATTGTCGTGGGAAACAGATTCAGATTGTGGTGCGAATTCCCTGCAGGTACGTAGGCAAGGTAGAGAGATACAGTGAACACGTACGTACGCACACGCTACGTACAGGTTGTGGTGGCCAACAGGCTGGGATGGATCGGTTACGTTACGTGAGACCAGGCGGGGGGGGGGGGGTGTTGGGTCTAAAGACCAAGCACGACGACGCCATGCGGGACGGACGAGAGCGCCGCTGGCACTGGCAGACCGCGGAAAGCACCAGCGCGGGGCCAACAGATCGCATTCGGCAGTGTTTTTTTTTTCTCACAACAAATCAACGAATATTATTTTTAATTATAGCTTATCAACCAAGTGAACCGGGCGTTATTCTGGACACACACAGACACAGCAGTCAGCAGGGGGCCACGCTCTCTCCGCTTCCATTCATGCAGGGACACGCGCGCGCCTCACCCCGCCCGCCACTCTAGTCATCCTACAACTACAACCATCATCCGTGGAGCGCCGTGCATGGTTGATGGTTGCATTGCCAGCCACGCGACATGGGCGATGACATTGGATCCTCTACTCGCACTGTCACTTGTGAACTACTCCTCGGAAGCCAAAAACAAGAGAATGGGCAGGTACCCAGGCGGGCATGGCCCCGCGAGGCCGCAACGCCAGCGGCGTGCGCAGCAGGGGAGAGGACAGGCGAGACGACTGGGTGTGCTACAGCTCACGCCGTCACGCGATCGCAAACCACGGGAACGGATGGGTGTGGGGTGCGGTGTGGCGCCAATCCCAACAACTGGCACAGGCGAGCAAAGGGCCGGGTTAGATCAATTTTTTTTAATGACACTATAACCAGTTTCGTTGTTATTTAATAATTAGTGTCCAATCATGGTCTAATTAGGCTTAAAAAAGTCGTATCGTCCATTTCGTCTAAACTGTGTAATTAATTTTATTTTTTTATCTATATTTAATGCTTCATGCATGTGTCTAAAGATTCGATGTGACAGAGAATCTGAAAAAATTTTGCAAAATTTTTGAAAACTAAACCGGACCCGAGCAAAGCGAGCGGCGGCCTTCCGTCCCTCCTCCTCGCACCCGCTTCCGGCACCAGGCTATAGCTAGGCGTACTAGGCAGCCAACACCCCATGTTGCTTTGGGGCCAGCATTGGCGGATCTACGATGAACTCAAAGGAAAGCTAAATAGTAAACATTTAGGATTAAAGTTAAGGATTAAGGCTGCATTTGGTTTGGAGGAGTTAAAGTTTAACTCTCGTCACATCAATGTTTCCTTAAATGCATGAAGTACTAAATATTAAATGCATGAAGTACTAAATATAGACTAATTGCATACATGTCGGCATAGATTAGAAGTAATTTACGTGACGAATCTATTAAGCCTAATTAGTTCAAGATTGAAAACTTTTTGTCAAATAAAACGAAACTGTTAAACGGGGACCTAAAGGAGATTTAAGACTAATGAACATATATTTAACGAAGAAATCAGGATTATAGGGGGGCTGGAGCCCACCCAACCCCTTTGGATCCGCCCCTGCCCCCTAGCCTCCAACACCCTTTTTCAGCTCGTTATTTGGTAAAATTTATTCAATCATAGACTAAGGTCCTGTTTAGTTCCCAGAAAATTTTGTAAAATTTTTCAGATTCCCTGTCACATCGAATCTTTAGACACATGCATGAAGTATTAAATATAGATAAAAAATAAAACTAATTACACAGTTTAGACGAAATGGACGAGACGAATCTTTAAGCCTAATTAGACCATGATTGGACAATATTTGCCAAATAACAACGAAAATAGCTACAGTGCTATTTTGCAAAATTTTTTGCATCTAAACCAACCCTAACTAGGCTCAAAAAATTCGTCTCGATATTTACAGACAAACTGTGCAATTAGTTATTTTTTATCTATATTTAATGTTCCATACATTCATCCAAAGATTTAATGTGACGCGGAATCTTGTAAAATTTTTAGAATTTTGAAGTAACTAAACACTGCCCGAGACGTCGGGCCGGGAAGCCGGAATGGACAGTGGGCGCCTGGACGGACATGGCGGCACAAGTGAAGGCTGAAGCCCTTATTAGCTAGCTCCGGCAGGAGCCTTTGCTGCAGAGAGCAATGCCGAACCATACTGAGAATCAGCACCCAGGCAAAAGACCAAACAAGAACACACCAGGAAGACAAGAGGTTTGTTCCCTCGATGATTCATCCAATTCACCACAACAGCTTCAAACCTCTACCACTTCGGTAGCAGCAGGCACATTGAGGAGCAGCGTTCTTTCTCCTCTGTCAAAAAAACACCGAGTTCATGGGCACAATTGCACAAAAACGCCAAACACACACCTCGCTCACCCCCGAGTTTCCACTGCTTCTAGACTTTAAAAAGCACCTAGAAGACGAACAACCCTACTCAAGCAAAAATCACAGACACGACAAGCAACCAGCAAAGAGCCCCAAAAACCAAGCTCGTCCGATCACCGCCACAAAAAACTTTGCGACCCGACGAGATCACACACACTCTCTCCCTCCCGCAGACGGCAGCCCCTCCCTCCATCGCCGTTGATGCCACCACCACCACCGCTGTTGTACACTTTGCTTCCACTCCCCCAATGCCGAGGTCACCGGCGCAGCTCGGCGCGAGACGCCGACAGCTCCCGGCGCAGCTTGCAGGAGAAGAGCCGGCACGCGTCCATGCTGAGGTCGACAGCGGCCGCCAGAGCCACGAACGCGGCAGCATCCTCAGCGCACCCGACGTGCGCGACGCCGACCTCCACTGTCGGCCTGCTGCACCGTCCTTCACCCTGGACAGCCGCCGACATCACGAATCCGCGGAAGCTGCCAAACGGCCAGAGCCCGCCGCCGTGGTGGCCGAAGTCGCCGCTGCCGCGGGGGCTGCACGCGGGCGACCCGCTGCGGCCGAACGGCTGCGCCGCCGTCAGGTCGATGGCGAACCGCCCGCCGCGGGACGCCGGGACCCCGGACTCGACCACGCACACGCCGGCGCTGCCAGTGCCGCCCGTGTTGGTGTGGTGGTCGGGCACCAGCTCGAAGCGGTACCCCAGGGTGTCCCCGCCGGAGCCGCCGCGCTCGCGCCAGCACTCGAGGCGGCCCCACGGCGTCCAGGTCCCGTCCACGGGGCGGAGGATCAGCCACCCGCCTGGGTTCGACCGGCTCACGCGGTCCGTACCCGGGGACGCCACGAACGGCGTCACCATCGACGCTAGCGCTACCGGCGACCCCGATAGGTCGTGCACCGTCACTGACCACCCCTTCCGCTCCTTCCCCGCACGCTCCCGCTCGGAACCGAACTTGGCTAGCCAGTTGCGCGGCCCCGCGGTGCCCGGATCAGACTGCACGGACCTGGTTGGATGGATGGAAGGGGAGAAAAATTACATCCATCGTCCATGGATTCAATGAAGATTTGCAATTGCAATGGGGGGAGAAGTCGCTGCTACTAACCGCGAGCGCAGGTCGCTGTTGCTGCGGCAGGAGAACTTGCACGTGAACATGGGCTGCTTCATGCTCCCCTTCACCTGAAGCACCTGCGGGCTACACTCCGGCTCGCCGTCGAACTCGAAGACGAACCTCGGGTCCGGCTCAGCGCGGACGGTGAGGTTGAGCTGCGCCCGCGCGGCCTGCTTGCCACGCCCCGCGCGGCGCTTACCGATGCCGACCCAGCCGCTGTGGAAGACGACGGGCTTAGCCATGGCGGCACTGAGATCAAGCGGGACGACGAGCTTCCCAATCAGCCTCCCCGATGCGGCGCCACCGCAGGACGCGCCGACCCCGCCCCCGCCGCGGCCGGCGTACACGGCGACCTTGAGGCGCGCGGTGCGGCGGCGGAGGCGGGCGCCGAGGAGGAGCGCGGGCTTGGCGGCGGCGCGGTCCAGGTCGGCCTTGGAGACGTGGAACGCGGCGGCGAAGGCGCCCGTGCAGGAGGCCGGGCCTTCCTCGGTGGGCGGCAGCAGCGGCGCGGAGGCCGTCTGGTAGGGCAGCTTGTTGAGGCGGACGCGGCAGTAGCAGGGCGCCGTGGTCGGGTGCACGCCGGAGCCGGAGGCGGCGGCGCTGCGTGGGGCGGAGGTTGTTGACGCCGGCATCTTTAGCGCGAGGTTGCCGACCAGCACCCGCACGAACGGGCACGGGTCCATCGCTCGTGGCAGGCAGGTCGCAATGCCTGCGACGACGCGAGGCAATGCGGGTGGCGGCAATGGCGGGCGGAATCGAAGAGGGGGGAGACCGGAAGAGGAAGAGGAAAGGCTGGCCCGGCTGGCTGGCTGGCTGGTGGTGTGGTGTGTTTTCAATTTCACGATGGGGAAGGAGTGGTGACGAGGGATCATAGGCCACGGCCAGCCTGGATCCCGGTCCGGTGAGCTGTGCGCGCGCGCGGGGGCGGGGGCGTCCTGCCCTCCCTATTTCCTCGTCGCGAGCGCTCCCGGCCCCGTCGCGGACACGTGGGTCCGGACCCTGAGGTGGACATGGACCCCAGGTGTCAGTGTGAGAAGGTGGTTGCTGACTCGGTGGGTCAGGATAAGAAGGCTGGTGGTGGCGTACGAGGAGGCGTGCAGACGGAGCGGAGGAGGGAGGGAGGCGTGCGAGGCCAGCGGGAGGGGAGGGGAGGGTCGTCTCTCCTGCCTGGTGTACAGCTGCACGCGATGCGCTTTTGCGGTGGGGGCAGCGTGGGGTCGCCCCTGTGGCCGCTTTTCCTGGCCGCCTGCCTGCTGCGTTCTTCTCCCTCACTTGACGGCGACGGCAAGCGATTTCACCGCGCCTTTTTACCGAGCCAGCGGCGAAAAGGAGGGTCGTACAGTACAGTACAGTACAGCCACAGCATCCTCGGCTCGGCGGCTGCGGCTGTGTTTACTCCTTAAAAAAAAATACCGTGCAAACAAAAAATTCTCCGTCACATTATACTTGTGATACATGCATGGAGTATTAAATGTAGATGAAATCAAAAACTAATTGTACAGCTTGGTTGTACTTTGCGAGACGAACGTTTTGAACCTAATTAGTCAACAGTTGGACACTATTTATCAAATAAAGTCAAAACGTGATACAATACTTTTTTTACACCTTTTCGCAGAAGAAAGGACGAATGGGACAGGACAGCGGGGGAAGCCGCAGTTCGTGGGCCCACGGTGCCGGTTAGCCTGCCGTGCCATCACTGCCCGCGGTGTCCCGGTCCCGCTGTCAGTGGGCACGAGGGGATCGGATCATCAGAGGTCCTTTTCCGGTGCCAGTGCGGCGGTTCCAGGTTTTGCCCCTTGCCGGACGGGAAAAACAATTGTGTCGCTTCGCTTTGCTTCACTGCGGGGGGGGGAGTGGTGATAGTGGCGTGGCGGCCGCTGGTCTCCGGGCGGTGGCGGGAAGACATTAGACATGGGTAGAGCAGGTGAGTATGTGGCGGAGCAGCCGAGCAAGGGGGCAAACGACTTCGCGAGAAATTTGAACCAAAAGGCATATGAACCAATTCCCACCACATTCTGCAATTGCATAGATTATGGCACAAAAAATTGCAATTAATCAAAACATAGCTTAAAATATATGGATGAGCAACACAAGTGAAGTTTGAAGATGTTACCTTGAGATTGAAGAATAGGTTCATACTTCTCAAACAGTACGTTGTCCCGTCTCAAGCGTTCGGCTCCGCACACTTAGGCTACCAACGGCCAATCACCTGCTTGGTCATTTCGTCCGTTCTTGCTCCGTACACTTACGTCGCCGTGGGTGGCCTTCACTTCACACATAGCCTACTGCTGGGCTAGACCAAGGTGGCAACATCAAGCCCAGGCACATGCCATCTTCTCTCGTCACTCCTCGCTCGTTCTTCGTATTCAACGCCTTGGCGATGGGTGCTCCGGCGCTCAGCTCAGGAGCACAACCAATGACGGAATGGAGAGGCAAGGATTAGAGGAGGAAGAGGATGGTAGGGCAAGCACGCCGGTAGCTACGGCAACTGCCCCACCATGCCGATAGGGCTGGCTCTGCCCTGGAGCAAGAAGTTGTTGTCACTTGTGTACGCTGACAAAGAGTAGGGAATGCCATGTTGTTCCAAATTACAAGTTATTTTGCCTTTTTGTAGATATATGTTTTTTTCTAATCATACTTGGGATGCTCCTGCTTCTGGCTACTGTGCGTAAAGGAGATAAAGTTAGTGAAGTAAAAAATAACAATAGCTTCACTGGCTCTTAGTTATTTCTACAGTATATAGAAGAGCCAAACTAGTCGTGCAAAAACACCAATTACAACACCTTTTTTGTATGTAAATATATCCAGCATATATAGATGTACTATCCTCCGTTTCTCTTTACTTGGCAATTTTGCCCGTGGCACGGAGCCCAGGGAAATCCAGTGTGTTGCGTATTGACCAAAATGCACATTAGTTAAGGTTGTTGCTATGTAAGCACAACGCAGAATTTTTTTGAATGAGCAATGGTGGGTAAGGTGGATGCTACCAAGGGCAATTTTGGAAATACAATCTTGGAAAGCATGAAGTGCCAAGTAAGTATTTAGAAAATCGGAAAAATGATCAAAAGTACTCCGTAAGCATTTTGAATCAAAGGTTGGTATATCAAAAAGATAGGTTCTATCTAGAAACACATGACATAATTTAAAATGGAGAAATTAGAATGTAGAATGTATAGATGATAAATCCGGCGGGAGCCTTAAACATGGACAGCAGGTGTCATTAGGTAGAGGATTTGACCTGCAACTGCATATATTTAATTGTATATAAATACAGGATTACTCGGACGCAGTCGTCTGATGGTTTGCAAATCCATCAGGCACCTGCCTCCCCCTATGATTCGAGGACACACGTGATTTTGGAACATTCAACTTCTTTCGCAAGTCTGGCCGAATACGATGTCGAAGCCGTGGAAGCCGGTTCGGCGGTTCCGCGTCGGCCACCAAGTGCTGCAGGGCGGAGGACGCGACGGTGACCCCCGACGGGTTGGCGCGGTGCCGCCGGCTGCAGCAGTCAGAGCTCTCGCGTCGGCTGGCGTCCTTCATGCGCGTCGTTGGCCAACAGCCCGCCGTCGTCGGACACCACAATGGAGGAAAGGACGGCAGCTTGAAGCAGCAGGCCGATGGGGGAGCGGTGACTGATGGATAAGCTCTCCATCAGTCACCTGCTGAGGAGATATCCCCATATAAATATATGGCTGTGTTTAGTTCCTAAATTTGGAGTGTCAAAATTCACTGTAGCGACAATATAGCATTTCGTTTGTATTTAGTAATAATTGTACAACCGTTGACTAATTAGGCTCAAAACGTTCGTCTCGCAAAGTACAACCAAACTGTGCAATTAGTTTTTTATTTTATCTACATTTAGTACTCCATGTATGTATCGCAAATTTGATGTGACGGAAAATCTCTTTTTTACATAGTCCACTTTTGAATGGAACTAAACACAGTCTATTGAAAAACATAACACGAAGAGCGGAGAAAGACAAACAGAGTAACACAAAAGAAAGGAGAAGACAAGACAGGGAGTTCGCACGGACGCAATCATAGGGATTCCCCTCTCGCTCTCCAATCGCAGGTGGTGTGTGTTCTTTTTTCTTTTGAGGAAAAAACACTAGTACTACTACTTGTTCGTCTGACTGCTCAGTGGGTCCAAGGCATGCGGGACCCCGGTTGGAAGTCACGTACTACACTGCTACACTCCCGGGCCGTGCCATGATTAATCAGACTCGTGGTCGACGACGACGAGCAGGGCGATGACGAGCGCAGTGATGGTTAAGCTCAAGCACTTGAGGCCTTGAGCTGTTCTACTAGTACTACTATTTTTCTATTTTTCAGGGAATTTTTTAAAAGTGCGGTTGGTTGTTTTTTTTTTTTTGAAAACTTGGTTAGTTGGGTACTTGGGTCAGACTACAGCTGGGCACAGGTTGTTCCGGATGGATGGACGGACGGCCTGCCGGCCTGCTTGCCTGTCCTGTTGAATCGAGGCATTCCTCCATTTCGAATTCAAACCCTATTATACTCATCCGGTAGCGCATTTTTTTCTTTAATCAAAAAGTGGTCCACATATAAACTAGAAAATAAATGGACGAAAAGGACAGTGGCGTCCACCATGTTTGGTGCTTGGTGGAGTCGAGGGGTAGGGGCGGATCGGTGGTTGTAGGTAAGGATGAAAACGGTCGGAAACGGTCGAAAAACTCCTAAATTGTTTTCTACTTTTACATTTGAAATACGAAAACGAAAGCGAAAACGGTAAAGCCGGACACGAAAACGAACACGAACTTACGAAATATCGAGAATTCCGAAAACGAACCAATTCGAGCGGATTTATATCGAAAACGGTCGATATACGAAACTCAATACGGAATACCGACCCGTAGGACCAAATGCATAACTAAGTACATGCATGATCAAATTCATGTGCATATAATAATTAACAAGTGCATGATCTTTGGTCTTAGGTATTTAACATAATAGCCGACACATAAATACAAGTTTGTGTGCTGAGCAGCCTGTCATCGGGCTATGTGACCTGTGCAGTTGGCCAAATTCGGTTTAAACCGAATTTTAAATTCGGAATATTTCAAATTAAAAGTAGAAAAGTAGAAAACGGTCGAAAAATATCTAAACCGGTTTCTACTTTTACATTTGAAATACGAAACATCTAAAATGCGAAATCGAAAACGATAAAGTCGGACAAGAAAATACGAATTCGATCGAATTAAATGTAGAAAACGATGCGGTTCGGTTCGGGATATTTCCGTTCCGTTTTCATCCTTAGTTGTAGGTAGGCACAAGCAGAAATGAGAGAAGAAACAGAGCACGCAGTGCAGAGCACCCCACCCTTGGTGTCATGGTGTGCGGCCCAATTTACAAGCGCTGCACAAAAACAACTGCCTTCTATCGTCTAATAAAATCTACGACAAAACTTTTATCGTCCTTTTGATAAAAAAACAATTACCTTCTTCTACTTGTAGCTGCCAATGGACAATGGGTCAGTAGCATATATACTACCAACGAAGGCCGCATGCAGCGAGCGAGGCTGCGAGAGAGACAAATGTAGCTATTTTTAGTGACACATTTTTTTATTTTGAAAAGGGAGCACAGATATAATATGCTGTAGGAAAAACTGCGCTCTTGAGGCCCTCGAAAATTCCAAGTGCTTTCTAATGCATAATGAATGCACAGTGAAGGTCTTTAGGAAAAATACCTACTGTATATGAGTTCGAAAAAAAAAGAGCAGCAGCAGCGGGCAGGTCTCGAGCCGAGCAGCAGAAGCAGATGGCGGGTGGCAGCCGGGCGACCCGCAGCATTACAATACAGCAAGCAAGGGGTCGGGCGTCGGACCCGCTTTGCTAATTGCTCGTGCCCCTGAGTCCTGATTTCCGACGATGATTTGATTTGATTTCAAACAGAACTCAATTTTTGCTTTTGAGACCATGTACTGCAAACAGCAACTTTAATCCGATTGAGTCCGTAGTATGCAGCAGGAGGAGGAGTAGTTGCATTGCTGGCATGGGTCATTGGGCCCTCAAACCTCAAGCTACGCTAAATAAAAGCTACTCCTAGGCTAAGCCAAAGCAAAGATTAAGAGCCTCCTTTTTCTTTGCTTTGCCTTGCTCCCGGCCTGTCTGTCTGTCTCTGTCCTCTTCTCGGCTGGCACTAATCATGGCGCTAATGACCGCTGGCCTGCCACTGCTCACCAACGACGCTGAATCTCCGCCCGGAAATCTTGCCTTTGTTCGGTCGATCCGATCGTGTGCTACACTCCAGGTTCAGCCTTTAGCATGCATTCGTTTCGTTCAGCAGATGTTTACTTGCGCTGCTGCTGTACGCAGATACGCTGTAGCACTCTTCTACGCTACTGTAGTTCCGAGTTTGGCAGAGCAAATTAAATCCACCTACACCACACGTACTTTAGCCCCTCAGCTCGGATTAATTAACTGCACCTGCTCGCACTCAGCTCGTAAAGTTTCGGTTTGTTTTTATCTACTGATGAAGACCACGCCATGGCCGGTCTCACCCCTCATCAGCTCTGGCGGCCGGCCGTTTTCTCTATTCTATACTCTGTCATCATCACATAATTACTCTATATGGCAAGGCAGCAAATAAAGCTAGCAAGGTCGTTACAAAAGGATGCGATCAGACGATCCGGAATTTTTAATCCCCGCGTCTTATTCATCAGTCAGACAGTAACAGATCCTCCGCTGCGTGGAGTCACCCAGGCCAGCCAGACCATAGGGCTCTAATTTGACCACGCCATCCTGCGACAGGTAGTGTAGTTAACAAACCAGCTGTTGCACTAGGCCGTATCCACTCCCTTGGGCTTGTTCAGTTGCAATTTTTTTTTTAAAAATGACCCGTAGTATGTTTCGTTATTATTTGACAATTAGTGTTCAATTATGGTCTAATTAGGCTTAAAAGATTCGTCTTGTCCATTTTGTCTAAACTGTATAATTAGTTTTATTTTTTATCTATATTTAATACTTCATGCATATGTCTAGAGATTTGATGTGATGAAAAATCTGAAAAATTTTGCAAAATTTCCGGGGAACTAAACCGGCACTTGGCTGCAGCCAGCTGCGAAACCAAACAAGGCGCAATTTTGAGGCCCAAGTACCAAGGAAGACTTGCAGGGGTGATGCATTTTCCAATTGCATAAATGTGTCATCAGATGGTCAGATGAACTAATTAAAACTACTTGCAACAGAGACTGACAACCAAACCTGTCAAACTTGGCCTGTTTCCAGTTGAATGTACGGGATGGGACTTGGGAGGCAGATTTGGGTAGCTGCCTTCTCCAAAGCAACTCGTGAGTGCCTTCTCGACAGAGTTGGAGGGTAGTCCAAATTTTTTTTTTCATCCGCAATACAAAAAATTTCAAAGACAAAGTTCGATAAAATAGCTATAAATTAACCAAAATTTTTTCATCCAAGGATTTGATTTCTTCATGTCTCAAATTCCTGAAAAATCACAGCAAATTTCATTCAATTCTAGGCTCACAGATGATAGATCTACAATCCCCAATCCAATATCCAAAATCAAAACCCTAAGCCTTAATTGCATAAATCCCTAAACCATTTGAGAGAAAAAGCACTGAACTCACAGACACAGAGGAAGAGAGGAGCAGCCGAGCAGGAGCGGGCGCCTCGGGCACTGGCGGGATGGGGCAGGCTGTCGGGCTGGTGCGGTGCTGCCGTGCTGGTCGTCTTGCGGCGACCGGCCGACCGTCCGCCCGTCTGGTCAGGGAAGGCCGGCGCCCGATGGAGTGGAGCGCTGGACGGACAGGGGGCGCAGGGTAGGGGAGGCCAGCGCCCGGCGGGATGGGGCGGTGCCGCAGCGGCTGGCTCCTCACCCGACGGCGACGCCACTGCCTCGGTGCTCGGTCGCGCGCGCCAGGAGGGAAGGAGGCGGCGCTCGCCCTCGGGTTCGTCCTATCGGGGTTGCCTTTGGGAGAAGGAGGGAAGGAGGCGGCGCTCGGCGCCAGGAGGGAAGGAGACTGCTCGGGGTCGTCCTGTCGCCTATCGGACTCGCTTTTGGGAGAAAGAGGAGCATTGGGCCAAGTTTGGTGGGCTGCGCGAGGTACTAAAAAATTTTTGGGCCAAATTCCAGAGTAGTCATGGGCCTACCTGGACTACCCTTTGGGCCCGCCACTGCCCGTGGAGGTGAAATAATTAGGGCATGTTTGGACGATCTAAAACTAAGTTTAGATGGACTAAAATTTAGTTGAGCTAAAGTTTATGTAGATCACTTTTAGTCAAATGGTGTTTGGATACATGGACTAAAAGTGAACTAAAAGCACAAAAAAAAACCTACACATAGACTCATGGACACTTTTTAGTCCACATTTGCCAACTAATGGACTAATTGCAAGTTGAAGTAGAAATTAGTTCACATGTTTAGTTTGGGGTGTCCAAACAGGTCCTTAGCAAGGCCTCTTGTGACTGTGTCCTATGATGTTAGGGGGCTAATAGCTTCTAGCCTATAGCGTAAATGTTCATGTCGGTGTGTTTCGTATCACAAACTAGTAAATTTAGTACAGTGTGTTAGTTCAGATGGTTTAACACTAAGAAATTTAGAGATGTATACTAGTTTAGATAATGATCCCTACGTTCAATGTGGATGTATTCATGTTCCTAGGCACCAAAACCTCTGGTTTGCACTCAGAATTAAAAACAGGAGCGAGATAGTTGAGAATGTCTAGTGATTATGAGACCACATAAGAAAAAGTATAGGGCCCCACATGTTAGTCGGACAGGATGAGGCTCTCCACTGCTGTTGTACGTCATGGGTGAGTGGCAGAAAGTTCAGACCCATCCCCCATCAAATCTGCTGACAGGAGAAGAGACTTGCCCTAGTGGTTTGCCCACACCTAGGTTAGCGGAGCAATGCCGTCACGATTGCCACCGTCGTCTTCCATTCCACACTGGATAACTATAGTGCAGGTCGTGGCGTAATCTCCGTTCATGTCTTAGGGTGTGTTCACTTCGCGAAAAGTAGCTGAAAAGTTACGGTAGCATCTTTCGTTGTTATTTGGCAAAAATTGTCTAATTATGGACTAACTAGGCTCAAAAGATTCGTCCCGACATTTACAGACAAACTATGCAATTAGTTATCTTTTTTACCTACGTTTAATGCTCCATGCATGCGTCGAAAGATTTGATGTGATATGTGTAAGAGAAAATATTTTGAGTTGGGAGGGGGAAGTGAACGAGGCCTTATCCTCAAACAACGGTTAACAAGTGGATCCCTCGTATTGAGATGTGGCAACACCTTGACCCCGTTGACCAACCAGTTAGACCCCTCAACAGAGCTCCGGATGGTTGAGGCAGTGGCAGGAGAGGAGCTACATGCAGTCCAGTGGGTGTGGCCGCACCCAGCAAAAATAAAAATACAATGTGAAAACTAAATTTTCACCATATTTGTACTTCATATACGTCACAAATCCTAGCGCCCACAAGGCAAGTAAGCACACCCCCTTAGGTCGACACCACTAGTTGGACGTAGCCGTATTACGAGAGAGACTTTGATATTATCTGATATCCAATTCGTGAGCCTTTTTAAGATTTGACACTCGTACATCGATGACATGTGGGTTAAATCTTGAAAGGCTCATGAATTCTCAATTTGTGAAATTTCTCACCGAGTGTATACACCCACGCACATTTTGTTGCGAGCTCCCCTATTCGCCGTACCTAGACTGTGGGTGACCTGAGAGAGTGGAGAGAGAGATTCGCTCATAGTCATGCGCCTCTGCTCGCTTCCAATTAAGGACGACAATGTCTTGGCTCTTTAGTTTCATTGAAAAATATACTATACAAAAAAAAATTCCCGTCACATTAAACTTACGATACATGTATGGAGCACTAAATGTGGATAAAATCAAAAACTAATTGCACAGTTTGGTTATACTTTACGAGACGAATGTTTTGAGCCTAATTAGTCAACGGTTAGACAATTATTACCAAATACAAACGAAAATGCTACAGTGTCGCTACAGTGAATTTTTGCACCCTAAATTTAGGAACTAAACGCAGCCCTAGTTTCCTGATTCCTTATTATTCTAAGTTTCTAACCCTGCGCATACGGTTGTCATTGTTCAGTGATTATTCCATCCCAACCGCTGTCACGTGAATCCAGGAGAGGCCATACGCAGCCAGCTAGTTTGGTGATGAGGTGTACAAGCGAGCTAGCGCACACAACACTGACTGCACGTGGATGAAAATGGATGCCTGCTGTTTCGAAAGAATCTAGTTCTCCCATCTCAAGTTCATCTGATCCGGTCAACCGTGCATGCATTCGTGCCATGCTCTCCTTACCTTACTTTTCCTTTTACTGTAGCCTCTTAATCTTTATCTAAATTATCCGGACCCCTTTTATTTGACGCACGCGTGTTACTTCAGATACCGGTGCGTGGGTCTTCCTCGCATCTTTTTTTCATCTAGTCATCTTCCCCAGCTTCCCCTTCCCCCGCCGGCCTCGTCCCCACCACCCAGGTTGCTGGCAACCTCACCACCCACCTCCTCGCCGCAACCCCACTTTGCACTGACGTTGTGCTCGGTTGCCCCCACCGCATACCCTGCACCGGTTGACCTCCATCGCCCGGCCGGTGGTGTCCGCTGCCGCCGTGCCTCACCACTCTTGTGGCAGAACCGCCTAATTTAATGTCATCCCAAGAGTACTTATCTTCCATTAGACACTAAGTACCCAAGAGAGAGCACTAAACTCTGCGATTCCGTCGAGCACACCCAACGGGAGAACTCGAAAGTCCACATTTTACCTCAGGATCATAAATGAGAGATAAAGCTTATAACAACTTTACCATTTCATATATCACTTTTAGTACAACATCAGAGTAATTCATTATTTGATTATAATAGCGGAATATAAAATATTATCAAAGTTCAGCGGAAATGAAACCATTTGATGATGAGTTAAAATTATCATGATGAACATTTATATACAGCAAATGATAACAGGTGGTAAATCTTTCCCTTGTGAAACATTTTTGGTGAGAGTTATAAATCAACCCTACATCCGCAACGTAAAGGAAATCCCCACTGAGCCCACCAGGAGGTTTCCACACACAACTGTCAGCTTCAAACACCTGTTACCTGCAACAGGGTAGAACAAACCCTGAGTACTCAATTGTACTCCGCAAGACTTACCCGTCAGAAGAAAAGACTCCAAGGGTATGCAAGGCTATCTGGCTTGTGGGTTATTGCAACTGCAGGAAGCATTACTAAAGGTGCATCCTTATATTTACTTTTTATTAGCAGTTATCAGTAGTGTATTAACCAACCATTCTAGGTAAGCACCTGTTCTACTTTCAAGCAAAGGTTGAGCCATCAGAACCAATTTTTCCATCTTTCGTCTTTCATCTTTCATTTCTTACTACGGTGCTAGAGTGCAGTCAAGTCGTACCGTCACGTAGAAACGGCGATTCGCGAATCAATGTGCCCAGCTGGGTACCCCGAAAAACACACGCCTCGCTTGTACCCCAGGCACAAGCAAGACCAACCCGTTCCCCTCCTGTCACAGGTTTCCAGGTCCCCGTCCAAACTTGGACTCCTAGCTCCCGTACTTGAGGCCCGGCCTCAATACGGTGCTAAGACCTCCACCTATCCCCGCCTCCAATCAGTCGGTCCGGAAAGAGCCGGAGCCCATGACAAGAGAGTAACAAGTCTTCCTAGCCCCCATCCGCTAGTATATGCTCGGGATAATAAATCTGTGACTTGACCGGGGATCCAGTGCAACGAACGGTCCTTAATCGACACGGACAGGGAAAAAGTGCAACCAAGCTATGCCCCGTGGCCGCGGGACATAACCTGTTACACCCACCAATACCCATACCATATCCCTGCCCGGTCACCATTTCCTTTTCCATCATTTCATCATTAGGGTAATAATAATAATAATAACCACCTATTGTGAGTAACGACAGGTTACTCACGCTACCGATAAACCTAAGCAAAACAGCTACACGATCCTGTACTAGTAAGACTCATGGGTAGATATATATATATGCATGTGGATATCATAAAACTCCTGCAACGTAAATGCACAACCTATATATATATATATATATATATAATAATTTGTAAAATAAGGGTTATGCACCGGGGCTTGCCTGGATGGGAATTAAGATATAACCAAAAGTTAGCATTCCATCACGGCGACACGGTCATCAGGACACCATCTTTTCCGCTGCTCCAAAAGACTTCACGCTCCGTCATTGTTCCTATTATAATATTCGGAGATGCGACATAGAAATGTAAATAATCGACGGCAATCGCAACCTCGTATCATACGATTTCGTCTCTCAAGCTAACGAGCTAACCTTATGGCTAACGAACTAGGTTTCGTATCTATGTTATCGACTTAAGCGTTATTTCCCAACAACCCAGGGTGTTGCTCTTTTCGTTTCGTCGATTTAATATATATACAAACTAGGGTTTATTAGCTACCTAACAAAACTAATTATTTTGGAGCTACAAAAATTACAGTGGACAACTAACATTATGGTTAGCTTACTATAAAATTTTCAGCGTTAATACTATCACTGATTATTCATAACAATTCTTACAAGTTCATGTTTGATAATATTAAACGCCTCGAATTAATTAGAGCAAGCCTAAAAATAGTAGAAATCTACATGAACCAATTACACCTTTATCTAGATCATGATTTTAGGAAACTAACAAAATTGGTTTCACCATTTTTGGACTCCTATACATTTAGATATTAAATTTACAAGTTCCTAGCAACAAAGAAAAAGGAAAAACAATTGAAAGATATACTTTTAAAGCAACGGGCCGGCGCCCACTATTTGGCCTAGCACCCGGATGCGGCCCACGCGGGACGGGTCAGGCGACAGCAGGCCGGCCCAACTGGCCCACAGCGCGCGCGAGGTCGCTCTTTTTGCAGAAGAGCCCCTGAACAAAAGGGCTATTACGCGGAGCCTCAGGTCCCTATTGCACCAGAGACACTTTATGCACGAAGCGCCCCCAACAATCTTTTCTTCTCCCTGAGCCGGTCCCCGACGCCCCCGTGCCCGCCGGCGCGGCTCCGGCCGGCATCGGACGGTCCCGCCGGCCATCTGGGGCCCACTATGCCCCTGCTAAACGGTCGACCACCACCTACAACCCAAACGGTGACGCTAGGTGACCACAGGGGACTGAGCTACGCACGCACGCGAGCTGTAGCGGCGAGCGGCCATTCACCATGGTGGCGAGGCCGTTCCGGCGAGTCTAGGCGGCCCGAGAGCGGTAGGGATGGCGCACGAGTATCCATGACTTACCCGGATGCCAGCAGTGCCGATGGTCGAGGTGGAGAACTGCCGAGGTGACCTGACCACGCGCGCCCGCACCATGCGGCGGCGCTCTGTGATGACACGGTCGTGTCACCGGCGGCAGGGTAGCGGCAGGAGCTCGACTAAGGTGCGCGGGAGGAAGAGGGGTTCAAGGCGAGTCTACTGGTGCATCCAATTCGACTCGAGATGGTCGAAGGAAGCGCTGCCCTTGGTAATGGCATGGCTCGGCTTTATCGACACTGAGAGTGAAGAGCTCCAAAATTGCGGCTTGTCCGGGCACGGTTCTAGGCGGAGTGGGGTTGGTTGTCTAACACACTTAATGGCGAAGGCGTGGAGGTGAAAACTTGCCTTGAATTGGTCTCCTTGCCGTAAGCGATGGTGCGGCCCGTCGGCCACGGTGACAGGGAAGAAAAACCAAGACGGAAAGGTGAGGACGGCTCGGTCAGTCTTCGCCCTGGCGGAACGTGGTAAAGGGATAGCGTGGCGTGACCGCTGGGTAGAGCCACGTCAAGACGAGGCAGCCATGTGAGCACAGGGGAGGGCAGCGGGGCCAGCGGTGGCCACTCAACGCGCGCGCGAGCAGCAGCGGCTCCGCGTGGCTGGCAGCAGGTGCCGCGGCCAGAGTGGCCAAGGCGCGACCACGCCACGGTCAGACCAAGACGGCCTCGGCCGGCCAACGCACGGTGGTGCGCGTGCACGGGGTGCGGCTCGGCCAGGCAACGCCGAGTAAAATGACGTGGTGACCGCGCACACCTCGGCCGAACGACCGACAACGTGCTATGCACGGATTTTAAAGCGTGTACCAACACTTACCCGTCTTGGTTGAGGTTAAACCAACTCCTCTGCCCTCAAGATGGCCCTAACAGCTTCCCAAAGAAACAAATAGCACGTCAAAAGGACAACCAGAGAGGGAGATGGAGTGATGCCAAAACGGGTTCGTCGTGCTGACGCTGGCTCACGAACAGAGCATCGACCACAAGGTTACAGCTCGTTCTAAGGAACTTCCGGCCATTTTTGGAGTAACCACTCAACATCACTCCACCCTACGAACTACACCGTGCTAAAGTACTCGCAAAGGTGCAATTATCGGTGCAAAAACATAGATCTAGTGTTTACGAATTTTAATCAAAATTTAAATGCCAAAGCGACATTACCATTAGGTTTTCAGACTTGGTCATTATAGTTCTAGGAGCTGGAACCCATTTCCAAATCAATTCTTGAGCTACCAGTTATGCTATTGATCACTTATTTATCGGAACAAAAGTTGCGTTTTCATCTACTAGACTTGCGCTTCAAATTTTATTAAGTACTACATTCAATTGATGTTTTATTTTTATTTATAGAAATTCGCTTATCATTTTATGTGCGTTTGAAATTTTAAAACCCACGGAATTTGTTTTGTTAATTTCTTTTAGACCTTAATCGCATGCTAAGTACGCTAGTAACACCAGAGGTGTTACATCCTTCCCCCCTTAAAAAGGATCTCGTCCCGAGATCCGGAACAAGAAACAAAAGAGGGAAGCACGATTACATTTCACAGATCTGAGCTTACATGAGAGGTTACACGACTTCAAACGCTAAACCACTCTGGAATCTAGAGATAGCACGGCTAAGAACAACTCTAATACAACTCACAACCTCTCTAGAAACCGACGAAGACGGGGACAGTGGAAGAGCAATAGGAAAACGATTATCCAGAACATGGCGTATGCCCAACAAAGCCAGAAATTGGAGATTGGTACAAAGATCATCGTTAACTCTAAACCTAAACTAACCAGGGATGAACTTGAACTTCTCCAACAGAAACTAGATCCTTTCTTCTCCAGTTACACCATTGCCTCTGACTAGGAACCCTAGATCTGCGAGCAACGGCTGGATCTCGTAGCTCAGCCTCCAACCACTTCTTCCCGACGGCTTCCTGAGCTTCTTCTACCTGAGCGCTGACGGAGGAAGTTGATACTATGAGCTCTACTCTAGATCTGGGGGTTGAATGGAGGAGGAGCAAGCAAGGTGGCATTATAAAAGCTTGGTGGACGGAGGTGGTGATGCAGTGCACCGGAAGCGGAGGAGATGGGAATCACTGGGGGGGTCACAAGGTGGGGAGAGCGTCGGCCATAGTGCGCTCCCTGTGCGAGCTTGAGTGGGGCAAAGGAGAAAGGAGGGGATGGGGTTCGCTCGACCAGGCGGCGTGCGAGCAACGGGGCCCCAAAGGAAAAGAAAGAGAGGGGGGTCCGGTACGGGAACAAGAGCGAAAACCGAGAGCCGACACGGGTGCCGGGATCAGAGGGGCGTACTGTGCGACAAGACGAGGCGAGTGCGGCACAACGCCGCGGTCGCACGGGAGCGACACACGCGGTCCCACCACCGACGGCGTCCGCAGGGCACACAGTGACAGCGACCCGGCATGCGTAGCATTGTCAAACCGGTCACAGGAACGACGTCGAGTCGGGCAATTCAACTTCTCTGACCTACGTGCGGCTAACCTTCCTGTTGTTTTTCTCTTTCTTCTTTTCCTTTCTTCAAAAACCTTGTTACTTTGACAGAGCACAATTCCATCAACCCGTTGTGGATTTCCCGTTTGAACACAAGAATATTTTTACCAAGAGAATTTTTATAGCAAGAGCGATACCGCGGTGTAACTCGGTAAAAGCACTTGGTCAACAACCTCGATACCAGCGCGCGCCGAGCAGCGTCACCAGGTGGCAGCTGTTCCACAGGTGGCCCTCGGTTCCGTCGCGGCACCATAAGCTATTAACTAAGTAACTATTACCAACTTACTCGCAGTAAAAACAACGGGGTCATAGACCACAGAATCAGAGGAGTAAGGGAAAAATTCAGGCAACACGGGTTCCTTTCAAAATAAGGAACAAGTAAGTAAATCCCAAGGCGGATTTAAATCAAGGGAATTCAAGTGTTCTACTGGGACATCCACAATTAGTGATACAGTGTCCTCTGTTTTCCAATCACGGCCGATCTGTTGCATCAGAACAGTTGTTCCCCTTGTAACCTGCTTATTGTCGTCTCAAGAACCCTAAGCAAATCGAACGAGGTCTAAGGAAAAACGACGTAACAAACACAACCGATAAAGCAAACACTCATTACCAACGGCCTTACACGGGTGCAACATACAGACATTCACTCTCCCACACTCGACACAGCGCTCGAACGTACAACCAGGCGGCCTTAACAACTACGGATGCGGTACAACGGAAAGATTACAACACTAGGGAACAACGATGAAAAGCACTACTAGCAACGATTACATCTCCCCTAGGACAACTAATCTACTTCGTCGGCCCAAACGGCTTCCTTCCTGGGCTCCTGGGGTTCTTCTGCTGCACTAGGTTGTGGATCTGCTCCTTCTTGTGGTGGTGGCTGGGTGAGGGGAAACAATGACTCTACTTCCGAGGCTTCCGTGGGTGGAGGTGCTGCAAAACCAGTTCTCCTTCGCTCCAGCGGATGGACAGGGATCCCCTCCAGGATTAAGGGTTCCTGCCTTTCCGTGGCGAGCGTCCTACGCTTGGCCCTTGTGGCAAGATAGGCGTCCTCCAGCTCCTGGGCATGACGGTCTTGGTCCACCTTGACGGCCTTCGCCATGGCAGCCTCTCGACTCTCAGCGGCTGCTAGATTGGCATGAGCTTCAGCAAGCTGCACTTCGAGCATCCTAGAGAAGATCTCGGCTTCCTCAGCTCGGTGGAGGCACTCCCTTAGCTCCGAGGCCTGCCGGTCATACTGCTCATCCAGGGCAAGCAAGTACGAGGTCAGGTGCACCAAGGTCGGGTTGTCCTCTTGCACGTCTAGACCATGCAAAGCCTCCATGCAAGCCCTCCATACCCGCCGATTCTTATCCCAAGGGGGAAAGAACCGCATGGGGGTACGAGCAATGGGCCCTTCAAAGATCTGACAGAGATGTTGCAAGGCTTTGCGGGCCACAACCTGGTAGGTGTCGCCGAAGCGAAACCCGGTTGCAGTCACATTCCAGGCTTCCGTGAGGTCGGGGAACTCCTCACTCTTGCCAATGTAGACGGTGACCTTACACCGCTCAGTGCCACGCTTCATGTACTCACGGCCCTCATACTCGGGACGCTCCCGAACGCCGAGTTTTTGCAGGGTGGCATACAGGATTTTGGGAAAACCCTCGGTGTTCAAGCAGTAGCTGCTAACCCAGACTCCTGCCATCCTAGGTGGGTGGTGGTTGCAAGGAAGGCTTGAGGAGAAGCTTGCTCAAGAGAAAAGGGCTAAGCGAGCTGGAATGCACTGGGTGGTGACACCAAGTGGCTGGGCTTGCCCCCTTAAAAAGGCAGAGCAGCCAGTGGTCCTGGCGCAGGCCACCCTCGAGCCCTGCACGAGGATCAGTAAAGTAAAATAGCAGGATTTTTACGCACACGAGGCGAGCGGTGTTCGAGGCCATAAAGACTAGCATGGTTGCAGGGCAGAGGTCCGACAAGGGCGCAGAAGGAGTGCCGAAAACGTAAGCCCCGACAGCCGTGAAGCACGAGTGAACGCGAAACATGAAGCCACTGTACAACAGTAACTCCGGGACAGGGACGCGTGGTACCTAGAAACAGGGCACCTGCAAGTAGGACTCGCACGATGACTATAGCAAAACAGCACGTCTGACTTTAGGACCGCATGCTACACACCAGTTAGCTTACCGGACGAAAGCCTACTTAAACTTATTCCGGAGACTTAACTATAGTAATAGGGCTACTTATATAACTTCGTATGCAAACGTCCTAACTTTTTGCAAAAAGGTGTTGTCAAATTTTAATTTAGAAAAGGGTTTTGAAGCTTTATTTCCCCATTTATGCTCTGATACCACCTGTGGCAGAACCGCCTAATTTAATGTCATCCCAAGAGTACTTATCTTCCATTAGACACTAAGTACCCAAGAGAGAGCACTAAACTCTGCGATTCCGTCGAGCACACCCAACGGGAGAACTCGAAAGTCCACATTTTACCTCAGGATCATAAATGAGAGATAAAGCTTATAACAACTTTACCATTTCATATATCACTTTTAGTACAACATCAGAGTAATTCATTATTTGATTATAATAGCGGAATATAAAATATTATCAAAGTTCAGCGGAAATGAAACCATTTGATGATGAGTTAAAATTATCATGATGAACATTTATATACAGCAAATGATAACAGGTGGTAAATCTTTCCCTTGTGAAACATTTTTGGTGAGAGTTATAAATCAACCCTACATCCGCAACGTAAAGGAAATCCCCACTGAGCCCACCAGGAGGTTTCCACACACAACTGTCAGCTTCAAACACCTGTTACCTGCAACAGGGTAGAACAAACCCTGAGTACTCAATTGTACTCCGCAAGACTTACCCGTCAGAAGAAAAGACTCCAAGGGTATGCAAGGCTATCTGGCTTGTGGGTTATTGCAACTGCAGGAAGCATTACTAAAGGTGCATCCTTATATTTACTTTTTATTAGCAGTTATCAGTAGTGTATTAACCAACCATTCTAGGTAAGCACCTGTTCTACTTTCAAGCAAAGGTTGAGCCATCAGAACCAATTTTTCCATCTTTCGTCTTTCATCTTTCATTTCTTACTACGGTGCTAGAGTGCAGTCAAGTCGTACCGTCACGTAGAAACGGCGATTCGCGAATCAATGTGCCCAGCTGGGTACCCCGAAAAACACACGCCTCGCTTGTACCCCAGGCACAAGCAAGACCAACCCGTTCCCCTCCTGTCACAGGTTTCCAGGTCCCCGTCCAAACTTGGACTCCTAGCTCCCGTACTTGAGGCCCGGCCTCAATACGGTGCTAAGACCTCCACCTATCCCCGCCTCCAATCAGTCGGTCCGGAAAGAGCCGGAGCCCATGACAAGAGAGTAACAAGTCATCCTAGCCCCCATCCGCTAGTATATGCTCGGGATAATAAATCTGTGACTTGACCGGGGATCCAGTGCAACGAACGGTCCTTAATCGACACGGACAGGGAAAAAGTGCAACCAAGCTATGCCCCGTGGCCGCGGGACATAACCTGTTACACCCACCAATACCCATACCATATCCCTGCCCGGTCACCATTTCCTTTTCCATCATTTCATCATTAGGGTAATAATAATAATAATAACCACCTATTGTGAGTAACGACAGGTTACTCACGCTACCGATAAACCTAAGCAAAACAGCTACACGATCCTGTACTAGTAAGACTCATGGGTAGATATATATATATGCATGTGGATATCATAAAACTCCTGCAACGTAAATGCACAACCTATATATATATATATATATATATAATAATTTGTAAAATAAGGGTTATGCACCGGGGCTTGCCTGGATGGGAATTAAGATATAACCAAAAGTTAGCATTCCATCACGGCGACACGGTCATCAGGACACCATCTTTTCCGCTGCTCCAAAAGACTTCACGCTCCGTCATTGTTCCTATTATAATATTCGGAGATGCGACATAGAAATGTAAATAATCGACGGCAATCGCAACCTCGTATCATACGATTTCGTCTCTCAAGCTAACGAGCTAACCTTATGGCTAACGAACTAGGTTTCGTATCTATGTTATCGACTTAAGCGTTATTTCCCAACAACCCAGGGTGTTGCTCTTTTCGTTTCGTCGATTTAATATATATACAAACTAGGGTTTATTAGCTACCTAACAAAACTAATTATTTTGGAGCTACAAAAATTACAGTGGACAACTAACATTATGGTTAGCTTACTATAAAATTTTCAGCGTTAATACTATCACTGATTATTCATAACAATTCTTACAAGTTCATGTTTGATAATATTAAACGCCTCGAATTAATTAGAGCAAGCCTAAAAATAGTAGAAATCTACATGAACCAATTACACCTTTATCTAGATCATGATTTTAGGAAACTAACAAAATTGGTTTCACCATTTTTGGACTCCTATACATTTAGATATTAAATTTACAAGTTCCTAGCAACAAAGAAAAAGGAAAAACAATTGAAAGATATACTTTTAAAGCAACGGGCCGGCGCCCACTATTTGGCCTAGCACCCGGATGCGGCCCACGCGGGACGGGTCAGGCGACAGCAGGCCGGCCCAACTGGCCCACAGCGCGCGCGAGGTCGCTCTTTTTGCAGAAGAGCCCCTGAACAAAAGGGCTATTACGCGGAGCCTCAGGTCCCTATTGCACCAGAGACACTTTATGCACGAAGCGCCCCCAACAATCTTTTCTTCTCCCTGAGCCGGTCCCCGACGCCCCCGTGCCCGCCGGCGCGGCTCCGGCCGGCATCGGACGGTCCCGCCGGCCATCTGGGGCCCACTATGCCCCTGCTAAACGGTCGACCACCACCTACAACCCAAACGGTGACGCTAGGTGACCACAGGGGACTGAGCTACGCACGCACGCGAGCTGTAGCGGCGAGCGGCCATTCACCATGGTGGCGAGGCCGTTCCGGCGAGTCTAGGCGGCCCGAGAGCGGTAGGGATGGCGCACGAGTATCCATGACTTACCCGGATGCCAGCAGTGCCGATGGTCGAGGTGGAGAACTGCCGAGGTGACCTGACCACGCGCGCCCGCACCATGCGGCGGCGCTCTGTGATGACACGGTCGTGTCACCGGCGGCAGGGTAGCGGCAGGAGCTCGACTAAGGTGCGCGGGAGGAAGAGGGGTTCAAGGCGAGTCTACTGGTGCATCCAATTCGACTCGAGATGGTCGAAGGAAGCGCTGCCCTTGGTAATGGCATGGCTCGGCTTTATCGACACTGAGAGTGAAGAGCTCCAAAATTGCGGCTTGTCCGGGCACGGTTCTAGTCGGAGTGGGGTTGGTTGTCTAACACACTTAATGGCGAAGGCGTGGAGGTGAAAACTTGCCTTGAATTGGTCTCCTTGCCGTAAGCGATGGTGCGGCCCGTCGGCCACGGTGACAGGGAAGAAAAACCAAGACGGAAAGGTGAGGACGGCTCGGTCAGTCTTCGCCCTGGCGGAACGTGGTAAAGGGATAGCGTGGCGTGACCGCTGGGTAGAGCCACGTCAAGACGAGGCAGCCATGTGAGCACAGGGGAGGGCAGCGGGGCCAGCGGTGGCCACTCAACGCGCGCGCGAGCAGCAGCGGCTCCGCGTGGCTGGCAGCAGGTGCCGCGGCCAGAGTGGCCAAGGCGCGACCACGCCACGGTCAGACCAAGACGGCCTCGGCCGGCCAACGCACGGTGGTGCGCGTGCACGGGGTGCGGCTCGGCCAGGCAACGCCGAGTAAAATGACGTGGTGACCGCGCACACCTCGGCCGAACGACCGACAACGTGCTATGCACGGATTTTAAAGCGTGTACCAACACTTACCCGTCTTGGTTGAGGTTAAACCAACTCCTCTGCCCTCAAGATGGCCCTAACAGCTTCCCAAAGAAACAAATAGCACGTCAAAAGGACAACCAGAGAGGGAGATGGAGTGATGCCAAAACGGGTTCGTCGTGCTGACGCTGGCTCACGAACAGAGCATCGACCACAAGGTTACAGCTCGTTCTAAGGAACTTCCGGCCATTTTTGGAGTAACCACTCAACATCACTCCACCCTACGAACTACACCGTGCTAAAGTACTCGCAAAGGTGCAATTATCGGTGCAAAAACATAGATCTAGTGTTTACGAATTTTAATCAAAATTTAAATGCCAAAGCGACATTACCATTAGGTTTTCAGACTTGGTCATTATAGTTCTAGGAGCTGGAACCCATTTCCAAATCAATTCTTGAGCTACCAGTTATGCTATTGATCACTTATTTATCGGAACAAAAGTTGCGTTTTCATCTACTAGACTTGCGCTTCAAATTTTATTAAGTACTACATTCAATTGATGTTTTATTTTTATTTATAGAAATTCGCTTATCATTTTATGTGCGTTTGAAATTTTAAAACCCACGGAATTTGTTTTGTTAATTTCTTTTAGACCTTAATCGCATGCTAAGTACGCTAGTAACACCAGAGGTGTTACAACTCTTGAACCACCACCGCCCCCCGGCCATCCCTCTAAGGCTGGAGGAGATTGGAGATTTCTTCAGAACTCAAACCCTAACCCTAAGCCTTTTTGCCCCACCGATGGCAGCTGGTGGTGCCATTCCACCCACCCCGCACGCCTGCCACCCTCCCCTAACCGAGAGCCTTCACGAAGAAGACGCCATACGTTGGCACAGTTACCAACGCATGTGCGTAGAATAGTGATCGGGGAATTACCCTAGCATTATAAAAAGTAATGTAAGTACATTATTACATAAAGTATTTTGACAACAATATTTTCACCAATGGTTCATTAAAAATTATTTGTGATAATATATCACCGCCGATTTCTAATGAAACTATGGTGAAAATGATTCTCACCGCCGGTTCGTATCACGAACCGTTTGTGAAAACTAATGGAGGTTTTCACGAATGATTCATAGGTTTACATCGGTCCCTATACTCTTCTTTATTTTAGATCACGAGATGACATGTCCAGGGGTGGAGCCAGGATTTAGATATGGGGTGGGGGGGATCATTGAGTGTCCATAAAAAATATATGGTACCACAGTCAAAAGTTGATGTTGGCTTAAAAAAAAATAAAAAGTGCTAAATATCCTCTCTAACTCATAAGTTTTCGAGTCGAGTGGTATTTTTCTCGGGACATCAAAGTAAATTGGATGTGTGTGTAATTTAAGAAAATAAAGGATTCTAGATAAGAAAGTGGTAAGAGACAAAGAAAATATTAAAAATGTTTGACTAGTTAGAAATATTTTGGGTTTCTTAGGGTAAAATTGTTTTTTTAACAGGCAGGGTAAAATTGTTTACTAAGCTATTGTAGGAGACTATTAGAGAAGGACCAAATTTAAAGTTGGCATTTCTTATGTTAACCTGCTAGATCTATCAGATTTATCTGAGAAAAATAATTTAGAACTAGCTGAGAAGTCTTTGTTTACTTATAATTTTTAGGGATTAATGAGAACTAATGAGATGTATTAATGAAACGTGTACAACATTTGGGGGACCAGGCCCTTGCCCGCCCCCCTTGTCTCCGCCCTTGGACATGTCTCTCCTTACCACTTCTCTCTCCTCTTCTTATCCTAGAGCTCCTACCCTCTCCCCCTTCGCTCCCTCCCTCTGTCTCTCCGGACGTGGCGACTCGGACGGGGTGCACCAGAGTGCAAGGGCACGGGGCTTGGATCTACGCGAGCAATAGCGGGCACGAGCAGGCCACAAGCGTGGATGGCCGCGACATATGGTGACCCATGTACTTTTTAAAACTTTTTAATAAATTTTCATTGCCGGCTTTTGACATCGGCGATGATAAGCTGATCATCCTAACTTCCACACCGAAGTGTGAAACCGACAGTGAAGGGGTTTACGAGAGTAACACCTAAATTCACATGTAAATTGGCCAACACCGTTCCTATTAAAAATAATCTAAGGTCACCCACACCTTATGAAAAAGAAAGTAACCATTTGAATTTGCATGTAAATTATCCATTCCATAAGTATCACAAATAATCTAAAAAAACCAAACTACATGTAAACTACCTACATTTCTCATGATAAAATATTTCCCAAAGTATTTTTAATGTATGCTTCTAAATTGTCCACGTTTGCAGTTGGCCCATTGTTAAGATATAGGAAAAGTAACTCAAAGGTAATGCGTGATCCGTGTCACTAGTCACACGATCTATACATGTATGCATTAAACAATGATCATCTACTTCCATGTTAAAGGCATTCACCATGTTTGCTTATGCTGAAATTTAGCTTATGCTGATTTGTTGTGAGAGAAAAATACTGTTCGTTGGCTGAAAAGCAATTTAAGCGAATAGAGTAATTGCATAAAGCTAAGGTTTTATCAATCAATGATTTTAAAAATAGCTACAATTCACATGGGTTGCCATACAAAGAGGAAACTATTATATGAATAAAAATGAACAAGTATATCTATATAAGTTTAAGATAAACATTTTATATTAGCGGTAGTTTGGCACGAGTACTGGTCCTTCGTGTACGATAGAGGTGAGTCTCTAAGTTGTGCTTATACAGAATAGAGTTTTTGTGTATGCATTTATAGAGACGAGTGTTTGTTCATATTTATGGCGGTATATGTGTCTATTATTATACAATATAATTCTTGAAAAAAAGAACCACCGGCCAAAACTAGGTGGATTGTTGGATGCCGAAATTTATCTATTCTTATTCTTATTATAGGTAGTGTACAAAAATAGCCTCGAAGACACAGAGAATGCAGTAGGGGATCATCCAGCGTTGCAGTTCCAGCCCGTGCGAAGTGGCCCGGCAGCCGTCGTGCCTCTCAGATGGGCCCGGATTGTCGCTTGCCCACAGCGTTACTGGGCTGAGCTCATTCCGCCACATGTTTTGGGCTTCTTTAATTTGCATGGGGGCATGGGCTCTTAAATCTATTCTGAGCTTCTGTTCTCTCAACACAAAACTTGCTCAAGCTAAAAATAAAATTTTGCCTCAAAATCAAAAAAGAAAAGCAAAAAGTATGTGCTCCAGCCTCTGCAGTAGACCAAATGTCACCAAGCCGTCCATTCCTCACCCTTGCCTCAAGAAGTGCCATTCTTTGCAATTCCTAATATAATCATGATGCATTTGCAATTCCTAATATAATCATGATGCATCGACCTACAGTGAGTTCAAACACAGTGCTAATTAAATAAATCCAAAATTTAGATATACATATACTGCAGCGGTTCAACTTGAGGTTGGGAGAAGAATAATTTCTGATCAGTTGAAAATATAAGTCTATTAGAAAATCCATATTACAATCCATTTTGTTAGCAATATTATAAAATCTTTTCATATCAAAAGCAGAGTATTATCAAAGTGTATATGTATTAATGAATCTAATAATGCAAATCCAGTGTTGCCAAACTACAAAAGTTTTAGATATTTGTAGTCAAAGGTAAAATAATTTCACTTATATATATGATAAATTTAAATGGGTTCATATTAATGATTGGAGGAAGTAGTAGGGACATAGACATAATATATGGCTGTGTTTGATTAGCGCTAAATATACTACTTCAAACTGAAAGGCTTCATGTACGGTCAACCGGAGACCAGCAGAAAAAAGGGCTTTGCAATAAACATTAGACTAAATGGCAAGACCTCATATCAGGCCACATTAAGTACTCAATATATTTTACTTGTCATCCCTGAAAGTTAGCTTGTTTTCGTTGCTAAATTAAAGAGCAATATCTATATACAGAGACCATCATAATTTTTACAGTCACCTTAAGTGGACCCCACTTTGACCAGGTGACACGAGGTTAGTGTTCCTGCAACTCATTTTCTTCTTCTATATATAGGATGCCTCTGGAGCTCCTTGTCATGTCATCCAAACACAACCATCATGAGGATGCCTAGGCGTCCAAGGAGATCCAGCATCGAGTATATCGAGAACAACAACAGCCGAAGCATCTCATTTTCCAAGCGGCGTGATGGGCTCTTCAAGATGGCCGCTAACCTGTCCACCCTCACCGGCGCAAGAATCGCCATTGTACTGGAGGCTGAAAACGGGAAAATGTCCGGTTTCAGCGCTCCATCGTTCGACCCCATCATGGATTCTTTCCTTTCAGGGGAGGAGGGTGGTGCACCGGAGGGTCCTGACGAGCAAGAAAAGGACATGATCGCCAAGCTGCAAAAAGAGATAATGCAGCTAGAGGAGAGCAAGGCCATGCGGGAGCAGAGAGCGGCGGAGTCTCTGGCACGCGTCAAGGCGATTCGGGAGAGTTCGAGGGTGGGTAAGCTTATCTATAGCAACGTAGATGATCTTTGCGTTGATGAGCTCAATGAGCTGCTCCGTGGGCTTGCACGGATCGGTCAGGAAATTCGAGCCCTACTTGCTCCTCCTCCTTGGGTTGAGATCGGCGGATCGTTGAGAGGTCCACCGCCTTTGCGGCTCTTCTCTCCACCGCATTCTCAGGTACAACAGCCACCAAGACGTTTGCCATGGGTTTCCTCACAGTCACAACCATCCTTGCCGGTTTTAAGATCATCGTGCACTCTTCCAGAGTCGATAAGGCCACAGGTCTCTCTTATGAGTCCACCTGTGCAGCCATCGTCTCTACAAGCCATATCGAGGATGCTGCTTCGACACAGTCAGTTGTCACAACGCCCAACTTCTTTGATGGTGCGACCACAAGCACCTGTGATGCTCCTACCTAATGAAGCCCACCAATACAACTATCAGAGCCTGGGGGTGGCCATCACTGGTAGCACCTCAGGACATTTCTCGCAAACTTCTCTGCTATCTTCACTACCACCACCACCACCACCACCACTACCCACATCAGCACTACAAATTCCATCACAACGATCTGTAGAAGTTGAGGTTCCTTTCCAAGCACTGAATTTAAGTCCAGATGTGCCGTCACAAAGCCATGCAAATCCTCACTCAATCTTAGAAAACGATGACGAAGTTTCACATTTCTTTGGCGGAATTGGTGGGACCACACCCACTCACTCGTTTACTGGCAACGAGCAACCTTCACTTATTCCTTGTGGTGCTAATGGAGGCCACGACGCTCCTGGTTGTCACAACGTTCCCTGTCCTTCTGGCTCGAATGGAGAAACTTATGAGTGGCTCAGCAAGACCTTATTAGAGTCTTCTTCCGAAGGAGGAAGTTCTAGTGATGATGATGGTGCTGGAGGTAGTCTTGGTAATATGGATTGGTTTGGTGATGATAATTGATGCAGGCGTTTTAATTGTGTGTTTCAAAGTAGTTTGAGTTATCTAGATGATGGTGTCATTAGGGAAATAAATGTAGTGGTTTACACCATAAGCCTAATTAAGTCTCTAGCATATTTATTGCTGTCATTAGGGAATTGAAGAAGTTTTATGTGTATGGGTATGTTGGGGGCCCAACTCCTTATAAGTCTGGCTATTGCATATCCATGGAATATTTTTTTATATTATATTATAAATATAATAGTTTTGTGACACCTCAAAAATACGTTTTATTTGTTGGAAAGCGTAAAATAGTAAATAGTTAAATAGGAGCCTTAATGAGTGGCAAAAAAGAATTTCTATCCATCGCTCAGATGGACAATCAGAAACCATAGATTCATAGAGCTTGTTCAATGCTTTCTGTTTGACTGCTCATACATGTTTGGAGTTTGGATCACGATGTTACAGTTGCTACAAGTCTTGGTAAAGAAAAGGGTGAGCTAACAGCAAACAGTACACGTGTATGAAAAGTAAGTCCGGTTCGCTTTCCATTTTCCCCCTTGCCGTGCCTTTTCTTTCTCCCCAATCTCGCACGACCTGCCCAACCAACAGCCGTGAGAGAAGGAAAGTGGAGGGGAGGGCCTAAGGTTTTGCTGCCGTTGTCATCGTCACCGTCCGTGGTGTCGGTTCTTCCTCCTGTAAAAACCGGTTAGGAGCTTTCTCATAGCTTGGTTATGCCAAAAATTCCTTGCTTGTCTTGCTATCTGTGAGGGCTTTGCCAAGTTTGGCGTAGACCAGAACGGCAAGACGTTCCTAGCGCTAGCGGTAAGGATCTTCGTGATTTGGAGACAGTGGGAAGGAGAAGAAAAGGGGAGGAAGGAGTTGTCGCCATACGCTGTGCTTTCCCTAGGTGAGAAGCCAAATATTAACCCACTTTCTTTTGGTCATGTTTTATGAATTAAAACGCTTGTTTGGATAGGGTTTAGTGGAGTAATCCTCGAAATGAATCTCGTCCATATTCTGAAAATTTTGTCAGACTAAGCAGTCCCTGTCCATCTTTATGTTTTGGTATCTTAGAGGCCTTAAGAAATTTTGTGCTGTAGCCGAGACGTGACAGCCATTATGCACATACGGCATCCACAGGGCAAGAGAAGGAATTCGGGTGCTGATGGCCACACATGGGGTGAGAAACATGGCACGCCAACAAGGACGAGCATTGGGCAGCTCACTAGTACAGAAACCATTTTTGCAGACAGCTCCCATTCTAATAGAGACAGATGACTTAATTAGAAAACAACTCGTAACCTTCGTGGAGTACTGTAGCTAATGAACCATTGCTGGAAATTAATTTTTAGGGGTGGTTCTATTAAGTAAGCCGTCACTGAAAATATGCCTATTTTCAGGGACGGTCGACTTAAAAGAACCGCCCCTGAAAATAAGATTATCAAGGACGGTTGCTTATGTCAACCGTATCTAAAAATGGGTGATTTCTAGGGGTGGTTTTGTTAAGCCCACTGTCTCTAAAAATCGATTTTCAAGGGCAGTTGACTAAGTCAACCATCATTAAAAATAGCTGCATCACAAATATTTTTAAATAAAGTTGGATGAAGACAAAATTTATATCAAAATTGTAGATCAATTTTGACCATCCGTTAAAAAAACTTTGTATACTAGTGTCTGGAATATGGAAAGAAGAGCCTTGGTTGCAGGGACGGATTCAATCCCCCGGCCCAGCAGCCCCACTCGAGAAGCCGCACAGCCCAACAACTCGAAGCCAACCCAACAACACGGTATACCTACAGACCAAGCCAGCAGGTCCAAGCGTTCAGGCAGCCGCACCCGGCCAGGTAATCGCCGTGCTGCTAGCACAAACAAGTTTTTTTTTTTAAAGCTAGCGCAAACAGCAATTATATTGCATAATCACCGGAGCGCTAAATGCATAGCTAGTGTATGGCTAGTGACAATTTTTCCAATTATAGTATTACTTAGCCCCCTCGCGATCCGTTTCTGGATCCGCCACTGCTGGTTGGGGAGGTGCTCATGAGGGACTTGCGAGATGCGACAGGAAGGGGTCGACGCTGTGACAATGCGCCGCGAGGACGACACGATCCTAGCGTCACAACACGGTGGTCCACGACGACATTGCGAAGGGCCAGCCTTGTGGTGGAAGGAAGGGTGTATTTGCGTGATGCAGGCATGCTGCCCCTATATGGTGGCGACATGCATGGCCACCAGTGCGACACCGGAACACGCTGGCGCCGAAGGCCATGGCACACCGACAGCTCGCGCTCATGGCACAAAAGTCTGATCTGCCAAAACGTATCAGCGGCGGGCTTGGAGGCAGCAGAACACGTGAGTCGATCTGCAGCATGATGCAGCAAGTGCGGTGGAGCCAAAGGGGGCGGCGTGTGTGCTCTGGAGTCTGGATACCAGAGTTGCTAGGGAGACCGATGGGCGTCCTGTGGGGCCGACAGATGGGCCTTGGTGCTGCCGCTAGATCGTGTGGAGGCATTGCCTAACGGGCCGGGCCGTCTTTGGAGAGAATAGGAAAACAGAGAAGAAATGGAAATTGGGCTAGGCTGGTTTGAGGAGGAAGGAAGGGAGAGAGAAAAGAAAATGGGCTGGCGGCGGGTTGGCAAGATGTTCAGCCAGGCCACAAGCGGAAGGAGGCCCTAGACAAGAAAAAGGGCCGGGCCATAGGTGGCTTGTTGCCCGGATGGATTTAGGAAGGAGGTTTCCATTGCCAAAGGCTTTTCTTAACTCACTCATCTAGATGAGAGGATGAGAGTTTCACCCCAAAAGTCCGAATAAAACCAAACATTCATATATATGCAACTAACATGACAAGAACGAAGTCATAAGACAATTTAGAAAGTTTCGTCGTAGGTTCAAAAAAAAGAGAAAGTTTCATCGTATAGGGGCAGGGAAAAGTGTGAGGGTTTTTGGATTTTAGGTAAAACATGATTAATGTGAATTGAATTCGAGTGGTACCTCCAATTCGACCTCATATTTGTTCTTGGAGAAACAGAGTTTGGTTTTTAATTTCTAAAACTTATGAAATGTTTTATTGGACTGACCTCATATTACATTTTTTTTTGAAAAGTTGGTATTTTCCTATTACATAAAAAGATGGAACGTTACTTATCCTCGGCCTTCTCTCCTTGACTTCGGCGAACACTGTTTTCATCACTTCGGCACTTTGTTGGGGATTGCCCTCAGGGCACGCTACTCTCTCTTCAAGGTTCACACTGCTGCCAACATACAAGATACTGGTGCGTGAAGGATCACCCATTGGTACACCCTCCACGGGCATGTGCATCAAGGGTCGAGCTCTGAATACCATATGTAACACCCTACGTCTTATATGGCCCAGCTCTGCACGTGGCAAGGGCCTGCTTACGCGTAGCACCTCTCTTAAACTTTCATTCTTGCTTTGTGTAAAAGGGTTAACCTGGAGGTGCTACGTTTGAAACAATAAATATTATAAGCTAGCCCTTACCCTCCTAAGCTTCTAAGATGCTACTAAACCCACCAACAATAACTCTTCATGTGCCACATAGGCTACATGGCCAACAACACAACTACCACCAGTTGCACTGCCACCATTTTGCCTCCAGTTAGTCATAAGCAATAACAACTAAACTGCAAGTGATAAGGACATGCCTACGATGTCTGAATAATCTCCCAATCTTGCACGGTACAGGATAAAGAAACGCTAATGATATGCCACGGGTGTCCGTCCCGTCCGGACATGCACTCAAAAAAAAAAAACCTCCCCACATGTGGCCGTCCGCTCATCCCATTCCCCGCGGCACCTCCCATCCCGCGCCATCCCCAGTGGCACCTCCATCCCGCACCATTCCCCGCGCCGCCTCCACTGTCCAGCGCCTGTCGCTGGCCGTTGCACCTGCTGCCAGTTGCTGCGCCCGCCGCTGGTCGCTTCTTCCCGTCCCAAGTCCGGCTAGAGCTCCCTACCGGCTCCTTCTTCCCATCCCGCTCGGCTAGAGCTTGCTGGCAGCCGCCTGCACTTGCGGTCGGCCCTTCCTCCCGGCCTTTGCATGGCTAGAGCCCGCCGGTGGCCTGCACCCATTGCTGGCCTATCCCCGCCTCCCTCTTCGCACGCCTGCGATGGTGGCAGCCCGTAGAGTGGCCAGAAGCTCGCCGACGGCCTGTCCCCTCCACTCGCCCCCAGAAGGGGCCACGATGGCGCTGCCCTCCGCCTGCTCATCCCCTGCCCAAAAGCTCACCGACAGCCTATCCCTGTTGTCGGGTATCAATATTAAGGATACCCAACTAAAGGAAGTAAACGACACATATGTGTTAACCACCCAAGGCTCAGCAAACAATTTCTGCCTCGCCCGATCCAGCCGCTAGGCCTCAGGTGCACCTGGCCCATCGGGAACAATCTCTGCCTCGCCTGACCCCTATGACGTAAGCATGGAAGCACCTGACCCCCTCGGCATACTTGCGCCTCGCCCGAGGGACAGGTAAGGCCCTCAGGCGCAACTGGGAGCCGCGTGGACCCCTACCACGACGTCGACCTCCGTGAATGGGACATTAAAAAATATTTGTGATAATATATCACCGCCGATTTCTAATGAAACTATGGTGAAAATGATTCTCACCGCCGGTTCGTATCACGAACCATTTGTGAAAATTAATGGAGGTTTTCACCAATGATTCATAGGTTTACATCGGTCCCTATACTCTTCTTTATTTTAGATCACGAGATGACATGTCCAGGGGTGGAGCCAGGATTTAGATAGGGGGGATCATCGAGTGTCCATAAAGAATATATGGTACCACAGTCAAATGTTGATGTTGGCTTAAAAAATAAAAAGTGTCAAATATCATCTCTAACTCATAAGTTTTCGAGTCAAGTGGTATTTTTCTCGGGATATCAAAGTAAATTGGATGTGTGTGTAATTTAAGAAAATAAAGGATTCTAGATAAGAAAGTGGTAAGAGACAAAGAAAGTATTAAAAATGTTTGGCTGGTTAGAAATTGTTTTAGGGTAAAATTGTTTTTTTGAAAGGCAGGATAAAATTGTTTACTAAGCTATTGTAGGAGACTGTGAGAGAATGACCAAATTTAAAATTGGTATTTCTTATATTAACTTGCTAGATCTATCAGATTTATTTGAGAAAAATAATTTAGAACTAGCTGAGAAGTCTTTGTTTACTTATAATTTTTAGGAATTAATGAGAACTAATGATAATATGAGATGTATTAATGAAAGTGTCCAACATTATGGGGGCCAGGCCCTTGCCCGCCCCCCTTGTCTCCGCCCCTGGACATGTCTCTCCTTACCACTTCTCCTCCTCCTCCTCCTCCTCCTTTGTCTCTCTCTCCTTATCCTAGAGCGCTCCTACCCTCTCTCCCCCTTCACTCCCTCCCTCTGTCTCTCCGGACGTGGCGACTCAGATGGGGGTGCACCAGAGTGCAAGGGCACGGGGCTTGGATCTACGCGAGCAATAGCGGGCACGAGCAGGCCACAAAGCGTGGATGGCCACGACATATGGTGACCCATGTACTTTTTAAAACTTTTTAATAAATTTTCATTGCTGGCTTTTGACATCGGCGATGATAAGCTAATCATCCTAACTTCCACCACCGAAGTGCGAAACCGACAGTGAAGGGGTTTAGGAGAGTAACACCTAAATTCACATCTAAATTGGCCAACACCGTTCCTATTAAAAATAATCTAAGGTCACCCACACCTAAGCTGTTATGACAAAGAATGTAACCATTTGAATTTGCATGTAAATTATCCATTCCATAAGTATCACAAATAATCTAAAAAATAACCAAACTACATGTAAACTACCTACATTTCTCATGATAAAATATTTCCCAAAGTATTTTTAATGTATGCTTCTAAATTGTCCACGTTTGTAGTTGGCCCATTGTTAAGATATAGGAAAAGTAACTCAAAGGTAATGCATGATCCGTGTCACTAGTCACACGATCTATACATGTATGCATTAAACAATGATCATCTATGTGACAGAACCTCCTAATTATGATGGCCCACAAGCACACGTCATTGCCATAATGACCTCTGACAGTCGTACTTATGTTCACCATAACTTAAAAGGCCTGTTTTCCTCCGAACAGGATCCAATCACAGGAGTATTGTAATATTACAACAGTTTATTCAAAATATTCAACAGAGTAAAGTAGCGGAAGTCTTACAATAACTTAGGTTATAAACCAGTTTTCAACTTAAAACCTTATGTAACATTATTACAAACCAGTAGTAGAGAAGTATCGGTAGTAACTTTATTACAACACACAAGCGAGATGCCTTGCCCAAAGGCCACACAATCTACTCGTCGTCACTGTCTTCAACCACGACGGTCATGCAACAAGGCTCGAAGCAGACTTGTTCATGAACCGCACCTGCAACAAGGGGTTAACAAACCCTGAGTACGAGAGTACTCAACAAGACTTACCCGACTAAGACAAAGACTCCAAGGGCATGCTAGCTTTAGGGAATCAAGGTACGGGTAATCAAGAATCAAATTTTCTTTTTGCAGAAAAGCTTATTAAAGTAAGTCCTTATCTTCAACATTTTACTTTTACCATTGATGGTTCATTAACCAATTCTAGGTGATCCTAATCTAGATCAAAGTAATTATCATCAAAACCTCTCATTCTTTCTTTCAATTCCAGTTCTTAACTACGATGTTGGTGCAAGGCCAAGACTCCTTTCTCGTGGAGTAACGACGATTCGAACCGCTTCATTTACCCAGCTGGGGATTCCTAACCACACGACATATGTAGAATTGAATCTTGCATATATCAACTCTTACTCGGGTTTTCCCAAAACCAGAACGTGTCCATCGCCACCTGAGAGCACAGTACTCCTCGAACCCGGCCCGATTCTAGCCCCGAGGGTACACATTACTCTCGCCATCTCTCCACTCCCAGTGCGAGGTTAGACGTTCTCGTAATGGACTAACCAAAGTAAGGCTTACCCGACATGGGTACATGGCTAGTACTAATAAAAACTCCATGACGCGAGGGCCAACAACGTACGGTCCTTAACTGATAAGGCGGAAACAATACAGTGGGACTCCTTTCCCAATGCATGTTAGCAGTGGCCAAACCACCCGCCCGATCTTACAAGTTCATTCACATATTTCAATATTCATTCGATATGCCGTCATGGCTATGTAAACATTCATTTAAAAGCTTAACTTCTAAGCATAGCGAAGCATACTACGCATTTTCCGTAAAGCAGGTATCAAGGTTGATATCACAATAATCAAGGATGATAATGCAGCAATTAGGTTATCACTCAACTCCTAATTACTTAATGCAGTCAACCATAATATAAATAATAAAACATTTGTAAAACTCAAGGTAGGGTTTAAATGCACCGGGGCTTGCCTTGCTCAAACACGACGACCGACTCAGACTCGAGGACTTCACCCCCTGGTCCGGAACCCACCGACGATCGCTCTTCTCCGGAAGCTTGATCGACGACTTCGGCTTCCTCGAAAGCGGAGACTACACGTATACATAACATGCTTTAACATGATGCTCAATGATAAACATGATGCTTGATGATAACATGCCACGGTTACGATTTGAGTACAACTTTTCTTCACAGTACAAACGTAAACAGAAAACCTACTAACTAGTAGCGACGTTTTCCCGCGATACCAGCTTTTAACCTAACAAGTTACTAACGAGCTCAATCATGAAATTAAGGTGCCAGAGATCACAAAAGGATAGTGACCTAAGGACATCACTCAATCAAAAGGCACACAACACTTAAAGTTCTCAAATTAATATTTATTTTCTATTTAACTAATTAGGGCATAATTAGGAGTTGATCAAATTTTACCTAATCAAGCTCAAACTTTTTCTATGGGTTAAGAATGAATTACAACAGTGTTATAATAAATTTCATAATTTTTGGATAAATAAATTAATTATTAAAATTACTGGAAGTTGCATTTAATCTTTAATGAAACTAATTAATTCTACTGCTCAAAGTATTCAAATTCATGATTTAACATTTTTCCTAGATAGTTTATACATTGAAAAGCTTACACAAAAATTTTCATGAATTTTGGAACTCTACACAATTTTTAATGAAATAAACAAATAGCAACACTATTCATTTATTTGAAAAAGAAAACAAAAACGAAAAACCGAACCGGGCCGATCTCCTCTTTCCTCCGGTCCGGCCCAGCCGAGCGGCCCGCTCGCGCGCGCCCGCGCTCGCGCTCGCGACCGGCCCAGCCGCGCGGCCCAGCAGCGGCCTGCCCCGCGCGCTGGCTCTCTCTCTCACTCGCTGACACTGCGTCCCCACCTGTCATCTTCCTCCTCCCGCTCGCCCGCTCGCTCCCGCGTGCCCGCGCGCTCGCCCGCGGTGACCGGCCGATGACCGAAGCCTCGGTCGACCAACCGAGCGATCCGACAGCCTCTACGCGACCTAGCGAACCCGTTTTGCTAACTTGCAGCTCGTCTCGAGCTCCGGTGCTACCTTACCGACGACGGTGGCGGTCCGACAACCACGGTGACCGGCGACTCGACAACACAACGGTGAAACGATCAAGGCGAGTGGTCAGGGAGCATCAGGGGCGTACCACGATCACGAAGGAGTGATCGGTTGAAGCTGAGAGGCTCTGGAGGCGGCTGGCCACGGTGGCGGGGCTCGACGGGAACGGCGGTGACCCGAGGTAGAAGACGACGGCTCCCCGGCGATCCTGAGCAGTAGCGTCTACACAAGGAGGCGCAATAGATTCGCCAGGCGATGGCGGAACGATTGGCGAGATGGAGATGGATGCGGTGGAGTAGGGAGGGCGAATTTAGCCGGCGAAAGGAAGACGGTGGCGGCGGCGATGGTGAAACCGACGGCGACAGTGGCGGTGACGGTCTTTATATAGAGTTGTGAAGCAAGGAAGCAGCTAGAGAGCGCGAAGCGGTCCCTGTGGTCGCGGTGGCAGGATGGAAGGTCGTGGAAGCGGCCAGCGCGACGTCGGCGGCTCGCCGGCGCCCATGCCGCGCGCTGCCGGTGCGTGATTCGCCGGTGCACTGTAGCTGTCCCCCCCCAACTTTTGAAATTCCAAACTGTTTTCTCAAATTACTCTCAAAATCATGTAACAACTTGAAAAACTTCCAATCTATGAAATCTTCAGAATTTCAAGCTCTACAAGTTTTGTATTGAACACTTTTTCAAATTCTCACTAGATTTTGAAATTTGAGTTTAAATTCAAAAGAGGACACATTTTTCAGATTGGTAATTTAGAAATTACTTTTGATTTTACATTAAAACTTCAAAATCTCCAAACATCAAAGTTGTATATCTTGACCAGACCTACAACTTTGCTGTTCAAAACTTTTTAAAATTCAGCCTCCATTTTGAAATCTTAGTTTGGGGACAAAAATGAATTAAATCTGAAATTTGCTTATTTTCAAAATTGCTCCACATTTTACACTAAAACTTTGAAAACTCAAAACACCAAAGTTGTAGCCCTTGAAAAGTTCTACAAACTTGGTTTTGAACTTTTTCCCAAATTTTGCTTAGATTTTGAATTATTTCAAAAGGGGTAAAACAGGGTTTTGAAATTTAGGGTTTTCGGAGGAATTTTAAATCGAAATTTGTTACTACTTTGATTGGTGATTACTTAGTGATCAAAACCTCACCCAAGGGCATCATTTGGACCAACATGACATGGTTGACCAAATGCCACTCTTGGTTGACCAATTAGCTTTTAAAAAAAATCTTTTACATTACTCCCCAAATTTGAATTTAAATTTGAATCGGAAAACTCGTGACAAGTTTTGGGACTCCAATTCAAACTCAAATTTGGAGCTTCATTTTAGATGTTGTACTTGAGCTCATACCCTACACTTGACACTAGTGTGCAACACAGTCGCACACCTCAAATTATGCAGGGCATGGACTAAGTATTTGCGGTGGCATTCGAAATTAGGGTTTTCGGGTTCGGAGCACACCACTGAGAAACACATTCAACCTAAATAAGTAAACTCGTTTTAGTTGATGCATAACAAGTTTAACCTAACAGGGATGCTTTGCAATGCATTATGATGACATGGCAGATTAATTAGCACTATAACACCCGGGGTGTTACAGCCCTTCCCCCTTAAAGAAATCTCGTCCCGAGATTTAAAGCCTTGAGTTAAGTAATGGAAAAGGAAACGTGTCAAGCAAACACGTCCAAGACTTGTCTACAAAACAGGTAGGGGTTTTCTGCATTATAAAGATTTTTAAAAGGATAGGTTACAGTTTAAAGAAGAAATTGCAACCTAGATAGAAGCAAAGAACTCCGGAAAATTCTCCAACAGATAACCTTCCGATTCCCAGGTGGCTTCCTCTTCTGAATGTTGATCCCATTGTATCTTGTACCATTTAATTGTTCTACTCCGGGTAACACGATCTTTTCGATCCAAAACTCGGACAGGATATTCAGAATATGTCAAATCCGGTTCAAGTTCAACTCCCTCAACATCAACCACTTGATCAGGTACTTGCAGACACTTCTTCATTTGTGATACATGAAATACATTGTGCACGGCTGACAGTTGTTCAGGCAGCTTTAATCTATATGCCACCTTCCCACATTTTTCAATGATTTGAAAAGGACCAATATAACGTGGTGCGAGTTTGCCTTTGACACCAAATCTATTAACTCCTTTCATGGGTGACACTTTCAGATAAACATAATCTCCCACTTTAAACATCAAGGGTCTACGTCTTTTATCTGCATAACTCTTCTGTCGAGACTGAGCAACTTTTAAATTCTTTTGTATCTGCCTAACCTTTTCTTCCGTTTTCTTCACCAGATCAACTCCATAAAACCATCTTTCTCCTGGTTCTGACCAGTTCAACGGAGTTCTGCACCTGCGGCCATACAATGCTTCAAACGGTGCCATTTTGATACTCTCTTGGTAACTGTTATTGTATGAGAATTCTGCTAACGGTAAACATTCATCCCATTGATCTTGATAGGTGAGAGCACAAGATCTTAACATATCTTCCAAAATTTGATTTACTCTTTCAGTCTATCCCCCAGTTTGTGGATGATAGGCTGTGCTGTAAAGAAGTTTAGTACCTAATGACTTTTGAAACTGTCTCCAAAATTGCGAAACAAACTGAGTACCCCTGTCAGTAACAATTGTTTTGGGTATTCCATGTAAACTAATAATCCGAGCAACATATATTTCTGCATATCGAGATGCTCTATAGTCAACCTTCACAGGTACAAAGTGAGCTGACTTAGTCAAACGGTCCACAATGACCCAAATTGAATCAAAGCCTCTTGAGGTCTTGGGTAACCCAGTAATGAAATCCATACTGATATCTTCCCACTTCCAGGATGGAATGGGCAAGGGTTGTAACATTCCTGCCGACTTCAGGTGTACTGCCTTCACCTTACAACAAGTATCACATCTAGCAACATACTTAGCAATCTCAATTTTCATTTTGGTCCACCAGAATCTCTGTTTCAAATCTTGATACATCTTATTACTCCCTGGATGAATAGAAAACCTTGTACTATGTGCTTCATCAAGAATGAGCCGACGTAACTCTGGAACCTTTGGGACCACTAGCCGGTTCTTAAACCATAACACATCTGCCTCATCAATACTGAAATCTGTCTGTTGACCAGTTCTAACTTTTTCTTTGATGTGAGTGATTCCGGAATTTGTTCTCTGAGCAGATACAATCTGATCTTTGAGTGTTGATTCTACTGTGACACTAGTCAGCTGACCTTGTTGAATTATTTCAATATTCAACTTTTCTAATTCGTAACACAAACTGTAATCCATTGGCTTCACAGTCGTACAATTGCAATGATTCTTTCTACTGAGTGCATCAGCAACTACATTCGCTTTTCCAGGGTGATAATGTACTTCTAAATCATAATCCTTTATCAACTCAAGCCACCTTCTTTGCCTCATATTCAATTCTGACTGAGTAAAGATATACTTTAAACTCTTGTGATCTGTATACATGTGGCAAGTATTACCTAACAAGTAATGACGCCATATTTTTAATGCATGAACCACAGCTGCTAATTCAAGATCATGTGTCGGATAATGTTCTTCATGGCGCTTCAACTGTCTTGAGGCATAAGCAATGACTCTGCCTTCCTGCATCAATACGCAACCAAGGCCAATACCCGAGGCATCACAGTAAACATCAAATGGCTTTTCTATATCTGGTTGTGCCAAAACTGGAGCAGTTGTCAATGACCTCTTTAAAATTCTAAAAGCTTTTTCACATTCTAGAGACCATATGAACTTAGTTTGATTCTTCAACAACTCTGTGATTGGCTTGGCTACCTTTGAAAAGTCAGGTATGAATCGACGGTAATAACCCGCCATTCCCAGAAAACTTCGGACTTCATGAACTGAGATTGGTGGCTTCCAATTCAGAATATCTTTCACCTTGCCAGGATCTACTGCTACTCCTTCGGCTGACAACACATGTCCTAAGAATTGCACTTCTTTTAACCAAAACTCACATTTACTGAACTTGGCATACAATTGATGATCTCTCAGACGAGTCAGAACAATTCTGAGATGCTCAACATGCTCTTCTTCACTTTTGGAGTATACCAGAATATCATCAATAAAGACAACCACAAACTTGTCAAGTTCTGGCATGAAAACTGAATTCATTAGATACATGAAATGTGCCGGTGCATTAGTGAGACCAAAAGACATAACTAGGTACTCATACAGTCCATATCTGGTGGTGAATGCAGTCTTTGGAATATCTTCAGGTCGAATCTTAATTTGATGGTATCCTGATCGAAGATCGATCTTTGAAAATACCTTTGCCCCCGCAAGCTGATCAAAGAGCAGATCAATGCGAGGCAACGGATATTTATTCTTAATGGTTACTTCATTCAGCGGTCGATAGTCAACACACATCCTTAAAGTCTGATCTTTCTTCTTGACAAAAAGAGCTGGACATCCCCATGGTGAGGAACTGGGTCTGATAAAACCTTTGTCACGTAACTCTTGCAATTGATCCTTAAGTTCTGCTAATTCATTGGGTGGCATTCTGTAAGCTCTCCGGGATATTGGGGCAGTACCCGGTTTTAACTCAATCACAAACTCTACATCTCTGTCTGGTGGCAGACCTGGTAGATCATCTGGAAACACGTCTGGAAATTCACAGACTACCGGTATATCACAAATCTCCTGTACTGAAGTTGCACATACCCTTTCAACTGTTCTCTTTGGGATAGGAAGTTGGATAAGAAGATGAGATTTATTATCTGGCAGGTTCAACCTTATAGTTCTGTGCAGTGCATCTATAAGGGCTCCTCTTTGGTACATCCAATTCATACCCAGGATTACATCTATATCCTGTTTCTGTAATATTATCATTGAGGTAGGGAATATATGCCCACCTAACTCTATAGGTACGTCACGTACCATCTCCTTAGTACACAGTCGTCCTCCGGGCGACTGGATAAAGAAATCTTCTTGTGTTCCCACAATTGGAATGTCATGCTTAACAACAAAGGTGCGATTTATGAATGTATGCGATGCACCTGAATCAAATAACAGTACTGCTGGATGATTAGCAACAGGGAACATACCCATCATAACAGGTTCTCCCTCTGGGATTGCACTTGCTTGAGTGTAGAATACACGTCCAGTCTTCCTCTTCTCACCCTTACTCTTCTGAACATTCAGATTATTATTCTTGCTCTGAGGTTGTTGCTGTTGTGGTACAGGAGCTCTGGGATAATTAGGATTGTACTGCCTTGGATACGGGCAATCCTTGGAAAAGTGACCTGGCTTTCCACAGTTGTAGCAGGGAAAGTTATGGGTTACTGGAGTCTGGTTTCGAATACCAGGGGCATTCGGCTGCTGTAAAAATTGCGGGGTTGCGGCAGGACGGAAAAACGTCTGCGGCTGAGCTTGGTATTGCGGTGGACGATAAGTTGGGCGGAAATGGTTCTGAGGGTGATAAACAAACTTCTGGCGTTTCTTAATGCCGCCAGACGGACTTGAAAACACTGGCTTCTTTTTCTTCGACTCCTTGTGCAGTCGGGACTTCTCTTCTGACGCAATAGCCACATTGACTATCTCATGGTAAGTAGCATTATAGCAGGTGACCAATGCTTCCTGGATTCTGGTACTCAAACCTCTCATGAAACAACTCTTCTTCTTTGCATCGGTATTCACATATTCAGCTGCATACTGGGACAGATGATTAAATTTGCCCACATATTGTAGAACTGTCTGGTTTCCTTGCTTCAGTGAGAGAAACTCCTCTAGCTTCATGGCCATGACACCATCTGGGATATAATGTGCTCTAAAGGCTTCACGAAACTCCTGCCAAGTGACACGGTGGCCAGCAGGCTGTGCGGCGACCAGATTCGCCCACCACGCCCCTGCGGCACCTCTGAGTTGTTGTGCTGCAAACACAGGCTTCTGGTGCTCTGTGCACTGTAAAAGTTCAAACTTCTGCTCCATAGTACGGAGCCAGTCATCCGCCTCTAGCGGCTCATCTGCCTTTGAGAACACTGGTGGACGGGTATCGGTGAAATCCACATAAGTGGTTTCCCCTCCATTGTTACGGCCTCGACGACCCTGATTCCCATTCTGATTCTGATTCTGAGCCAACAGGGTAGTGGCATTAACCAGTGCGGCAATAGCTTCTGCCAAGGTAGGTGGAAACGGTGGGGGATTCGGATTATGGTCCCCTTCCTGGGAAGTTCTAGTACCGTCCATCTGTTGTACCCAAACCATGTTTATTTACATTGCTTTATTGAATTAAAAAGCAGTTAGGACAGAACTTGTATACAAACACAAACTTATCTTACATTATTTCATTACAAACTGGCTTGCAAGCAAGAAACCACCCACTAAGGTTCTTAGAAAGCAGGAAAGACTACTATATTACACAACCATTCATGTCAACACTTCACTCCTCATCATCATCGCTGATCACGATCACTTCATCCTCATTCTCTGGAGCACTTGCACCAGTGACATGACTTGCATCATCCCCACTTTCCATCATGGGCTCATCTTCTTCCGGATCTTCTTCATTGTCCTCTCCATCAGGAACAACCACGGCACCAACATCATCTTCTACTGCCTAGGGCTGATGATTGGGATTCATCAGATCATTTAGCCTATGAACTTCCTCATGCAGGACTGTGTTGTACTGCTCCAGGTGTGTCACATAAAGCTCCAACTCACGAACACGAGCCCTGGCTTCTGTCTCCTTTTCCAAAGACTCCTTCTGGAACTGTTTCCAAAAACGCATGTTGCGCTCCAGTCGCTCTACTTCTGATGTAAGCCTTGCAACCTCTGACTCCGAATCCGGGTTCGGATTACGGCTACTGCTTGCTCCATCAACTCTGGCGGCCAACTGATGACGCGGCACTCCTTGCAGACCCGTTTTCTTGCGAGGGGTCGTCTTCACACGTGCCATCCTAAAACAAGATAGAATTAGGACGATGAGAACAGATAGGGGGATCTGAAGGTTAGCATGAATAGGATTGAACCTTACTTAACCCAAACCACTTTAAAAGGGAAGGTAACTTAAGCAGGTTAATTAAACATGATGCATGCATCGTACTTACGATCTAACAGAAAGATTTAAGTAACACATGCAATCTTTATAACATAGGGCACTATACATGATACTTCACTACGAAGCTTTCAAATATGAGCTAAGGAAACTATAGAATGGATTAAGAGAAGCAAAAGCAGTTTGGACCCAAAATATCAGTATTAAATTTGTTTGACCCAAATCATTTTGAAGTTTTACAAAGTAATACTACAATAACTCAAGTGATTATGCTCTGGTACCAGCTGTGACAGAACCTCCTAATTATGATGGCCCACAAGCACACGTCATTGCCATAATGACCTCTGACAGTCGTACTTATGTTCACCATAACTTAAAAGGCCTGTTTTCCTCCGAACAGGATCCAATCACAGGAGTATTGTAATATTACAACAGTTTATTCAAAATATTCAACAGAGTAAAGTAGCGGAAGTCTTACAATAACTTAGGTTATAAACCAGTTTTCAACTTAAAACCTTATGTAACATTATTACAAACCAGTAGTAGAGAAGTATCGGTAGTAACTTTATTACAACACACAAGCGAGATGCCTTGCCCAAAGGCCACACAATCTACTCGTCGTCACTGTCTTCAACCACGACGGTCATGCAACAAGGCTCGAAGCAGACTTGTTCATGAACCGCACCTGCAACAAGGGGTTAACAAACCCTGAGTACGAGAGTACTCAACAAGACTTACCCGACTAAGACAAAGACTCCAAGGGCATGCTAGCTTTAGGGAATCAAGGTACGGGTAATCAAGAATCAAATTTTCTTTTTGCAGAAAAGCTTATTAAAGTAAGTCCTTATCTTCAACATTTTACTTTTACCATTGATGGTTCATTAACCAATTCTAGGTGATCCTAATCTAGATCAAAGTAATTATCATCAAAACCTCTCATTCTTTCTTTCAATTCCAGTTCTTAACTACGATGTTGGTGCAAGGCCAAGACTCCTTTCTCGTGGAGTAACGACGATTCGAACCGCTTCATTTACCCAGCTGGGGATTCCTAACCACACGACATATGTAGAATTGAATCTTGCATATATCAACTCTTACTCGGGTTTTCCCAAAACCAGAACGTGTCCATCGCCACCCGAGAGCACAGTACTCCTCGAACCCGGCCCGATTCTAGCCCCGAGGGTACACATTACTCTCGCCATCTCTCCACTCCCAGTGCGAGGTTAGACGTTCTCGTAATGGACTAACCAAAGTAAGGCTTACCCGACATGGGTACATGGCTAGTACTAATAAAAACTCCATGACGCGAGGGCCAACAACGTACGGTCCTTAACTGATAAGGCGGAAACAATACAGTGGGACTCCTTTCCCAATGCATGTTAGCAGTGGCCAAACCACCCGCCCGATCTTACAAGTTCATTCACATATTTCAATATTCATTCGATATGCCGTCATGGCTATGTAAACATTCATTTAAAAGCTTAACTTCTAAGCATAGCGAAGCATACTACGCATTTTCCGTAAAGCAGGTATCAAGGTTGATATCACAATAATCAAGGATGATAATGCAGCAATTAGGTTATCACTCAACTCCTAATTACTTAATGCAGTCAACCATAATATAAATAATAAAACATTTGTAAAACTCAAGGTAGGGTTTAAATGCACCGGGGCTTGCCTTGCTCAAACACGACGACCGACTCAGACTCGAGGACTTCACCCCCTGGTCCGGAACCCACCGACGATCGCTCTTCTCCGGAAGCTTGATCGACGACTTCGGCTTCCTCGAAAGCGGAGACTACACGTATACATAACATGCTTTAACATGATGCTCAATGATAAACATGATGCTTGATGATAACATGCCACGGTTACGATTTGAGTACAACTTTTCTTCACAGTACAAACGTAAACAGAAAACCTACTAACTAGTAGCGACGTTTTCCCGCGATACCAGCTTTTAACCTAACAAGTTACTAACGAGCTCAATCATGAAATTAAGGTGCCAGAGATCACAAAAGGATAGTGACCTAAGGACATCACTCAATCAAAAGGCACACAACACTTAAAGTTCTCAAATTAATATTTATTTTCTATTTAACTAATTAGGGCATAATTAGGAGTTGATCAAATTTTACCTAATCAAGCTCAAACTTTTTCTATGGGTTAAGAATGAATTACAACAGTGTTATAATAAATTTCATAATTTTTGGATAAATAAATTAATTATTAAAATTACTGGAAGTTGCATTTAATCTTTAATGAAACTAATTAATTCTACTGCTCAAAGTATTCAAATTCATGATTTAACATTTTTCCTAGATAGTTTATACATTGAAAAGCTTACACAAAAATTTTCATGAATTTTGGAACTCTACACAATTTTTAATGAAATAAACAAATAGCAACACTATTCATTTATTTGAAAAAGAAAACAAAAACGAAAAACCGAACCGGGCCGATCTCCTCTTTCCTCCGGTCCGGCCCAGCCGAGCGGCCCGCTCGCGCGCGCCCGCGCTCGCGCTCGCGACCGGCCCAGCCGCGCGGCCCAGCAGCGGCCTGCCCCGCGCGCTGGCTCTCTCTCTCACTCGCTGACACTGCGTCCCCACCTGTCATCTTCCTCCTCCCGCTCGCCCGCTCGCTCCCGCGTGCCCGCGCGCTCGCCCGCGGTGACCGGCCGATGACCGAAGCCTCGGTCGACCAACCGAGCGATCCGACAGCCTCTACGCGACCTAGCGAACCCGTTTTGCTAACTTGCAGCTCGTCTCGAGCTCCGGTGCTACCTTACCGACGACGGTGGCGGTCCGACAACCACGGTGACCGGCGACTCGACAACACAACGGTGAAACGATCAAGGCGAGTGGTCAGGGAGCATCAGGGGCGTACCACGATCACGAAGGAGTGATCGGTTGAAGCTGAGAGGCTCTGGAGGCGGCTGGCCACGGTGGCGGGGCTCGACGGGAACGGCGGTGACCCGAGGTAGAAGACGACGGCTCCCCGGCGATCCTGAGCAGTAGCGTCTACACAAGGAGGCGCAATAGATTCGCCAGGCGATGGCGGAACGATTGGCGAGATGGAGATGGATGCGGTGGAGTAGGGAGGGCGAATTTAGCCGGCGAAAGGAAGACGGTGGCGGCGGCGATGGTGAAACCGACGGCGACAGTGGCGGTGACGGTCTTTATATAGAGTTGTGAAGCAAGGAAGCAGCTAGAGAGCGCGAAGCGGTCCCTGTGGTCGCGGTGGCAGGATGGAAGGTCGTGGAAGCGGCCAGCGCGACGTCGGCGGCTCGCCGGCGCCCATGCCGCGCGCTGCCGGTGCGTGATTCGCCGGTGCACTGTAGCTGTCCCCCCCAACTTTTGAAATTCCAAACTGTTTTCTCAAATTACTCTCAAAATCATGTAACAACTTGAAAAACTTCCAATCTATGAAATCTTCAGAATTTCAAGCTCTACAAGTTTTGTATTGAACACTTTTTCAAATTCTCACTAGATTTTGAAATTTGAGTTTAAATTCAAAAGAGGACACATTTTTCAGATTGGTAATTTAGAAATTACTTTTGATTTTACATTAAAACTTCAAAATCTCCAAACATCAAAGTTGTATATCTTGACCAGACCTACAACTTTGCTGTTCAAAACTTTTTAAAATTCAGCCTCCATTTTGAAATCTTAGTTTGGGGACAAAAATGAATTAAATCTGAAATTTGCTTATTTTCAAAATTGCTCCACATTTTACACTAAAACTTTGAAAACTCAAAACACCAAAGTTGTAGCCCTTGAAAAGTTCTACAAACTTGGTTTTGAACTTTTTCCCAAATTTTGCTTAGATTTTGAATTATTTCAAAAGGGGTAAAACAGGGTTTTGAAATTTAGGGTTTTCGGAGGAATTTTAAATCGAAATTTGTTACTACTTTGATTGGTGATTACTTAGTGATCAAAACCTCACCCAAGGGCATCATTTGGACCAACATGACATGGTTGACCAAATGCCACTCTTGGTTGACCAATTAGCTTTTAAAAAAAATCTTTTACATTACTCCCCAAATTTGAATTTAAATTTGAATCGGAAAACTCGTGACAAGTTTTGGGACTCCAATTCAAACTCAAATTTGGAGCTTCATTTTAGATGTTGTACTTGAGCTCATACCCTACACTTGACACTAGTGTGCAACACAGTCGCACACCTCAAATTATGCAGGGCATGGACTAAGTATTTGCGGTGGCATTCGAAATTAGGGTTTTCGGGTTCGGAGCACACCACTGAGAAACACATTCAACCTAAATAAGTAAACTCGTTTTAGTTGATGCATAACAAGTTTAACCTAACAGGGATGCTTTGCAATGCATTATGATGACATGGCAGATTAATTAGCACTATAACACCCGGGGTGTTACAATCTACTTCCATGTTAAAGGCATTCATCCTGTTCGTTTATGTTGATTTGTTGTGAAAGAAAAACACTGTTCGTTGGCTGAAAAGTAATTCAAGCGAACAGGGTGATTGCTTAAAGTTAAGGTTTTATCAATCAATGATTTAAAAATAGCTACAATGCACATGGGTTGCCATACAAAGAGGAAACTATTATATGAATAAAAATGAACAAGTATATCGATATAAGTTTAAGATAAACATTTTATATTAGCGGTAGTTTGGCACGAGTACTGGTCCTTCGTGTACGAAAGAGGCGAGTCTCTAAGTTGTGCTTATACAGATAGAGTTTTTGTGTATGCATTTATAGAGACGAGTGTTTGTTCATATTTATGGCGGTATATGTGTCTATTATTACAATATAATTCTTGAAAAAAAGAACCACCGGCCAAAACTAGGTGGATTATCGGATGCCGAAATTTATTTATTCTTATTCTTATTATAGGTAGTGTACAAAAATAGCCTGGAAGACACAGAGAATGCAGTAGGGGATCATCCAGCGTTGCAGTTCCAGTCCATGCGAAGTGGCCCGGCAGCCGTCGTGCCTCTCAGATGGGCCCGGATTGTCGCTCGCCCACAGCGTTACTGGGCTGAGCTCATTCCGCCACATGTTTTGGGCTTCTTTAATTTGCATGGGGGCATGGGCTCTTAATTCTATTCTGAGCTTCTGTTCTCTCAACACAAAACTTGCTCAAGCTAAAAATAAAATTTTGCCTCAAATTCAAAAAAGAAAAGCAAAAAGTATGTGCTCCAGCCTCTGCAGTAGACCAAATGTCACCAAGCCGTCCATTCCTCACCCTTGCCTCAAGAAGTGCCATTCTTTGCAATTCCTAATATAATCATGATGCATCGACCTACAGTGAGTTCAAACACAGTGCTAATTAAATAAATCCAAAATTTAGATATACATATACTGCAGCGGTTCAATTTGAGGTTGGGAAAAGAATAATTTTTGATCAGTTGAAAATATAAGTCTATTAGAAAACCCATATTACAATACATTTTGTTAGCAATATTATAAAATCTTTTCATATCAAAAGCAGAGTATTATCAAAGTGTATATGTATTAATGAATCTAATAATGCAAATCCAGTGTTGCCAAACTACAAAAGTTTTAGATATTTGTAGTCAAAGGTAAAATAATTTCACTTATATATATATATATATATATATATATATATATATATATATATATATATATATATATATATATATATATATATATATATAAATAAATGGGTTCATATTAATGATTGGAGGAAGTAGTAGGGACATAGACATAATATATGGCTGTGTTTGATTAGCGCTAAATATACTACTTCAAACTGTAAGCCTTCATGTACGGTCAACCGGAGACCAGCAGAAAAAAGGGCTTTGCAATAAACATTAGACTAAATGGCAAGACCTCATATCAGGCCACATTAAGTACCCAATATATTTTACTTGTCATGCATGAAAGTTAGCTTGTTTTCGTTGCTAAATTAAAGAGCAATACCTATATACAGAGGCCATCATAATTTTTACAGTTACCTTAAGTGGACCCCACTTTGACCAGGTGACACGAGGTTAGTGTTCCTGCAACTCATTTTCTTCTTCTATATATAGGATGCCTCTGGAGCTCCTTGTCATGTCATCCAATGGTTCATTAAAAATTATTTGTGATAATATATCACCGCCGATTTCTAACCACCCAAGGCTCAGCGAACAATATCTGCCTCGCCCAATCCAGCCGCTAGGCCTCGGGTGCACCTGGCCCATCGGGAACAATCTCTACCTCGCCTGACCCCTGCGACATAAGCATGGAAGCACCCGACCCCCTCGGCATACTTGCGCCTTGGCCGAGGGACAGGTAAGGCCCTCAAGCGCAACTGGGAGCCGCGTGGACCCCTACCATGACGTCCACCTCCGTGAATGGGACATGCACGACCGCGCACAGTGTACGGGGGCATGGGAGCCGTGGTACAAAACGATATGACTCCGGTCAATCCAGCCACGACCGGCGTCCACACCTCTACAACAACAGGGGCAACGACCATTGTGCCACCTAATCTCTCTCTACACGAATCCGGGAGCACACCCCGCCCATTCTCTATGGTACAAAGGAACATGCGTCGGCATAGCCACATCACGTATCAGCAGTTGATGGAGAAGCTTGGACTCGACGGCCATGGTGTCCTTGTGCTACAGGGTCGGCCACCCGCACCGGATAAGGAGGAAGACGGCGTACGCCCCAAGCCTTTTTTGTTTTTCTCTTTCTTTTTCTCATCTTTTTACCTTTATCACAAGCTGTAACCCGAGCCCTCCTCTTTAAAGCTATAAAAGGGGAGACAGGGACCCATCTAGGGGCATCGACAGAGACAGACGAGCTGATCAACTCATCAGAGCACACAACAACCAACACTCGAAACCTACACACCAAAGACCTAGGAGCCCCTCCCTCTCTCGAAGTACTTGTAACCCCTACTACAAGCACCCTGGTGCAGACTAACATGAAAAGCAGCATCCACTGGATGTAGGGATATTCGACCTGAACCAGTATACATCTTTGTGTCCTTTTTGCACACCATCCAGGCCTAGACGCGCAGTCATAAATCTACTTGTCATCGTGTCTAGAGCGCCATTATAAACACTAATAGTTGGCATGCCAGGTAGGGGACTTCTGCGCGTCACGATCCACTTCATCAGGCTTTGGATGGCCACCCATCGCATTCGCTTCACTCTGGGCTCCCATATCCGGTTTGGGAGCCTAGATTTCCTCTGCATGGGGCTGGATCACGATTTGGTTCTGCTCCCTCCCTCCGTGCCGGTTGACCATGTCACCGGCACAGAGGAGGAACTAATCCCGCTCCCCCCGTCCAGGTCGGTCAACCCACCCTCTGACATCGACTCTGTCACCGAGTCAATGCGCAGCCTTCACTTGCATGCCACCGAGGCGCAGGCTTTCGAGGGTTCCTGACCCCTTGGCATCAACTACCCATGGTTAGAGCGTTAGCTCGATGACCTCTTGGGACCGCATTCGTCCCCAGAGGCACTCCACGACCTATACTTTGCTTTCGCCAACGTCATGGCCCAGCTCGCAGGAGTACCTCCACTCTCCCTGGAGTTGGTCTCTGTGACTACCCAGTCAGTGTGGCTCCATGGGCTGCACAATGCCACAAGGGCTTACGAACGCCACGTGGCCAAGCGCGTCGCTCCTCCGCCCGCGGGCGACCCATCCACGGGATTGCCAAACCAGCATCTACAGTCCATCTCAGAGCTTCTCCAGAGTTATGAGATGGCCTCGAATGCTGACTCTACAAACCCGACAGTGGCTGGGACGACACCGATTTCTCTGGGCTCAATGATCCGGGGGCTCTGCGATGTTTCCTCGGCAACTGTGACTACCTCCTTGAGGCCTCTGACTCTGACAACGGGGACTATGACCCCTCCCACGAGTGCGTCATTTATGAAGCCCAGTTGGAGGAGGAAGAGGAGGAGAAGGATGACCTGCTCGACGACCAAGGCGAGCACACCCCGGTCGGAGCTCCACCTCACGGCGCGGATCTCATCGGGAGAGTCCCCTTGCCACCACCCTGAGGGCCTGTGGTACCCCCGCGAGACACCCATAGTTCCAGCTGGAGCAACTTCAAGAGCTCAAGAGAAAACTCGAGGAAGAGCGACGACAACTATTACAACAACGCGCGTGAGATCCATGGTGTCCGTGCAAGTCTCCCAATAGCACTGTCCATGGCTTCCGAGCAAAGGCTCCCACTGGCGGCGTGTGCGGTGTGGTGAAATGAGGTGGCACGTGCGAGGTCCACAGCATCTACATGAGTCTCTGCAGTGGCGCGCCCGCCAGCGGCTGTAGGGGCAAGGCGGCCGCGTGAGGCTCCCACTTGTGGCGCATAGGATCCCTAGTCATGGATGGAAACACAGTGCTCCTCCCAACACAGTGTCGGATAGGTTCCATTGCTTAATTGCGCGTGAAGACACCGTTCCTAACTCAGAAACAGTTTCTATGTTTTTTCTCTTCTCTCCTCATAAAATTGCTTGCCACATCAGCAAAATGCCTACATGGCAAGGTAATTAATAGGGATAGAAACCATGCTAGTTTCTGCGTTTGGAGTGCCCCAACCATGTCTTTCACACCGCATGTAATAAAAGCATCACAAACCTATGAAACAATGAATGCTCTCATGATCAAGGTTAATGCTCATTCTTATTAACACATGCAGTGCTGTATCTCCGGTCTTAAGTACCTCTAGCTATTGATACTATTTAGTGATGCTTGACGATTATAGTCGTGCAGTTCGGGCTTCCACTTAAATGCCTCCAAGCCGATAACAGAAAAGGATTTGTTAACCATGGCATCACTTCCTTTCTTGCTAATTGTAGCATTTTTTATGCCTTCCATTCCCGAACACCTCACCTCAAAACGGTAAGGCCAAATGCATGTTAGTGAACCTCAACAACTGTGTCTCATCCATGCTTCTATGTCTCTGCCATCCTATTATCTTAGGCATTGGCCACCTCGACATATCTTCTTAACCAAATACCATCCACTGCTGTCAATAACTGCATACCCTTTCAGCTCCTACATCACAAATTCATACAAGAACTGTAGGGGGTTGCAGATTGCATATCTCAATGTTGTGCAATAGTATCATGAAATTTGTGATATGTTTAAAGTTGTATTTTAGATTTGTGGTGTAGAACTAATGGCGATTCCAACCCATTGGGACTTGTGCTTTTGAATGGCTTGCGATTTTTGTAATACAAGTTAGCATTAGGGTCATAGAGCACCAGTTTAGTAGGGTATGTTCTATGGCTTATTTTTGGCACAAGTGGGTTTTTCCTGTCGGTCTTTGTTTTTCTTGTCGGTTTTATGAGAACCGTCAGGAACTTTAACTGTTTTTTCAGGCTTTCCTATTGGTTTTTGGCTGTCAAGAAGAACCCACAGCCTGGTAGTGCATGCCATTGCTAAATCCTACTGTTTTGGCATGTTTGGGAATTGCGAGTGGTGCTAGATTGGAATTAGTAATGGAATGATCTGTAGTACTGCATTTCGATCACACATGATGCCACCACCACTGCATTATATTGCTAGCCAGTAGCAATATTCACCGTATGTGTTCGTTGTGCCTTGGTCAACACATTGGCTACAGTCTTGCCAGATTTGTCCCCACCCCCGTCTCCACCCCATGGATAACATTGCCCAATTGCTAGTCCAACCTCCCCCTTACCCGTCCACTCTGACTTAAAAAACCTTTCATTTACTCTAAGAATTTGAATGTATCAAAAAAAAAATCTGCAGATGAAATATTTTTTTTTATCATGCATTACCGATTCTTAATTGAAAATATTTGTTTTCTTACTCAACTTTTAGGTATTGCTTATAATTTTATCATCCATTCTCACTGAAATGTGGCCCTAGGAGTGGCATACCAGTGATACATCATGTAGCTAATCAGGAAATTTCTAGGAAATTGCTAACTAGATCATCCTTTCAAGGAATAGGAGTTTGATCACAATGCTAACTGATATTTCCAAAATCTAGATATACATATATGGCAAATGGTTAATCTTAATTAGAACCGGATAAAAATGGTATTAGAGCACATAGACATAGTTTATGGGTATTTTTATTAGCATTAAACATGACCCAAATTGAATTGCTTATATAAGGCAGGATAAGGTAAAACAGTACCAGAAACTGAGAGTGCTTTGCAATTATTATTTTTCTAAAGTGCAATCTGTCATGTTAGGAAGCATTATACACACTATAATAATACTACCTGGCAGTTTCTATGCATAAGTTAATTTACAATTTCCTAATAGCTGCTGCCACATGGGTCGCACCTTGCCCACGGTAAAGAAGGACCTCTATGTCAGTGACACCGTGTTAGAATCCAAAAGAGACATGTTGATATACTATTTCTAAAGGCATTCTAATACTTCGAGTCACAAGGAAAATGTTTGCACTTGGTACTTTTCTTCTATATATAGGAAACTTCTCGACCTCCTTCACATCAAAACACAACGCTTCCTTCAAAAACACTTCCATATTTTTGGTAGTTCCTTTCGATCCGGATTCTCCATCCTATGAAGCCTAAGAGGCCAATGAGAACTGGTATCCACTATGTTGAGAATGATATTGACCGTAGCTTCACATTCATCAAGCGGCGCGATGGGCTTTTCAAATCTGCAGCTGACCTATCCATCCTCACTGGCGCGAAAGTTGCTGTTGTAGTAGAGTCCGAACGCGAAAAAATGTTCGCATTCGGCACTCCATCAGCTGGCCCCATTATTGATTCTTTCCTTTCAGGGAATGTGGAATGTCCAATCCCTCATGAGGTACAAAAGGTCAACATCATTTCTCTAGAAAATAAGCTAGTCCGGCTAGGGAATCTCAAGGACGTGCAGGACAGGAGGATGAGGGTTTCTATGGCACGTTCCAAGGAAATTCAAGAAAGTTCAAAGATTGCTAAGCTTGTCTATGGTGAAATAGATGATCTTAGTGTCGACGAGCTCAATGAGCTGCTACATGGGCTCACACGGATCAATCAAGAGATTGAAGATCATTTGCGTGCTTCACAAATCCAGGTGCCACCAAGACATTTGCCATGGACTTCTGTACAACCTCCCTTGCAGATTCCAAGGTCGTCTAGTGCTGTCCCAGAGCCATCATGGTTGCAGTCCTCACTTCTGAACTCAACCACGCTGCCCTCACCACAAGCACCACCGGTGCCCCCGTTACAACACAGTCTGATGCCACAGCACCCTTGGGTAGCGGATATGGTGCCACTACCTAATGAAGCACAGCAGTACAACGATCAAAGCCAGCAGTTGGTCATCAACGGTAACCCCTCTGGACATTTCTGGCTACCGTCTCTACTCTCCTCAGTGCCGCCGCCACCACCACCACCCTCATCAGAACATCTACCTCCAGAAGTTGAGCTTCCTTTCCAAGCACTGAATTTAAATCCGGTGTTGCCACCTCAAAGTCATGAAACTAACACTCACTCCATCTTAGAAAATAATGACCTTTCACTTTTTACTGGTAGCGCTGAGGGGAACAATTACCCAGCTGATGGAAGCCAATCTGCATGTATGGGCATATTTAGGACAAAGAGCTCTTGGAATTTATTTCATGAGTCTGATCCTGTCATCCATGTAATGCATTACTTGTATCTTTTATGTTGTACTAGCAAAGATGCCCGTGCGTTGCAACGGAAGGAAAAAAAGAGCTATCAAACGTAATAGCAAATGAGGGTAGAATTTTATATATGTATTTATGTTTTACCCTTTCTATAAACTTTAAAAGCTCTAATTTATCTTATGATGACCACATTACGTGCATTAGGCGTGTATCATTGGTGTAGATGCGGAGTCGGCCACGATGACATCCAGACTCGTTTTTTCGGTGAGACAGTGTTGTTGATATAGATGTGGAGCTATTATGGACGGCATCCGGACTCACCTCCTTGATGCGGCAGCATATTAATGCCAATAAAGAGTTAGATGGAAAACTCACTTGAGTTAAATTTTCGCATGCTAGTCGCCGTTGATGATTGTATAGATACATTTATTTAGACCAGATTAGATAATAAACTATTTAAATTTTCTACTCACATTTTGATTAGTTGAATCACATGTTAATCTAGGTTTAAATATTTTCTAATCAAAATTATGTTAACAACTTGGTAGTAGAAAAAAATCGTAAAGAAAAATCAGGGTTCAAAGATTCATAATAATTATTCTTAAAAAAATCAATAAAAAAACCACCTATGAGCATAACGGATGCAAAAAAAAAAGAAATCGAATGGAAGGCCAACAAAAAAATAAACGAAAGGAAATTTATATGGCAGAAGTTTTACCTAATAAATATAAATGTATTATTGTAACACATGACATATTATAGTGTGGTGGTAGGCAGTTTGTTTATAAATCCTAGTGCCTAGGGTTCGAATCTCACCGGTGGCATATTTTTTTAGCTACCGGGAATTATTCGGACCACAGGCTAGAGTGGGCTATTGGGCTGGCTAAATTGGGCCGCGAGAAAGCCCAGACCACCTGGCAGATAGAAATCTACGATGGAAACTAAAATGTGTGCAGAAATTTTCATAATTTATTATTAGATATAGATATAGTTTTCGACCAACCTTGGTTCATTTGTCAGCTCGTCTTCTTGGCCATGACCACGTTGAACACCTGCTGATATTTGTTCCAGTACCTCGGCAAGTACCTCTTTTTCGAAGCTTTGGCCGGACGACCTGGCCTTGCAGCTGAATAATGTGGACAGATACGGATGCTGGTGCGCTTTCTTATAGCAATATAATTCGCCAAATATTCATCATTGCACAAAACATTGAAAATCCTCACTCGTGGCTGCCGCGCACCATCTTGTGTCGTCAAGCACTTGATCAGAGTATCCATGACTATTGTTTCAACATCCTCATAGTTTTTTTTAGACTAACATCCTCATAGTTCCCTGCAGATTCATCAGCATCAAGTAGAACCGCGCATCTCCGAAGATCTTCTAGTACCTTCTCCCTTGCAGGCTCGACGTCTACTGCAGCATTCATGTCGTCCCTGGTCGATGCAGGCACGGTGACGCCGTACCGCTGCCGCCTGTCACCAATGTCACGTGCACGGACCTTAAGCTCCTGGATCCGCGTCACGATGCGGTGGCGAACCGGTATGGTCCGCAGAAACCGCGGGATCCGGCGGAGGAATCCTAGAAGGCCGTGGTCACCGGGCCTGGTTCGGACATGGCTAGAGTGGGGCTATTGGGCTGGCTAAATTGGGCTGCGAGAAAGGCCAGACTACCTGGCAGACAAAAATATATGGTGAAAACTAAAATGTGTGCAGAAATTTTTATAATTTATTATTAGGTATAGATAACAAATGCAATCATCATTTGATAAAAAATGAAAGTTGTCGATTACATGATGAAGAAAGAAAGGTTAAAAGGGGCATCCTTGTAGCATCTCTTGATGCTCCTATTTTCAGTTGTGTTTTGTTTACGCATGATATTGTGCAAAGCACCATTGAGAACCATGATGACACGAAGGATGCGCAAAATGAAAGATATCATGTTATGACTGGGAAATTCATCTTGTGCAACTTGATATCATAAAGGTATGCTGATGAAATATTCTCACGAGTGAATGTGCTCACTGAGAAATTCAATGATCTTGTGCAACTTGATCATTCTGATGCCGCCTGATCAGTGACTTGAATAGAGAATCTGCATCTCTGACCAAGCGGCTTCATTCTATGCCGGTCATCGCAGATGGGGATTTGAAACAACTACATCTAAGATTGTGACTGCACGTAGATGTGGGCACTATAGCAGTTGGTATGTGAACTAAACAAACCATAGACGGGGATCTAAAACTACATCTGAGATAGAGATTGCATAGAGACATGCCTTATAGTGGTCGGTCCGAACCAAATATAGACGGGCCACTGCAAATCCCCGTTTATGTTATAGACTACATCAGATAGGTCGTAAATGCATCACATACAAATGATACAACCATCTGAGTACTGGAGTCTATGATGAACTATCACGATGTCACATCACAGACGGGTTATTGAAACATCGTTACAGACAGGTCAGGATACTGTCTGTGATGTAATCGATCACAAACGGGTTCTGAAGTATCTTCACGAGTGGGTATGTTACCCGTCTGTGATTACAGTCATCATAGAAGAAATAAAAGCATATTATTATAAAATAGAGTACACAATATAACATGAGCCAGATACATAAAAGCATATTATTAAAACATGAATCACCCCAGTTTCCGAACATTTATGCTTCTTAGATCCTAAAAATTACAGAGCAATTGTTCATAGGCAATTGCTCAATGTCGATCATCAGATCATTGACTAGTGAAAAACACTCATAACTTGGTGCCAAATAACCATAGCATATGCCCTTCATATTCTTTGCTCACCAGTTTAAGATATGGAATTAGCTTGTTCCTTTTTCTTAACTTTGCTGTGGTGGCTCATGTGTCCACCGTATGCTTGTCCAGAGAAAAATTTTGCAGAGCAGATCCTGCACACATATTCAACCCGTCCTTTTTCATTTTCCAATGTAGAGTGTGGCATTCTCTGCACAATATTATTATAAGCGTCAAAAACTTCCCTCGTTGGCATCGGTGGTTCACTTGGCAGTTGTGTAGGTTGCTCAAAGACTGGGCCTAGGTCTACCTCTTCGATGGTATTAAAGTGTGCATGGAGAACCACCAGACGATTACCTTGGAGCAAGGATGTGAGTGGTGGTGGATCCATAGACTTAATCCTCATAGGATCAGAAAAGTTGAGGTAATCACCTACTGGCGTTGTCAGAAAATCTCGCTCTGACAAGAATGCATTCTGATTGCTAGATGAGCTCGCTGAGAGCTTGGAATGAAATGGACTGGAGATAATTGGGTCTCCGCTGGTAGCAGCTGTATGATTACATAGTGATGGCAGCGATGTTGGTTCTTCTGCTTGGTATGGGTAGATAAAATTGCCATTCATTGATGTATGGGTAGGTTCTTGTGGTGTGTGCACAATAGGTTGGTTGTGTAATGTTGAACCTATGACGGGCATTGCTGCCGTGCCTCTCAACGCCTCATGCAAGGGAGAAACAAAGGGCTCATTTTCTACTGGTTTGATATCCTTGTGAGAATCCATGACTCTTAGGTTCTTAGTGTCTGACAGGAAGGCAGACGTATGTTAGGATATAGTTCAATGGAGTACACTACATACCTATTTATAGGGGTTTTAGGAATGTTGATACTCAAAATTAATGTGGCCCATTCATCACATATAAGATATACAAAATTAATGTGGCTCATTTATTTAATTAATCTTTCAAGATTCTATTTGAGAAATGACAACACGCATTAGTTTCAGAAGTGGGTTTTCTGTAGTTTTATATTGAGGTTGTGTTGAATCCTTATCATGTATTAATTAATTCATAATTTAGAAGATACAACTATTTATTTGCTTTTGTAATTCATTAAATGCAAGATATGTTAGTATTTTGAGTAATAAACATTTATGAAATCCTAAGCTAGAAGATATGAATTCTAAAAAAAAAAAATCTCCCACCTACCATGGGTGATTGCTTCCTGGATTGTCCATGCGTAACAATAATCATAGCCTTATGGTGCTACACATGTTGTGACTGAAGATGTCATTAGATTGCACTCAAACAGTGCAACCCAGTTCCGCTATCAACCCATGAAAGGTGATCAACCAAGATTTACAACACACAAATTCAATCAGCAGCCTGCATACAATATACAATGACATTTGTTCAATGTGCGCCTTTTTGCGCACATGGTGAGATGACACCAACATAAATAGTCATGACTTCTAGTGATCCAAGTAAAGAATAGCCTTCATATTTTGGTCATTCCACACACACATCTATTGTAGCAAAAACCTAGTGAAATACTGTCCTCACTTTCGAATACCCTTCATGTTACATGCATAGGGACACAATAGGACAATGGGGCCTGCCGGAAACTTTGCCTCCAATATCGCAAAGAGCCCTGCTATTTTATTAGGATGCATGATGAGTCAAGTTGTGAAAACCATGTTGCGGGACATTTTCTTTCTTTATCGTCTCTTCTTTCACTTTGAACTTTTTTGCCATCTTACTGAAGCAACAAGCACGTGGTGAGTGACTAGCAATTTCACCACATACGTGATAATATTGATGGCCTTGGCCTCATCCCCTTCTTCAGTCATCTCGGCCTCTTTGATATCAGTGACCTCCTCGGGCACCGCGAGATGGTGCACAGAGCTGACCTAGAACTTCTTTATGTTGATTTTTCTCCAACTCACGATTGTTTATGGTGCGTACGTAAAGGGCACATATTTCGCTGATTGCCCTGCTGGGTGTGTTACTGATTGCCGGGCTTCGGTGTTGCTCCAAAATCATGTGGAGGCATGGCCTAATGGACCAGGCCATCTTAGGACAGGAGAGGACAACTGGGAAGAACTGGAAGGCGGGCTAGGCCGGTTTGAGGAGGAATGAAGGGAGAGAGAAAGAAAAAGTTTTGGCAACAGGTTCAGGCCACAAGCGGAAGGGCAGGTTGTGACTTGGCCCTAGAGGAGAAACGGTCCGTGCCACGGGTGGATTGTTGGTCGGATGGATTAAGGAAGGAGCTTTCCATTACCAGAGGCTTTTCTTAACTCATCTTGACGAGAGTTTAACTCCAAATAAAACCAAAAAGGAACAAACATAAATATGCCTACTATAACATAACATGAATGAATACGCAAGATAATTGAGAAACTTTCATTGTATAGGGGTGGGGAAGAGGTGAGGGTTTTTTTGGTAAAACATGATTAATGTAAAAAATTGAATTCGAGTGGTAGCTCCAATTTAAACTCATTTTTGTTCTTGGAGAAGCAAAGTTTGGCTTTAATTTCTAAAACTTATGAAATATTTTATTGGACTAACATACTATGCAATATTTTAAATTGAACACCTTGATTTGTAATTTTGAAATAAGAGGGAAGAAGCAAAAGTTTTAACTTGCTTGTCACATGCAACACACCATTACACTTTTTTTTTTGAAAACTTGGTATTTTCTTATTACATAAAAACATGGAACATTATATCCTTGGCTCACTCCTTGACTTCAGTGAACACTGTCTTCACCACTTTCACACATTGTTAGGGGATTGCCCTCAGGGAACGCTACTCCCTCTTCGAGGTCTACACTGCTGCCAACATACAAGATAATGACGCGTGAAGGAGAGTGAAGAGCCAAAGATGAAGCTGATGGCTCGAAGAGGTCTGCTGCCAAAGATGAGCACGTAGCATGACGAGATGACAATTATATTTTGAGATGGATGCAGCAGTACGTGCATGTCATGGTATTAACATGCATGAGAACAAAACCAAAGAGTGAGTGCAACTAGTATGTATTTTGAGCGCGGTTATTTTGAGACGGATGCAGTAGCACGTCATTGATTTATTATGCACAGCCTTGTTTGTATCATCGTAGGGACTGAGCCAAGATTCGAGAACATAATCTCCTCACTCCTTGACTTGTATCGCCTTGCTAGACAGAGCCATAATCTCATCCATGAAGAAAATCATAGGGAGCATAAAACATATGACATAAAAATATTGGGGTATAATATGACTGACATATAGAGAACATTAATGTTTTTCCTTAGGATCGTATCTTGCACATAAAGGACTGAGCCTAGGTGACAGTAAACTTGTTACACGCAGCCTTATTTGTATCATCGTAGGGACCGAGCCAAGATTCAAGAACAGAGTCTCATTCATTGGCTTCCTGTATCGCCTAACTAAACCAAATAGTGGGGGCGTAACCTTTTCTGCCTCGATGCCGCAATGTGCAACGAGCTGTGAGCAGCTCCGAGAGCAGTACTCCTTCCCTAGACTCAACGTCAGTCGGGAATTGAAGATATCACCAGCAGCTTGATGGCGGTGATCTCTTTTCTTTCCTTCTATGTGGTGCTCAGCAGCTCTTCGCTTTTGTGGGTGAGTTGACGAAGCAGCGCAGCAACCTTTTGGTGTTCTTTTTCTGGCCTTCATTTTTAGCCTCTCAAGGTGACCCCATTACCCACTGATCTTTGATGATTAATTAGTTAATTTGGTTCCAGCATTTGTATGTAGACTTATGGGAGATGTATTCAGGTTGTGGGCTCATGGCCCAAGCTCTACGTGCGCCAATATATCCTCCGTATGGGTATGGCAAACATATACGTGGGCAGGCACCCAGCTAATATTATTGAGCAGCTCGTAAGTATGCAACCGCCAGGTGGGCCACACACATTTTCCTTACAGAATAATTAAACTGATATTTTAATATTTGCACATTTACAAATATTGTTTTATTTACTTGATTCGTGTGTACCAGTACATACCTATTTGAGCATGCCTCAAAGTATCTGTGTGGTAGGGCTTTTTTTTTTGACACAGGCGTGAGTTTGAACTTTTCATTTCATTTCATTTTCTTTTATTTCCTTTAATCAACACATCTCTGTCATGTTTGTATAGACTAACATGTTGAATTGACTAGTTATTTAATTAGCCAAATACACATATTTATATGTATAAGATTTGTATTTTATCCCTCAAACGGCTAATCGGCAACGAACATGCCATATATTTCTATATGCAGAGTACGTTTTGATACACCCGCTCATGTATATCTATTTATTTTTAATGCCCTGGAATCTCAAAGCCAATATCAATTCGTTTGTTTAAATGATATTATTTCATATATTTTCCATTCTTAGATGAGATTTAGCCAAAACATTTTTTTATCAGGACAACTATTACATATTGCAACGGGGCCAAAACCCGTGTCAACATGTACCCACTATCTTATTCAATTTTTGTACCATCTTTGCTTAGAACAATGGTGTGATCGTTAGTTTGGTTGACAAAGAGATCACAAAGGTGAATCCCATTCTTCATTATGTTGATGGTACTATTTTATGCACACAATATGATCTAAAGGTGGATAGAACCCATTAGACAATAGACGATCAAGCGTGCATGGGAAAGATCGCAAACACAAGATACATGCCCATAATTGGAAAGACATGCAACAAAAGTTTACTAGCAATCTTTTCCAAAATCTATAGAGTCAACCCAAGCAAGTCAATTGCTGCGGTAGATTCACATGTACCGGGTGTATTCATATTTGAACTAGTGGAAGCATGTAACCCAGGAGACTCAGCGAGCTATTTCCTTTTGATTTGCCACCCAAGAACATGATGAACTGGAACTATGCAATATCCATGTGGAAATTCTTCTAGAAGCAATTTAAAGTAGAAAAGATCCTCTTGAAACACGGAACTCAATGGATCTTAAACCAAAGAATTATAGGACAGCCCAACAACAAATTCTAACTTCTTAAACATCGATTAGAACGAGCAATATCAACATATGATTTGCAATATGGGTTTGATTGCCAAAGGTCCTCTAGCCTAACTGGTTAGACGGCTCCGGCGGCACCCCTCAGGTCGTGAGTTCGATTCCCCATGGGGACAAATTTCAGGCTTGAGGGTAAAAAAATCCCCTCGTCCATCCCAAACCAAAGTACAGGTCTGTCCTCGCTTCATGTAAAAGGGTTAACCGCCTCACCCTCCTAAACTTCTAAGGTGGTACTAAACCCACCAACCACAACCACACATAAGCCACTTGGGCCAACCTTCACAACTAGTATAGGCTACTAATGGGCTAGGGCGTTACATTCATCCCTTCCCGCGTCCAAAACTGCCGATATGGCCCAGCTCCGCACATGGAACGGGCCTGCATACACATAGCATCTCGCTTATACTTTCGTCCTCGCTTCATGTAAAAGGGTTAACCCGGAAGTGCTATGTTTGGAATGACAAGGCAAACTTCACAACTACTATAGGCTACTAATGGGCTGGGGTGTTACAATAGTCCACTTAGTCACAAATCCAAATCTCATATCCTCTTTTCTCGTTTAGACCACCGTCATGCCAACGACCAAACAAAATGCAAATTGTTTGCATTTCAAAAAGACTTTATGTTTTGAACGAACAGTCAAACATGTATAATCTAGAGTTGTTGGAGAAGTGTAACATCAAGCTAGAGTGGAACTTGTGGTGGAAATCTTTTGCTACTCCACCCAAATAGGACTGCAGGATGAGGCTAGTAGAATCTTCATCGAGGACAATGGAGGAGCAACGAAAAGAGGCGACCAAGAAGAATTCACGAGAGGAGGGATAAAAGACACACTAACTAGGAAGTTTAATCTTAAGCGCATGAACAGTAAAGATAAGATTTAATTAACATCCCCACCAAAAGAAATTATACTTTCGTGAAGTAAAATATATGGAGTTTCCATATTCAAGTGAAATTACAGTGATAATTACCAAATTAAACAATACAACTTGTTTATGCTATTTCAAAGATGACATATGTCAACAAACTGCTGTTGGCATTCATTGCTAATGGTGATCACTGAGCTTGGGAATATTTTCCATTTAAGTTTGAATATGTAATCATAGTTTGTTACTTCCATTTTAGGTTGTTTATATGTTTTAATTACCTACTCCCTCTATCCTGTAATATAGTGCATTCTAGGAATTTAAAGACAAATTAAGAGAGAACATAAAAGACACATGTACCCTCATTTTATTTCCAAATTAGACGCTATCATCAACGTGATTAGTGATGATTGGTTGAGAAATGGAAAGTATTTAAAGCAAAACTGGTTTTGACCTCTAGAATGCATTATATTTGAGGGCAAATTTTGAATGCTAGAATGCACTATATTACAGGACGGAGGGAGTAGTTATCTTAATTTGAAATGTTAATAACATATATGACAACCTTGTTCGCAAACATAGTAAAGTGACAATTTGATAAAAGGTGTGTAATATTCCATATCACCATATGCAAACTTTTGGACCTAAACACGATGGGAGTCAACTACAGTGATCACAACTAAAATTGGAGTTGTTACAAGAAGTCAGAACAAAAAATTCAAACAGAACTACTTCACACTTAGTAGCAATGGATTCATTTGATCTGTTAAAAGCAAGAAAGAAGCAAATCAAAACTATTTGACTCAATCGTTTTTTGAGATTTTTTAAAAAGTAAAAAACCTTCCTTGGATGAAAGATAGCGGCCACTCACATTTGCGACATGAAAAGAGTCCACAACTCAATTAAAAAGAGAATTTTTATAAGAAGTTGGAGGAAACAAATCTATGAACAAAACAACTTCAAACTCAGCAGAAAATGATTAACTTTTTTCTGTTAAAATTAACAAAAGCACATCTAAGTGATTTGATTCAATAATTTCGTTCAGATTTTTAAATATTGTAAAGAAAGATAGACACCTCACGCACCTGCAATTGTTTGTGCTGTCTCTTTGGAAAAAAAACACACATCCTAATCATCTTCACTGCTGTTGCTTGTCCACAAGGCCTGTTGACAAATATCTTAGTCCTTCACCACATCTAATCCTTGTTTCACCTACATGGCATGAATAGTTATACTTTCATTCATTTTGTACTTTCTAAGTTTTGCACTAGCCATTCTTGTATTGCAAGGATGCCCTATCAATTTTTTAAATGATCCTAATATTTCTGTACAATTAAAATACACAATCATTTTGAACTATCGAACAACACAGAAGTTCAAACAATTTTCATTGTAAATTCCATACACAATCTACTGAAACGTATGAACCAATACAATGGTTCGAGGGCACAAGGTCGCCTTTAGAAATGCAATGATACAATCGGTTCATAGGTACAGGCACACTATACAGTGAAATTAATTTTAACAATTGTTTTTTACTTGAATTAACTATGAAAGTAGCCATTCCACAGTCGGTTAGTTCTTTTGACATGCCAGTTGTGTTGTCTGTTGATAGGTGGTATCGAGGTCGAGAAAATAACTGCCCTTACAGTACCCATGCGCCAACCCTTTGCACCGTAGACACATATGTTATTGCCACAAAGTGTAATATTCAATATTCTTTCCACCCCAAGTGTGCAGCCATGTGATGCCCACTCAATTCATGCTCACAGTATTTCTTGAAATGGAGATCAAGGATGTGGCCATGTGCTGAGGGTCCCATACAGACACTGGTTGCTGTGATGGCCATGGATGCATCTCACTACTCCTTGTTCAAGCTATCACATGCAACATTCAGTACCCTGAAGGTGAAGAGAATGCTAAGGTGAGGACGCTGACACCTAAGCATGTATCTGCCTTTGGTTTTCTTATGATGTGCCTTCCATAATGTTCTCTTTATGTGTAACACTGGATATCTAATCAGTAAAGAAATATGTACAAAGTGGTGTGCAACCTCCTACATAGGACACTAAATTTGACATGGTGTTCTTACATTGTACACAAAGGTTAGCAAGCACAGCAAAAAGATTCACTCATTATCGGCAAAGACACCAATCCTGCATCGACTGGGCTTCACCTAGATGACTAATGGGTTCTGGACCATATTGAGGTGGATGGACATATGGTCCTCACTTTCAAAGTTTATGGACCTAACTGATAATGCGATTGTTATTTCAAAGACCTGTATTTCAAAATTTGTATATTATGTAACCTCTTTATATATTAGTTGTGCCACATCCAAATTAGGTTTTATTACATAGTCAAATGCAATGAGGTTGGAGACATCACAGGAAAACTAGAGGCATCGAAGTTACTTAGTAAGAAACATCATTCCACTGATAAGTCACTAAAATAAAATAGAGTACACCACATAATTTGAGACAGATACATAAAAGAATATTATTAAAACCTGAAGCACCACAGTCACCGAACATCTATGCTTCACAGCACCTCAAAATTACAGATAATTTATTCATAGGCCACACAAAATTCATCAGACAATTGACTAGTGAAAAGCACCCATAACTTGGTACCAAAATAACCATAGCATTTGTCCTACATATTCTTTCAGAACCAGTTTAAGCTCTGGATTTAGCTTCCTTTTTCTTATCTTTGATGTGGTGGCGCATGTATCCACCATATGCTTTTGATGAGAAGTATTTATTAGAGCAGATCTTGCACACATATTCACGCCGACCTCTTTCATTTTTCATAGTAGAGCATGACATTCTCTGCATAATATTATCATAAGCGCCAAAAACTTCACTTGTTGGCATCAGCAGTTCACGTGGCACTTGTGTAGGTTGCTCAAAAACTGGGCCAAGGTCTACCTCTTTGATGGTATTAAAGTGTGCATGGAGAACCGCAAGAGGATTACCTTCGAGCAAGGATGTGAGTGGTGGAGGGTCCATAGACTTAATCATCATAGGTTCAGATATGCTGAGGTAGTCACTTACCGGCGTTGTCAGAAAATCTAGTTCTGACAAGAATGTATTATGATTGTTGCTAGATGAGCTCGCTGAGAGCTTGGGCTGGAGATGTTTGGTTCTCCACTAGTAGCAGTTGTATATTTATAGAGCGATGGCAGCAATGCCGGTTCTGTCGCTTGGTATGGGTAGATCAAACTGTCATTCATCGATATATTGGTAGGTTCTTGTGGTGTATGGACAATAGGTTGGTTTTGTAATGCTGAACCAATGACGGGCATTGCTGTTGTGCCTCTCAATGCTTCATGCAAGGGAGAAATAAAGGGCTCACTGTCTAATAGTTTGATATCCTCATGGGAATCCATGACTCTTGGGTGTTGAGTGGAGTACACAACATACCTAGTTATAGGGGTTCTAGGAATGTTGATACTCAAACTTTTTTGATATCTAGAATATATGCAAAATTAATGTGGCTCATTTATTTACTCAATCTTTAAATATTCTATTTGACAAATGAGAACACACATGAGTTGCGTAAGTGGGTTTTCTTGAGTTTTATATTGTGGTTGTTGAACCCATATCGCGATGTGTAATCTTTTATTAATTAATCATCATCTAGAAGATACAACCATTTATCTAGTTTTGTAATTCATTAAATGCATGATATATTAGTATTTTGAGTAAACATTTATGAAATTGTAATCTGTAAAGATATGAATTATAAATAAAAAAAATATCCCACCTACCATGGGTGATTGCTTCCTGGACTGTCCATGTATAGCAAGCTTAAGAATCATTGCCTTTCGATGCTTCACATGTAGTGATTGATGAAATCATTAGATTGAACTCAAATAGCACAACCCATTCCGCTATCAACCCATGAAAGATGATCAACTAGGATTTACTACTCACTGCGTACAATATACAATAACATTTGCTTGATGTGCACCTTTTTGCGCACATGGTGAGATATCACCCCCAACATAAAAAAAGTCATGACTTCCATGGACCCATGTAAAGCATATCCATAATATTAAGTATTTCCACACACTCATCTACTTTTAGCAAAACCCCAGTGACAAACTGTCCTCGTTTTCAAATACCATTCATGTTACATGCACTGGGACACAAGTTGAAAATGGCGCATGCTGGAAAGGTTGCCTCTATTATCCCAAAGGAGACATGAAGCTGGCAGCTATTGTATCAAGATGCAGCATGGTCGATCTAGCTAGAGTGAATGACTAATCTTGCTGTGTCGAGTTGTGAAAGCCATGTTTTGGGACTTCTTCTTTATTTGTCGTCTCTTCTTTCTCTATGAACTCTATTGCCATTTTATTCAAACAAAAACCTCGTGGGGGTGTAACCAGCATTTTTGCCACACATGTGACAATATTGAGGGCCTCAACAATGTCCCCTTCCACGATCATCTCGGCCTTTGTTAAATCTGTGACCCCCTCGGCCACCGTGAGATGGTGCTCTAAGTTGATCTCTTGAACTTCTTTATGTCGATTTTGCTCCTACTCAAGGTAGTTTATGGTGTGTAAAGGGTGAACATTTCACTAATTGTCCTGCTAGGTGGGTTGCTATCACTACACTACTTGCTTGCTTGGTTAAACTGGTTTCATGTCTCCTTTCACCTCCTACATGAGACTTCATGTGCCCATTCGTCACTTCAAACAAATCATTCACTGATTGAGGGGGATTTCTTGTGAAATGTGATGTGCATTGCCCTGTGGCTAGTTCTTTGATTACTAGGGCGATTACTGTGGCTTCTAGAATGTTTGGATCTCATGGCTTAAGTAGGACAAATCTCCTCAAGTAATTGGAGAGTGGCTCATTTTCCCACTGGATGCAACTCGTTAGATCCCTTACTGTCTTCTTTTTGGGTTGATTTATATTCTTTTTGGGTTGGAACCAATGGAAAGTTGTGTCCTTGATTAGGTCCTAAATGAACAAGGGTTTTAGTGAAGTGTTCCAAGCATCGGCGGTTTTGCTCACTACCATTACAAAGGGTTTCGCTCTGGCGGGGGTAGTGCCACTTGCAAAAATGACTGACATTTCATAACTAATGATGATCCTGTAAGGGTTAGTATCGGTGTTATGGACCTAGGGCACCTCACCGTCTTGAAAAAATTCGAACTAGGATGGGGTGGGCTAAGGCCATCGAAGAAGAGGTACAATCTGGTTGGGGCATGTCATCTACTTCATGGACAAGGCATATCAAGATGTACATAGAAATCAATTTTATCCGGTAGATTTTCTTATAACTAGGAAACCTTTGTGTAAACCGATGAGGACTCTATCTAAGATCCTACCCCAATCCTTCACTTCTTCCAACTCAAGCTTAAATAGTTAGACAAACATATTAATGCCCCTATAAACCCGAGCATAGGAGAGAAGAGATCGATTCTCCACTGGATGTAGTGTACCCTGTTGATGGTCCTTATATAATATTTTTAACCATCAACATGTTAATGAATTTAACATATAATCAACATTAAAACAAAGTTTTCTTGTAAATTTACATGGTTCCACTTGTACTTGGAGAAATATATGTATGCAGGGGCAATACAATGAAACCATCAAATGAAGGCTTCTAGAAGACAATCCAGCAGTGCAGGTGAGCTAGGGCCCACCTAATTAGGTTTGTCGACCCCACCTAGATCGACCGATCTAGCCCACCACCCTTCATGTCACCAATACGCAACAAAATTATAAAACACAACCTAGAGCACCTTGGCACATTGATCCATTGTTGGTTCGATCTAATGGTTACGAGGAGCTTTTCCAAGGATCCATGTGTGTAGAATCATACACCTGAGCAAGCCATCAACTCCAAATCACCTGAAGTAACTGTCAACCAATATCAGGGAATATCCTGGACCATTGGATGGCAAGGTGGTGGAATCCTAGGGTCGATTGACCCTAAGGACGATCACTCGGCCTGCTCCAATGCCTCTACCACTCCTATAAAGTGCCCCCTTTCGTACACAAGACAAAAAGGGGGATGGAGCCATTTGAGCTTCCTTCCAAGGCGGATCAATCAAGACGAAGCAAGTAGAGAGCTTAGGCGAAGCCGGATCATGTAGAGATAGAAAATAGGGAGAGAGCGAGGAGAAGCTAGAAGAGGAGCTAGGCCTGTCAGTGACCTCTTCCACTTGTACCTCGGTGGATGCAACTCTTGGTCAAGTGAAGTCCGGGATACTTCTGTGGTAACTTTGATCTTTTGCATTAATAAAGCGTTGATTTATTTCTGTTGTTTTATAATACCCAAAAGAATGCATGTTAAATATGCTTTTTTTTTTACTATGGATTAAGTAATTTATCTAGCGAAGGTTGACTGGCTTTTAAGAGATACTAAAATTTGACTTTTTGATCCGTTGCTTGGATGGATGAACTGAGACCATCAATGTGTAGAGCTCGCTGAAACCTTTCTGTTTGACAACTCATGTGCTTTGATCGGAGTTTAGATCATCGAGTTATGTAACACCCTAAAAATTTTGAAGAAATGAAAAATAGGAAAAATATGATTTTTATATAATTTTGTGAGCATGCAAATTTAGGATAAGAATAATTTTTATAAATTTAAAATTTAATATAAGGGTAGGAACATGATTGAGCATTCATGCTGTTGCATTTAAATTTTTGAGATGAGTGGTTTGATTTAAATTCAAATTTGGATTTGAAAATCTTTTGAAAATTTGCTTTGAAAAATTGGAAAAAGAAAAAGAAAAGAAAAGTCGGCTTATTCCGGATTTCGGCCCGTCTCAGCCTGCCTTGCCGCGGCCCGCTTACCTCCCCGCGCCCGCCTCCGGTTCCCTGGGCCGAGCCCAAGCCGCGGCCATCGGCCCACTTCGCGCGCGCCTTCCCCTCTCCTTCCCGTCGCTGACGATGCGGGCCCGCGTGTCAGGAGCACCTTCCTCCTTCCCACGCCATCGTCGGATCCTCCTTTCCGAAAATCACCGACGCCGAATCCACCTCCGATCTCCCCTTTCCTTACTCGGTGCGCCTCCAGGCTATATAAGCATGGGCGTCGTGCACAGCCACCCACATCGAGCCTTTTCGCAGCATCGGCCAAGCTCCTGAGGCACCACCGCGAGCTAGAGCCCTAACCCGCCACCACCGTCCGCCTCTCCGAGCCGCACGCGCTCCTCGCTTCGTTCTCGGCCTCGATTTTGCTCTAGGTAAGATCGCGTTGAAGTTATCTACCCGTTGGTGTATTTCTTTCGCGAGGTAATGCTCCGTAGCGCGAGATAGGTTATCCCGGCCATGGCGCCGCCGCGGGATGTCGCCGTCGGGCCCTGTTCCGGCCGGAGCGCCGCCGGCTCCCTCCCCGATCCAATCTGGATCGTTGATTTTGAATCCAACGGCTGTTATTTAAAGATACCGGTTCGCCTGTGAAACTTGCTAAAGAGCCCCTGAAGTTTTTAAGTTCTTAACCCGCAGTCCAAAGCGTATTCCCGGTTTACGTTTTCTTTTCTGTAAAGCGTATTTTGATCGCGTAACTTCCGAAAATACGTTTTAATTTGTTGAAAGCGTATTTCGTCTCAGTAATTGAAAAATACGTTTTCTGATATTTACAGTTTTGCCACTGAGTTAGTTTTAGTCATAAATTATCCGTTTTAACTCCGATTTGATCCATTCAAATTGCGTTAGATTCGTATTTGCGAGCTCTACATGATGATAGAACTGTACAGTAGGTTTGAGATAATTTATTTTCGAGTTTATATTAAAGTAATTATTTATCTATAGGAAATCTTAGAAAATTCATAATTTTTATGTTTTAAATCCAAATTTCGTGATCTTTATGTCTATGTGATCGTAGTAACGTGTAGAAGAGTTTTACAAACTTGTTATACTGTTAGTGTTACTGTTGGTTAGGTTTTCTATCTTTAAGTTCCGATGTGAGATTTAATCTATTACTTTAATAAAGTAGATCTTGTTTAAATCATATCTTCTGCGTTTTAGATCCGTTTTAGCTCATTCGAGTTGCGTTAGATTCATAGCAACGAGATCTACGCGTTAGTGACAGTATTTACCATATTATTAATTCTGAAATTTTATTGTTTAAATCATATCTTGATTAATAATTATGTAACTGGGTTTTGTAAATAAAATATGATTTGTTTTACTTTAGTTTTATAATTTGAATCTAAATTTGACTTAATTCCATATATAGTATCTATAAAATATCTTATATATGTTATTATATAATTAAAACACATGAAGCTAATAGTTTTATATTTTCTCCTATGAGTAAATCTTTCGGTAGATGTATATTTTCAACCGTAGCTTCGATTAGAGTGCTTTTCGCGCCTGTGTGTTCATAGCAATGCGTAGAACCTCTTTAAAATCTTTTCACATATTGCTTCATATGTTTGGTGTACTGTTCTAATTTAGATCTATTGTTTGCTTCGTGTATGATTGCTCGATGTGTGTGTGGTGATTTATTGATCAAGTCCAGTCGGTGAGATATACGTGGTTATCAAGAAGAAGAAGAAGAACGTTGAAGATTTAAAGCTTACCGAAGGATCGGTGTTTAAGGCAAGTATAGCATGGGATTATCCTTGTTTCCTATTCATCTTTAATATACTTAATTCATGTGCATGTGTCTACCTTGTTACCACTAAGGATATCCTAGTTTTTGTATCTTGTACCTTGACACCTATGGGATATTGCATTGGATAGTATTTATGCTAGTGCTCAAGATAAATAACCATGATCTGTAACTTGACTAATGGTATATGCAATAAACGTTTAAAAGATGCTTTATAGAAACATGGCTCAAGAGGGCTAGAGCATATTTGGTTGTTTCTATGGTGCTCTAGTTTCTCTCCTTAAGGACTTATCTGTAAGCGAACATCCGGGACTTACAGTACAACTGTGAGGGCTATATGGCTCTGGCTTTAGTCAAGTATGAGGACCTTTTCTAGCTTGTTAGAGGTTACCCTTGTGGCGCAAATGGGGTGAAGCAGACCGTGGATCCCTGCGTGGTGTATCACACGGACTGACTTCGGAAACCTAGCGGCCCTAACTTGTTAGACGAACCTTTGAAAGGCTTCATAGTGAACCCTGCCTGCTCACCTTGGGAGTGTTTTGGGGATTGGCCGCCTCGGGCATATGGGTAATCACGACTCACAGTGAAAGTGTACAACCTCTGCAGAGTGTAAAACTGTTATAACAGCCGTGCTCACGGTCACGAGTGGCCTTGGACCCTTACAGAATAAATGATGGACACTGATGATAATGATAATATTGATGATATTGATGTTCACTAATGATTATTGTTTCTTGCTATACATTATTCTCGTTTACATGATCATGAGGTTATTTGGGATTTTGGTAAACTTGTTGCTACTCAACTGCTAAAAAGATGACTCACTAAAAGCTATCGCAGTAAACCAGTGTCAACCTTTTGAGCTTCATGAACCCCATGTTATATTTGTTGAGTTCGACATGGACTCACTCTTGCTATTTCCCCACATCTCAGGAAGAGTACCAGACTGTTAGATTCTGGAATTGTTAGGCTTGTGATCAACCAGTTAGTTTGATCCTGGAGTGAAGGTTGCACCCGGTGTTCAGAGTTGTCTTTCCGCTGTGTTATTCTTTAAGGTATACTTTATACTATTGAGTTATGTATATTAAGCATTTGTCTTTTGATATTACACATATCTGTGGCTATATGTGAGATTTGTCGTCTTTATTTCACATATAGTGTATGTCTGGTTTTATCCTTGAAACCGGGTGTGACAGATTGGTATCAGAGCAATGCTGACTGTAGGACGCAAGCCTAGTTAGAACTGGACGTTTAGCATATTCTCATTGTTGCCTATTTCTTGCTTCTCTTTAACTTTGTTATTTTCTCAAAGTTATGCTTAATTCTATCCCCGTTCTGTTATAAAAACCTTGTCTCTATTTGAACCTTTTCTCCTTGTCTATTAGACGGCTCGTGACGAGAAGACTGTGGATTTTAGAGGTTAAGAGGACTGAATTGTGTCGCTCTTGCTCACTTTTGACAAGAAACCATTAGCGATGCAAAACCAATTACTAGAAGAAATGGCTCAACATGGGAATTCTCAACGATGCTTATCTCAAGGTCAAGCCAACATATCCAAGGGGTCAGAGAAGATACAAGTAGCAGAAGCTTGGAAGAATATGAAATCCAATAAAGATGTTGACAGTAAGACATTTGGAGAGCAGGAACAATGTCACTGTTGTAAGCATTATGGTTTTCCCTGTCTTCGAAACGAGTCTAATAAGGGGAAAATCAAGGTGGATCCAAATTTTGCGATCAACATGGACAAGAAGAGAAATGCAATCTCATTAGAACCACTTGTGGAAAGCAATCAGCAAGCGAGTTCTACTACATTGTCACATGCAGCCCTGATCCCCTGTCAAACAAATCCAAACCCTGAAGAGTTAGAAGCCCCTCCCGCTAAAACTACTCCCCATGAAGTAGTCATAGATGGGTGGACAATTACCTATAAGGAGTATCAACCCCGAAAGGCCAAACAAGCTAGGAAACAAGCCAAAGGGACGAAGGTGAACTTTTATGGCCAGCAAGATAGCAGCATACCAAACAACAGTTCTGTGGAGTATGACATCACAAAAGATCCAGCTAAGAGAAAGTGTTATCATTGCCAGCAGGAAGGACATTATATCAAATCTTGCCCACAGAAGAATCAACAACAGCAAGACTCAGGACAGGATGTCCAAAAGGAGCATGTGCAGGGAAATAAATTAAAAAGAAATTACATCCATGGAAGGTTGAAACATGTGGATATTTCCACCATTTCTGGAGCTAAGGAGGTCGTGTTTGGATCAATTCCAGTAAGTTCAGGAAATGCCAAGGTTTTGTTTGACCCCAGTGCCTCACATTCGTTCATATCTAGACAATATGCAAAAGATCATAACATACTTATGCTTCCAAGGGGGAAAACAGTTATGGTTGAAACTCCAAGAGGCGAAATAAAGGCAGACCGTATATGGCCAAAAGTTAGTCTGGACATAAAGGAGGTAAATTTTAAGGTAAACCTCATTGTTTTGGAATTAATGGGCATTGATGTTATCCTTGGAATAGACTGGTTATCTACTTGTAAAGGAGTGATTGAGTATGCCCAATGTTCAGTGTTTCTAACTACACTTTCAGGAGAAAGGATTAAGTATGAGGGTATTAAATCTATACCTGAGGGATACCAGGTTGACCCATCTTAAGGTATGAGTTATAAGAATGGTAGATGCAGAGATTCAGATGTCCATATAAAGCAATAAGGAATGTAAGAGACGTTATCTACTCTAGAAGCTGCTACAATCACATCATGTTTAAGGAATAGGAGTTATGTCCCGTGTAATAAAACCGTTAGTAGCCAAGTTGAGTCGTCTTAATGTGTGGCTAATGAACATTTAAGTGTTTAGTTGCTTTGTGCTTATGTTTATGCTTGAGTTGGAATTTTGTAATGAGTGGAATGATCTCGTGGGCTTTGACCATGATTTCATTTAGTTTATATGTATAAGGTATAAGGATTAATGAAATAAATAGCTAGGTTTTGGTTATCTCCTGCTTTCAATATCTTGTTTTTCGGAGCAGCCTGTCTTTATCAACTTATATCTCTGTTCTTGAAAGACCAAAAATCATGAGAAAATTCTGGACAAGAGTGGACTTCAACATCTCTCTCTAAATGCAAGAACTACCCTCATAGCTATTTTGGATTGGGAGATACAAAAATCACAAGACGATGCAACTGTGCTGTCTGAAACCTGGAACAGTTTCTGATAAGTGCTGTTTTCGGCCAAGTTAACTACAGAATCTGGAAGTGTGTTCTATAAGAAAGTTGCAGAGAATTTTATAAGTTTTCCATCGGTGTAAACTACAGCTTCATTGGATTAACAGAATGAGAGTTACAGCTGTTTTACTGCACTGCTGATTTTCTGCTCGTGAGAAATTTCAGATTTCTTGTTTTTACCCATACACAAGAGTATTATTGGGATGTCAGAACACTTTTATGCTAAGTAGCTCATCTAGAAAAGGGTTCAAAGCTACCTTATTTGGTGTCTCTTATTTTAAGGGGGGTAGCCAATGTAAAGAAGGATTATTAAGATTGAACTCTTTAGTTGGAAGTATTGGTTAGTCTCCATGATTGAGTTGCCACTCTTGAGCAAAAATGTTCTGTGAACAAGGTTGATAATTTTTGGATCCATGGAGACAAGAGTTGTCCTTTTGGATAGTTCATGATTATGATCATCTATACTTGCTCGTGTTGCTGATATTGGTCACTTGATGACAGGAAGTGTAGTGTCTCATGACTCAGGAGCCCTATATGACTTCTCACACTGATATGTGGGAAAAGACTGATGTTTCTGCCATTGAAGGATGTTATGGGTATGATGAAGCTGTGCACTATCAAAACAACAATGTTGAAGAGCAAGTTGGGAGTGAACTAAGTCAGAATCCACAACAACGAAAGCGAAAAAGAAAAGCCCATAAGAAGCCTGCTCAAGGAAGCAAAACGCAGCAAAACTATGTCAATGGAAGACTGAGCAATGTGGATATGGATAAAATTCATGGAGTTACCAAAGTAGTGGGAGGTTATATTCAAGTAAGCTCAGTACAAGTTTTTGCTTTATTTGACCCTAGTGCTTCGCATTCTTTCATTTCCGCCGACATGGAAGAGACGTGCAAGATGGTGAAGTGTCCAATGAGGAGGCCTTTGCTAGTTCAAACCCCAGTGGGAGAAATGCAGGCAGATCAGATATGCCCGAATGTCAGTCTTGTCATAAACAAGGAAAACTTCACCGCGACACTCATTGTGCTGAAGTCACTTAAAATTCGCGTGGTTCTTGGTAATGGATGGCTCTGTGCACACAAAGGAGTGATTCATGGTACTCGGTGCATAATGCTCTTAACAACACCGTCAGGGAAAAGAATTGAGTATCAAGGTGGTCGACTTTTACCTGAGGGAGATGAGAATGATCAATTAGGAGATAGGTACACCAAGGATAGCAAAGTAGATCATGAGTTTACAGAAGTCATAGCAGAGGAACAAACAATATTGGAGGAGCTCAATTGGAGAGATGATTATGTTTAGGCAGATTAGTCAGTCAGGATATGAGAAACTATCTCATGACTCTGCACGAGAGATGTAATTTGGAAAAGGAGGATCAAATAAAGACAAAGTGTCATTATCTCTTTTATCATCATCTTCCAAATCTCGGGACGAGATTCATTTTAAGGGGGGTAGAATTGTAACACCCTAAAATTTTTGAAGAAATGAAAAATAGGAAAAATATGATTTTTATATAATTTTGTGAGCATGCAAATTTAGGATAAGAATAATTTTTATAAATTTAAAATTTAATATAAGGGTAGGAACATGATTGAGCATTCATGCTGTTGCATTTAAATTTTTGAGATGAGTGGTTTGATTTAAATTCAAATTTGATTTGAAAATCTTTTGAAAATTTGCTTTGAAAAATTGGAAAAAGAAAAAGAAAAGAAAAGTCGGCTTATTCCGGATTTCGGCCCGTCTCAGCCTGCCTTGCCGCGGCCCGCTTACCTCCCCGCGCCCGCCTCCGGTTCCCTGGGCCGAGCCCAAGCCGCGGCCATCGGCCCACTTCGCGCGCGCCTTCCCCTCTCCTTCCCGTCGCTGACGATGCGGGCCCGCGTGTCAGGAGCACCTTCCTCCTTCCCACGCCATCGCCGGATCCTCCTTTCCGAAAATCACCGACGCCGAATCCACCTCCGATCTTCCCTTTCCTTACTCGGTGCGCCTCCAGGCTATATAAGCATGGGCGTCGTGCACAGCCACCAACATCGAGCCTTTTCGCAGCATCGGCCAAGCTCCTGAGGCACCACCGCGAGCTAGAGCCCTAACCCGCCACCACCGTCCGCCTCTCCGAGCCGCACGCGCTCCTCGCTTCGTTCTCGGCCTCGATTTTGCTCTAGGTAAGATCGCGTTGAAGTTATCTACCCGTTGGTGTATTTCTTTCGCGAGGTAATGCTCCGTAGCGCGAGATAGGTTATCCCGGCCATGGCGCCGCCGCGGGATGTCGCCGTCGGGCCCTGTTCCGGCCGGAGCGCCGCCGGCTCCCTCCCCGATCCAATCTGGATCGTTGATTTTGAATCCAACGGCTGTTATTTAAAGATACCGGTTCACCTGTGAAACTTGCTAAAGAGCCCCTGAAGTTTTTAAGTTCTTAACCCGCAGTCCAAAGCGTATTCCCGGTTTACGTTTTCTTTTCTGTAAAGCGTATTTTGATCGCGTAACTTCCGAAAATACGTTTTGATTTGTTGAAAGCGTATTTCGTCTCAGTAATTGAAAAATACGTTTTCTGATATTTACAGTTTTGCCACTGAGTTAGTTTTAGTCATAAATTATCCGTTTTAACTCCGATTTGATCCATTCAAATTGCGTTAGATTCGTATTTGCGAGCTCTACATGATGATAGAACTGTACAGTAGGTTTGAGATAATTTATTTTTGAGTTTATATTAAAGTAATTATTTATCTATAGGAAATCTTAGAAAATTCATAATTTTTATGTTTTAAATCCAAATTTCGTGATCTTTATGTCTATGTGATCGTAGTAACGTGTAGAAGAGTTTTACAAACTTGTTATACTGTTAGTGTTACTGTTGGTTAGGTTTTCTATCTTTAAGTTCCGATGTGAGATTTAATCTATTACTTTAATAAAGTAGATCTTGTTTAAATCATATCTTCTGCGTTTTAGATCCGTTTTAGCTCATTCGAGTTGCGTTAGATTCATAGCAACGAGATCTACGCGTTAGTGACAGTATTTACCATATTATTAATTCTGAAATTTTATTGTTTAAATCATATCTTGATTAATAATTATGTAACTGGGTTTTGTAAATAAAATATGATTTGTTTTACTTTAGTTTTATAATTTGAATCTAAATTTGACTTAATTCCATATATAGTATCTATAAAATATCTTATATATGTTATTATATAATTAAAACACATGAAGCTAATAGTTTTATATTTTCTCCTATGAGCAAATCTTTCGGTAGATGTATCTTTTCAACCGTAGCTTCGATTAGAGTGCTTTTCGCGCCTGTGTGTTCATAGCAATGCGTAGAACCTCTTTAAAATCTTTTCACATATTGCTTCATATGTTTGGTGTACTGTTCTAATTTAGATCTATTGTTTGCTTCGTGTATGATTGCTCGATGTGTGTGTGGTGATTTATTGATCAAGTCCAGTCGGTGAGATATACGTGGTTATCAAGAAGAAGAAGAAGAACGTTGAAGATTTAAAGCTTACCGAAGGATCGGTGTTTAAGGCAAGTATAGCATGGGATTATCCTTGTTTCCTATTCATCTTTAATATACTTAATTCATGTGCATGTGTCTACCTTGTTACCACTAAGGATATCCTAGTTTTTGTATCTTGTACATTGACACCTATGGGATATTGCATTGGATAGTATTTATGCTAGTGCTCAAGATAAATAACCATGATCTGTAACTTGACTAATGGTATATGCAATAAACGTTTAAAAGATGCTTTATAGAAACATGGCTCAAGAGGGCTAGAGCATATTTGGTTGTTTCTATGGTGCTCTAGTTTCTCTCCTTAAGGACTTATCTGTAAGCGAACATCCGGGACTTACAGTACAACTGTGAGGGCTATATGGCTCTGGCTTTAGTCAAGTATGAGGACCTTTTCTAGCTTGTTAGAGGTTACCCTTGTGGCGCAAATGGGGTGAAGCAGACCGTGGATCCCTGCGTGGTGTATCACACGGACTGACTTCGGAAACCTAGCGGCCCTAACTTGTTAGACGAACCTTTGAAAGGCTTCATAGTGAACCCTGCCTGCTCACCTTGGGAGTGTTTTGGGGATTGGCCGCCTCGGGCATATGGGTAATCACGACTCACAGTGAAAGTGTACAACCTCTGCAGAGTGTAAAACTGTTATAACAGCCGTGCTCACGATCACGAGTGGCCTTGGACCCTTACAGAATAAATGATGGACACTGATGATAATGATAATATTGATGATATTGATGTTCACTAATGATTATTGTTTCTTGCTATACATTATTCTCGTTTACATGATCATGAGGTTATTTGGGATTTTGGTAAACTTGTTGCTACTCAACTGCTAAAAAGATAACTCACTAAAAGCTATCGCAGTAAACCAGTGTCAACCTTTTGAGCTTCATGAACCCCATGTTATATTTGTTGAGTTCGACATGGACTCACTCTTGCTATTTCCCCACATTTCAGGAAGAGTACCAGACTGTTAGATTCTGGAATTGTTAGGCTTGTGATCAACCAGTTAGTTTGATCCTGGAGTGAAGGTTGCACCCGGTGTTCAGAGTTGTCTTTCCGCTGTGTTATTCTTTAAGGTATACTTTATACTATTGAGTTATGTATATTAAGCATTTGTCTTTTGATATTACACATATCTGTGGCTATATGTGAGATTTGTCGTCTTTATTTCACATATAGTGTATGTCTGGTTTTATCCTTGAAACCGGGTGTGACAAGTTACGATGGCCGGAATATTTAACAAAAAAGGGGGGGAAAGTGCTACAGTAGCCATCGCCACAGTACCCGGTTGAAGTTTACCGTGACTGACTCTTTTGTAGTTTTTCCTTAACTGTGACCGTGGCTGAGACCTCCATGTTTATTTTTCTTCCTGGCCGACCTCTCCACTGCCGTAGCTGTCATTCTTCTGCTCGTGACATAGGAGAATGAAAGAGAAGAGGAAGAGGGAGAAGGGAGAAGGGAGAGGAGGAGAGGGTTTAGGGCTTGCCGCCAACGTCGTCCATGGTGCCGTTGTTTTTTGGAAAATCAGTAAGGCATCATATTCTCTCCCTGTTTTTGCCCTCAATTTGCTGTTCCCTTCTGTCCTACCCTACGTGCAACGTCGATCTGAACGACCATCCGGTGATACCGGCGTGGATCGCTGTGAGGAGAAGAGAAAGGAAGGAAGGTGTGGATCATCATGGGTTTGTCGTCGTTCTCGCTGCGGTTGCCCTAGGTGAGATGCTGAATCCTATTATAATTCTTTGGATCGAGTTTTGTGGATCGAGTCATTGAATTAGAAGGGGTTTAATAGGTGCAATTACCGAAATTTTCGAAATCAATTTTTATCCTTGTTCTGAAATTCTTTAAGACTGAGTAGTTTCTGTTCATAGCCATTTTAGGTCCTTTTAGTGGCCTTAATAAATTTTGTCACTGTGGACAAAGTTGTATAGGCCTTCAATCTTTTGACACCAAATCAGCCTCATAGCCTCTGTATCTTTGGAGATATGATCGTCTTAATTAGACTATTTTTCGGTGACAAGAATCTGGACAGTTTTACATCTATTCAATTTTTGGCCATCGTAATGGAAGAATCTGACCTTTCGGTATAAACAAAAGTTGTAGGAGTTTTTCTTAATCTTTCCATATTGTTAAAGAACATATTCGTTGGATGAGTATATCTCCAGTTATAGATTTTATAAATTTACTGTTCTATTTTGACCATAAAAAATGTTCAGTTAAGTTCAGAGGTTGTTTACGCTATATTGAAGATTTCTTATGCTGAATCATATTACATCAAAGTTGTAGATAATGGATTTCCTATCATCTGGTAAATTTTAAGAATATATGGATATATGGTTCAAACTGTACAAAATAGAGAAGTAACTAAGGATGAAAACGGTCGGAAACGATATTACAATATAGAAAACGGAAGCAGTCGGTTTGGGATATTTCTACATTTTAGCAATTAAAGAGTACAAAAAATGGTTATGAAACCAATTGAAAATGACAAACTTTTATGTTTGGTGAAATTCGGAAATGGTATCATAACATAGAAAATGGTATTATAATATAGAAAGCGAAAGCGGTCGGTTCGGAATATTTCCGTACCGTTTTCATCCTTAGAAGTAACAATGCTGCTGTTATTAGCCGAAGTGCATTGGAAGTGGCTTAATCTATGGGTTCAGGTGTTTTTGTGCGTATGTCATTGTTGTGTAATGGTGTTGGTACTAAGTATTACATGTGATCAGGTGGTTTTCCTTTGGAGCATGCCTAGCTCTTTCACTTGATCGTCGGTAAAGGCAAGTAAACATTTGCGCCATGGTCCACATGCTTTAGCTTTGTTGTTTGAATTGCCTCCACTAAATTTCAGTTTTCACACTAGCCAAATAATCTGTAACTAAAGTTATTTATTTACTTTGAAGTATGTTAATTTTCATAGCTTGTGGCATTACTCTCTAAATTACGAATTATGAGGTATATATGAGGTATGTGAAGTGCATAAATTGCAACATTTGCATTTGCACTCTTCCCATTGATGTGCATTTCAAGAAACCGTAGCCGAATTGGTGTGGTACAAACCAGTACAGCAACACACATTGATGAGCATTATGGTTGCAGCCCTCACTCCCTCTCCTTGGGATGTGTGGGTAGAAGTGAAGTCATGCATTGCATTACATCATTTGCATTGCACTTGGAAGTATATTTATATTTCTATGAAGCAACCGATGTCTCTATTATTATGCGATTTAAATTTGATGCTTAATTGAACTGTAATTTAAATAACTTGGTTGAAGTAGTTTGTTTGTTGAGTACATGATCTATGAGAGGATGCTTGGAGGGATGGGAGTAGCAGCATGTTTGCACACGTGTTGATATACACTTCAAACAAACAATTATGTTGTAATGAGTTCTATTTGATGTTGGAGTTGTATCTTTGCTTCCTTTCAAAATTGCTAGTTGTAGCTCAACTTTGTTTATTGTTAGGTCATCGTAGAAGACTTAATTTAATGCTTAATCTAGATGACGTATTTTTTTTGCTTCCGCATAGTCTGTTGTTGTAGTGTAGTGTGGTAATTCCCCATAGGATTGTTGTGTTTTCTTCTGGGGTGTTACATGTTTACAGGTTTCTCTACTCTTTTAGAGTGCTCACCGGGATCCGAATTAGAGTAGTGAGTTTATTGTATAAGTGTGGTGCTTGGGCTATGGCTTACCTGGGTATATGGCTAGCCCATGGATAGATTGTGGTAGTTGACAGATGGTGACAGTCCTATCCATCCTATGTATTCCACCACGTTCGGACTAGTTCTTAAAGCGTAGGAGTCTTTGTGGTTTACTCCTTTAACCTTTTGGTCATTGGATGGGCCATGCGCTAAGGTAAACAGCCATGATATCATCTTCCTTAATCTTGTTTAAGTACCTTAGAATCCATAGAAATCCTTTCTAAAGCGTAGGAGTCTTTGTGGTTTACTCCTTTAACCTTTTGGTCATTGGATGGGCCATGCGCTGAGGTAAACAACCATGATATCATCTTCCTTAATCTTGTTTAAGTATCTTAGAATCCATAGAAATCCTCTCTACCCATTGTTCTTTACCCCTTGCTCTAGCATTGGGTGTTCTTGATTCATAACCAGTTCACTTCATGTTCCCTATAGAATTTTGATACCTTGGAATAGTCACACAAATAGGTACGGAACTCTTAATTATACTAATACTTTACAAAATTACAGAGTACAGTTCCCTTGGAATTTTACATCATATTGTGCCTGATCAAAACATCTAACGAAATCAATGATTGTATAGGTACTGGTCTTGGGGTCTCATACGACGACCCAGTTAAATACATCCATAGACTAACTTCTATGAAAAACCTCTGATTATGTTGCGATGATAGTCGTGTCTCCGGGTCTTGAGTGCCTGCAATCTCCAAGTATGCATGAATAATAACGAAATATTAAATGACAATAAAATTGCCACAGCCTCGTCGTTCAGCGGTGTATATGCTGTCCGGCCTCATCGGTCATGGAGTTTGGAGTGAAGTCTGTGAAAATGTTCGGCCTCGTCGGTCACGAACAAGTAAATGTCCTACCTCGTCGGTCAAGACAGAACATCTCCGGCATCGTTAGTCGTGGAGTGAGACAGTAACGCTAGCCTCATCGGCTCAGAAGTGGGATCATGACTTCACCACCAACACATTGACACATCTATGGTTGCTTCAGAAGCATCCGCTTGTTTACCGTACAAAGACCAACCGGCTAAATTGACTACTCTCTGAGCATACAAAATTCTTCGCCTGGACTATGTTGTGCATTGACACATACATTTGTACAAGTATAGCCCTGTCGACTCATTCAGCATATATGAATTTCATCCTACTGCAATGCTACTCCGACAATGTCACACCCCAAAATTTCTAATTTTGGGTTGTGCATAGGAAACACTAAATAAAATAAATAATTTCAATATCTGAATAAATTTATTAGATAAGTTAAGTTGCTGCTAATTTAAATATAGAAAATTGTGGTTTTAAACTTTCTCATATTAATTTGATAATGTGGTGTTTGTGTGATGCTTGTCTTTGGTGTTGGTGAGTGCTATTATTTTCAAAATACCATAGGACGACGTTTACTTCTCATCGGAAAACTTTTTGGTATTTTCTGGATTTAAAATTTCAATTTCCGTGAGCTTAATCTTTTTCCTTGATCTCTTCATCAATATTTTCATGAGCTCCAAATATTTTATTTGGGTTCGTCTCATTCTAAAATATCTCTGAGAATTTTCCCTAAATTTTCGGAGCCTTCGAGGTATTTTTCGTGGCTTAAAATTCAATTCTGGACTTTTCTAGAATTATTTTATCCATGAAATTAATTAATTCCGAAAATAATAAAATATCTCAGATTTCCTCATGCCCAAAGGCCCATGTCTTTATTTACTAATGGGCTTTAATAATTAATTAGGCCTATTAGTAAAGATGGATGGTGCAACGTCAATTAGCACCATATCGCTAGTTGATATGGAGGTGGAGAGTTTTCCTCCCTATATATACGTACATATCCCTTGGGTAAAAGCACACCAAAACTACCGTGGAGGAGCCCCTAATTTGGGAAATCTCTCGTGTAGTAAAATAGAATTTTCTCTCTTCTTGTCGCCGTCGGCCAACTCCAACGACTTCTCCGGCGAGCTCTTTCCGACCACCTGCAGCGTCTCCGGCGAAAACCACCACCACGAGGTTTTTCTCATCATCCTCTACATCGTGGTATTTTCCTTTTCGCAAATCCATCATCGTATGACTAATTCCCTTGCTTTTCTCTTTTCTGACGTGGTTTTCCGGCAAGGTTCTCTATGAACGGCGCAAGCTTCTTTCTCGGGCCTACCCTGCGCGACACTGCTGTGCGCTGCCCGCATGCGCGTGCATGGCAGCTCAGTCGGAAGCCGCCCTGCCAACCTAGCAGCCGAGCCAGCCCCACCTCGCCTTGCCTGTTCGGTAGAAGGTTCCTAGGGCCTGAGCTCCAATTGGCTAGGGTCGTGTTCGTTCCGTACCTACAACACAGGACGAAGGTGCACGTTCAGCAGATAAGCTCATCTATTTGTTCTATTCATTCTATCATTCCAAAAATCCGTACCATCTTAATCGTGTGTTGTTTAGTCGTTCTAACTCCGTTTTAATCCATTGAAATTACATTAGATTTTTGATTTAATCTACGTACTAGTACCGACGTCTTCATATGCTATACTTATAAACTTTATAATTTTAAAAATATTAAATTGATTAATGTTTATGCAAACACATTTTTAAATAAAAGCAAAATAGGACAATATCGATCTTTTGTAATTGACTGTTAACTTTAATTTCATATTAAATGAGTTTCATCCCGGTGTGTGTTACGTGTTAGCAATGATATTTAATATGTCTTATATCTTGGAAATTTATAAGTTAAATATTAATTTGATTAAGGATTATTCAATAACTTTTAATTAAAAGCAATTTAAGTTCTAATTCTGTTTTGCACCATTTAAGTTGCGTTTGGTTCGTGCTGACGCGATCTATATGTTAGTGTCAATGTCTTTCATGTCATATGTTTTACTATACATAGTTAAATATTAAATTTATTAATATACGTGCAACCAGTTTTATAAGTAAAAGCAACGTAAGTAAACATGGAGGTTTTGTGGCCGTTTTCCTTTAGATAAACAAATCTGAAAATACAAAGGAAATACACATGTACATGCACCACCAAGCTCTATAAGTGCAGAACTCTGCAGGTTGCAAGTAAATGACAGTACACCTATGAATCGATGGTCAGCCCAGCCCTTGTCCTATTATTTTATTGGCCAAGAATACTAACAACGTCATGCCTGCGTCATTTAGATGCAATCCAGCTAGCGATAAATCACGTCACATGCTTAGTTTTATAAATAAAATACTAATTTGATCAAGTGTTCCTGCTACCAGTTTTCTAAATGTAAAGCAAACATAGGTTCTACGCTGGAGTCATTCATAAGCAAATATAATTATTAATATGGTCAGTTGTTAATGAAAAATATATATATGTTTTAAATTTGTTTAGCCCAAACGTGCATCACCCATAGTTATCAATCGCTCTCCACCATTTCTTCGTTTTAATTCTGTTTCGAGTCATTCCAGCTGCATTAGATTCGCGTCGTCGCGCTCTATGCAATAGTGATAACCTTTATCATGTCACTTGATTAAAAATTTATTAATTATAAATAGTGATTAGATTAATATATTTATTTAATAGCTTCTCAATTAAAAGCAATCTAATTTTAACTCAGTTCTTGTTGCGTTACGACCGTGCCGACCATAAACTACAAGTTAGGGATGATGTTTACCATGTCACATGTACTTTTCCATGTATAGTCAAATATTAAATTGTTTAATATGCATGTAACCAGTTTTTCAAATTAAAACCAACATAGGTGATGTACTTAAAGATTTTTCTATACAAATATTAATATGATTAATTGCTACATAAATGCATTCTTAATTTCTTATTACCTAGTTTAAACAAGTTGTATATATTAGGCACTAATAAGTATGCACGTGTCCCTTTTCATATTGCGAACTTTAAGTTGAACTTGCTTAATCGCTACGGCAATATTTATAAAACAAGATTGGTCTTAACTCAGCTTGAAATTAGAATATAATTTAAGTAATTTGAGTTAATAACTATCACGTGGTTTTTATTCAATTAAGAAAATTAAGCGTGTAATTGTTTCTTTTATAATATAAACTCTCGTTAGTCGTTTCTTTTCCTTCGTCGTTCCGCTATTGGCGTTTCTTATGTTCTCGTGACCGTAGCCGGTAGTTCTCTTTTAGTACGTTGTTTTCTCTTGTGTGGTGTATTGTTCTTAGTTGTATCTATTTGTTTGCTTGTATGCCTGTTAGTATGCTGGTTTGCTATCATCTACGAGTAGAAGAAAGACTATCCGTGAGCGCCGAAGATCCGAAGATGAAGACCAGAAGCTGAGTGCCAGAAGTTGCAAATAAAAAGATTAAGTTTAGGTTTTTCAGAGCAAGTTGCTTTGGGCATAAAGCAAGTTCTAAGGCAAGTATAGCATGGGATTATCCTTGTTGTCCTATTCACATTAAGCAAATAATGTCATTATGCATATATTCCTTGTTAAGGATGACTTAGTGTTGATCTTATTCCTTGATACCTATTATATTGCATGGAGTAGTATTGCTAGTGCTTAACATGAACTATGATCATGTAATTTGACTAATGGAATATGCAATAAACACTAAAAGATGACTTTTATTACTGTTAAAGGGTACTAGAGCATGGGGTTATTTGGTGCTCTCGTTACTCTCCATAAGGACTTATCTGTAAGCGAAAATCCAGGATTTACAGTACAACTGTGAGGGCTAAAATGGCTCTGGCTTTAGTCATATAGAAGGACCTTTTCTAGCTTGTTAGAGGTTACCCTTGTGGCGCAAATGGGGTAGAGCAGACTGTGGATCCCTGCGTGGTGAATCACACAGACTGACTTTGGAAACCTAGCGGCCCTAACTTGTTAGACGAACCTTTGAAAGACTTCATAGTGAACCCTGCCGACCTTCCTTGGTAGTGGGTCAAGAGGCTGATCACCTCGGGCGAAAGGGTAAATCACGACTCACAGTGAAAGTGTACAACCTCTGCAGAGTGTAAAATTGTTATAACAGCCGTGCTCACGGTCACGAGTGGCCTTGGACCCTTACAGAATTGATGATCACTAATGACTATAAATATGTTTTTGCTATTCATTATTCATCTTTATATTGATCATATGTTTATTGTGGGATTAATGCAAACCTGATGCTACTCATATGATAAAACTGTGATAATTAAAAGCTAAATGCAGTAAACCAGTGTCTATTCTTTTTGAGCCTCATGAACCCCGTGTTATATTTGTTGAGTTCGATATGGACTCACTCTTGCTATTTCCACCACACTTCAGTGTGTAGTGAGGTGCTGCTCAGAAAAAGGATAAAGAGGTAGTGGAGTTTCTAGAAGTTTTTCAGAAGTGTTTGGCATACGGAGCCACCAGTCAGCCGTCCCTGTGATGTTGGAGCCTGAAGAAAAGATTAGTAACCGTTCCGCGACACTCTGATAGTTGTAAGTGTTAATATAGTATGTTTCCCGCTTTATATAAACATTGTTTTGATACTTTTTCATTCTGACATATGTGTGGACTTCCTGGGCACACATATGATTAGCCTGGTTTTGTTCTTTAGAAAACCGGGTGTGACAGAGTGGTATCAGAGCGGTGTTAACTGTAGGACATATGCCAAGTAGCACTGGACGTATTCTAAAACTTATTTTATTATGAAACTATTTTGTGATCCCTTGACTCATTGATTTTGACTATTTCCTCTTCCTTGTCTTGTTGTATCCTCTCCTTGATAGCTTCCTTTGAGCTATTATTTCTTATTCCATTGGTTTTTTATTTGTGTTGTTTTTACCAAAAGTTTTCTGATCTCATCTTGTTCTAAAGTTCGATGGCTTTTCATCATCTATAATCTACCATTTAGGATGACCACCATTGTTGAAAAAGCACGTGTAGTATCGATGATGTGATGTGTGTTTGTCTTGTTGGATGTGATGCCTGTGTGTTGTCCTTGTTCTCGTGCTTTGAAGGTGGCCCGAAAGGTTTCATCTTGAGAATTAGCTCAATCTATGTTAAAGTGGGGTAGTATCCTCTCTTGACCTACCTGACCTTCGATCAATCCTAATTCTTATAGTCCTTTCCATAAATCATCCATGCTTACTCTTGGTTTCTATGCTATCTTCTTTATCTTAACCCAAGGGAGGATCAACACATGAAGGACTCATCAATAACAGCAAGCCTTAAAGAAAGTGTTGCCTTCAATGACATCACCAGGTGGAACAAGATCTTTGTTAAGTGGGGTAGCGTCCGCCACCATCATCAATCTCAAGTCACGAGACAAAAATACCCAAAGACCAATCGCTATCATAATATCATCTTTTGCTTGTCCTTGCCTCTTAACCAGTCTCACCTTCTTGCCATCAATCTTTACTTTTTCTTATCAACATTTGACAACTTTTGACCCTTGTCCTTACATCTTATAAATCCTGATTCAAGGACCTACAAAGACTTAAGATCAATTTAGCCTTCTCACTAGTCTCCCTGAATGGTAAAACGGAATACTAGTCTTTACCTTTCTTCAACCAATGCTAGTCTGTCACTTTTTCATGATGTCTCGTAAATTTTGAATCGAGGAGTTGTGAGTACCATAAGATCTATCTTTATCTTTTGCTAATCTCCACCCTTGTTTTTACACCTTATAAAGTGAAGACTCGGTGATCAACCTTGATCTATCTTTTCAACCTCTTTTGATCTTCCTTTTCCACCTATGCTGACCTTCAATCCTTTGACCTTCTATCATTAACTCGAATCAATCTTAACGATCAATCCAATGTTCTCTTGTCAACCATTGATAATCCTTGACTCTTATATCAGAACTTGTCAAAAGTTTCAAAACAATCTTATTGGTCTACTTTATCTTTCTCCTTAGTCTCTTCGAATCTCGGGACGAGATTCCTGTTAAGTGGGGTAGAATTGTCACACCCCAAAATTTCTAATTTTGGGTTGTGCATAGGAAACACTAAATAAAATAAATAATTTCAATATCTGAATAAATTTATTAGATAAGTTAAGTTGCTGCTAATTTAAATATAGAAAATTGTGGTTTTAAACTTTCTCATATTAATTTGATAATGTGGTGTTTGTGTGATGCTTGTCTTTGGTGTTGGTGAGTGCTATTATTTTCAAAATACCATAGGACGACGTTTACTTCTCATCGGAAAACTTTTTGGTATTTTCTGGATTTAAAATTTCAATTTTTGTGAGCTTAATCTTTTTCCTTGATCTCTTCATCAATCTTTTCATGAGCTCCAAATATTTTATTTGGGTTCATCTCATTCTAAAATATCTCTGAGAATTTTCCCTAAATTTTCGGAGCCTTCGAGGTATTTTTCGTGGCTTAAAATTCAATTCTGGACTTTTCTAGAATTATTTTATCCATGAAATTAATTAATTCCAAAAATAATAAAATATCTCAGATTTCCTCATGCCCAAAGGCCCATGTCTTTATTTACTAATGGGCTTTAATAATTAATTAGGCCTATTAGTAAAGGTGGATGGTGCAACGTCAATTAGCACCATATCGCTAGTTGATATGGAGGTGGAGAGTTTTCCTCCCTATATATACGTACATATCCCTTGGGTAAAAGCACACCAAAACTACCGTGGAGGAGCCCCTAGTTTGGGAAATCTCTCGTGTAGTAAAATAGAATTTTCTCTCTTCTTGTCGCCGTCGGCCAACTCCAACGACTTCTCCGGTGAGCTCTTTCCGACCACCTGCAGCGTCTCCGGCGAAAACCACCACCACGAGGTTTTTCTCATCATCCTCTACATCGTGGTATTTTCCTTTTCGCAAATCCATCATCGTATGACTAATTCCCTTGCTTTTCTCTTTTCTGACGTGGTTTTCCGGCAAGGTTCTCTATGAACGGCGCAAGCTTCTTTCTCGGGCCTACCCTGCGCGACACTGCTGTGCGCTGCCCGCATGCGCGTGCATGGCAGCTCAGTCGGAAGCCGCCCTGCCAACCTAGCAGCCGAGCCAGCCCCACCTCGCCTTGCCTGTTCGGTAGAAGGTTCCTAGGGCCGGAGCTCCAATTGGCTAGGGTCGTGTTCGTTCCGTACCTACAACACAGGACGAAGGTGCACGTTCAGCAGATAAGCTCATCTATTTGTTCTATTCATTCTATCGTTCCAAAAATCCGTACCATCTTAATCGTGTGTTGTTTAGTCGTTCTAACTCCGTTTTAATCCATTGAAATTACATTAGATTTTTGATTTAATCTACGTACTAGTACCGACGTCTTCATATGCTATACTTATAAACTTTATAATTTTAAAAATATTAAATTGATTAATGTTTATGCAAACACATTTTTAAATAAAAGCAAAATAGGACAATATCGATCTTTTGTAATTGACTGTTAACTTTAATTTCATATTAAATGAGTTTCATCCCGGTGTGTGTTACGTGTTAGCAATGATATTTAACATGTCTTATATCTTGGAAATTTATAAGTTAAATATTAATTTGATTAAGGATTATTCAATAACTTTTAATTAAAAGCAATTTAAGTTCTAATTCTGTTTTGCACCATTTAAGTTGCGTTTGGTTCGTGCTGACGCGATCTATATGTTAGTGTCAATGTCTTTCATGTCATATGTTTTACTATACATAGTTAAATATTAAATTTATTAATATACGTGCAACCAGTTTTATAAGTAAAAGCAACGTAAGTAAACATGGAGGTTTTGTGGCCGTTTTCCTTTAGATAAATAAATCTGAAAATACAAAGGAAATACACATGTACATGCACCACCAAGCTCTATAAGTGCAGAACTCTGCAGGTTGCAAGTAAATGACAGTACACCTATGAATCGATGGTCAGCCCAGCCCTTGTCCTATTATTTTATTGGCCAAGAATACTAACAACGTCATGCCTGCGTCATTTAGATGCAATCCAGCTAGCGATAAATCACGTCACATGCTTAGTTTTATAAATAAAATACTAATTTGATCAAGTGTTCCTGCTACCAGTTTTCTAAATGTAAAGCAAACATAGGTTCTACGCTGGAGTCATTCATAAGCAAATATAATTATTAATATGGTCAGTTGTTAATGAAAAATATATATATGTTTTAAATTTGTTTAGCCCAAACGTGCATCACCCATAGTTATCAATCGCTCTCCACCATTTCTTCGTTTTAATTCTGTTTCGAGTCATTCCAACTGCATTAGATTCGCGTCGTCGCGCTCTATGCAATAGTGATAACCTTTATCATGTCACTTGATTAAAAATTTATTAATTATAAATAGTGATTAGATTAATATATTTATTTAATAGCTTCTCAATTAAAAGCAATCTAATTTTAACTCGGTTCTGGTTGCGTTACGACCGTGCCGACCATAAACTACAAGTTAGGGATGATGTTTACCATGTCACATGTACTTTTCCATGTATAGTCAAATATTAAATTGTTTAATATGCATGTAACCAGTTTTTCAAATTAAAACCAACATAGGTGATGTACTTAAAGATTTTTCTATACAAATATTAATATGATTAATTGCTACATAAATGCATTCTTAATTTCTTATTACCTAGTTTAAACAAGTTGTATATATTAGGCACTAATAAGTATGCACGTGTCCCTTTTCATATTGCGAACTTTAAGTTGAACTTGCTTAATCGCTACGGCAATATTTATAAAACAAGATTGGTCTTAACTCAGCTTGAAATTAGAATATAATTTAAGTAATCTGAGTTAATAACTATCACGTGGTTTTTATTCAATTAAGAAAATTAAGCGTGTAATTGTTTCTTTTATAATATAAACTCTCGTTAGTCGTTTCTTTTCCTTCGTCGTTCCGCTATTGGCGTTTCTTATGTTCTCGTGACCGTAGCCGGTAGTTCTCTTTTAGTACGTTGTTTTCTCTTGTGTGGTGTATTGTTCTTAGTTGTATCTATTTGTTTGCTTGTATGCCTGTTAGTATGCTGGTTTGCTATGATCTACGAGTAGAAGAAAGACTATCCGTGAGCGCCGAAGATCCGAAGATGAAGACCAGAAGCTGAGTGCCAGAAGTTGCAAATAAAAAGATTAAGTTTAGGTTTTTCAGAGCAAGTTGCTTTGGGCATAAAGCAAGTTCTAAGGCAAGTATAGCATGGGATTATCCTTGTTGTCCTATTCACATTAAGCAAATAATGTCATTATGCATATATTCCTTGTTAAGGATGACTTAGTGTTGATCTTATTCCTTGATACCTATTATATTGCATGGAGTAGTATTGCTAGTGCTTAACATGAACTATGATCATGTAATTTGACTAATGGAATATGCAATAAACACTAAAAGATGACTTTTATTACTGTTAAAGGGTACTAGAGCATGGGGTTATTTGGTGCTCTCGTTACTCTCCATAAGGACTTATCTGTAAGCGAAAATCTGGGATTTACAGTACAACTGTGAGGGCTAAAATGGCTCTGGCTTTAGTCATATAGAAGGACCTTTTCTAGCTTGTTAGAGGTTACCCTTGTGGCGCAAATGGGGTAGAGCAGACTGTGGATCCCTGCGTGGTGAATCACACAGACTGACTTTGGAAACCTAGCGGCCCTAACTTGTTAGACGAACCTTTGAAAGACTTCATAATGAACCCTGCCGACCTTCCTTGGTAGTGGGTCAAGAGGCTGATCACCTCGGGCGAAAGGGTAAATCACGATTCACAGTGAAAGTGTACAACCTCTGCAGAGTGTAAAACTGTTATAACAGCCGTGCTCACGGTCACGAGTGGCCTTGGACCCTTACAGAATTGATGATCACTAATGACTATAAATGTGTTTTTGCTATTCATTATTCATCTTTACATTGATCATATGTTTATTGTGGGATTAATGCAAACCTGATGCTACTCATATGATAAAACTATGATAATTAAAAGCTAAATGCAGTAAACCAGTGTCTATCCTTTTTGAGCCTCATGAACCCCGTATTATATTTGTTGAGTTCGACATGGACTCACTCTTGCTATTTCCACCACACTTCAGTGTGTAGTGAGGTGCTGCTCAGAAAAAGGATAAAGAGGTAGTGGAGTTTCTAGAAGTTTTTCAGAAGTGTTTGGCATACGGAGCCACCAGTCAGCCGTCCCTGTGATGTTGGAGCCTGAAGAAAATATTAGTGACCGTTCCGCGACACTCTGATAGTTGTAAGTGTTAATATAGTATGTTTTCCGCTTTATATAAACATTGTTTTGATACTTTTTCATTCTGACATATGTGTGGACTTCCTGGGCACACATATGATTAGCCTGGTTTTGTTCTTTGGAAAACCGGGTGTGACAGACAATGGAACTCATCTCCAAAACTGGACGGCCCAAAGCTGCAACGTGCTGTTGATTAGCTGCCATTTTTCTAGAACTTTGAATATTCTGAAGATACACAATACATGCTCTCGTATCTTATTTGGTCTCCCTGCAGGTTTGCATCCCAAACACATATTAATTAGTACAAATTTTTTATCATGGCCGTGACTACTTGCTTTACATAGCTGGACTACATTATAGTAATATTCTTTACTGGACTCCATCGAATCAGGACTAAACAGGTCTGCTCTTCACTGACAGACTCCCAAATTACTACTTCGTCATGGCCATTTAACAATCTACTGTACACTTGTACTGACGCTAAATAACTTTACAGAGCTTGGAGAACTTTCAGAGTCCTGTACTATGCATCTAACAGGGATTCATTTTCTCTTGCATCTTCTGAAGATCATCATTACTGAATTTTGTCAGGCTTGCTCAAGTACTGTGATTTCCAGAGCTGGGTTTCTGTTCTTCAGAGCTATGCAGGTGAACAACTTCACACTAGCTCTCCTGCCTTCAGAGGTTCTCATTGTTGTACCTTGTTACGTTACACTGGGCAGGTCGCTTTACACCACCAAATCATGCACTTCTGCTTCTGAGACCATGCTCGCTAAACAGTACAAGCCAACTTTCTCCACCCTTTGCTGCAACTCTCAGTTAAATTATTGCGTTGCACTAAAACTTCACTGAAGAATTTGTATTGCTGAACCAAAAATCAAGTCCACGTACTGCAAGTGTCATGACTGAACATCTCTGCTCCTCAGCCACCTGAACCACTTTTGGAGCAGACTATGCTTCCCATTTTCTGAAACTTAATGCAACAGGGTCGACTTTGTTCTTCCAGAGGATGACGATGATCCCTGGATAGACTACCGGCCACTGCTCTCTCAGCTCTGCACCCCTCTAAACTTCTAGTGCAACATCACTAGCTGCTGCTGAAAAGCATGAAGCAAACCTCTGCTCCCACACTTTGGCATCTTCTGCCCTCTCATGAAAAATTCAGATTCTGCTCGCTTTCCTGAATACATGAGTCTGGCAACAGACCAGACCTATACTACAAGGTGACTTCTTTGATGCAATCTACAGGCCTGCTCCTATACTAGCTTAATGTACTTCTCTGTATCTCTGACTCCATTGTAAAATTTCAGACTTGCTTGCTTCCACTGAACACACCAATCTTTCAACAAATCGAACACTACTCCAGCCACTTCTCTATCTGCTGCAACGCAGTACCTCAGGCTTTGTCACAAATTCAGACTCTGCTTGCTTCTCCCAACACACAAGCCTGTCTTCAGTCAGACCCCTACTACTCTATCACTGCTTTGATTATCTGCTGCATTGTTCAGGCTCTCCCTCTCCTATACTAATACACCTCTCATTTCTAACTGAACTCGACACTTTTACATGCCACCAACAAATAACCTCTCCACTACTCCTGACACTGAGCAGCACTTTCCCTCCACTGGAAAGCTGGAACATGCATCACTGACTAAACCTCCTTCTACGACTGCGCAGGCACCATGGCAAGGCCTTCTCCTCTACATCTGAACCTACATTACTACACAAATCGATCTGCAGAAGACACATGCTCTCCAGCCTCCTTTGCATCTGAGTCCACACTACAGCTTGCTTTTCCCCAACACCTGCACCTATCACAGCCAACTCTTCCTCGACGGCAGAAAGAACTATGCCATGGCGAGACCATGCTTTAATCGCCCCTGGCCCTCACTCTCTCTGCTCGTCTCCATGCTGGACGTCCACCAAGACAAGACACCTAGCAAAAGAAAAGAACTCACACATGGGGAGTCTGACCATTCAAACCAGCCATGACGACTGATCTTCGGCGGCGCGGCGTCAACCCTCCTCGGCGCGGTGTACTGGATGGCTGGCGGCATGTGTGCGTGTGAAGAGCTGTGTTCGGCGACGACGGCAGCGTGGTGCTATGGTGGCAATGGCCGTGAAGAGTAGCAGCCTGGCAGCGGTGGTCTGGATATGGATCCCAGAAGAGAACGAGCTCTGCTTTTATACCGGAGGCCAGGCCTCCATTTTTTTTTAGTGGAGCCCGGCTCCAGTTGAGCAGTGGCTGAGCGCAGAGTAATGATGGCAACGAGGCGGTTTTGGGTTGGATATCCGCTAGTTTTTGGGTCTTGCAGATTCGGGTTCAGGGATGATTTCTCATCCACGGTTTTTAGGTTCGGTTTCAGGTTTGGTTTTCCACCCGTGGATATCCGAAATAAATTATACAGAATTAAAACTCATGTGTTTACAATATGCTAATAATAACTTGTTTACTTAGATTATCAAATTTATTCTAAGTTGACTGATGAAAACATTTATTATTTGTTGTCTCTTGTTTATACATGTGAATATGTATATATATATCATGCATATCCTTATTGCTCTTACTATGTTGCCATACAAAGCGGGTTTCGGGATGGATTATCACCCGAATCGGTGTTCAGTGTGGTTTCGGGTTCCGATTTTGGGTGCACAGAGACTCCACCCGATCTAAATCCGCCCCATTGCCATCCCTAGCGCAGAGCGTGAAAACATGGGCCAGTGCCGCTATAGGCTCAAAGGGTCCAACTTTGCTGTTTATCTCAACGGTGAAGCAAGGAACAAATAGACATTCCTGCCTTTCTAGCTGACCGGTGGGCCAACTAACGGATTTGCCGTATGGACCAGCTATCAACTTTGCTGTAGCTATACCTCACACAAAATGCTATCTAATCTAATGTACCTAAATAAGAGAACCCCACTAGCTGATTTCTCTATGATCTGGTGAAGCCACATCATCCAAAGACCCACAACCATAGGTCGATAGGCAGGTGGCTCTAGTAACTCCAATTCGTGGTATAGGAACTGAACAACCATTTGTCTGATGATTTCCCTCTGTTTGCTCCCGTTTCGCTTCGACTTTCCCACCATACTTTCAACATCGTGACCGCTAGCAACACTAATGATGGGTATGGTAATCTTCCTACAATACTTTCCATGGTTCAATCCCCTTCTTGGTGGATTGATACAAGTGCCAATGTTCATGTGTGCGTTGACATCTCTATGTTCTCTTCTTCTTATCAAGTTGCCTAGGGTTCTTCTGTCCTAATAGGGGAATGGGTCACATGCTTCTGCTAATGGTATTGACACGGTAGATATATACTTCAGGAAAGATCATGCAGCTAAAGAATGTGTAGCATGTCCCTACTATGAACAAGAACTTTGTTAGCGCCTCCCTTCTTTTGAGAGACGGGTTTAAGGTAGCGTTAGTGTCCAATGCAGTAGTATTATTGAAACATGGACTATTTATTGGTAAACACATAAGTGTGGAGGCTTGTTCCACTTTTCCTAAGTAGATTTTTGTAATAAGTCTATGAACCATATCTGTGGCATAGTTAATGGTAATGCGAGTGTTTGGCATTCTCGTTTATGTCATGTTAACTTTGATTTGATGTCATGATTGTCTAGCATGAGTGTAATTTCAAATTTCATTATTGTCAAAGGTTCTAAGTGTTCAAGTTGTGAGCAACCAAAGCAACCTCAAAGTCCTCACAAGATAGCAAAGAAGAGAAACTTGGCAACTCTAGAACTAATACATTTTGATATATGCGAGATGAATGGTGTGTTGACAAAAGGTGAAATGAGATTTTTTATGACTTCAATTGATGATGCAACTAGATTTTGCTATGTTTACTTGCTCAAATCTAAGGATGAAACACTAGCCTACTTTAAAATCTATAAAGCTAAAGGTGAGAATCAACTAGATAGAATGATTAAGCATCTAAGGCTGTGAGGAGCATGTCATTATTCATGAGAGGACGCCTCCCTATTTGTCGAGAGGAAAAAACACATGCTGACTCACATGGTGAATGCCATGTTAAGACATGGTGGGGGAGGCTTATTAACTACGGGTAATGTCCTAAATAGAATTCCAAATGGAAATATAGAGACAACCCCATATGAGGATTAGGTTGGGAGAAAACCGTCACTTTCATATTTGTGCACGTGGGGATATTTGGCGAAAGTCAACATACCAATTTCTAAAAAAACTCAAGCTTACACCGAAGATTGAGGATTTCATCTTTCTAGGATATGTTCAGCGGAGCATTTCCTATATAGGTTTTTAATAGTAAAATATGAGGTTCATGATATGTATGGTGATACAATTATGGAATCTTGTGATGCAACATTTTTTGAGAACATGTTTCCTATGAAAGATATACATAGCAACACTAAATTTTCTTGAGATAGCTACTAATTTTACTACACATATCGAATCTCATATCGAATCATTTGAGCAGCCACATGAGGAAGTCCTTGAGAAGGATGACAATGATGCTCCTGTGAGGAACAAGTGACAAAGGATTGCAAAATATTTTACTACACCTATCTAATCTTATGTCATACCTTGTGGATGGTACTCTCTCATCAATTGCAAAGGCATATGCATCTCTAGATTGAGTCGGTTGGAAAGAAGTTGTCTTTAATGAGACAGACTCGATTCTTTCTAACAAGGTTTAGGAATTAACTGAATGACCCTATGGTTGTAAACATGTTGGTTGTAAGTGGGTGTTCAAGAAGAAGCTTAGGCCTGATTGTACTATTGACAAGTACAAAAGGCTCAGTTTGTGCCTAAGGGTTATACCGAGAAGGAAGGTGAGGATTTCCTTAATACTTATTCACCTGTCGCTACAATAATCGCTATTGGAGTGCTACTTTCTCAAGCTGCCTCGTATGGTCTTCTCGTTCATTAAATAAATGTGAAGACAACTTTTCTTAATGGAGAGTTGGATGAGGAAATCTATATGGATTAGCCTAATGGTTTGTTGTAAAATGTGAAGAGAGCAAGGTGTATAAGTTATTGAAATCTTTGTATGGCTTGAAACAAGCGCCGAAGCAACGACATGAGAAATTTGATAGAACATTAACCTCTACAGGCTTTGCCATTAATGAAGCTGATAGGTGTGTGTATTACCACAATGGTAGGGGCATATCTGTTATATTATGTTTTTATGTTGATTTTATTCTGATTTTTGGTACAAACATTGATGCAATTAATAAGGTCAAGTCTTTTCTGCAAAAGAGCTTTGACATGAAAGATGTGGGGGAAGCTGATGTAATCCTAAAAATTAAGCTGATTAAGGATGAGAGTTGGATACTTTGTTGCATTCTTACTATGTTGAGAAGGTCTTGAGCCGGTTTGGTTTTATGGATAGCAAGCCTTCTTGAACACCTTATGAACCTAGTGTGACATTGAAAAAGAACAAGATAATATCTAGAGACCAGTTGAGGTACTCTTAGATTATCTGTTCGCACATGAATCTAGTTAGTGCAACAAGGACAAATATTTGATGTGAGCAATTTGAGTAGGTCCATGTCCAACTCAGATGATGATCATTGACATGTACTTGAAAGGGGACTGCTTGTGATATCTTAAACATACAATAAGATATGGGATTCACTACTTTGGGAACCCAACTATGCTTAAGAGATATAGTGACTTAAACTAGATATCTAATGTTAATGTTTTCTACGCCACAAGTGGGTGTCTTTACTCTTGCACTTGGCGCAGTGTCATGGAGGTCATGCAAACAGATCATTTTGATGAGATCAACCATGGAAGCAAAACTTACTACTTTGGATGCAACTGTTGCATAGGTTGAAAAATGCTTTAAGTCTATCAGGAATACCAATAACGACTATCCTTATGAATATTGACAACCAAATGATGATTGTCAAGGTGAATAGTACTGACTATAACACGAAGTCAACAAGATGCATTAAAAGGCGCTTAAAGTCTATCAAAAAAATAAATTGAGAAACTCCAGGGTAAAGTTGTGGCTTATGTTCAAACAGACAAAAACTTTTCAGATCCCTTTACAAAAGGGCTATCATGAAATGTGATAGAAAATGCGTCATGGGTGATGGGTATGAGGCCCATGTGAGTTTACAGTACTATTAACCCAACCTTTTTGATTGGAGATCTCATGACTAAGGACCTAGGAAGAACAAGCTATTGATAAACTAGAGAGAGTAGTCTATAACCCTCTCTAAGTGAAGATGCAATACTCTCAAAGCTGTAAGGAAGGTTGGCGACATGCCTTAGTGTGTTCTGTTGGCTTTAACAAGTGAAGACGTTGTCCTAACTATGAGACTTGGGTGATCTTCTAATGGGCTTTAATGTTTAAGCCCATGAGCAGAGGTAGAAGGTGAAACATCAATTAGTATAGTATTGCTAGTTGATATGGAGGTAGGGGTTTTCCTCCCTATATATATGCCAATCCCTACTGGGAATGACACAATAGAACTACTATTGGAGAGTTCCTAGTTTGGAAAATCCTAAGGTAGTCAATTAGTTTTTCCTCTTCTTGCTACTGTGCTAACGTCACAGCTTCTCCATCCCGAGTGTCTGTGCATCGGTGTTGATGAATAAGTTTTTTGCGAAGTGCTCTTGCATGACTCCTCCCAACTTCCATGATGTCTCATCTTCCAAATGCTGAGTCAGGACGTTATCTCTGCCACCAGCAGATTCGTTGCATCATCAACGGCAATGTTCCTCCACTGCTAATCGACGATCTTACTTCACCACCAGTTTCATCAATGACGGATCTATCTACAAACAAAAGGAATGCAAGCCATGATCTGATGATTTGCTATTCCAGCATGTCTACTGTTGTGACCATGTTGCTGTTCGCATAGTTGATGTTTGGTTCAACTAGTGTGTTAGGTTTATACATGCTAGTATCTGATACTCTGTCATGATCTATATTCTAGAATTAACCATGAAATTTCCTTATATTTCAACAAGATGCTCAGTCAATTCATGGCGACTACTTAATGATAAGTCACTCGAGTGCAACAAATAATTTCACCATCAATATGATACAAGCATGAATGACACAATTATACTTCTTATAATATCAATGTGGCACACTCAAGAAATCTGATGGCTTTTTCACATGACCAGCATTTGGATGTATTGTTGAATTCATCACTAACCATTTCTATATTTCATTCACATGTCGATGAAAATATCTATATCCCACGAGTTCATTTAAATCAAATCAAATAATAATTTATGCAAATACTTCGGGCACGAATATTGAAGCCATGCAGAAACTATTACAAAATCTCATCCAACACCTATGGTATGACTCTCTATCCACATCGCATCTCTCATTCTCCCATGGTGCCAGCACTGTCGAGGGATACACCTAACAAGACGAATATGACCAGCTACGCCATCGACTACGCTTACTCAAGCACACCCACGATATGGTGACTTGAGCCGATCACACCATCTTCGACCATGTCATAGAACTACGACCACTCGAGCTTGTCGTCGATGGGCTCCCTCAACCTAGTCATGCCGCTCTCGACCATGTCATCGACTATGACAGCTCAGCACATCGCCGATAGGCTCCTTGGAGCCAATTATACTGTTGTCGACTACAACTACTCAGGCACGTCACTAGAAAAATGTGTGATTTCTTGACGCTTCACTTATGTCATAACATAGGCAATTTTCCTCCATAAATGCATTTTAGGACGCTAGGTTGACGAAAATCCAAGTGTTGAGAAATGAGCGTTGCAAAATGCATTTTATGACGCCAGCATACCTCTGTTACAGACTTAATAGCATATGACATTTGGTTTTGTATGTCATAACGTCCGTTGACATTTGGTTTTTACATCAAAGAAGTTTATGATAATAAGGTTTATATCACAACAACTCAAACCATACCGTGCACTATGCTAACGTGGCGAGTGTTGAAACGCGTCATAAATTGAATTTGGCCTGTTAAGGCCCATATGAGAAGCAGGCTTCTAAAAGGCGACAAGTGCCATAAAAGTATGACTCGGCCTGTTAAGGCCCATTTGAGAGACAGGCTTCCAAAACACCACAAAATGTCATAAAAGTAAAGTTAGGCTTTTAAAAGGCCACAAAAGTCTTTTTTCAAATTGCCTCAAAACTGGTAAGGTTCAAGTTAAAACTTGCTAGATAACTACTTTTAACTTGTAACATATACAATAATTATTATACTAAAATATATTACATATATCCACGTGTTAGCATTTTTTAAGGAATGGTGTTGTCACATCCGGCCTAGTTTGGAATTTGGCTTGTAGTGGCCCATGTGCATGTTAATGAGATATTGTAGAGAGTTTAGTCTCACCTTGGTTGTTAAAGGTGGGATAGACCAACATATAAGGCTTGTAGAGTCCATCCCACCATCCTCGGGTTAATCCTTTACGCGAAGCGAGGACAAAAGCATAAGTGGGATGGTGGTAGGTGTGGTTTGCTCAGTGTGCAGAGTGGATCTAAGCCGTTTGGACTCTAGGGTGTTACAAATGCTATCAGAGCTGACCTTCCGACCACAGGTGTGTGCAGGTCAGATGCGTGAACATGGGGTTCATTGCGCATGTAAGCCCTGTAGGGTGCATGGCATGGCACATGTGTCGGCACTGGTCGCACGGTCGCGTATGCTAAGAGGGGACGTTCCTGGTCATCATTTGCCTGGTCGTGGGTGTGTTAGGCTAACAAGGACGTCGGTTCCTTTGAGAACATCTGGCACTGATGTGATTCTGGGTATGGATTGGATGAAGGAACATCGGGCAGTGATTCAGTGTCAGGAGAAGATTGATGTGGTAGTGCAAGCACAGCCGATAGCCACAGTGAACCAGCTTGATGATAGTCCCAGCAAGGAGGACCTAGTTGTGGATGCCGGATGTGTTCCTCGACAACTAGCCAGGTATGCCACCTGACCGTGATATTGAGTTTATTATTGAATTATTACCTGGAACTGCACCTATAGCTAAGCGTCCATATAGAATGGGGGTTAATGAGTTAGAGGAACTTAAGAAACAAATAAAGGAGTTGCAAGATAAAGGATTCATACATCCTAGCTCTTGACCTTAGGGAGCACCGATGATCTTTGTTGACAAGAAGGATGGTACTCAGAGGATGTGTGTTAATTACCGGTCACTCAATGAGGTTACTATCAAGAACAAGTATCCATTGCCTAGAATTAATGACTTGTTTGATTAGTTGAGATGTGCTTGTGTGTTTTCTAATATTGATCTTCTTTCTGGTTATCATCAATTGAAGATTCGTGCTACAAATATTCTTAAGACAACCTTTACTACAAGGTATGGGTTGTACGAGTACACCATGATGTCCTTTGGCTTGACTAATGCTCCTTCATACTTTATGTATTTGATGAATAAGGTGTTCATGGAGTTTCTTAACAAGTTTGTTGTGGTATTCATTGATGATATACTGGTATTTTCTAAGACTGAAGAAGAGCATGCTAAACATCTAAGGTTGGTCTTGCAGAAGCTCAGGGAACACAAGTTGTATGCTAAGCGAAGCAAGTGTGAGTTTTTGTTGAAGGAAGTTTCTTTCCTAGGCCATGTTGTCTCTAATGGTGGAATAGCAGTAGATCCAAGCAAGGTGAGAGATGTATTGAACTGGGAACCGCCAGCCGATGTGGGTGAGATTCATAGCTTCTTGGGATTGGCTGGATACTACATAAGGTTCATAGAAGGGTTTTCTAAGCTTACTGTTAAGGAAGATCTCACATATGAGGAATATTCGGTAAAGATCTTGGAGACGGCAAAAAGGGTTACAAGGAGCCGAGTTATAAAGATGTGTAAGGTTCATTAGAATTGATATACAAAGGATGAGGCTACATGGGAAAGAGAAGAGGACTTGAGAAAAACATACCCGTAACTTTTTGAGTAAGCATCATCCGAATCTCGAGGACGAGATTCATTTTAAGGGGGTAGAATTGTAACACCCTAAAATTTTTATCATTTTAAAAATAGGTTAATTTGATTTATTTGTTAAATTAAAATCAACTATAAGGTCTAGCTACATGTTTGTGCATACATGCTGTTGCATATTATTTTGTTTTGAGTGGTTTGTTTCAAAACTCAAAAGAGAATTCAAAAAATACATTTGAAAATCTCTTTGGAATTTTAGAAAAGAAAAAGAAAAGGAATTCTTTTCCTCACCCCTCCCTCTCCTCGTTTTGGCCTGCTTGGCCTCACTTTCCCCATGGCCCAACTAACGGGCTGGCCCACCTAAGCGCAGGCGTGCCTCCCTCATCTCCCTCTATCTAGTCGACACCACGGCCCTACGCCCTAGGTCACTGCCACTCTAGGCCTGCTCGTCAGCGGTGTCTCCTACCTCCAGCTCATGCCTAAGCTAGACTCCTCTCGATGGAATCCACCGCTACCTCTCCCGATTTTCTTATGATTTGATGTACGCGCCATGCCTACTTCCCTATACATAATAGCCCTGTGCCCATGTCGCCTCCCTATCCAACCCTAGCACAAGCCACTGCCCCATTTCGATCTCATAGCGCCACCGCAAGCCCTAACCCGCCACCGTCGAACTCGTTTCGCCACTTCGCCGCCACCGTAAGCACTGCTCCGAGGTTCGCGTCGCGTTTGCGAAGCTGATAGACATCTTCTTTCTCTTTTTCTCTCTTTGGTTCCCTCACGACGTGCCACCGTTGTTCTCAAGATCGATGCCATCCACCCTGCCGAGCTTCATGCCGCCGCAGTCTCATCTCCATCCGTGAAAAGCCCTTGGGTCAGTTTGCCATCGTCTTCTCTTGCTCCCTATGTTTTTTTTGAGCTAATCTGAGTTTCCTGGGGCCTTTTTCTCTCTTCTCTGGCGAGGGTTCACCGTCGCCAGCCAAGCCACCGCCGCACCACCACTATTCCGGTCGGTTGTTCTCTCTCCCTCCTAGTTTCTAATCTGAGCCGTCCAGTCTAGATCCAGTGGCACAAATCGCACCATACCCCCTTCGGTTGGCAATTTTTCTAAAGAGCCCCTGCACTTTTCTATATTCGAACCTGCAGTCCATGGCATATTCCTAGAATACATTTTCTCTTTCTAAAAACGTATATCTCCTCTGTTAGATTCAAAATACGTTTTCTTTATTTACATATTTGCCACTAATTTTGTTTTACTCATAAAAACTTCATTTTAACTCTATTTTGATCCATTCAAGTTGCATTAGATTCATAATTGCGTAATCTACATGTTCATACTACTGTTAGACATGTTTTAAACTTTTAAATTCAAGATTAGTTTTAATCTATATTTTATTAAAGGAAATCCTGTTTAATCCATAACTTCTTCGTTATAGCTCCGATTTTTGTGATCTTCGAGTTTGTGTGTTCATAGCGAGACGTAGATTCATTTTACAAACTTTTCATCTCGATTCTATACTATTGGTGTACTATTCTAATTATAGGTTTGTTCGCTTTGCATGATTGCCTTTGGATGCTTGTGTGTTGCTGTGATCGAGTATAGACGGTGAGCAATTCGTGGTTGATCAAGAGTACTACTTTGACGAGCAGGATCAATAGGAGCACTTTGATCAAGGCAAGTATAGCATGAGACTATCCTTATTTCCTATTAACCTTAATATATTTAATTCATATATGCATGTGTCACCTTGATAAGGATTTCCTAGAATTGTACTTATGCCTTGACTCTGCTGGGATATTACATTGGGTAGCTATTGCTAGTGCTCAACCTAAACCATGATCTTGTAACTTGACTAATGTAATACACAATAAATATTAAAAGATGACTTTTTAGCAACTTGATAAAAGTGGCTGGACTATTTAGCTACTTTCTAAATGCTTTAGATTCCTCTCCCTAAGGACTTATCTATAAGTGATCATCCGGGACTTATAGTACAACTGTGAGGGCCACATGGCTCTGACTTTAGCTCAGTACAAGGAAATTTTCTTGCTTGTTAGAGGTTACCGAAAGGCACAAATGGGGTGTGTTTCGGGTTAGGCGTAGTGCGGCTTCTGTCCTTGTGTGTATGGACTGCCTGGAATGTGCCATCGGGAAGGGGAGCCCTATATTTACAAGGCGCAGAAACCTAGTGCCCTAACTCGTTAGATGAACCTTTGAAAGGCTTCATAGTGTGCCCTACCTGCTCAACTTGGTAATGTTTTGGGGACTTGCAAACCCCAGGCAAATGGAAAACACAACTCACAGTGAAAGTGTACAACCTCTACAAAGTGTAAAACTGGTATATCAGCCATGCTCACGATCACGAGCGACCTTGGAACATTTATGGAATAGATTATCACTATTCATTATTTGTTTATGCAATTCATTAATCATGTTTACATTGATCATGTGTTTACTATGAGATTATGACAACTTGATGCTACTCATATGCTAACAATGTGTCAATTAAAAGCTATATGTAGTCAAACCTGTGTCAAGCTTTTGAGCCTCATGAACCTCATGTTGCATTTATGGAGTACGAGATGTACTTTTGCTTGTTTAATTTCATTATTTCGATAAAAATTTCAGACGCATAACAAATTGCTATGGTAATGATGACTTCCTTGAGGATTAATAGTCTTGTGGTCTACCAGTTGACATCCCTGTGCTATGGAGCTACCATGAGAGAGTTATCTTTATATTCCCGCTATATTTATGTGAAGACTATGTGATAATATTTGTGATGTAATAAACACTTGTGATGGTACTTTCTATAATTTGTCAGCTTATGTGTGTGATTGATCTCTAGGCGCACATAAGATTATGCATCCCATTTTATCATTAAAATTGGGTGTGACAGGTGTATCCACGTGTGCGATATGTATCCAAGTGTTTATTAAACAAACAATTCATCTCTTCAAGGCTTTCTACCAACTAAGTATTGTTACTATCACATATGGTGGCATAATGTAGTGGTTTATGCGGACTACCAGCACGAGTGTGGTCACGAATTCGATTCTCTATGATGTCCACTTTTTTCAAACATTATTGTGCCATGTTGGGCCCCTGTGCGCTTGCTGCGGTGCAAAACTAGTGTTGCGCATTCACTGGGGCCATGCGTGAGCAGACGGGCCTCCTAGGCCACGCGTGCTGGCTAGGCCGCGTGCTCAGAAGTGCCTCAATGGCCGCTAGTGTGGCCTCTAGCTGGGCCACCAGTCTACCACATGGCAGTGAAACTTGCCAATTTAGACAACAATGTTCGGAAAAATCAAAAAACATTTGTGACGTAAAATTTGTCATAGGCATGTGCCATTCGCAAATCAGCGCTATGACAAAGAAAATATCATCGTTGCATGCAATTGAACTAGCCGAATGATGTTCCCTATGACTCTCTTTTTTTGTCGCTAGGGAGGAGTTCTGATGGAAAAACGTCATAAAATTGGCCATCTAACAACGATGTGACATATTGTCACTAGCATGTTGTAAACTAAAGAATTTCTTGTAGTGACGCTACCATCAAGCATCCCCAAGATGGTCACATCGTCAGTCCTCACTTGAAGAAGAACATAACGACTTCGAGATTACCCTCTGACCAATTCTCCAAATCTCTTAGAGGCTCAGGAGCTAGACCCACTAGGTCTGCTCATGGGAACCCGGTTGACTACAACACTAAAAGATCACTCGAATGTAGAAAGGGTGCAGAAGATGTGGAGGATTGGATTCCCTACTCTAATACATCCTTATCTTGAATAGGACTTCATGAAGAGAGATGTAAAGATGACCGAAGATCGCACCTTCAGTGGAGTAACCGATTGACAGAGCTATCAATTAGCTTGGCACAAAGCCCTTTAGGGCTACTATCAGTGTTCTGGACCTAGGGTACCTCGCTGCCTAGAAAAGAGCCCAACTAGGACAGGGAGGGTTAGGCCTGTCGAAGTAGAGGCCCATCAAGGTGGGGAATGCCATCTACTTCGAGGACAAGGTATATCAAGATGTACTTAGAAACCAACTCTATCCGATAGATTTCCTTCTAACGAACAAAAAAGCCTTTGTGTAATTAAATCAGGACTCTATTCGTGATCCTACCCCTCAGACTATAAAGCGGGGTAGGGAGCCCCCGACCGCAACTTCTTCCAACTAAAGGTTCCATAGCTAGACAAACAAATCAGCGCCCCTGTGGCCCCGAGCATCAAGCTTACTTAGTAAGAAACATCATTCCATAGATCAGTCACTAAATTAAAATAGGGTACATCACATAATTTGAAAGAGATACATAAAAGCATATTATTAAAACATGAAGCACCACAATCACGAAACATCTATGCTTCATGGATCCAAAAAATTATAGAAAAATTATTCTTAGGATAATGCCTAAAGTCATCAGATTATTGAATACTGAAAAACACTCATATAACTTGGTACCAAAATAACCATAGCATTTGCCCTCCATATTCTTTATGCACCAGTTTAAGCAATAGATTTAGCTTCCTTTTTCTTAACCTTGCTATGGCGGCTCATGTGTCCACCAAATGCTTGAGCTGTGAAGAATTTTGCAGAGTAGATCTTGCACACATATTCAAGTCGGTCTCTTTTAGTTTCCAATGTATAGTGTGACATTCTTTGCATAATATTCTCATAAGGACCAACAACTTCCCTCATCGACATTAACGGTTCACTTTGCACATGAGTAGGTTGCTCAAAACCTAGGCCAAGGTCTACCTCTTTGATGGTATTAAAGTGTGCTCGGAGAACCGCAAGAGGATTACCTTGGAGCAAGCATGTGACTGTTGGTTGTCACACCCATTTAACGATCAAATGGAGTGTATACCCTTATGTGTGCCCGGAGATCAATCACACATAAGTTAACAAATTATAAAGGATGTATCATCACCAATGTTATTACATCACGATTAATAACACATAGTCTTTACAATAATGTAGCGGAAGTAAAATGTAAAACTCTCATGGTAGCTCCAATCATAGGCAAATTGACTGGTTGACTGCAAGTCTAGTAATCTTCAGGGAAGTAGAAGTAGTCACTACTTGCGCCATCTGTTACCCATCCGGGATTTTTATCCAAGTAAGAAAAATAAACAAGCGTAAGTACATCTCGTACTCAACAAGTGTAACATGGGGTTCATGAGGCTCAAAGGCATAACATAGGTTTATCAGCATGTAGCTTTTAATTAGCATTAATTCAGTAAATCAATAATATCAAAGTGTCTCAATGCAACAATAAACATATGATCCATGTGAAATGATTAACGAATAGCAAAAACATATTCATTATTAATGGTCTACTATTCCATAAGGGTCCAAGGCCACTCATGACCGTGAGCACGACTGTTATGATAGTTTTACACTCTGCAGAGGTTGTACACTTTCACTGTGAGTCATGTTGCCCATATGCCCGGGTTAATTACTCCCAAAACACTTCCAAGGTGAGCAGGCAGGGAAACACTATGAAGTCTTTCGAAGGTTCGTCTAACAAGTTAGGGCCATTAGATTTCACTTGGCAAACAGATGTAGAGGCCCCCTTCCAAATGGCACAATGACACGCATCCTATACACATAAGGACAGAGGCCGCACTATATCCGATTCGTCAAGCTATTCTTACGCCATAAAGGAATACCACTAACAAGCTAGAAAAGGTCCTTCTATATGACTAAAGCCAGAGCCATTTTAGCCCTCACAGTTATACTGTAAATCCTGGATTTTCGCTTACAGATAAGTCCTTATGGAGAGTAACGAGAACACCAAAATAACCCTATGCTCTAGTACCCTTTAACAGTAATAAAAATCATCTTTTAATGTTTATTGCATATTCCATTAGTCAAATTACAAGATCATAGTTCATGTTGAGCACTAGCAATACTAATCCATGCAATATTATAGGTATCAAGGAAGAAGATCAACACTAAGTCATCCTTAACAAGGAATATATGCATAATGATATTATTTGCTTAATGTGAATAGGACAACAAGGATAATCCCATGCTATACTTGCCTTGCTCAAACTGGTCCTAGTGATCTTGTTCGTAGAAAAACTCCTGATCCCCAACGAATTGCTCACCGTCTATACTCGATCAACAATAGCAACAACATTCATCCAGAACAATCATGCATAAACAAATAAGACTAAAATTAGAATAGTACACCAACAGTAATAAAATAAGATAAAAAGTTTTTAAAACGAATCTACAACTCGCTAGGATCACACAGACGCGAAGATCACGAAAAACAGAGCTAAAATGACAGAGTTATGAATTTATGAAGATTTCCTGTAGAAAAGTAATTACTTTAATTCAAACTCGAAAATAAAGTGTCACAAACCTACTGAACAGTGCTACTATCATGTAGAGCTCTCAATTATGAACCTAACGCAATTTGAACGGGTCAAATCAGAGTTAAAACGGATAAATTATGACTAAAACAAACTCAATGGCATAACTGTAAATAACTAAAAACGTATTTTGACTTAACTGAGATCAATCTACGCTTTCAAAAGGATAATACGCAATTCTGAAATACGCTTTGGACTGCAGGTTAGACAATTGAAAAACACAGGGTCTCTTTAGCAAAATGCGCAGCCGAAACGGTATCCTTCATCTACGGCCGTTGGATATCAGATGAATGGATCCAATCGATTCGGGGTGAGCAGGGCGGCGCTCCGGCCGGGAAAATACTCTGGCGGCCATGTCCGTGGCGGCGCCATCGCCGGAGTTCATGAAATCGCATTTTACTGTGCTACCTTGCAAAACGAATACACCTGGATGAAGTACAGGTCAAGGCGATCTCACCAAGGTCGAATGCAAGGGCGGAGCTGTCCTGAAGTCGTCGGGATGCTCGAGATGGTGGCCGGTCACGTCGGTGATCCGAGCAATGCCTCCTCGGGATGATTTCGATGCTTCGCGTCGAGATAGGATGGAGCGGACGGAGGCACGGGCTCGGTTTTATATAGCCCGAAGGCGATTCCAAGAAAGGAAAGGGGAGATTGGAAGGAAAGGATTCGGCTTCGGTGTTTTTGGAAAGAGAATCCGTCGCCGGCTTGAGGAGGAAGAAGATGGCCTGACATGCAGGGCTACGCTGTCAGTGACGCAACTGAGAAGGAAGGCACGGCAGCGCTCTCGCGCGGTTGCTGGGCCAACGACCGGATCCGGCCCAAGGCGGGGAACGACGCGTGCGCGGAGACGATGGGCCGCGGTGAAGGAGTTGGGCTTCCGGGCCGAAAGTGAGGAGAAAGGTAAATTTCTTTTTCTTTTTCCTTTTCAAATATTACAAAGCATTTTCAAATGATTTTGAATCCTAATTTGAATTTGAATCAAACCACTCAAACCAAAAATTCAAATGCAATAGCATGAGTGCACAAACTTGTTTTTACCCTTATATTTGATTTTAAGTTAATAAAAATTATTATTACTCTAAATTTGTATGGTCACAAAATTGTATAAAAATCATATTTACCTACTTTTTAATATCCCAAAATTTTAGTGTGTTACAATTCTACCCCCTTAAAATGAATCTCGTCCCGAGATTCGGTTGATGCTTATTCGAACAGTTGCGGGTAGGTTTTCCTCAGATCCTCTTCTGTTTCCCAGGTGTCCTCACCCTCTGTGTACCGATTCCACTGAACCTTACACATCTTAATAGTTCGACTTCTCATGACTTTTTTAGCAGTCTCTAGAATTTTAACTGGAAACTCTTCATATGTGAGGTCCTCTTTAACAGTGAGCTCTTCTAACGGAATCTGCTCCTCTGGTACTCGCAAATATTTTTTAAGTTGAGACACGTGAAACACATCATGTACACCTGCCAAACTCTCAGGTAGTTCCAACTGATATGCCACCTCACCACGTATCTCTACAATCTTGAAAGGTCCAATATACCTTGGTGCCAATTTCCCTTTCATGTTGAACCTTTTCACACTCCTCATTGGTGATACTTTCAAGTATACATAATCCCCTACTTCAAAAGTCAACTCTCTTCTCCGAGTATCAGCATATCTCTTCTGTTTGGATTGAGCTATTTTTAGATTATCTCTAATTATTCTTACTTTCTTTTCAGCATCCTTAAGTACATCAGGCCCAAACACTTGACTTTCCCCTATCTGATTACAGAACAACGGAGTTCTACACTTTCGTCCATACAGAGCCTCAAACGGTGCCATCTGAAGACTCTTCTGATAACTATTGTTATATGAGAACTCTGCATAAGGCAAACTCTTATCCCAACTAGTACCATATTGTAAAGCACAAGCTCTCAACATATCTTCCAATATCTGATTAATTCTCTCTGTCTGTCCATCTGTCTGTGGATGGTAGGCTGTACTAAAGTTTAGCTTGGTTCCTAGTGATTCATGTATCTTTTGCCAATAATGAGATGTAAACTGGGTACCCCGATCAGACACAATTTTCTTAGGAACTCCATGTAGACTCACTATTCTTTCCATATACAATTCTGCCAACCTTGCACTGCTATATGTAGTCCTAACTGGCAGAAAATGAGCAACCTTTGTTAGACGATCTACTATTACCCAAATTGAATCATACCCTCTCTGAGTACGTGGCAATCCAACTATAAAATCCATACCAACTTCTTCCCATTTCCATTCGGGTATCTGCATAGGTTGTAACAATCCTGCAGGTCTCTAGTGTTCAGCTTTCACCCTTTGACATGTGTCACACAAAGCAACATACTCAGCAACATCTCTTTTTAAACCATACCACCAATATCTCTCCCTCAGATCTAGATACATCTTAGTACTCCCAGGATGTATGGAATAAGCTGACTCATGAGCTTCACGCAGAATTTCCTTTCTGATAGTCTTATCCTCTGGCACACACAGCCTTTTTCCAAACCATAGCGTACCCTTATCATCCTTATGGAATCCTGGTGATTTGCCCTTCACTATATTCTCCGCTATCTCTCTCAATTTTGCATCTTTCATCTGACTCTTACGTATCTCTTGTTCCAGAGTAGGTTCTAGTACCAATTCTACTGCATTGGTGGTAAACCCTAAGTTCAGATGCTCACATTCTGCACACAACTCTCTTGACATAGGCATTACTTTCATTTCATTAGCGTAGCTTTTCCTACTAAGAGCATCAGCAACGACGTTAGCCTTTCCTGGATGATAATGCACCTCCAGATCATAATCCTTTATCAACTCCAACCTTCTACGCTGTCTCAAGTTCAGATCTGATTGAGTGAAAATATACTTCAGACTCTTGTGATCAGTGTATATATCACTCTTATGTCCAATCAAATAGTGTCTCCATATCTTTAGTGCATGAACCACTGCAGCTAATTCTAAGTCATGAGTAGGATAATTTAATTCATGCTTTCTCAACTGTCTCGATGCATATGCCACAACTCTACCTTCTTGCATAAGAACACATCCTAAACCTAAACGAGATGCATCACAGTAGATAGAGAATTGTTTACTCAGATCTGGCAAAACTAATACTGGTGCAGTGGTCAACCTTTTCTTCAATTCCTCAAAATTAGCCTGACACTTCTCAGACCACACAAACTTGACATTCTTCTCTAATAGTGCAGTCATTGGCTTCGCAAGCTTAGAAAATCCCTCTATAAATCTCATGTAATAGCCTGCTAATCCCAAGAAACTACGGATCTCACTTGCATTGGTTGGTGGCTTCCAGTCCAATACATCTTTCACTTTGCTAGGATCTACTGATATTCCTCCATTTGAGACAACATGACCAAGAAAGGAAACTTCCTTCAACCAAAACTCACATTTACTTCGCTTGGCATATAGCTGGTGTTCTCTGAGCTTTTGCAAGACCAACCTCAAATGTTCGGCATGTTCCTCCTTAGTCTTGGAAAATACTAGAATATCATCAATGAATACCACTACAAACTTGTCCAGATATTCCATGAACACCTTATTCATCAGATATATAAAGTATACAGGAGCATTAGTCAGACCAAAAGACATCACTGTATACTCATATAATCCATACCGTGTGGTAAAAGTTGTCTTTGGTATATCACTAGCACGAATCTTCAACTGATGATATCCCGAACAAAGATCAATCTTGGAGAATACACAAACACCTCTTAACTGATCAAACAAGTCATCAATCCTAGGCAACGGGTACTTATTCTTGATGGTAACCTCATTGAGAGACCGATAATCTACACACATCCTCTGAGTACCATCCTTCTTATCCACAAAAATTACTGGTGCTCCTCAAGGTGAAGAACTAGGACGAATGAAACCCTTATCCTACAATTCCTTAATTTGTTTCTTAAGTTCTTCTAATTCATCTACTCCCATTCTATATGGACGCTTAGCTATGGGTGTAGTTCCAGGTAATAATTCAATAATAAATTCAATGTCACGGTCTGGTGGCATACCTGGCAATTCCTCAGGAAACACATCAGAGAACTCCTCCACTACCTGGTCCTCCTTGTTGGCACCATCAGTAAGCTGATTCACTGTAGCGGTCTCCTGTTTTTGCACTTTCACATCAACTCTGATCCTATCTCCCTTGGGTGTTGTCAGCACTACTGATTTCCCCTTGCACTAAATCTCTGCTTGTTGTTGCATCATCCAATCTATTCCCAATATAAGATCAATCCCAGCTGTTCTCAATACTATAGGACTCACCTTAAACTCTATCCCCCTTAGAATGAGACTAATCGGGAGACAACGGTAAGATGCTGGCATGCTTCCACCAGGTGAGTTTACTAATATAGGGTTCTTCATGGCACACAAATGAATTCTATGTATTCTAACAAATGATTATGATATGAAAGAATGTGATGCTCTAGAATAAAAAAGAACAGTGGCGGGAGTGGAATGGACATCGAACGTACCAAGCATAACTTCTGGTTCCTCCACTGTTGTTTCCTGGGACAAGTGGTTCACCCTTCTAGTATTAAATGCAGGCTTCTGGTGACTACTCTGCCTCTGTGGAGTCTGCTGGTTGATCTTCTCAGGGCAATTGTAGGACAAGTGACCCTCTTTCCCACATTGAAAACACTTGTTGGGGGTATGGGGAGCACTGGTCTTCATTGGAGTATTATTGGAAGGATCCTGACGCTGAGGTTGATTCCCACTCTATTGCGGAGGGCGTTGGTTACCATTCTACGGTTGGAATGGGGGACGTTGCGGAAACTGATTGCGGAAAGGGACCTGACCACGATTCCACTGACCAGAAGGAGGCCTCTGTTGATTACCCTGCTAAAAACCAGTATGCGGACGAGTGTTACTACTAGAAGTCTGTCCCTAAAGCCTTTTCCTCTTGGCATCCATCTCCTTGCGCTTGTTGTCCACCACTATAGCGCGGTTCACAAGCGTCTGAAAGTTGGGATAAGTATTGGACATCAGCTGCAATTGTAGTCCATCATACAATCCCTTCAAGAAGCGGCGCTGCTTATCATTGTCATTAGCCACCTCATGTGGAGCATATCGTGACAACTGGGCAAACCTGTCATGATACTCAGCTACAGATAATGACCCTTGGGTCAAGTTCTAGAATTCCTCTGCCTTCAGTTCTATTATCCCTTCTGGTATATGGTAAGCTCTGAAGTTCTCTCTAAACTCCTGCCAAGTAACTGCGGGAGCATTGGCGGGACGACCATACTCATATGATTCCCACCAGTCCTGAGCTTCTCCCTGGAGTTGTCCAGAAGCAAACAACACCTTCTGTCGGTCATCACATTGTGCAATGTTGAGTTACTTTTCCACGGCACGAAGCCAATCATATGCTTCTAAGGGATCAGCGGCGTGCGTGAACACTGGGGGATGACCCTTCAAAAACTCACCACACTTATCACGTGGTGGTGCCCCAACAACTGGATGATTATGTTGATTCTGCACCAATTGTTGCATAAGTTGCGTCTGCACTGCCAGAAGTTGCTCAATAGTTGGTGGCGGTGGTGGTGGTGGATTTGGGGGAACACCTCCATGACCCCTGCCTCTTCCTCTTCCGGCCATCTGCCATCCATAAGAATGCAAACTTTGAGATTTCCATGTTATCAACCACTTATAAGATAAAGAATGAGATCTGAAAGTTTTCTGGGCGAATATCAATGTTATCAGTTCAGTAAATCAATCATATCTCGAACTACAGAAGTCCAATAGAGGCGTTCTTTATATGGTTGGAAAGCTTATGAAGTTCCCCACAACTTCTATTTATACCATAAGACCAGATTCTATCGTTAAGTTAATGAAAAATAAGGCGTAACAGAAACTGTTCCAGATTCCAAACTGTGCAGAAACTTTAACTTGTGATAGTTATATCTCTCGAACCAGATTAGATAAAAAGGTAATTCCAGTGGCATTTGAAAGGTGCTTAAGCCTAGTTTCTCTCATAAAAATTTCATAAATGTTGCACGAACCGTTTTTGAACCATATCAGAAACATTGCAGGCTGCTCCAGAAAACAGCTAGGACAGAAACGTGACAATACCAAACTCAACTATTATTCCCTTGACTAATAAACTTTTTATTCTTAAAAATGGAACTTGTAGACATGCCTACAAGCCCCAGCACACATAACAAAAATCCAACTCACACATAAGCATAATGATAAAGCAACTATCACACCAAAGTTCAAACCACACGACAGACTCGAAGACTCAACTGACGTTACTAAGAACGTTCTTATTACATGAAGGACTCCTATTTTCTACTGACGTGGCTCATGATCTAAGGTCTCATAAATCTTGGCCATGTCTTGGTTTGCTCAGAGTTCATCAATCATCGCTTGGCACCTCTTGATGGTCTTCCCCTGTGCCTTCACCATCTCCTCTAACTACAACTTCCTCTCCATCATATCATAGACAAAGTTCACCATCACCCGAGGAAGTGGTTCCAACTGCACTAGATCCATCATGGACCATCCAAGGTCAGGGTGTGCACGAGGGAGGTAGCGGTGAATATCATGCTTCATGCTATCAAAACGAAGGTAGCGAAGACCCATGCATGCTTCAAAAGCGGCATCTTCAATGCTATCCTCCATGGTAGCTCGACGACCCATGTGAGCATACATCCTGTCCAGCTGGTATGCCCCTTTTTCCTCATCCTTAGGAAAAATGCTCGCTCTTGCCTTCTAGTAAGTGTCCTTCAGCGGATGGGTGTACTCCCAACAGACGTACTTCACAGCTGGGTGCCAATCAGCAAAGTAGGCAGAGAGCATTCTCACAAGTCGATGGTGAGAGACAGCATCTCCTCCAGCCTTGTGGTAGATCTTCACAGTCCATCCCATTGGAGGTGGTGGCACATTGATATGACCACGACAACCAACAACATGTTACAACCTCCAAGTCAAGTTACACCAACACCAGTCCAAGTCTTTGATGGACCAATTACACGTAGTCGAGCCAAGAAGCTACAACAAGAGGTGCACGCGCTACTTTCTGAAAATCATTTTAATGTTAATGAGAATTATATACTGCCTAAGTCGTGCACGTTGCTATTACTTAGGTGCACCACGGAGGATGACAAGAAGACACCAAGGGTGAACCAAAGAGGAGGATCACGTTCGAGCCAGTCCCGTGTGACAGAACCATCAGAAAGAATTAGTCACAACTTTTTGCTCGCAAAAGCTATGAAGGCCCATGAGGACTTGTTGGAAAGCCTATCAAGTCTAGTTTCAAGCCCAAGTTCTCTCACTTGATTTGGATTCTCCAATGTTGAGATTCGACTGATTTAGTACAGACTGGTCAGCTAGTCAGCAGTCAGCCTGATGTCCAAGTTCCCATGCAAAACTATACCAATCTACAATATTTCGTGGTACATGCTGCACATGGTGTGAAAGGTTATCAAGTTAACTTTCCAACCCAACAAACCGCATGTCATTTGGAGTTTCCAAGATGGAGTTATTGTCAAAACACTGAATACTGCGCAGAAGTCAAACAGCCACACGGGAACCCAGCAGGAAGCCAGTTCGAAGAGGCCCTTTCACATAGTTCGACTTATCTTTTTCATTTCGTGTTTCTACCTATCCAGGAGGGTTGTTCCTTGTATAAATATCCCCTTACTCCATAGCATTCATAGACTTTTGATAATAGAATACAAACCCCCCTTTTGTTCAGCTGTGTGCTAACAAATATTGAGAGAGATCTCTACCCCTTTGCTCTTGTGATTTCCTTTGCGAGATTTACAGAAGCGGCGGCTTCATCCGCTCCCAATTGGTGCTCCTACTCCCTTCGAGGTTTCCTCGATTGATTGTAGGCTGTGTTGGTTGGTTCTTTGAGAGTGTGGTTGGGTGAATCCTCGATTCAGGTTGCCGGTTAAAGACGGTGGTTGGCTTCGAGTTTTATTTGCCAGGTTGCACTAGTTATCGCTGCCTGCAGCAAGTTATCCGGCTGTTCTTCAGCTAGTTATCGGTGATCATCCTACGTCGTGAAGATCGGGACCCCCTGAGCGTATCATCTGGTATCAAAGCTTTCGTTACCACGGTAGGATTTTTTTTCCCTTAGCTACTTATATATTTTTGTTTCGTCCTATCCACCAAAAAGCCTAAAAAAATACATTGCTTTAGCCCTTTGTTTCAATCTGTTATTTTAGTGAGTTTTGTTAAGTTTCAGTTCATTAGAGTCTTTGTTTTAGTTGCTGATCATTATCCTTTGCGTGTCCTTTGAGCCTCTTTATATATCTGAAAATCCCTACAAAAAAATCTGAAAACTCATATCATGTCCTTCGCGTAAACTTTGATCCTATTATAGCTACCGGTTGTGTTTTGTTCTTATCTTAATTGTGTAAGTGTCTTAATCTGGTCTTTGTGTTTAGTTATAAAAAAAAGTGTGTCAAAAAAAAAGAGAAGAAAGAAAAATTAAAAAAAAAGAATAGAGAAAAACTGAGAAAGAAAGGTTGAAAGATCAGTAGGTTTATGTGCACAAGTGCTGAAAGTTTTCATATCAAGTAGTGCAACCAGTGTGCTATCCTTGTTTAGGTGCAAAATTTTGGTTGGGTTTGATTGCAACACTTGCATCCCAATCATACTCCTTGTTTGCATCAAATCTGAAATTTCCTTGCGTGTGTGTGTGATCGATTTACATCTCATTCATATTCTGTGATCAGCACTAGGCAGAGAACTTCTAGTTTGGATTGTTACTTAATATTACAATAACTAGAATTTAGATTGCATTCCTTGTTTTATTCTCCACCAAGCTCCACATAAAAACCACCGTAATCTGTACTCTCTAGTCTTGTATTCGCCTCGCCATCACTTTCAGTTACCACCACACATTTGTTTCTCTGTAATCCGCGGCAGGGAATTCATAAGAGCTTTGGTTGGTAAGAGAGGTGAGGTTGTGAGAGTTCTACATATTTTCCTATACCACATATAAGCTTGCTATTTTGCATATGCAATAACCATGACAGGCCGAAGATATACCAATCTTCCATTCTATGGAAGTAATGATCCGGAGGAATTTCTCATTTGGGGCAGAAGAAATGGAGATTAAACTTGAGGTTCAAGAGTTTTCAGAAGCCAAGGAGATATCACGAGTTGTTCTTGAATTTGAAGATTATGCTCATGATTGGTGGAAACAATATCCACATAAGCATCTCATCAAGAATTGGGAAGATTTGAAGAAGGCCATGAGAAAAGAATTTGTTCCAAGGGAATATCGGCTGATTTTGCTTCGTCGTTTGTAGCGTGTGAAGCAAGGTAGTAAATCTGTCCAAGCATATTATGATAAGCTAAATTCTTCCTTGCATCGTGCAAATGTTATTGATGACATGAACGCAATGGAATATTTCGAGAGAGGTCTTAATGATAACATTGCTGCTGCACTTGAGGGCAAATATTTTAGAAGTATGCAAGATCTTCTAAGTTGTGCAATTAGAGAGGAAAAGAAAGTTATAAAGGTGCAGCAAGGCAAGGTCACCCAGAACATTAGTTTGTGCCAAGATAAAAGTGTTAAGTTGCAGCCCAATATGTCCTCCATTGTTGGAAAGAAGCAATCATCAAGTCCATGCAAGAAGAGAGGACATGTTGTCCCAAAAGTTTCTTTAGTTGATTCTAGTACCAAGAGAAGTGAACATCAACAATTCAACTCCAAGAAGAACTTTGTTGTGCAGCAAGAAGAAGGCTCTATGTCCCAAATTGATATGGAAAATGGTGAGGTGTGTGACATTACAATGGATCATAGTGTTACACCATCTCTTGATGTTGTTGCTATTCCAAAGTGCCATTTACAATCTGAGGTTGATGAGAATCAAGTTGCAAATGTTCCCATCAATGTTTGTCTCAGTTTTGAGCAAGATCAAGAAGAAAATTCTGCTGCACATGACACACAAAGTGAGGTAGCAGAAGCCACTATGCAAGTTGTAGAAGATCATCAGTTGAGTTGTAAAACTAGAGAAGATACTTCTCTGATCAAGGCTGATCCTTTGTGTGTTGAGTTGAGGGAACATGCTACAGTTCCACGCCATGGAAATCTAAAAAATTTTCATCAAGAAGCACTGCCACCATGTTTGAACACAAGTGCTGCAGATCTTAAAAGTTCTGAGTCTTATTCTAGTGCTAAAAGTGGAGAAGTTATATGCTCCAAATCTGTCCAGAAATTTTCTATGTCATCTGATGAAAAATCAGTACCCAATTATGACCAAGAGGTTGACAACACTCTGATTTTTGAAGGTGAATCTAATCTGAATTTGAAGGCCAATCAATGTTTCAGTTTGAGAGCTGAATGTGCGCACAAAGATGATGCCATTGTGCCATATATTGCAAGTAATAAATCTATCCAAGATGAAGTTCATCATGATCTAATGGATCTGAAGTTTCAAACCAACATGGTTCCAAGCACAAATGTGGTGTCAAGATGTGTTGTACCATCAGCTGCATTATGTGATGAATTATTGGACAGTGGTGCTGAAATTTTGTGCTCCCCCATGTCACAGAGTGTTGAGATTATTGAAGGAAAGATTAGTGCACATGATTCCACTTATACTAATGCTAGTCCGGCATCTTTGGAAGAGGTCAAAGATGATTATTTGGTTGCATCTATTGCTGTTCCAATGCCACAGAAAGTTCAGATTGAAGGCAATATTAGTGGGGATGAATCCACATCAGCAATTGAGAGATCATCATTGTTTGAAGAGGATAGACCTGATGGTGTTGCTGCCACCATTACTACCCCAATGGCAATCGATTACATCATGAATGATGGAAGATATTCATATGTTGCTCTAGAAGACATTGAAAATATTATGCATCAAATCCCTTGTGAGAATGAGTGCCACATAGCCAAATTGAGTGAGAGTGAAAACAAAAGTGAGTTGTGTGATTCCACCAAATGTGAGATTGAGAGTATCCACAATATGAGTGTGAGAGATACACCACACAAAAAGAGAGAGCTTTATTGCAAGGCATGCACGGATGATTTTAACACTAACCCACTAATGTCTACTCTTAGTGTTGTTTCTCCCAACATGCAGGTCTATAAAGAAGATTCAGAGGAGATGGCTGCTCAAAAGACCCCCAAACTTGTCCAGAGAAATGTGAGGGTTGCCACTATTGAGAACCAACTCTATGCTGTGCAAAACCTGAACCATGACAAGGAAAAAGGTAAAAGTTCAGAGATACAATGCATCATTCATGTACCATCACAAAATCTGAAAGGTAATGCAAACAATTTAGAACTGAATCTACAACATATATTGACCAGTAATTGTAATGACAAATTTGCTTCAACTGAAATTGAGTATACACAAAATCTTTGTGCTGATTTGATTGATCCACATGTTGATACAAGTGCTGAAATTTTGAAAGTTGACAAACATTGTTCAATCATGCATGACCATTGCTATACTTTGACTGAAATATATGATAATTTACATGTTGATAATGTGGGCCATGTGAAATTGATTAGTCATGCTGAATTCTTTAGAAGAATATCTCTTGCTGAATGTATGTTCTATGTCAAGCTTGATGAATTTGTTGATATTAATAAAATGGTTGAAAGCGTTCTTGATATATCATCTATGAAATCTTTGAATAATGCCTATTGCTGCAAGTTTACATTTAACATCATCGGACACTACATTATAAATAAATTTTATGTTTGTGCTCTTTGCATAACATGTCACAACATTGCTGAATTGAAGTTGAATAAAATGAGTTGTACATCTTGTGAACCATACTTTTCTTTATTTGAGATAAAAAGGTTGTTTAGAGCTTGCTATTCAGAACAATCAGTGTTATTTTCTTGTTCATATTCTCCACTGAAACAAAGAAATCTTGTGCAAATGTGTTTGGTTCATTCACCCAAAGTCTTTCCATATACATGTGGAACCATTGAGTATGAAAGGTACATTACTAAACCTTTGCATGAGTTGAGCATCAAGAATTATTGGAATACCAGACATGCTTCGTTCACATCTATTGAAATGTTTGATTTTGCAAAGATAAAACATGATAACCTAAATCAAATGAGTGGTTTAAAAGAAATTTTTGTGCTTCCATTTTCAAAGTTAATTTCAGGTTCACAAAATCTAAGAAACTATTCATCTCATCGAAAAGGAAATAATGTGCATATGAATTATAAAGAAGATAATGAACAATCTTCAACAAGTAATCATAGCAATTGGCATATGCATCCACTCTCTATTTTCTTTAGACTGTTTTCAGGAGAGCAAAAGCAGAGGACAAGTTTTTTTGAAGAGAGGAAGGATGATAGGATCATACCAAGGACATCAACATTCACTCTTAATTCTAAGGATCCATTCAAGGTGAAAGCTAAACTTGATTCTAAATCCTTTTGGTTTCCACCTATAAGACTACTACTTGGTTTATATGATTACAGATTCAAACACATTGCTGTGATGGAAGAAGGAGATTGCAATAGAAACATAGCATCTACCCCTGTTGGCCTAGCACAATTTTTGGACTTCGACGGATTAGAGTCGAGGACGACTCTTTTTCAAGGGGGGGAGGATGATATGACCACGACAACCAACAACATGTTACAACCTCCAAGTCAAGTTACACCAACACCAGTCCAAGTCTTTGATGGACCAATTACACGTAGTCGAGCCAAGAAGCTACAACAAGAGGTGCACGCGCTACTTTCTGAAAATCATTTTAATGTTAATGAGAATTATATACTGCCTAAGTCGTGCACGTTGCTATTACTTAGGTGCACCACGGAGGATGACAAGAAGACACCAAGGGTGAACCAAAGAGGAGGATCACGTTCGAGCCAGTCCCGTGTGACAGAACCATCAGAAAGAATTAGTCACAACTTTTTGCTCGCAAAAGCTATGAAGGCCCATGAGGACTTGTTGGAAAGCCTATCAAGTCTAGTTTCAAGCCCAAGTTCTCTCACTTGATTTGGATTCTCCAATGTTGAGATTCGACTGATTTAGTACAGACTGGTCAGCTAGTCAGCAGTCAGCCTGATGTCCAAGTTCCCATGCAAAACTATACCAATCTACAATATTTCGTGGTACATGCTGCACATGGTGTGAAAGGTTATCAAGTTAACTTTCCAACCCAACAAACCGCATGTCATTTGGAGTTTCCAAGATGGAGTTATTGTCAAAACACTGAATACTGCGCAGAAGTCAAACAGCCACACGGGAACCCAGCAGGAAGCCAGTTCGAAGAGGCCCTTTCACATAGTTCGACTTATCTTTTTCATTTCGTGTTTCTACCTATCCAGGAGGGTTGTTCCTTGTATAAATATCCCCTTACTCCATAGCATTCATAGACTTTTGATAATAGAATACAAACCCCCCCTTTTGTTCAGCTGTGTGCTAACAAATATTGAGAGAGATCTCTACCCCTTTGCTCTTGTGATTTCCTTTGCGAGATTTACAGAAGCGGCGGCTTCATCCGCTCCCAATTGGTGCTCCTACTCCCTTCGAGGTTTCCTCGATTGATTGTAGGCTGTGTTGGTTGGTTCTTTGAGAGTGTGGTTGGGCGAATCCTCGATTCAGGTTGCCAGTTAAAGACGGTGGTTGGCTTCGAGTTTTATTTGCCAGGTTGCACTAGTTATCGCTGCCTACAGCAAGTTATCCGGCTGTTCTTCAGCTAGTTATCGGTGATCATCCTACGTCGTGAAGATCGGGACCCCCCTGAGCGTATCACACATCCTCAGTAGCTGCATCATGTGGTGGAGACGGGGGTTGCTCTCCTCCATTGGCTTCCTCCTCTTCATCATCCTCAATCTCGATGATCTCAGGGTCTTCTTTAGGCTCAGGTTCTTCCTAAGGAGGTGCTGGCACTTGGATTGGTGCTTCAGGGGTCTGCTCATTCTCTTGGGGTACTTCCTCTTGTGGCTCTTCAGGTGTAAGCAAAGCACGAGGTGGGTAGTGTCCTCCAGTGGTGATGCGAGCAGTCTTGCGGCCACGAACCATCTACAGAGTTTTTAGATGTAATTAGAATAGAGGCAAAATTTCATAATAGAATGAGACATAAGAAGCATAAAAATTTATCAAATAACAAGAGTAAGATAATAAGCATAAAAATAGTGAAAAGAAGATACTTAATCGACCATTTCTAGCTAGGCTTGCGTCCTACAGTCAACAATAGCTCTGATACCAATTTGTCACACCCATTTAACGACCAAATGGAGTGTATACCCTTATGTGTGCCTAGAGATCAATCACACATAAGTTAACAAATTATAAAGGATGTATCATCACCAATGTTATTACATCACGATTAATAACACATAGTCTTTACAATAATGTAGCGGAAGTAAAATGTAAAACTCTCATGGTAGCTCCAATCATAGGCAAATTGACTGGTTGACTGCAAGTCTAGTAATCTTCAGGGAAGTAGAAGTAGTCACTACTTGCGCCATCTGTTACCCATCCGGGATTTTTATCCAAGTAAGAAAAATAAACAAGCGTAAGTACATCTCGTACTCAACAAGTGTAACATGGGGTTCATGAGGCTCAAAGGCATAACATAGGTTTATCAGCATGTAGCTTTTAATTAGCATTAATTCAGTAAATCAATAATATCAAAGTGTCTCAATGCAACAATAAACATATGATCCATGTGAAATGATTAACGAATAGCAAAAACATATTCATTATTAATGGTCCACTATTCCATAAGGGTCCAAGGCCACTCATGACCATGAGCACGACTGTTATGACAGTTTTACACTCTGCAGAGGTTGTACACTTTCACTGTGAGTCATGTTGCCCATATGCCTGGGTTAATTACTCCCAAAACACTTCCAAGGTGAGCAGGCAGGGAAACACTATGAAGTCTTTTGAAGGTTCGTCTAACAAGTTAGGGCCATTAGATTTCACTTGGCAAACAGATGTAGAGCCCCCCTTCCAAATGGCACAATGACACGCATCGTATACACATAAGGACAGAGGCCGCACTATATCCGATTCGTCAAGCTATTCTTACGCCATAAAGGAATACCACTAACAAGCTAGAAAAGGTCCTTCTATATGACTAAAGCCAGAGCCATTTTAGCCCTCACAGTTGTACTGTAAATCCTAGATTTTCGCTTACAGATAAGTCCTTATGGAGAGTAACGAGAACACCAAAATAACCCTATGCTCTAGTACCCTTTAACAGTAATAAAAATCATCTTTTAATGTTTATTGCATATTCCATTAGTCAAATTACAAGATCATAGTTCATGTTGAGCACTAGCAATACTAATCCATGCAATATTATAGGTATCAAGGAAGAAGATCAACACTAAGTCATCCTTAACAAGGAATATATGCATAATGATATTATTTGCTTAATGTGAATAGGACAACAAGGATAATCCCATGCTATACTTGCCTTGCTCAAACTGGTCCTGGTGATCTTGTTCGTAGAAAAACTCCTGATCCCCAACGAATTGCTCACCGTCTATACTCGATCAACAATAGCAACAACATTCATCCAGAACAATCATGCATAAACAAATAAGACTAAAATTAGAATAGTACACCAACAGTAATAAAATAAGATAAAAAGTTTTTAAAACGAATCTACAACTCGCTAGGATCACACAGACGCGAAGATCACGAAAAACGGAGCTAAAATGACAGAGTTATGAATTTATGAAGATTTCCTATAGAAAAGTAATTACTTTAATTCAAACTCGAAAATAAAGTGTCACAAACCTACTATCATGTAGAGCTCTCAATTACGAACCTAACGCAATTTGAACGGGTCAAATCAGAGTTAAAACGGATAAATTATGACTAAAACAAACTCAATGGCATAACTGTAAATAACTAAAAACGTATTTTGACTTAACTGAGATCAATCTACTCTTTCAAAAGGATAATACGCAATTCTGAAATACGCTTTGGACTGCGGGTTAGACAATTGAAAAACACAGGGTCTCTTTAGCAAAATGCGTAGCCAAAACGGTATCCTTCATCTACGGCCGTTGGATATCAGATGAACGAATCAGATCGATTCGGGGTGAGCGAGGCGGCGCTCCGGCCGGGAAAATACTTCGGCAGCCTTGTCCGCAGCGGCGCCATCGCTGGAGTTCGCGAAATCGCGTTTTACTGTGCTACCTTGCAAAACGAATACACCGGGATGAAGTACAGGTCAAGGCGATCTCACCAAGGTCGAATGCAAGGGCGGAGCTGTCCCGAAGTCACCGGGATGCTCGAGATGGCGGCCGGTCATGTCGGTGATCCGAGCAATGCCTCCTCGGGATGATTTCGATGCTTCGCATCGAGATAGGATGGAGCGGAAGGAGGCACGGGCTCGGTTTTATATAGCCCGAAGGCGATTCTAAGAAAGGAAAGGGGAGATTGGAAGGAAAGGATTCGGCTTCGGTGTTTTTGGAAAGAGAATCCATCGCCGGCTTGAGGAGGAAGAAGATGGCCTGACACGCGGGGCCACGCTGTCAGCGACGCAACTGAGAAGGAAGGCACGGCAACGCTCTCGCGCGGTTGCTGGGCTAGCGACCGGATCCGGCCCAAGGTGGGGAACGGCGCGCGCGCGGAGACGATGGGCCGCGGTGAAGGAGTTGGGCTTCCGGGCCGAAAGTGAGGAGAAAGGTAAATTTCTTTTTTTTTTCCTTTTCAAATATTACAAAGCATTTTCAAATGATTTTGAATCCTAATTTGAATTTGAATGAAACCACTCAAACCAAAAATTCAAATGCAACAGCATGAGTGCACAAACATGTTTTTACCCTTATATTTGATTTTAAGTTAATAAAAATTATTATTACTCTAAATTTGTATGGTCACAAAATTGTATAAAAATCATATTTACCGACTTTTTAATATCCCAAAATTTTAGGGTGTTACAGTGGTGGATCCATAGACTTAATCCTCATAGGATCATATACACTGAGGTAATCACTTACTTGTGTTGTTAGAAAGTCTCGCTCTGACATGAATGTATTGTGATGGGTGGTTGATGTGCTCGCTGAGAGCCTAGAATGAAATGCACCAGAGAAGATTGGTTCTCCCTTGGTAGCAGTTGCATGGTTATAGAGTGATGACAGTGATGCCAGTGGCGTCGCTTGGTATGGGTAGATAAAATTGTCATTCACCGACATATTGGTAGGTTCTTGTGGGGTGTGGACAATAGGTTGGTTGTGTAATGTTGAACCTAGGATGGGCATTGCTGTTGTGCCTCTCAACGCTTCATGCAGGGGAGAAACAAAGGGCTCATTGTCTATTGGTTTGATATCCTTGTGGGAATCCATGACTCTTGGGTGCTTTGTATCCATGGGGAAGGTAGTCTACATACCTATTTATAGGGGTATGTTCTAGGAATGCTGGTACTCAAACTTTTATTAGTTGATATCTAGAATATATGTGGCCAATAGATGCCATGCCCAGATACGCAAAATTAATGTCAATGAGATCAAGCATGAGTTCAGAAAGTTGGTTTTCTAGAGTATTATATTGAGGTTGTGTCGAAACTGTTTCACAATGCATAATCTTTTTATTAATTAATTTACCATCTAGAAGATACGACTATTTCTCTTCTTTGAGTAGACATTTATGAAATAATAAGCTAGAAGATATGAATTCTAAAAAAGAAAACCTTTCACCTACCATGAGTGATTGGTTCCTAGCTGTCCATGTAGCAAGCATAAGAACCATAGCCTTTTGGTGTGACACATGTTGCGATTGACGGAGTCATTAGATTGCACCGATGAAAGGTGATCAACCAAGATTTACTACACACAAATTTGATCAACTACCTGCGTACATTCTACAATGACATTTGCTCAACATGCACCTTTTTCGGCACAAGGTGAGATATGACCCCAACATAAAAATGGTCATGACTTCAAATGATCCATGTAAAGCATAGCCGTAAGATTCTTGGCCCTGTTTGGATACAAAGTATTTTTGGAGTTATAGGAAAAATACCATGGTTTTGTGAAATTCTTTTGTTTTAGAGTGCATGAAGTGTTTGGGTGCAACAAACTCTATGGTTTTGAATACCATGGTATTGCTCAAACTGTGGTCATTTGGTGTTTTAAAAACTCCACTCTAGACCTCTTTTTCCTAAACCACAGTTTTTGCACATCAATGGTTCTAAAACTACAGTTTCTTGATACTATGGTTTCTTAATACTACAACATCCAAAAAAGGCTTTAGTCTTTCTACACACACAACTATTTTAGCAAAAACCTAGGGAAACATTGTCCTCGGCCTTGAATACCATTGATGTTACAATCTTTAGGGACACTAGAGGAAAATGGCCTAAGAAGTAAAGCTATAAGCCTAACATGTCCATCCAACTAGTCCTATTCATCATGAAAGGTAAAAATAAACATAAAACTATTTTATCATATATGTTTTATGCCTCAATCAAAGCCATCTAAGGTGTAGGATTATTTTGAAGTCTACATCAACTTATGGTTAAGCAATTGTTGAAAGGCAGTATTAGCATTGATACATGGTTGTTGGTATTTCTTATGCTCAAGTAGATTATTCCATAAGCGCATATAATACCGTTATAGTATTTTACCCAGGAGTATTCTAGAGTATCTTATTTATCCTAAGGGAAACTATGGTTAAAGAATATGATATCTAACCATGATGTATCTACTAACTACTATACCAACTAAACCAAAGTCAGGGTAAGTGATATACAATAAGATAGTGTGACACACAGAAGTTCCACTCAAGAAAGGTAAAGTGAAAGCATAGCTAAGTGGGAGGACAATGAGTGAGGGTGTTCCTAAGATCTTCTTTATCACAAAGGTTCTTTATTAGCTATAGCTTAGCAACACAACTTAGCTATGATCACATAACATGAATTTTGGCACTCTATTTTGGTCAACAATAACAAAAGATAACTTGTGTCGTTATAGCTTTGGGACCTAAGCTTGAAGATCTTGCCCAAACACGTGGTGGACTATACAGACTAGATGGGGCCATCACTACTATTGATGGTACTTAAAGTATACCGTGAACCGTCAACCTTTCTTTCATAAATGATCAAAATGGATAAATACTATAGAGTAGGAGGTTATTACTGACAGTTTCCATGAGTTTTGGTGAATTTGTATTTTTCGCAGGATTTACACAGAAAACCGCCAAAGAGGACCTAAATATCAAAAGATATCGCGGGATAATTTTATGGCATATACACAAGAAGGTTCTAGAGGACACCTGAGGACTCCACACCGAGGCAGGGCTTAAGAGCCTACCAGGTGGGGCCGGCTGGCCCCACCCCTGTGACGCCCGGCCCCCTGTGGTGGGAAGCCACCATGAGCTTCTGGAGTATTCTTCCACCACCTCCAAGGATGCATCTTGGCCATACGTGAAGTCAGTTTGATCCAAGGGCTCATATTCAACCTCCTAGGCTATAAATAAAGGGCAGAACCCCCTGAAGTCAAGTCAGATCTAGAGCCAGAAAGCCTAATTCCTATTCCATCAGGATCTAGACCAGCAATAAAGAGAAGATTAGTCCTCCATAGTATTTAGTCTTAGTTAGAGATAGAGAGATAGAGTGCAAGAGTAGAGTTCTAGAGGAGTTTCAGCCTGTCGGTGCTCTCTTCTGCTGTATTCTGCGAGATCAAGTTCTTCTAGAGCTTACTTCTAAGATTCTTTGGTAATCAACTTCTGATTCAAGTAAGCAATTTGTCTCTATTGTTCTTCAAGTTTGCAACTCTCTTTTGAGTGCGCTAATCTTGGTAGCTCCTTCATTGAAGTAGTATTCATAGTGTAAGCGTGGTGCTTAGACTAGGGTTACTTGTGAATATCCCCTATTGGCTGGAAGATGGTAGATCGTGTAGGTGACAGCTGCGTTGAGTCCTTTGCAGTCCATCTCCTGTTGATAGGATTTGGTAGGCCAAATAGTGCTCGTAGGGAAGGAACTATGATTTTATTCCTTGGGAGACATCGCCCATGAATTGAGCTTTAGTTGATAAAGTTTATCGAGATTAGAACTAGACAATCCTTAGTAGTCTTCTTCATTCTTCTTTATTATCAGACATTGATTGTGAATTTGGATTACGTTTATAGACCAGCTAGTTAGAACACACTCACATACTGTTCCTTTGGATTCGATATTAAAACTGGGACTATCTTGGTGAAGTGCTACAAGGAGATAGATTTATCTATGCGCTTGCAGATACCTTATAACTTATGTGTATTTAATTTATACCAACAACTACCCACTAGCTACCACACATCCAAGGAGCAAGCCGCAAACATAGGTAACCTCTTGTATAAGCACCACGCTTACACTATCGAATACTACTATAGTTCCATAAAAAGGAGATCAAACTGGAGCACTCAATCAAGAGTGGTGAACCGTGCAAAGGTGTGAACACAACTCGTGATATACTAAAGATTATACAACTATGACTACACCAAAGCAACCAAAAGTACTACTACCATAAAATGAGTAGTAACACTTACACTTGCATGATATAACAATAAAGAAGATACTATTATATTGTATAGATAAAGTCTTACAAGAAGATAAAATACAAGAGCTTCTTCACCTTTCCAAAGGCCAAGGATAGCTCCACTCCACCTTTCCTAATACTAAGGCATAGCTCCACTCACTCGAACTCCCACTAACACTAACACTAACACTAACACCAACACAAATGCTACATCTTGAGAGAGTGGAAAGCTTCTTCTTGAAGTGTGTGTTGAGAGTGAGACAAGCACCTCTAATTATAGCCCCATGGAGTAGAGGGGCTACTTGTAGGGGAGTGTGAAGTTGGTGGAGCTCCTTGTGGGGTCCAATGACATCCTTGAGGGTTGGCCGACCCTTTGATGCACCACCTTGGTGCATCCACAGCTAAGGATCACTTCTAAGGCGGTTGATAGTTGCCTAAGGCAATCTGGTGGGCCCCTAGATCAGCCAACATAGGTGGGGTTGCACGACCTAGCCTAGGCAAGAATTGCCATCCACCTTGAGTTGATGCAGTGATCAATGGTCGTACCTTGCTTGAGTATGAGTTTTGGTCGTGGTGGAATTCATTGAGGACTGATGGATGAGCCCATTGATCTGTGGGAGAGACCACATGGATTTATTTCATCCCTTTATATGAATCGTCATTGAATCAACATGCAGGATGCATCCTGAGTGTGTTTCTTCGTTGATGGAGTGGACTAGGGACGTGGAAGAGCTTGGGTTACTCAAAGTCCAATTCTATTGTCGGTACCAAAAGTACGGGGTACCCACACCCATCGCTAGTAAAAAACTAAAACGACCGACACCGCAATAAAAGGCAGCCCGCCTCGACCGCGCATCCTGTCCGCCTCGTACGAGGCCCGCTCGACGGGGCGCCTCGACCGTGCTCTGGCTCTGACTCGTACGAGGCCCGCTCGACGGGGCGCCTCGACCGTGCCCCATCCCGTACGGCAAGCTACCTCGACGGCGCTCCAACCCGCGCGAAGCTCGTCCGCCCACTGGTAAAAACTCCGACTCGCGTGAGCCTGGGTCGAGCGCCTCGACTCCTTCTGTTTACCTACCCCAGGACAAAAGCCATAACATTTAATGCGGTTACCTACTATCACCTACCGGCATGGCCGCGACCAGGATCGACGTGGGAACAATGCCTGTGTCAGGTCTCACTATTTTACCACCCATCCCATGATGGGAGGTGAAACCCGTCACTATACCCACCTTACCGCGCACTGTTTACCATCGATCACCCTCGAGGGAGGATAAGACAAGGCCCGTTCTCTGCAATCTCAGGGATTCGGCCTTATCCATCCGGTCTCGACCTGGCCTCGACCCAACCTCGACGCTCGGCATAGTTCAATGGCAAGGGAAGGACGGTACGGCACGACGCTCCGGGTCATTTCGTCGTCTCGTCTCCCACGACGTCATGGTGTCCAGGGATGGCCGGCCATTCCCAGGGCACGTCGCTACAGTCAACTCAACAGGAATCGACCAAACGTCACCTCAATGCTCCCCGTCGTCCTGGCCTCCTCTCGCCCTATAAAAGGGCAGGCCAGGGTTCTACGAGGGGGAGAGAAAAAACGAAGCACCCGACCACACAACAACAGACAACGAAGAAAAACAAGAGATCGATACCTCAAGCAACCACCCTTGTCCTTTTTTCCTCTCTTTGAGACTTGGGCTCGGCGCCCTCTCTCGCATGCTTGTAACCCCTACACGAGCACTTTGGTGCGAGGAAATACAAACTTCTTCCCCCCGCTGGACGTAGGGCCTTCTTTTGCCCGAACCAGGATAAACCCCCGTGTATTCTCCTTGCATCACCATCCAGGAAAGAGACACGCAGCATTTACTCGTTGGTTTAGGACCCCCTCGGGTCTGAACACCGACAGTTGGCGCGCCAGGTAGGGGATCGCTGCGTGCCAAACGTCGCTTTCTCGCCTTTTTTCCTGGATGGCTGACCCCGAATGCCCTATTCCGTTGGCCACGGTGATCTGGTTCGGTAGTTTGGAGTTCATGTCGCTTGGCCATGGCTACGATATGGTCCTACTTCCCCCCAGGCACCCATCCGATGAGGACTACGAGCTCTCCCAGCCCGAGGGAGCAATCCGCCGGCACCGTCGCTCTAGGCGGGCGCGGGCCGCCCGACGACGACAAGCCCGGCACAACCACCGTCTTCACCTTGCGGAGGGCGACGGGGTCCCCCGGTCCGGCACCCCCCAGCCAGGCGCCAGCCTAGACCTCCTTGTGGAAGGTTTGGGAAGGACGAGCTTGACTGAGGGTAACATGCCAACGGGGAATCCCGCCGCTCCCCCGTCCGGTGAGACACCACTGTCCAGAGCATCCATTTCGGCACGGACAGCAACATCTCCATCACCATTCCTGTTTGGGCTAGACTCGGCTGCCCGGGTGTACGCATCTTTCGTGAGCACTCGCATGAATGCTTATGAGGAGCTCCCGGGCACCATCTACGCTCCACTCCAGACCTCGTTGCATCCATACCGGCCTCTGATTATCTGGACTCTACGGAGACACCGGACACAGAGCCCCATATGATTGCTTCTCAACGTCGCAACCCCAGTGACGATTTGCAACGGCCACACATTCCCCCGTCATACTACTACTTTGGCGCTCCTGACTCTGACTCGGCTGATGACACCTATGATCCGACCCCGCGAATGCTTCAACATCGACATTGAAAGAACTTCGGAATCAGAGGACGAAGAGCTAGTCGAAGGAAGGCACACGCCACCCCATGTCGAGCTTCCTGCTGAGCGAGACGATCCTTAGTTCCTTGCGGATCAAGGAGCGCAGCTCGAGCAGATTCGCGAGTTACAGGACAGGCTTGACGAGGAACGGGAAAACTCAAGGCCACACTCTCTAACTCACCAATCCTCGTCCCTTCGACCCCGGGTGAACCACTCCTACTCTATGTCGCCGCGACATCACAAGTAGTCAGTGCTGCCCTGGTTGTCGAACGGGCCGAGGAGGCACATGCCTTGCTCGTCCAGAGGCCTGTCTATTTCATTAGCGAAGTGCTCTCTAAAACCAAGAGTCGATACCCACAGATCCAGAAACTGCTATATGCCGTCATCCTGACACGGCGCAAGCTCCGACACTACTTCGAGGGTCACCCGATTACTGTGGTTTCTTCTTTCCCCTTGGGAGAGATAGCCCAGAACCGGGAAGCCTCGGGTAGGGTTGCCAAATGGGCAGTCGAACTCATGGGCGAGACCTTGTCCTATGCGCCATGAAAAGCTATCAAATCATAGGTGTTAGCAGATTTCCTGGCTGAGTGGACCGACACCCAACTCCCCCCTGCACAGCTTCAGGCGGAGCTGTGGACCATGTACTTCGATGGGTCACTGATGAAAATGGGAGCAGGCACGGGCTTGCTCTTCGTCTCACCCCTCGGGGTTCACATGCGCTACGTCATCCGGCTTCATTTTCCTGCGTCTAACAACGTCGCCGAATACGAGGCGCTCGTCACGGGATTAAGAATCGCCATCGAACTCGGGGTTCGACACCTTGACGTTCGAGGCGACTCCCAACTCGTGATCGATCAGGTCATGAAGAGCTCGAGTTGCCGTGACCCCAAGATGGAAGCCTACTGTCAAGAAGTATGGCGCCTCGAGGACAAGTTTCACGGCCTCGAGCTCAACCACATCGCGCGCAGGTACAATGAGGCCACCGATGAACTGGCAAAATTCGCGTCCAGTCGAGCTATGGTCCCACCAGACGTTTTCGCAAAAGACCTTCAGCAGCCGTCCATGTACCTCGGGCCAGACGAAGGGGTTGGCGGGACGTCACTCGACCCTCCACCTGAGGCAGAAGCCCCCTCGACCAGGGCAGAAGCCATGCAGGTGGAAGACTCGACCCCACCGTCTGACCTCGAGCCTGACTAGCGCGTCCCGTACCTCGACTACCTTATCCGAGGGGACTTCCCCTCGGGTAAGACCGAGGCTCGATGGATCGCGCGCCGGGCCAAAACCTTTGTGATCATGGGCGACAGCGGAGAGCTCTACCGCCGTAGCCCTACTGGTATCCTCCAACGATGCATCTCAAATGAGCAAGGCAGGAACCTGCTCGGCGATCTCCACTCGGGGGCTTGCGGTCACCACGCAGTACCTCGAACCCTCGTCGAAAATGCCTTTCGACAAGGATTCTATTGGCCGACCGCGGTCTCCGACGCCATCAAGCTAGTATGCTCCTACAAGGGTTGTCAGTACTATGCGAGACGAACCCATCTTCCGGCACATGCCCTGCAAACTATCCCCATCACATGGCCGTTTGCCGTTTGGGGGCTCGACCTTGTCGGACCATTGAAAAGGGCAGCTAGCGGCTTCACCCACTTGCTCGTCACAATCAACAAATTCTCCAAGTGGATCGAGGCCTGCCCTATCACCAGCATCAGGTCCGAGCAAGCTATGCTCTTCTTCACCGGCATTATTCATCGCTTCGGGGTCCCTAACTGTATCATCACAGACAATGGCACCCAGTTCACTGGCAAAAAGTTTTTGGATTTCTACGACAGCCACCACATCCGAGTGCTCTGGTCAGCCGTGGCCCATCCAAAAACAAACGGTCAGGTGGAACGTGCCAATGGTATGGTTCTACAAGGCCTGAAACCCAGAATCTTTGACAAACTAAATAAACATGGCAAAAGATGGGCTACCGAGCTACCCTCGGTCCTGTGGAGCCTAAGAACAACGCCGATTCGAGCCACGGGGTTCACTCCGTTCTTCTTAGTCTACGGGTCTGAGGCTATGCTCCCAACTGATATAGAATACGGATCCCCAAGGTTGAAGGCCTACAACGAAAGAAATAACGACGCCACAAGACAGGACGCCCTCGACCAGCTCGAGGAAGCCTGAGATGTGGCTCTGTTGCATTCTGCCAGATACCAGCAGGATCTCCGATGCTACCACGATAGACACGTTCGCAAGCGTGACCTCAACGTCGGTGACTTGGTGCTACGGCGGAACCAAAACACCAAGGGACGGCACAAGCTCACGCCACCATGGGAAGGGCCGTACATCATCGCAGAAGTACTAAAGCCGGGCACCTACAAGCTATCCAACGAGAAGGGCAAAATCCTCACCAACGCTTGGAACATTGAACAGCTACGTCGCTTCTTTCCTTAAAGAGCCTCAAGGCTCTGTTTTTTCTTTTTCGTCAAAAAAGAATACAGTGACGTTCAAACTTTTGTTTTACAGTGAGGAAGGATTGACTCTGCACTCCTAGAATCGACCCTCCCTCAGGGGCTACAAGGGGGGAACCCCCCAGTCCCCGAAAAAACTTATGCTCTTTTTTAAAAAATTAAGAACCGCTTCTTAGATCGACTTCGCTGCAAGAGCACCCCAAGGTTCGAAAGGGCTCCCAAGTTAGGAGTATCACCTACGCCTCCGAGGCTACGGTACCTCCACTCACCCCTTACGCCTTTTAGAGGTGTGACTTCACGCTAAGGAGATCTAAATAATGGTTCCTAACTTTGAAAAAGAACATATCCCCTGTCGCTTAGATCAGGCTCTCACACGATTTACAAGGCCGCAACATCACCCTGAAGCTCAAGGGCGGTCGAGCTGTGAGATCACTTACGCCCCCGAGGCTACGGTACCTCCACTCGCTCCCTTACGCCAAAGGATGCAGCTGTGTGCTAAGTAAATCACGAAAGAACACGATCCAAGCGATAAAGGGAAGAAAAGATCGAATAAAACTAAATCAACCACGAACCGGTTTATGTTTCGAGTTTTTAGGCCTTCGAGGCCACCACGATCAAAATTCGAAATCCTAACTAATTACATGGGCCTTCATGCCCAGATTTGGCTCATAGGCCCTCATCGTCATTAGGCGGAACCACCTCGGCTTCAAAAAGCGAGGCCAGACGGCTTCCAGGCTCTTCGGTGGCTTCAATCAGCTCCACGCAGGCATCCTCGTTCTCCTCGTCTGTCTGGTCCGGGTCTGTGAAAAAGCCCTCAGCGATGAGCTTCATGTCGAACACAAACCCTGAACGGACGACGGCCAGCGCCCTCTTCACACCGTGATGGAGGCCGTCCCGTATCTTCTCCCGAGCAAGGCGGCCCAGCGCCACCATCCGACGGACGAAGGAGTTCCCCGGAACATCTTCCCCGGTGTCGGCGTCGGGCTCGACCCCCATGCCGTCACACACGGTGGTGATCGTGCCCTAGAGCAGTTGGGTCCTCCGGATCTCGGCTTCGAGGAGACTCTGGAAGGAGTTGGCAGAGGATTGGGCCTCTCGGTTCTCCCTCTCCAGCTCTGAAACACGATGAACATATTAATACCCAACGCAAGGCCCTCCGCATCGTGGCCGTAACAATCACACTTACCCTCGATATGGGTCTGCAGGCCCACAACCTCATCACGAAGCCCCCCGCAAGTCCGCTCGAGCCCAAGGAAGGCGTTGTCTTTGTCACCAATGGTTGCCTTTAGCGCCTCGATCTCTTACCGAGCAGACTCGAGAGCTGCGTCCTTCTCTTGGACGGCTCCCTTCAGCGTCGTGACCTCGTCCTTCAGAGCATCAGAACGAGCGATGGCCTGCTCGACCTCGACGTTGAGGGTGTCGCGTTGACGACTAACCTGCGAGACATTCTCCTCGAGCTCCTTCACCCGTCTCGATAGGGGCTCGAGATCCCTGTGGGCCTAGGCAGCCTCCTCTCGAGCCTTGTCCATGCCAGTGCGCATCACGGCCTCGGCCGCCCATGCTTGCATCGCTTCCTCTTTCAGCACCGCGTAGGCGACGCGCAGCTCAGCCATTTCGGCGTTCCGATCGGAAAGCCATTTCTGGGCCTCCTCAGCCAAGATCCGTTGCTGAGATAGCATGGCCCACACGCCACTCTCATCCCGGATGAAGAGTGACTTGCGGCGGGAGTGCTCCTTCAGCTCCTGAACGCAATCCGAAAAAAACCGAAAAGGTTAAAAAGCCGAGGGAAAAAGACACCAAGAAAACCACGGAAAAAGCCGACGGGTCGATCGTACCTCGGTGGCATCCCCCATGCTCCGCACGGCACCAGACGCCACTCGGAGCAACCGATCAAGGTGCCGGCGGACGCCCTCGAGGTACTCCCATCGGTGCACTTCATCTTTGTCGTTCAGGACGAAGATGGGCTTGACGTCGGGGTTCGCGGCGTCCCTAAACTGGAGCGACGGCCCCCCCACCTCGGTATCTCCGCCTCAGCCCGCGCTATCGCTAGCGCGGCGATGTCGGGCCATGATGACAACGACCCAGCCGGGGCGTCTCCCGGTCCCGTGGAAGGACCAGCCTCGCCCGTAGTTTCCACCTCTCTGACGGCCGTCGAGGCACCGGCCTGATCCGCGGCTTCGCCCCCATCGAAACCCATCACTTGTTTCCCTCTATCCAGGGGGGTGTCGTCGGGGGGGAAGGTCCACGGCCATGGGTGCCTGCCCCCCTAGGGGAACTGGCCCCTCAACCGCCGGTGCCTCCGGAGCCGGCGCCTCGACCGAAGACGGCTCCGGTACCCGTGCCTCGACAGTAGGCACCCCCGGAGCCGGCACCTCATCTTCCGACACTCCGGTCAGGGGCTCGACCGCCCCGCCCTCCACCATACCCGCTGGCTCGGCCAACGGGTCTTGTTGCGATGGTGACCCGCCCGCCAGGGCCGCCTCCTGCCCCGACACCAACACGACCTTCTCCATGATCACGTCAGCCCCCGCTCGCTCCACGCCGCGGATGGGTGCCTCGCCCGTTGCGACCTCGACGGCAGCCTCGACCGACACTGACGACCTGGGCCCCGCCTCGACCACGCAGGGCGCCACCATCTCCGCCGGTTCGGACCCCTCCACGGCAGGGTCTGTGCCAGTAACCACCGTGGCGTCCGCCGGTTCCTACCGTTGTCGCAGGCGCCCCCTCGTGGCCTCGACCTGCCGGACCCAGGCCGCATCCTGCTCCGCCGTCCGGTTAAGGACAATGGCGCTGGCCCGCAGCGACTTCACGGGGGTAAGCCCCATTGGCTCCGCCTTCCGCTTTAACCTGCAAAGCGAAGAAACATCAGCCAACGGACCCCGAGAAAGGCAGGACAACCGAGCAGAGACGCTTACCCAGAAATTGGCACCAAGGGCCTCGACCCCGTGCGACCCGAGCCCCCCGGGGCGGCCGATTGTGGCCTCGCAGCGGCCTCACTAGTGGGTCGGGCACTCCTGGGGGCCCTGACCGACACACCGCCCTGCGCCTTTTGTGCCTCCAAGGCCAGCTGGCCTCGGGTTCTCACGCCTGCCGACGCCGCCGCCGATGATGACGCCGGTACTGCCGTCCCAGCCCCTGCCCGAGCTTGCGGGGCCTAGGCTGGTGCGGACGTCCCCGTCGACCCCTCTTGATGGGTCCAGGGTAAAGCGGCCCCCCCCCCGTCAAGGGGCCCGTCTCCTTCCCCGTTTTCTCCTTCTCCTCGGACTCCTCGACCACGACGACCGAGGAGGACGCCCCCCTGATGGGTTCCACCAGGGGGCGAACGTCGGGAAGATCCCCCAGCCCGGTCGCAGTCTCATACCGCGACAGGGCGTCATCGTCCTCACCGCTGCTGTCGTCGTCCTCCCCCGAGATCGTCTTGGAAGGCGATGGCGCCAGGGGGACCCCATCGATAGTCTGCTGGCGCCAGAGCTTCTTCAACGCCACTGCCTCTTTGGCCTTGCGGATTGCCCACTTCTTGGCCATCTCCTTGGTTTGCTTCTTCTTGGAAGCATGCTGGCGTCGAGCCTCCCGGGCGGGCCGGTCCTCTGGGACTGGCGGACGCGTCTCTCGCAGCGCCGATAAATCCTACGCGCTGGCCTCGACCAAATCAGTGAAATCCAAAAATAAACGAAACTGGCAAACCTACTAATCCTACGATACGTACCACTGGCTCGAACCCTTCGGTAGGTCTCATGGGAACCCGGTTAGTCTCCTCCACCTTGAAGTTCCCGACCATCTGACGCGCTCGCCGGAGGACCTCCTCGAGGGAAAGGGATTCGTGGGACATCCGGGTCCCCTCCAGCGATGCCTCCGGAGTCATCTGGTCGAGGCGGAGACGACGCCGGCACAGCGGCATCACCCTACGGCGATGGAAGGCTATGGCCACCGCCGCAGCCGTCAAGCCCCGAAGGCGAAGCTACTGCAGCGCCGCCAGCAGCGGGTCCAGGCGCGGCTTCTCGGCTTCCGGCACTCCGTATGTCCAGCGATCTTCTCGAGCGGTTAGCACGCGGCCGGTGTACCTCGGCAACTGATTTTCATCGTTGCGGAGGTAGAACCAACCCTCGTGCCACCCACTGTTCGAAGAGATGAGGCGAGCTGGGATGTACAGATCCACCCAGCTCGACCTCACCTGCAGGACGCAGCTCCCTACTCGGGCCACGCACAAGACACCCTTCTCCCCTGCCTTCTTGGCGAAAAGCTCGGCCTTGAAAAGGTGAAGCCACAGGTTCCACTGCGGCTCCAACCCAAGGTAGCCCTCGCAGACCGCCACGAAAATGGCGGCCTGCGCGACGGCGTTGGGGGAAAGGTGGTGAAGCTCCACCTGGTAGTAGTGGAGGAGCGCGCGCATGAAGATGGACGCCGGCACGCCAAACCCCCGCTCGTGGAAGCAGACAAAGCTCACCACGTACCCCTCCGGGGGCGCCGGCTCCCGGTGGGCAGGGGGCGGCGCGATCCACTCTGGTTGCGACCGGCTCGCCCTCGGTCGCAGCAGCCCGTCCTCGACCAATTCTTCCAACCTCCTCTCCGTCACCGAGGAGGCGGCCCAGTCATCGGTGGGGAGGATCTGGCTCTTTCCTGCCATCGGTGTTGTCGAAAGGGGGGTGGACGAAGAGGACGTGGTGGCGACAGCGATGCGGGCGCAGAGCGCGATAAGGCAAGGGTTGTCTGAGGCAGAAGAATGCAGGAGTGCAAGGGAACGGAGGGGAACGCAGACCCCCAGGCCTTGATTTTATATGCCCAGGCAGAAGCCCAACAGCCGCGCGAAAAGGTAGGAACAGTTTTCCGCATTAAATGCGCCCACCTAACCGTTTCCTTACATCTCGCAGGAGTCGGGCACGTGGCCGTCCCCCACGTAGTAACCGTATGCCACGTCACCCACTACCGCGCCGATCTCGCCTCCCCCAAAAGACGTGCCCGGCTAACAGGCGGGGGAGGGATCCGCGGACGGATATTCCCAGATATCTGGGAAACGGGCCCCGAGCCCGGTATAAGCCTCGAGGGAGCAAAAGCTGGCCCTCGACCAGGGTTCGATAGCTGCCCTCGAGCAACAGAGTTAGGGACAACCCAGGGTGTGCCCGTACATGGCGAAGGGCTCGAGCCATGCTCTCGAGGCACCCCAGGACGTATTCGAGGCCGAAGGAGGAGGTCGTCGTAGGAATCCCCCCGGGGGAGGCATCGAGCCCTCGAATCCTATCGCATGGAATCGAGATCCACATGACCACCCCTTGGCATCTTTGAGAGCGCCTCCGGGCCACTAGCTGACCCCTAACGAACGGGGCACGGGCTCTCACTCGAATTCCCCTGCTAGCAGCTCACCGGAGATCGTCAGAACTCACGCCCAAACGAGGGTAGTATGGCGTTCTCCACCCCTCCTCCTTTTTTCAAAAAGGAGCGTGAGGGTCGCACAAAAGACGGTCGGGACTCTGATCGACCTCGTGCGCGCGAGGCTTGGGGGCTCGACCGCAGAAACCTAAGCCTCGAGGGAACGAAAGCTGGCCCTCGACCAGGGTTCGACAGCTGCCCTCGAGCAACAGAGTTAGGGACGACCTAGGGTGCGCCCGTACATGGCCAAGGGCTCGAGCCACGCTCTCGAGGCACCCCAGGACGTATTCGAGGCCGAAGGAGGAGGTCGTCGTAGGAATCCCCCCGGGGGAGGCATCGAGCCCTCGAATCCTGTCGCAGGGAATCGAGATCCACACGACCACTCCTTGGCATCTTTGAGAGCGCCTCCGGGCCACTAGCCGACCCCTAACGAACGGGGCACGGGCTCTCACTCGAATTCCCCCGCTAGCAGCTCACCGGAGATCGTCGGAACTCGCGCCCAAACGAGGGTAGTACGGCGTTCTCCATCCCTCCTCCTTTTTTCGAAAGGGAGCGTGAGGGTCGCACAAAAGACGGTCGGGACTCTGATCGACCTCGTGCGCGTGAGGCTCGGGGGCTCGGTCATAATGAATCATCCCCCAATAAAACATAAACAAGACCTCGGAGGAGTCCCAGCACTCCACCGAGGCCTCGGGGGCTACACCCGGCGGGTGCGCTCGCGTGCCCCCACCGGAAAAAATCACGACGCTATGACTCCAGTTCGAACAAACCTCTGGGAGATTGATCACACACTCACCCAAAGGCTCGAGGGCTACTGTCGGTACCAAAAGTATGGGGTACCCACACCCATCGCTTGTAAAAAACTAAAACGACCGACACCGCAATAAAAGGCAGCCCGCCTCGACCGCGCATCCTGTCCGCCTCGTACGAAGCCCGCTCGATGGGGCGCCTCGACCGCGCTTTGGCTCCGACTCGTACGAGGCCCGCTCGACGGGGCGCCTCGACCGCGCCCCATCCCGTACGGCAAGCTACCTCGATGGCGCTCCGACCCGCGCGAAGCTCGTCCGCCCACTGGGAAAAACTCCGACTCGCGTGAGCCTGGGTCGAGCGCCTCGACTCCTTCTCTTTACCTACCCCAGGACAAAAGCCATAACATTTAATGCGGTTACCTACTATCACCTACCGGCATGGCTGCAACCAGGATCGACGTGGGAACAATGCCCGTGTCAGGTCTCACTGTTTTACCACCCATCCCATGATGGGAGGTGAAACCCATCACTATACCCACCTTACCGCGCACTGTTTACCATCGATCACCCTCGAGGGAGGATAAGACAAGGCCCGTTCTCCGCAATCTCGGGGATTCGGCCTTATCCATCCAGTCTCGACCCGGCCTCGACCCAACCTCGACGCTCGGCACAGTTCAACGGCAAGGGAAGGATGGTATGGCACGGCGCTCTAGGTCATTTCGCCGTCTCGTCTCCCACGACATCATGGTGTCTAGGGATGGCTGGCCATTCCCAGGGCACATCGCTACAGTCAACTCAACAGGAATCGACCAAACATCATCTCAAGGCTCCCCGTCGTCCTGGCCTCCTGTCGCCCTATAAAAGGGTAGGCCAGGGTTCTACGAGGGGGAGAGAAAAAACGAAGCACCCGACCACACAACAACAGCCAAGGAAGAAAAACAAGAGATCGATACCTCAAGCAACCACCCTTGTCCTTTTTTCCTCTCTTTGAGACTTGGGCTCGGTGCCCTCTCTCGCATGCTTGTAACCCCTACACGAGCACTTCGGTGCGAGGAAATACAAACTTCTTCCCCCCGCTGGACGTAGGGCCTTCTTTTGCCCGAACCAGGATAAACCCTCGTGTATTCTCCTTGCATCACCATCTAGGAAAGAGACACGCAGCATTTACTCGTTGGTTTAGGACCCCCTCGGGTCTGAACACCGACATCTATCTTTAGGGGTGGACACCACTTCCCTTGGGATTCTTGACAAGTGCAGAGTCTTTGGGCCAAGTTTGGGGGGCTTTGGACATAGGTCTAGGTCGCCTGATCCATGGTTACGTTGCATGAGCTCCCTCTGTGTCCATTTCTGGCCTGACCCGTTTCACAATCTTCTAGAAAGCATAGTTTCCTCATCCGAACTCAGAATTGGGAGAACCAAAACTTGATTTTGTGTATGTCAATGAGCTATTCAACATGGTGTAATCAAATTGGGAATATGATGAAGTGTTTGTACCATTTCCATAGTCACCTTGTCCATACACTCACATGGTCATCAAAACTTGTGGAAATGAATAGAATCAAGCGCTATGACTATGGTGGATGCCATTTATATTCTCATTTTAGGCATGGTTAATTGATGGTATGAAATAAGGTCTTAGTGACTATCATTAATGGCCTTAAGAAAATTAAAACTCATTAAAGTTATATATTTACCTCTGACGATGCCTATTGATGGGTAAATCGAACAACACTCATAGGGAAATCATTTTTTCGACACAGGGACACCAATAGAACAAGATGACAATTTTCTTGCCGGTGTTGTCACCATCAAACAATGGTTATTTTTTCAGTCAAAACCAATAGGATAATTATGTTGAATCGCAGTAGAGCTTCTATATATTATTCACAAAAATGATAGATTTTATACAATTTGGACAGAGACATATAGCACTAAGATATGATTCATGTGTCATCAATATTATATATATATATTTATATATATATATATATATATATATATATATATATATATATATATATATATATATATATATATATCATTAGTACCATAATGATTGTAGTAGCCACAGCCACAAGCTAGTTAGCTAGTCAATGAATCCCTATTGCCTCCATGAGGCAGGACAATCTTCCTCACAGCTATCTGTAGAATGTAAACCTCATGACATAGTCTATCTAGTGTATGCAAGGACCTGTTGGCGAATGCCCCCCTAAAGAGTGGCTAAAACTACTGATGTGTTAGAAAAGTACCTCCAACCCTGCTAGGGCTAGACAAATGACTCGTGGCTTGCCAACTCGCTCGACCCATAGTCGGCTCAGCTCGTTTGATTTTTTTCAAGAGTCGAGCCAACTCATAAGCTACTCACAAGCTGAGGTTTATCTTGGAGACAACGATTCTTGCTAGTCTTCAGCCCACAATAATGACCTCTTAATCCATGAGGGAGGCCCAGCAAGGAAGCCCACCAAGGCAACCCTAATAGAATGGACGGTGCATCCTTTCCTCCTCTCCTCTCTTTTGTTTGAGAGATGAATCGAGCGCCACTAGCTATAAAAGAAATTACCAAGCATCGCCTCTACTGCTAGCCAACCCATCTCCTATGTCGCCCCGCTCCGCTCTCTACAAGCCTCCTCTGCTCGACACACCCAACCACCAGCTAAGGCCCGAGGCTTGGGCCCCATCTGCCTAACCACTATAGTCAGCAACTGGCTAGCTATGCGCAACGTGGCTGCAACGGTGCCAACACCACTTGTAGTCACCAATTTCCATGGGGAAGGAAGATGAGATCATCAATGTTCAATAGTCACCTATTTTTTAGCTCGTGAGCTAAATGAGCTGGCTCGAGCTCGCGAATGAGCCGAGCCAAGCTAGCCCTCTAGCTCATTACATTAATGAGCTGAGCCGAGGTAGCTCGTTAGCCTAACGAGCTAGCTCTCGACCTGGATCAAGCCGACCCAAGCTGCCTTGATATCTATCCCAAAGCCCTACCATGATGCGAGCTTCCTAATTGAACTGGTAACCCCGAGCGCTTCTTGTAGGTGAACGTTGGTTTAATCGCTTTGCCTGGCCATTGAGCATAAACAGAATGCATTCATGGTTTGGCTGAGTCCACTTTACAGCATACAACCAACACACCAACCTTATAACCATTCTGTCAACCCCACTCAAAAAGGTGAACAAAGCTCGAGAACCACTCAAATAGGGGGCGAATCGTTATACCCACTACTCTCTCAAGCTCAGGCCACCCAAGTCTCCTCTCGTCTGCTAGTGAAGTCCCTCTATCATGGTAGCACCTGAAGAAATGGTCCTAAGTCACGTCTGCTAGTGAAGTCCCTCTATCATGGTAGCACCTGAAGAAATGGTTGTAAGTCAAAGTCCATAACTCATCTCAAGCCATTGCATGTGAAGGGCTTCATTAATGGCAGACCAATCAACAACATGTTGGTGATAGCGGAGCCAGTGTGAATCTAATGTCATATTCGGTTTATAAGAAGCTTGGCGGATCTGATGAGGAGCTAATTAAAACCAAGAGGACGATCAAAGGCTTTGGAAGAGGAAAACCTATTTCGGCCAAGAGACTTGCTTTGACGAAGCTTACTATTGGGAGCAAAACATTGGCCACCATCTTCTTCATTGCTACAGAGGTGCAAGGGAGATACAGTTTGATTCTTGAGCGTGAATGGATTCATGGCATCCATGTGTGCCTTCTAGCCTGCACTGGTTCCTCATTCAGTGGGTAGATGATGAAGTTGAGATTGTCCATGCAGACTCATCGGCCTATGCCATGGCCGATACCCCTTTGCTTGGGGGCATGATGATATGATTTACTTGTCAGGGAGAAACCTTGCTAGTTTTGAGTCAATAGAGGAGGCTTTGTTCCCATTTCTTTAGAGCTGATTGATGATCGGCTCCATATCGTCATGTAGTCTAAATTCTGTTTGGACAAGGGATTACGTCGGCCAACCCATGTGAGCAAATTGGCATTGGGTTTGGCGTTAGACTACGGCCGACGTATGCAGGATGAAATTTAGAAGCTGATTATAAATAGTTAATCACGCTTTTCAAGAATTCTCTATCAACACCACTGGTTCTTCATGTATCTAGGAGTGAAGCTCCATTCACATTATATATTATTGCCGAAGAGGATGTATCGGTGTTGTATTGACTCAAGAAGACAAAAGGAAAGGATATGTTATCATACATATTGGTTGATGTCTTCTTGATCTTAAGAAAAGGTATGCCCATGCTTTAAATAATGCTTAGCATTGTACTATGCATGTTCTGAATTAAAACATTAATTGATTTAGTACACGCGTGATGGCTTGCCAGGCCGATGTAATAAAGCACATGTTATATCGACCAATTCTTCGTGGAAGGATAGGCGAATGGGCATATGCACTAATTGACTGTGATTTGGCTCTTGAGCCATTGAGTATTTTGAAAGGTCAAATTCTTGTGAATTAGATTGTTGAGCATAAAATTGATTTAGGATATGAGATCAATTACCTATTTTCTACCGTATGGAGGCTTTATTTTGATTAATCGGCTTGCAAAAAGGGCCAAGGTGTTGGTGTTGGCATAGTCATTATCTCTCACAATGTGCTATTTGAGACATCAAGCCGATTAAAAACACATTTGCACCAACATTCAAGCCGAATGTGAAGTTCTTTTATTCGGCTTAGAAATATTGCATTTCATGGAGGTGAAACATGTTAAGGCCTTTGGTAATTCCTTGCTAGTGGTATAGCAGGTGGCTAGCAAGTTTCAATGGTTAAAAAGAGGGTCATCATTTTATATGTGTCTTGATATGTGCCTTGACATTATCAATACATTTGCTGAATTTTAAATTTGGCATATTCCAAGGCATGAGGATTTGAAGGTCAACATGTTAGCTCAACAAGCATCTGGCCATGATATCGGTGGGTGTAATTTTCATGTTCAAGAAAAGCCGATGCATAAAAATTTTAGTTTTTCCCGTGCAGGTGCAGACCAGTCGGCAAAGCCGACTGCCCCAGTCGGCTCAACTGACTCCCTCTCTGCTAAAGCCCAGTTGGCTCAGCTGACTTCCCTAGTCGGCCACGCCGACTCTTCCAAGTCGGTGAAGCCGACTGCCCCAGTCGGCTTAGCCGACTCACCTATGGCCAACTCGGCCAATCTGTCTGAGAAGCTTTCAAATTGGCCCAACAAAACTTCCAGTAATGTTGGGGCCAATTTATATGATTAAAGTGTTTGGATTCCCTTGTTGGCATATTTACGTGATCCCAGTGCTAAAGTTGATAAGAGTGTTCAGCAGAGTGCTTTTAAATATGTGTTGCATAATGATGAGCTCTATTAGAGAACCGCTGAGGACTTGCTATTAAAGTGTTTGGATTCTGATCAAGCAAGAGTGGCTATAGGAGAAGTCCATGAAGGTATTAGTGGTATGCATCAATCAGCCCTGAAGATGAAGTGGTTATTGCGTAGAGCTAGTTTTTATTGGCCCACCATGATGGCCGATTGTTTCATTACTACAAGGGTTGCGAAGAGTGTCAAAGGTTTGAAAATATTTAGCTTGTGCTTGCTGCTACGCTTCATCCTATTATCAAACCATGGCCTTTTCGTGGTTGGGGGCTAGACTTCATTGGCCAAATTCATCCTCCATCTTCCAAGGGACACCGATTTGTGTTGGTTGCTACGGATTACTTTACCAAGTAGACCGAGGCATTTCCTTTGAAGAATATGACACATAGGGAGGTAATTGAGTTTATTACTGAGCATATCATTCATAGATTCGGCATCCCTCAAACATTGACTATAGATCAAGGGACATCATTTGTATCCAAGGAAGTGAGAGAGTTTGCCAAATTATATAAGATCAAATTGCTCAAATCATCTCCATATTATGCTCAAGCTAATGTCTAGGCTGAGTCTAGTAATAAAACTTTGACCAAGCTCATCAAGAAGAAGATTGAGGAGAATCCAAGGAGGTGGCATGAAGTTGTGTCTGAAGCTCTATGGGCACATCGCATCTCAAGGCATGGTGCTACAAAAGTTACTCTTTTTAAGTTGGTATATGGTCAAGAAGCCGTGTTGCCTGTCGAGGTAAATTTGGATGCATACAGACTTGCTAAACAAAATGATCTATCAACTGTTGTATATCATGATTTGATGATGGATAACATCAATGAGGTAACTGATGTGAGATTAAAAGCTCTTAAGGAGATAGACAAAGATAAAGCTTGAGTCACCAAGGCATACTACAAGAAAGTTAAGAGCAAATCCTTCTAAGTGGGATAATTAGTGTGGAAAACCATACTACCAATTGGATCAAAGAGCAACCAATTTGGCAAGTGGTCACCTAATTGGGAGGGTCCTTACAAAGTGATCAAAGTCACATACGGTAATTCTTATTTGCTACAGACATTGCAAGGTGAATGTCTCAAAGTAGCATTTAACAGGAGGTACTTCAAAAAGTATTTTCCAAGTGTTTGGCAAGAAGCCTAAGTGCTCTCCAAACAACGGCCGATACACGTATCGCCCTTAGAACAAAAATAGCTGATGTGTACATCGCCCTTAGTCACTGAGTAGCCGATGAGATGGGTATCATCGCTATTCAGTTTTATTGTGTTTGGTTTGATTAAGTGTTTTCAGGTTCATGCATTATTCACCTGAAAACAGGGGGGCATGCGTTGACACTCAAAAATGTCCATTTTGTGAAGTTGTCAAAATGTGAAACAGACTTCACCATTGTGTTCCTCTCGTTGAGACGGTCAAAAAACATATATGGAACGTCTAATTCGAAGTCCGAATGAAGGAGTTATGCCCCCAGAAAGATGCTCCGTTGTCGGGACTACCGACCCAAGCTGGAACTTCTGGCCCGCACCCGAGCCAGGACTTCCGGCCCAAGTTGGAACTTTCGGCCCGCACCCGAGCCAAAACTTCCAACTCAAGCTTGAACTTTCGGCCCGCACTCGAGCCGGAACTTCCAGCAAACCTAATAAAAAGGGCTGTTTGGGTCTGCCCTTTTGGATTCCAATTCAAACTGTTCCAAACTCGTGGAAAACTTAGAAAATAAGCCTTGGAGAGGTTTTCTACTAGGATAAGACCACCCCCTCCATATATATGGGAGGATTATGGCCGATTGAGTTCCCATCTATCCAATCAACACAAAAATACAACAAATCAATCTACGACCTCTTTTTATCCTCTCTTCCCCTCTACTTCTTCTCCTCGTTCTTTATCGGTGCTGCATGGCTGGAGGATCGATGACGACGATGCTCTAGTGCGGTCAGGCCAGCTAGGGCAGCCCATAGCCGCCGCACGCCCTGATGGGGTCCCTCCTGGGCGTGTGGGGTTTTGGGTGTCAAGAGACCTCGCCAGCGTGTCCTGCGTATCGTGCTCCCGGCGAGGCTCCTCCGACGATGTGTTCTGCGTATCACGCTGATCGCTGGAGGCATAAGATCTAGGTGTAGACATCCCCTAGGCGCCGGCCGATCCCTAAATCGGCTAGGCCCTACATCGAGCGATCTAGCTCCTTATCGAGTGTGTGACCTAATTAAGCGTCAACACAAATCATTAGAGAATTGCTTGGCTGAGTGGGGCATTGAAAAGGTTTTCACAATAACAGTAGATAATGCTAGTGCAAACAACAATACAATATAGTATATGAAGCGAGTCTTGAATGAGTCAAAAGGTTGTGTTGTTGAAGGAGAGTAGCTGCATATGAGTGCTGCTCATATTATCAACCTACTAGTAGTTGATGGCTTGAAGGAAATTGATAGATCAGTTTAGCGTGTCCGTGCTGCTGTTAAGTCTATCAAATGTGGAACATCTAGGTTGGTAAAATTTAAGAAATGTGCTGAGTTAGCCAAGGTATAGACCAAAGCATTTCTGACCTTAGATATTTGCACTAGATGGAACTCAACCTACCTTATGTTAAATACTGCACAGAAGTACCAAAAAGCATTTGAAAGGTATAGTGATGAAGACCCATACTACCGATTAGACTTAGAAGCACAGGATGGTCCAGGGGTACCAAACAAAGCAGATTGGGACAGGGCTAGGAAGATGGCTGAGTTTCTTGAACACTTTTATGACCTTACTCTCCATGTTTCTGTCACAAGTCGTCCAACATCTCACACTTACTTTCATGAGATTGCTGATGTATTACTTTTGCTGAGAGAATGGTGTCATAGTGAAGACAACCTGAGCAAGGAAATGGGCAAAAGAATGCTAGTGAAGTATTATAAGTACTGGGGAAATAAGTATGGTGAGAGGCAGGGGGACATAGATAAGAGAGGAGAGAAAGATAAGGGGGATCAACTGCTCAACTTTGTTGTTTTCTACTGTGTTGCTATTGATCCTAGGTACAAACTATCAAATTGCATCAGAATGGGAATTAAGGTAATGTTTGGGGATACAGTAGGAGAAAAAGTGTGGGAAACAGTGAACACTTATTTTCATGCTTTGTTTGATGAGTACAAGGAAATGTATGGTCCAAATGATAAGGCACCACAACCTGCTGAATCTGAATCTACAACTTCAAACAGCAAAAGAGTGAGTAGGTGGATGACTGTAATTACTCAGCAGATTAACAATGAGGGTGGAAGTGTCAAATCTGAGCTAGACAAGTATCTATCAGAAGATAATGAGGTGGATACAGCAGGATTTGACATTCTAAGTGGTGGAAGGCCAATTCAACAAGATTCCCAATATTCTCTCGTTTGGCCCGTGATCTGTTGGCAATTCCTATCTCCTCAGTTGCCTCTGAATCAGCCTTTAGTGCTGGTGGCCAAACTCTTGATGACTTTAGGACCTCACTCACCCCAACAATGGTTGAGCGCCTCGTTTGTGCAAATGATTGAATTCGTGGAGGAAACTATGTTAGTGTTGAAGAGGACACCGAGCAAATGGCTAAGCTTGAGGAAGGTAACATAGTAAATTCTTAATTGCTTGTAAATTGTAATTTGCTTCATGATTCATACACTGTACTAACTGAGACAATAAATTATTTTAGAACTTGGTGGCCTGTCCATTTCCATGGATGATGCTCCTGAGTCCTGATCACTTGGTATTTGGTAAAAGACTAAAAGGTAAATTATTGCAGGTTTTGCAAATTCATCTCTATTTGTATTCTGTACTGTACCTATGTTGATGACTGGATTTGATGGTGAACTTTTGAACTGCAGGAGTGCTGGTGCTCCAGTCTCCACTGGACCACTATTCGGTGTATGCATGCTGCTGCAGTGCTGCTGGGTGTTTAATCTCTATTTGAATAATGAAGAAAAACTTGAATCTCTGTCTCTGTGAAAGTGTCGATGAACCTGTATGAGTATGACTGTATTTTTGTATTGGCTTGTTGCTTGTGTACTGCGAGACTGCATGCTGTTGGCTGCAGCTAATGGTTGTGACGCTGTGCTGCACCCTATATTTTTATCATGTATTTGTTGAATGCCGATGGTTAATGGTTTATCATGCACTGCATTTTTATACTGTATTCATTGTTCGGGCGGTTCGGTTAAAACCGAAAACAGAAATTCAAAAACCGAAACCGAACTGTGTGGTTTTCAGTTTTCAGAAAAACCGATCGGGTGCTGTAGGCTGAAAACCGAATTTTTTAGGAACCGAATAGACCGAACTGAATTGTCAGTTAAAATCGAACGCCCAGTCTGACTGATGACGCAGAGTGGCACTGGCATGGACGAACAGCAACGACGCATACCCAGAAAATCAGCAGAACCCAAGTAGGGGTGGGTGGAGTGAATGGGTACAAAAAAAAGTAGTAGTACTCTCTATCGCTACTGAATGCAAAGAAGTCGTACGCAGACTACCCACCTTGAAAGATAAACAATTACAGATTGTCCTACTCGTGCAGTAAAAATTTAAAACCGACACAAAAAGCTACCAAAAAACCCCAAAAGTTGGGGAGGGGGTCCATATGTGTAAACCTAACAGTTAGGACACATAACCTGATCATTATAAAAAATTCATCTCTGTTGATTAGATGGTCGCCGCCCACACAAAAATTTGATTAGGGCGAAAATTTTGCAGCCTGCTAAGCAGTGCTGCCAACACCGAGATCTCTCTCTCTTTTGCCCTCCATGTGGAAAAGAGGTATTGTGATTCCATCAATTTCAAACAAGGGCATTTGTTGTATTCCAAAAGCACCCGTCATCCCCATCGTACCGGCCTCACTCTCCATTCTCGAGCCGCAACCTCTCTCCTCCTGCTTTGAACCCTAGCCCCCGTCACCACAGCAGCTGGTCCCTCTCTACTCCCTCCAGTTGTCCCCTCTCTCATCCTTCTTGAAACCCTAGGCGCCATCGCCACAACAGCTTGCCTCCCTCTCCACTCCAGCCACCTTGTGTGTGACCTTGTCGGAAGAGTGGATGACAACGCTGCGCTGATTGGGTAGCGCCGAGGAGCCCCTGAGCCTTGGGCGCTCGGGGCGCTGGGTTCCAGCCTAGCCCTTGGCCTGTGATGAAGGCGGAGCCAAGGATCAGGCTCGGGCTTCTGTTGATCGGGAGCCTGGGGCTCGGGCGAGCCCCCGAGCCTCGAGCAGAGGCTGAGGGCGTGCTTGGGTTCTGCCCAACCCTTGGCCAAAAGGTGCGTGCGAGCGCACCTGATGGGTGTAGCCCCTGAGCGGCCCTAGAGGGATCGATCGGGGGGATCCTTCGGTCGAGAACCTCTTACCCCTAAACTTAACATATCGCTATGTTATAAACTCATCACCTGCCATGTCACATACCAAGCCTATAGTCATCCGGCCACGTCAGCCACCTATGTGGCCACCGCCACATGGGCAATCATACGCATACAAAACGTTAGGTGACAGACAGTTTTTCATCAGGAATCAAACCATTTCTACGACCGATAGCTCGGTTTTGTCACAGTGCAACAAATATGATGCTCCGTTTTTTGACAAACCGAATTTCATCACTAAATCATCAAAAAAAAGTTATTTACGTCGAATGATGCTTCTACTACCAGGACAAAAGTTGTTCATCATGTATGTGTATGCGCTTACTAGTGCCAAAGCTGCCCTAGTATTTGCATCACTAGCCTCATATGTAAGACATCCAAACATTTAGCATCCGTCTCCTCAAAGCAACAAGTTCTCCAAATCATTGGCATCAACATGACAAGCCTAAGTATTTTGGAGCCTTCACTACTAGCTAAAGGTTAGTAACTATACTCAGTACCAACATGGGCCACGGTGCTTTCAAGGAAGCATCCGTGCATTGCGTGTTTGTGCAAAGGAGTTCAGCTCTAACATGGTCAACCGAGTATAATATGCGTACTGAATAATTGATAGGTGAACTCATGTGGTCACCTATATCAACACTCTCATAATTTTTACTATATATAAATACTCTCAAAAATTTTACTATGATTTAATATGCCTGATGTTATGGTGGGCCAGACCTATCAGAGAAGGAAGTGCAGCTGTGGCTAGAAGATGGGCACGTGATGAGCGAAGGCGCGCTGGGCGTGATCACCACGGCGCGTGCTGAGCACGATCACCATGGCGACTCGGTGCCACCATTTCAGGATCCATTTAGTTGGTTTGTTAGACTACTTTGTTTGTTAGATCACTGTGTTTTTAAGAGTTTGTTAGCAGTGTGTTTGGATTTGCCTATAAGACCTAAACATTTGTTTAATGAAAGGTAGCCAGAGATTGAGTTATCTCTCTTGCTCTCTTGTGTTCTCGCCTCTCGCGCTATTGCTCCCCGACACCAGCCATCAGGACGGCGTCGCAACCTCGCTGCCGCCGGGACATCAAACCCTGGCCTCCCATGCACCATGACTATTTCCTCCGCAACGCTAGTAGCTCCAACAATCTGGTATCAGCGATGTCTAGTTCGATGTCTAGGGCTATGACCGCCGTCGCCGCCACCACCACCGCTTCCATCCCCGCCACCACCACACTAGCCCCTGCCACCACCCTTCCACCATCCACGGTTGTGCCGGTCACAGCCATCAACACCCTGACAACTACCATCTATGGCCTGCAGCACCAGATGTGTTAGTTCACAACTCGCTTGTCCGACGTCAAGGGCCGCGCTTCCAACATTAGCGGGTCCTCTATGTCGCCATAGTCCTCGCCATACGGTCTTCCTGGCTATGGCAGGTTACCCGCCGCGCCGTCATCCGCTTTGGTGCTCGTTCACCGTTGGCACCGAGCCTCCTTATCACTAAGATCCCATTTCCCCATTTGCCATCGCCCCTTCTGCAATATACCGGTGCACTACCCGTCCTGCCGGCACCGCATGATGATTAGGCGGACACCATCGGCGTCCCGCGGTTCCACAAGCTCTCGTTCCCCACTTACGATGGGAAGGACGATCCCTTCAGTTGGCTCAACAAGTGCGAGCATTTCTTCCGGGCTTAGTGCACATACGAGGCTGACAAAGTGTGGCTCACCTCATTCCACATGACCGACGTCGCCCAGCACTGGTACTACATGCTAGAACGCAATATTGGCAACATCTACGCCATCGGCAGGCCCTAGTTTTCGGCGCTCAATCAACAATGCTTTGGGCCTGTTCTCGGCACCAATCATCTGTCGGATCTCGCTCACCTACCCTTCCGTGGATCCATGGTGGAGTACCAGGTGGCGTTTCAAGCCCAGATGGCGCATGCGGGCCGCCTGTCATCGACCCAGCAGGTCCAGCTCTTCACCGGCAGCCTCCCTGATCCCATTCAGATGGATGTCAAACTTCAAGCTCCTCAAGATCTCCAACCGCAACGTGTCGGTGGCCCTGCCCTCGTGCGCGGCCTCTGTGCCCCTAGAATTGCCAACAGTAGTAGCCTCTGGTGGCCATCACGCTGGTCACGGCGCCCGCTGCCACTCAATCTCTAGCGACACTGGCCGCCCTACCAGCTCCACCGCGGCTGTTTCGGCACCTCACGCCCAACAAGATGGCTGATCACCACCTCGGCCTCTACTACAACTGCGATGAGCAGTACGTGCACGTTCACAAGTGCCAGTGCCTATTTTATCTGGATGTCTCGGACTTTGATGACACGGACGCTACGCTGACGACTGACGATTCGGCTAGGGACGACAAGCCCCCACTGATATCCCTCTCAGCAATCATAGGGATTCGCACCGAGGACACGATGTAGTTGCACATCCAGGTGGGCGATCAGGAGTTCACAGCCCTCCTCGACTCAGGATCGACACACAATTTCATTAGTTCCACTACGGCGCGTTGTGTTGGGCTCCCGTTCCATGATAGTCATGGCGCCCATGTCGTGGTGGCCAATGGTGACCGCGTGGCATGCCGCGGTCTCGCCCGTGACATCGCCATTCACATTGGCTAGGAGAACTCACAATTGACTGCTACTCGATTCCCTTGGATTGCTACGACATGGTCCTCGGTGTGACATGGCTCCACACGTTGGGGCCAATTCTATGGGACTTTGATGATTTTTGCATGGCCTTCTAGCACCATGGCCGCCGCGTGCTCTAGAAGGGCATCGACTCTACGAGCACTGACATTCCACCGACCAGGTGCCTACACTTCGCCCGCGGCACCAAACCGGCTCTCTTGGATCGGCTCCTAGACTCCTACGCAGATGTGTTCGCTACCCCGATGGGCCTGCCTCCGGCGCGGCCGTGTGATCACCGCATTCACCTCAAGCCATCTGTAGAGCCCATTGCTATTCGTCCTTATAGATATCCACAGCTCCAAAAGGAAGAGTTAGAGGTGCAATGTGAGACCATGCTCCAGTACAGCCTCATCCACCCCAGCACGTCGTCGTTCTCCATGCCGGTGCTACTTGTCAAGAAGTAGGATGGCTCCTAGCGGTTTTGCATGGACTATCGAGCGCTCAACTTGGCCACGGTCAAGGACAAGTTCCTCATTCCCATCGTTGAGGAGCTCCTGGATGAACTCCATGACACAAGATTCTTCATGAAGCTAGATCTCTGATTAGGTTACCACCAGGTCCGCGTCCACCCCGATGATGTGGCCAAAATGGCGTTTCGCACCCACCATGGACATTTTGAGTTTTTGGTCATGCCCTTCGAGCTATCCAATGCGCCGTCCACCTTTCAAGAGCTAATGAATTTCATCCTCAAGCCATTCCTGCGCTGGTGTGTCCTCGACGTTCTATGCGCGCACCAGCTGCACATCAAGTGATCTAAGTGCACCTTCGCCGCCTCCTCGGTCCAGTACCTAGGCCACGTGATTCTAGCAGCGGGAGTCGCCATGGATCAGGCCAAGGTGGAGACGGTGCAGTCCTAGCCGCAGCCATGTTCCGCTCGTGGCCTGCGCAGGTTCCTCGGTGCTTCATTCAGGACTTTGGCACCATTGCAGCACTGCTGACATAGCTCCACAAGAAATATGGTTTTCAGTGGACCGAGGCTGCCACCACAGCATTCACGGCCCTCAAGAGCACCCTGTCTGCTGCCCCTGTCCTCCACTTCCCCGACTTCAGCAAAGAGTTCACAGTGGACTGCGATGCATCAGGCTCCAGCTTCGGCGCTGTCCTCCATCATGACGCTGGACCACTCGCCTTCTTCAGCAAGCCTTTTGCCGCCCGTCATCTCAAGGTTGCTACATACGAGCACGAGCTCATCGGGCTCATCCAAGTTTTCCGCCACTAGTGCCCCTACCTCTGGGGACGCTCCTTCGCCATGCACACGGATCATTATGCATTGAAGTTCATGTTGGATCAGCAGTTGTCCACCATCCTGTAGCGCAAATGGATTTAGCAAATTATTTGGCTTTGATTTCAGGGTTGAGTATCGCCTGGCTGGCTCAACACAGTCACTGATACACTATCGCGCCGTGATGGTGATGAACCAGCCCTATCTGCACTATCGGTGCCCTCCTTCAAGCTCTTCGATGAGCTATGCTAGGAGCTGTCTATGTCTGATGATCTGCGGGCGCATCGTGCCGCCGTCGCCGCCAGTGATCACGGTGACTCATGGCGTGTCACCGACGGCCTCATCCTCCACGACGAGTGTGTGTTCACCCCAAGCACCTCGGCGGTCCTCTCGGACATCCTCCAGCTCGCCCACACGGCCGGGCATGAGGGAGTCTAGAAGACGCTCCAACGACTACACCGATTTCTTCATCGAGCATGAACGATGCCACTTGCCAGCAGAACAAGACTGAGGCTCTACACCTGCCGGTCTCCTACAGCCCTTGCCAGTGCCCTCCTGCGTTTGGTCCGACATATACAAGGACTTCGTCGAGGCATTTCCCAAGGTACACGGCAAGAGCGTCATACTCACTATGGTTGACAGGTTCTCGAAGTACACCCATTTCATTCCAGTGGGCCACCTGTACACGACGTCCTCTGTTGCACATGCCTTCTTCCACGACATCGTCCACTTGCACAGCTTCCTCGACTCAATTGTCATGACCGCGACCCTGTGTTCATCGGGCATGTCTGGCGCGATCTCTTCCAATGGGCCGGTGTCCAGCTGCGTATGAGCACGGCGTTCCATCCTCAAACCGATGGCCAGTCTGAGGCGGTGAACAAGACAATCGCCATGTACCTCCGATGCATCATCGGTGATCGCCCAAGTGACTAGCTCGATTGGCTACCCTAGGTAGAGTATTGTTACAACACTTCGTTCCACTCCGCTCTATGCACGACGCTGTTCACAGTGGTCTATGGTCAGGCACCGCCAGCCTTGCTTCCTTACGAGCTGGGTAGCGCTCGCACCGACACCGTTGACACCATGCTGGCCAACTGCGATGGATTCCTCACGGAGGTACGTGCCCGTCTGCTTCAGCCGTGGGAGTACGCTCGCCGGCACTACGACGCGCATCATCAAGCTCTAGAGTTCGTCGTCGGGGACTGGGTGTGGCTGCATCTGCTTCATCACCCAGCTCAATCCCTGGTGCCCGGTGCCCGCGGGAAGCTCGGCCCCAAGTATGCCGGGCTGTATCAGGTGCTGGACCACATGGGCATGGTGGCCTATCACCTTCAGCTGCCTGACGGTGCTTGCATCCACGATGTGTTTCATATGGGCGTGCTGAAACCATTCCGTGGCACTCCTCCGACGTCCGTACCAGCACTCCCACCTCTTCAACACGGGCGACCTCTCTAGCAGCTGGAGCGCGTGCTGCGTGCTAGTCTGCGTTGTGGCGTCTGTCACGTCTTGGTCCAATGGGCGAACATGCTGGCGTCTGAGGCAACCTGGGAGCCGGTTGAAGCATTTCGTGCCGCACACCCCTCCTTCCAGCTGGAGGACAGCTGTTTCCCAAGCGGGGAGAGATGTTATGGTGGGCCAGACCTATAAGAGAAGGAAGCGCAGACGTGGCTAGAAGATGGGCACATGACGAGCGAAGGCACGCTGGGCGCGATCACCACGGTGACTCGGTGCCACCATTTCAGGATCCGTTTAGTTGGTTTGTTAGACCACTTTGGTTTGTTAGATCACTTGAGTGCTTCCAGGAGTTTGTTAGTAGTGTGTTTGGATTTGCCTGTAAGGCCTAAACATTTGTTTAATGAAAGGTAGCTAGAGAATGAGTTATCTCTCTCGCTCTCCTTGTGTTCGCGCCTCTCGCGCTCTTGCTCCCCGACGCTGGCCATCAGGACGGCGTCGCAACCTTGCCGCCGCCGGAACTTCAAACCCAGGCCTCCCACACACCACTACTATTTCCTCCGCAACGCTAGTAGCTCCAACACCTGATAACTTCTTCTTCTTCTTCTTCTTCTTTGCAAGACGCCTGATATCTTGCTAACATAAAAAATCCAACTTCTTTGTGTGCACTGTCAACTTAGCACAAACTAAGAATAGAACTAAAGATTTAGCCATTTGCAAAATCAAGTTTATTTGTGCTTAGCAAGAAAAATTTATCCCGCTGTGTTTCAGCCTTGACGCAATGTTTTATAGACCTGGCTTGAGTATGCGGCCGTGAAAATATATCAAACAAGCACTTTTAGCACGGAGTCTGGTTTCATAAAGAAAAATATTTTATAGTGGAGAGTGGAGGGGAAATGAGAGAGACGTGGGAGGAAAGGTTAGATCATTTAATCAGTTTACACTCACTATGGAAAGAGTATATAATTAGAGTTGAGTCAAACTCCTTAAATCCGAAGCAAAACGAGCATAATGATAAGGGTAAAATCTACACGTGGTAAGATAAATTTGTAACAACTTGATCTACAACTGCATTGCAAATAACCAACTCACTGTTTGACAACATATTAATTAAACACGAAGAGGAGATGGACATGCCTGCTGTGATTTCCATGGATCCGATGCTACTACTAGCTATGCTACCTGCCAAAAACACACAAACAAAAAAGGAGACCTGTGTGAAATTTTAAGAAATGTAAACTACACTACGACCAACTCACTTGCATAATAATTAATAAGTGGTAAATATATTATGTTTATCATCATACAAAGGTTGAAATAACAATCCAGATGCTACTACCCATATACAGAGAATCTGACATGTAAAAAGACAGCATCGAATCAGTAGTAAATTTATTAGCTAAGCAAGCACCAAGACAGGATCTTTGTTTCTACCTGGACCTTGAGCGGCCCAATTAAACTCTGGTGTTGTGGTCTACTCCCCACCCTCAATTCCAGCAAACTCTGGTGCTGCACTAGTACTCTGTCTGCAAACATGCACGAGGACAGTCAACTGCTGCAGCTCAAAATTCTCCAACCCAATCTATAGTAACAGAGAGAAAACTTTAGCACTAAGAGCAAGTAATATAGAATAATAGCTAATTATAGTAACAAGTAGAGGACATATTAGGCACAATGATATGCTCCTTGATCCTACCATGGCTTGAGCAGGGAGGCAGCGGTGGCTGCCCTAGGCGTGCGTGAGGAGGAGACGAGCATGAAGGGGGCAGGGGTCACAGTAGATTGCCCTTGAGGCCAAGCAAGAATATTTGCCTTTCTTGATTATTTCCAATCTATCAATGGGGTATTTATCCCTCTATTACAAGCCAATCAAGATCCTATAATTTAGGAAATAAAATATCTAATAGAAGCAATCCTGAAAATATCTAATTGAAGCCAATCTGGGCGCCTAAGCCCCTCCTGGGCGCCGGCCAGCCTAGCCACTGGGCCGGGCCGGGCGTTGATACGTGACACTGGTCATAACACATAAGCCTACTCAACAAAATTTGCAAATTCTAGAAAGTTGGAGCTTGAATTAATTAATGGATCAGAATTGTTGAGGAGCTGCAGCTTTTTAAAGTGTATGATACAGTCAAGGATCACAAAATTATGAAGTATGCAATACAAGAAGTGGCCTATAGTGCTATAACAAAAATAACCAATCTCTGAGCAATTAATGTTTGGCAGTACATATAGGAAGACATATACCTCACTTGATTATCATGAATTAACATTCACAATTTCTAAGCAAAGGATTATCTGTTTTTAGAAGCATGCCTCTACCGTTAACAGACCTATGGCAAAGATAGGCGCAGAATGATAAGAAGTATTTAAGCTCTCAAAGAACAGTAGCGAGTGAATGACCAACATTGCTAAAAAGGCTTGCAGGCAAATACCATAACACCAAGTTGAACTGAAACATGTCTATGAGGTATACCTTTATTGCAATTTCATCTTTAGATCAGATTCTATCAGAAGTATAATGCACTGCCTTTTTGCAGCTGCTGCATATGTGTGGTAGCCTGTCATACAAAACGCCAAGAAAAATATAACGGTTTAAGTGGGTTTGATTTCAAGGTTCAACATGTCATTAAGATACATCATCTTGTAGTATACCAAAAATCCAAACTAGCTGAGATCACAAAGAACATGGTGCACCTCTGTTTATCGAGGATCTAATATCCAGATGTTGAAACGTTCCAGACAACAAATCTATCATGTATACCATGCTAATCGAAAATCAATTGGTGAAACGTGACAGCTCTTAGCCAACTCGAACTCTTAAGATCGTTCTAGCTCACAGCACTAACAGCCACTCCTAACTGTGCCTGCTCTATCCACCTAGGACCTAGGCATAAAGAATTGCATTCCTGATCCTACCAAGTCGACAACCACATCCATGGTGACACAAGAAGTGTACCAGTAGGAGGCAGCCGTCTTCCTCGGAGGTATCTACACATAAACCCACAACCTAATTAGCATGCTTCAGACAAACTTTGCTGCCCAAACCTGCAGAGGAGGGATAAAACTATCCGTGAAATTGTGAAATAGTAGAAAGAATAGGAAGGGTCAGAAGCAGGGCAAGGGGGACAGCAGGTGAACCAGGTAGACGTAGCACTCGTTGACATGGAACAGCACGAGCTCCAGCGGCTTGGCCTCCGACGGCGCCTGCTGTCGTTGCCGCCACCGGTAGCCATGGCATCGGCCATCGAGCAGCGAGCGGAAGTGGATCATGCCGAGGCCCGAGAGGTACAAGGAACTAGGCGGGATTGGGAAAGGCTCTGGACCGGATCCGATCTGACAGCACCGGGATCTCTAGAACCAAATCAGGAGAGCTGGAGAGGAAGGGAGTGGACGTGGCAGAGGGCTGCGCTGCGGGTTGCCAGAGGAGCGGCGATGTCATGCGAGGGTTTTCTTCTCAGGTTAATTTGAAATATACCATTATAAATGTCACGGTTTGAGGATCTGTCATTACTATTGGTGTATTTCAAACCCCAACATTATAGGGTCTATTTGGCAGGGCTCCAACTCTTAAAACACAGCTCCAGAGCAAATGCTCCACCATAGAACAGCTCTATAGTGGATCTGACCTCTCACCAAACCGTTTGGTAGAGCTCCAGCTCTAAGATAGACTTATATGTAATTATGAAAACATATTTAGGGGTCCAAAAAAACATTTCTTTCCTCCCGCGGCCGGAGCTCGATGGAGCGAGCGTGGGGCCACCACGGTCCTATTGTTAGCATGTCCCCAAATGCATTGCCCACTCATCGTTTTCCTGTGTTCATCGCAAAAACAGAAGTCGGTCATGGCCAGACATAGTACAGAGGCACGCCGGGATGTGGTGCTCTCTGGCGGGCAGCTATGACGGCCGCCAGAGCTCACAATATTGGTGTATCCACCACTGCGTGTACTCACACTTTCTATTTCCATCTACACTTTGTTCTGTATAAATAAAATGTGACTAAGAATAAGTTGTTGTGAAGTATCCAGAGACTTCCAGTAGTTCTAGTCATGTGTGTTCCCCCGTCCATTGCCAGTGGAGAATGGATATTCTGTTGCTAGAATGAGGAGTTTGTACATGTTATTTTGTTTTAAGACATTTGTGTGTCCCTGTAATAATCAAAGGTGTTTATTTTATGATATTGCTACTATTATTATTTACTTGTGACATCAATAAGGGCATGTTTGGCTTGTAGCCGCAGCACGCCACACCCGAATTGTGGCACGCCGTATCTGTGTTTAGCTGTTGCCGCGTGTTGGGCATACCCAAAGTGCGGCGCCGTTCCCTATCTAATTTTGCGCCAACTCTCGCTAAAAGTCTCGTGCTCGTTTTGTGTGCCACACATTCAGCGATGCCATAGCTACGGTGTGGCATGCTGCGGCGGGAGCAAAATAGGACCTAAATGTGTACCCGACACACACAGTAGACACATGGTTTTTTCCACGTGCAGTATGGTTTCATGAAATTGCCATACATGGATATCTTAGTGGACTCTTGTGGTTCACAGACTGCGGACAATAGGTTGCTTGTGCAATGATGAGCCTATGACAGACATTGCTGCTATGCTTCTCAAAGCTTCATGCAGGGGAGAAACAAAGGGCCACTTGTTTGTTGATTTGATATCCTTGGGGAGATTGGTTCTTGGGTGCTTGGTGTGTAATGGGAAGATCTAAACTAGGACTTCAATGGAGTATAGTACATAGCTATTTATAGGGATTTGAGAACGTTGGCATTCAAGCTTTTTATTAGTTTGGTATCTAGAATATATGGCCATTAACAACCATGCCCATTCATTTTATATAAGACATGTGAAATTAATGTAGCTCATGTATTTACTCAATGTTTAGAGAATCTATTTGGCAAATCAAAACATGTGTGAGTTGCGGTAGTGGGTTTCGAGGAGTGTTATATTGAGGTTGTGTTGAGACCATATCACCGTGTAGCTCATGTGTACATATGATTGTGCTGAGAAGAATTTTGCGGAGCAGATTTTGCAGACATATTCATGCCAGCCTCTTTCATTTTCCATTGAGAGCATGGCATATTCAGCACGGTATTATCATAAGCGCTGACCATTTCCCTCATCATCTCAGGTGGTTCACTTGGTACTTGTGTAGGATGCTCAAAACATTGGGCCAAGGTCTAACTCTCCAATAATGTTGTTGAAGTATGCGTGGAGAACTGTAGATGATTAACTTGGAGCTAGGATGGGAGTGGTCGTGGATCCAAAGACATAATTATCGTATGATCAGAGAAGGTTAGGTAATCACTAACTGGGATTGTTAAAAAAAGCATGCTCTTATGAGAATGTTTTCTGATGGATGATTGATGAGGTTGTTGTGAACCTAGCATAAAAAGATTGGGGTTAATTGGGATTCCAGCGGAAGGATCAGAATTATATATGTGACGATAGAGTCATAAAAGTGAGGGTGTACAAAGTCCAAAGTGCTCAAATCTACTCTACATGTTGTGTGCACCACACATTCTAATCAACCCACTTACCCTTTATTACTTGCTTCACATAAACGGGTTAGTGGTATGGATTCTAGAAAATAGTCATCATCTTAAAAGGAGCCGAGTAAAGCATATAGCCTTCATGCGTTAGTTTTCCTGCATGCACATCTACTTTTGGAAAAAAAAATATAGTAAAACAGTGTCCTCACTTGAAAATTTCAGTCATGTTATATGGATAGGGCACAAGAGGGAAACGGCATGAAGCAAGCCTAGAAGACACACATGTCCATCCAACTACCCATGCATAAAAGGAAAAAAAAAGAAACTTGCAGCTCTTATATTCTATGTGTTTTATATGTCATACATGGCATCTAAGGAATTAAGATAATATTGAACAGTAAATCAACATAATGGTTAGGAATTGGCATAAATTAAATATTGCCATAGCTACCAATGAACTTGAAGACCAAATTGAAATTCTGCAAGCAAAACTTGATATTACTTGTACCTCAAGTGGGTGTTGTTTTATGGTCATCAAAACAACCATGGCTTTGCATCCTAAGATCATAGAAGAAAATTTTAACCTCAGGCTATCTTTAGTGAGTATGAGCTGAGACAACAGAAGCATCAGTCTTCTTTCACTCACGATCTAGTATAGACCAATGGTTCCACACTATCTATGGTAATCATTAGGCTGCTCATCATGTCCTTTCACAATTCCAACAGCCTTGTTAGCAACAATGCAATCATGTATGATGCTGACAAATGCTGAGCTTATGTGTCAGGTTCTCACAGCGCTAGATGTCAAGGTAGTCCATATCAACAATATTTGACTTCAATTTGCTTATTAGGCCCATTATTTGAATGGTGCTGCAAAAGGCTTTAGACAACATTGAACATGTGAAAGCTCCCATTGAGCATGCAGGAGGGGGTGAATTGGGTGCCTAGTTTAGAAACCACAATTAATCCAAGAGCTTAAATAAAACTGTCATAAGTAGTTTACAATGATGTACATAAGATTTTTCTAGTGTACTGTCCTACTTATTCTTTAGGGGTGTGTTCACTTCCCATGCAAACCCAAAATATTTCCTCTTCCACCCATCGCATCGAATCTTTGGACGCATGCATGGAGCATTAAATGTATGTAAAAAAGATAACTAATTGTATAGTTTGTCTGTAAATGTCGAGACGAATCTTTTGAGCCTAGTTAGTCCATGGTTGTATAAATTTTGCCAAATAACAACGAAAGTTGCTACAGTACTTTTCACCCACTTTTCACCAACTGAACACACCCTAGGTAAAGATCACACAAAGCAAAGCACAAGTGGAAGCAACAAATGTCATGGTGTTGGGTTGCCAAAATGCAATGTGTTGGGTTGCCAAAATGCAACTCCTACTCCACGTTGGCGCTCCACCAAGATACGCTCCTGGTCACCAAGCCTCCTTGTCATGGTGATGGGTTCGCCACCAAGACTCCCGCCAACCAAGGCAAGTGCCACAACCAACCTACACTCACCACTGCCACCTGATTATTTTGGTCACCCTGTGTCTTCACTATGGAGTTTCTCCAGTAAGGAAGGGGTCTCCTCATTCCCTACACTCTAAGTTTCCACCACTGCGCATCAAGCTTGATGGCATGGAAAGCCACCAAGCACTATTCTCTTAAACAGTCACTATTTGGCCTATTTAAATACTATGCAACGCTACACGGTGGTGCACCGTTTTTGTTTAACCTACCATTTATCCAATTTAATTGGTTGTTTAGCCTATTTAATGGACCGTTTAGCTTGAACAATGGATATATGGTTGGTGACACAGAGTGTTTACCGATTAGCATTTAGGAAAACACTACCACCAAGGCAAAAAAAACTTTGACATACCACACTACTTTTTTCATACACATGGAAAGATCTGTCAATTTTGGATAGCATGGAGCATTTTGTAGAAGTTTACTGAATGGGTGTTACAATATGAGAGGAACTGATTCTACATAATGCAAACATCATTATAGTCTTTGCTTCTCTTGAAACAACATAGCATTCAACTATTATAGCAAGTTTTTTACATATACCAAGAACACACAATCCATGGTGGAAAACAAATGAATAGGGTAGCGGTTTTTAGGATGTACTTTTGTGAGATGATCACTAGGACTAACATGTGCATTATTAAGGTACTAGGACTAACATGTGTGTTAAGGTGTGTGTGAGACATACAATTTATACTAGGTCCTACAGATGATATAGAATAGGTGGTGTGAAGAATGGCGAAGAAACAAAGTCAAAACGACAAATTATGCAAAAACACCACGTGCCAAATGGTCTGATAGGTTATGGTGTGCTGGATAATCATGAGTGTTGGTGACACATTACAAATGTACTCACCTAATGGAACAATAGTAGTGTGCATCGAGCACACCATCCATGTTATGCCCACACACCATGCTGTTGTCTGCACCCTCTGTATTAACTCCCTTGTTGGCATCCCAAAAGATAGCCATGGAGGTGAGTTGAGGTGAGGGGACTAAGGAGCCAATCATGGAGGAGAGAAGGGATGGGAGGCCACCATGTTCTCATCTATCCTCATCAATGATGTTGTCGTAGCATAGAGTGTAGGGCTAGTGGTGAAGAGAGTTGGGAGCGAAGCGGGGTATTGGCCTCCAGACATGGAGGAGAGGAGACAGGAGTGGTGCATCAGCCATTGTGCATATAGGTGGAGGACAAAAGGGGAGGTGAGGGATAGTCGAAGGAGAGAAGTGGGAGAGTGGCTAGGCTTGGAGGTAAAACTGATAGGGTCCTGGGGTGTTGGCTGGGATGTTTGGTTCATGAACGGTTGATCCCAGACATCGAATGAGAATGCATGGACAGTGTTGCTTGGTGTCATATGGGCTATTAGCAAGCCAACACCTTAATGGGGTCGTTTCCATGCTAGCACTATGGCCTGAGGTGTCAGCCCAAGCATGGCCCTAGCCATTGGGCCATGCTTTATCAATCTATGCCTCATGCCGCCCGTGGGATTCAGCTGATCTAGCCATTTTTACTCTATCCCTAGAATAACTATATAAAATCCAAGGCAATGGGAGGGGCAACTCCCCACCATGCCCAAAAACTCCCCCAACCCAATCTCTCTAGCCACTGCCGTCGCTAGCTATCGTGTAGTGGCGGTGGCGGTCGCCTAGGACGGTGGTGAAAAAGATGCTCTCTCGCCGCCCCTCCCTCCCTTATTTCTCTTTCCAGCCATGCTTTGGTGTTCGACCTCGTTGACTGCTAGGTCGTAGGTTTGGGGCCTCCTGAGCCGGATCTGGCCTCCTAAAGCTCCTACGGCATTTACTTCATCTCCGGTGGCTTGGTCGCACCTTGTTGCAACAGGATACCTCCACTGAGCTGACATCCTCGGTGGCCATGGTGGTCTGTGAGGCAGTCTAATTTGGTGCCACTACACAGGATCTGGTCTATTGAATGCCAGAACACCACTATTGATGGCCACCTGTACCTTGCTGATGTCTTCGGTGACCACAACGACCTTTGGGGCTGCCTGATCCAGTGCCTCCAAGGCCAGATTCGATCTCCCGTACAGCCAAGCTCTAGGGTGAGGCGGCGTGACCACTCTGACTGACGGTGGTGGCTTGCAGGCTATCACCCTCCCCTACCTACACCTAGCTGACGCCTTTGGTGGACACGCCGGCCTTGGGGGCTGCTTAATCCGGTGCCTTCAAGGATTGCGGTCTCCCCTACCTAGAGTCGAGCTCTGAGGTGAGGCGGCATGGCTGCTCTGGCTGATGATGGTGGCTTGCTGCTATTTGTGGCTACGACAGCATGGTCAGTAGCTGCGGTGTCTATGCATGATTGGTGCATTTCACTGCCTTGCACAAGCTATTGAGGTCTCAAGCAGTGCTGCGCCCCAGTGCTCGTTTGGCACTAGGTTGCTGGTCTCCAAGGTAGGGTGTTTCCCTTGTTCTGCAAGGCATGAGGTTTGTAGCAAGATGGATGAGGCTGGTTTTGCATTGCAGCTGCTTGTGCGAGCTAGCCAAGGCTCAAGCAGTAGGTGTGGTCCGTGGCTTCGTTTCATCATCCTTGTTCTGAGTGGCAGTCCTATAGCTCAGGATCTAGGGGAGTCTAGGAAAAAGATATGCACGACTCTGTCGGTGCTGTCGGCAGCAATGCCTTCGAGCACCATAACCTCCTGGGAGGCATCGTAGTATCCTTATCCAGTCCTACAACTCAGGATACCACTAGGTGAAAACCTAGTTCCGATGCTTTTGGACTGGCGATGATGATGACATCGGCATTGTGTCCTACTTGTAGGCGTCACCATGGAGGTGTACCTCAAATTTGGCCAGGCACTTTCTTCAGGGTCCACTGCTAGCTTTCCCTACATGGGTGCACAAGTTGCTTGTCGGGTGCATCGCTCTAACGTCCTCTAGGATCCTTCATTGCATCATCTCAACTTATGTCGCAAAAGTCATAGAAGTAAAAGTAAAGTTTGGCCGGTTAAGGCCCATATGAGAGATAGGCTTTTAAAAGGCCGCAAAAGTCTTTTATTTTGCTTTATGAATGAAATAACATGTTATATAATTTGCTTCAAAACTGGTAAGGTTTAAGTTAAAACTTGCCAGAAAACTACTTTTAACTTGTAACATATACAATAATTATTATATTAAAATATATTAGATATATCCATGTGTTAGTGTTTTTTAAGGAATGGCATATCCACACGTCTGCTACGTATCCAAATGTTTATTAAACGAACAATTCATCTTAAGGCTTTCTACCAACTAAGGCTTTCTACCAACTAAGTGTTGTTCCTATCATATATAGTGGCATAGCGCAGTGGTTTAAGCGCACTGCATGCACGAGTGTGGTCATGGGTTCGATTCTCTATGCTGTCCACTTTTTTCGAACATTGTTGTGCCATCGTTGGGCCCCCACGCGCTTGCTGGGCCGTGAAACCAATGTTGTGCCACCACGTGTGCTGACTAGGCCGCGTGCTCAGAAGAGCCTCAATGGCCGCTAGTGTGTCCTCCAGCTGGTCCACCTGTCTGCCACATTGCAGTGAAACTTGCCAATTTAGATAACAATGTTTAAAAATAAAAAAAATTGACGTAAAATTTATGTCATAGGCATATGCCATTCGCAAATCAGACCATATATGACGCAAAATCTATGTCATATGACATTTGCAAATCAGCATTATGACGCAGAAAATATCATCGTTGGATGCAATTGAACAAGCTGAATGACATTCCTTGTGACGCTCTTTTTTCATCACTAGGGAGGAGTTCTAATGGGAAAAACGTCATAAAATGATCCATCTAACGATGATGTGACATACTATCACTAGCATATCATCATAAAATGAAGAATTTCTTGTAGTGACACTGCCATCAAGCTTCCCCAAGATGGCCATATCGTCAGAACTCACATGAAGAAGAAGACAATGACTTTGAGATTACCCTCTGATCTATTCTCCAAATCGCTTGGAGGCTCAGGAGCTAGACCCACTAGGTCCGCTCATGGGAACCCGGTTGACTACAACAATAAAAGATCACTCGAACGTAGAAAGGGTGTGTAAGATGAGAAGGATTGGATTCCCTGCTCTAGTACATCCTTATCTTGAATAGGACTTCATGAAGAGAGATGTAAAGAGGGCTGAAGATCGCACCTTCAAAGGAGTAACCGATTGACAGAGCTATCGATTAGCTTGGCATAAAGCCCTGTGGGGGCTACTATCAGTGTTATGGACCCAGGGTACCTTGCCGCCTAGAAAAGAGCCCAAGTAGGATAGGGAGGGCCGGGGCCATCGAAGTAGAGGCCCATCCGGGTGGGGTATGTCATCTACTTAGCAGACAAGGCATATCAAGATGTACTTAGAAACCAACTCTATCTGATATATTTCCTTCTAACGAACAAAAAAAGCCTTTGTGTAAATAAATCAGGGCTCTATCCATGATCCTACCCCTTAGACTATATAAAGTGGGGCAGGGAGCCTCCAACTGGCAACTTCTTCCAACTAAAGGTTTCGTAGCTAGACAAACACATCAGCGCCCTTGTAACCTCGAGCATTGAACTTACTTAGTAAGAAACATCATTCCACAGATAAGTCACTAAATTAAAATAGGGTACACCGCATAATTTGAAAGTGATACATAAAAGCATATTATTAAAACATGAAGCACCACAATCACCGAACATCTATGCTTCATGGATCCTCAAAATTACAAATAAATTATTCATAGGACATTGCCTAAAGTCATCAAATTATTTTGACTACTAAAAAACACTGAAATAACTTGGTACCAAAATAACCATAGCATTTGCCCTCCATATTCTTTCTGCACCAGTTTAAGCAATGGATTTAGCTTGCCTTTTCTTAACCTTGCTGTGGTGGCTCATGTGTCCACCAAATGCTTGTGCTGAGAAGAATTTTGCAGAGCAGATCTTGCACACATATTCAAGTCGGCCTCTTTCATTTTGCAATGTATAGTGTGACATTCTCTGCATAATATTCTCATAAGAGCCAACAACTTCCCTCATCGACAGCAATGGTTCACTTTGCACATGAGTAGGTTGCTCAAAGACAGGGCCAAGGTCTACCTCTTTGATGGTATTAAAGTGTGCATGGAGAACCGCAAGAGGATTACCTTGGAGCAAGCATGTGAGTGGTGGTGGATCCATAGACTTAGTCCTCATAGGATCAGATAAGTTAAGGTAATCACTTACTTGCGTTGTTAGAAAGTCTCGCTCTGACATGAATGTATTCTGATGGGTGCTTGATGAGCTCACTGAGAGCTTAGAATGAAATGCACCGGAGAAGATTGGTTCTCCATTGGTAGCAGTTGTATGATAAAAGAGTGATGGCAACGATGCTGGTGGTGTCGCTTGGTATGGGTAGACAAAATTGTCATTCATCGATATATTGGTAGGTTCTTGTGGTTTGTGGACAATAGGTTGGTTGTGTAATGTTGAACCTAGGGCGGGCATTGCTGTTGTGCCTCTCAACGCTTCATGCAAGGGAGAAACAAAGGGCTCCATGTCTATTGGTTTGATATCCTTGTGGGAATCCATGACTCTTGGGTGCTTTGTATCCAAAGGGGAAGGTAGTCTACATACCTATTTATAGGGGTTCTAGGAATTGGTACTCAAACTTTTATCAGTTGATATCTAGAATATATGCGGCCAGTAGCCGCCATGCCTAGATATGCAAAGTTAATGTCGCTCATTTACCTACTCGATCTACTCGATCTTTAAAGATTATATTTGGCAATGAGAACAAGCATGAGTTGCGAAAGTTGATTTTCTAGAGTATTATATTGAGGTTGTGTTGAAACCGTATCACAATGCGTAATCTTTTATTAATTAATTCATCATCCAGAAGATATGACTATTTCTCTACTTTGAGTAGACATTTATGAAATAATAAGCTAGAAGATATGAATTCTAAAAAAGAAAATCTCTCACCTACCATGAGTGATTGTTTCCTAGCTGTCCATGTAGCAAGCATAACAACCACAGCCTTTTGGTGCTACACATGTTGCGATTGACAGAGTCATTAGATTGCACCGATGAAAGGTGATCAACCAAGATTTACTACACACAAATTTGATCAATGGCTTACCTACATTAGACAATGACATTTGCTCAACATGCACCTTTTTGGGCACAAGGTGAGATATGATCCCAACATAAAAATGGTCTTGACTTCCAATGATCCATGTAAAGCATAGCCTTAAGATTTTAGGCTTGTTTGGATACAAAGTATTTTTGGAGTTATAGAAAAATACCATGGTTTTGTAAAATACTTTGGTTTTAGAGTGCCATGAAGTGTTTGGGTGCAACAAACTTTATGGTTTTGAATACCATGGTATTACTGAAACTGTGGTCTTTTTGGTGTTTTAAAACTTCACTCTAGACCTCTTTTTCCTAAACCTTGTTTTTTGCACATCAATGGTTCTAAAACTACAGTTTCTTGATACCATATACAACATCCCAACAAGGCCTAGTCTTTCTACACACACAAATATTTTTTACAAAAACCTAGGAAACATTGTCCTCGGCCTTGAATACCATTGATGTTACAAGCATTTAAGGACATGAGGAAAATGGCCTAAGAAGTAAAGCTATAGACCTAACATGTCCATCCAACTTGTCCTATTGATCACAAATGGTAAAATAAACTTTCAACTATTTTATTGTATATGTTTTATGCCTCAATCAAAACCACCTAAGGTGTAGGATTATTTTGAAGTCTACCTCAACTTATGGTTAAGCAATTGTTGAAAGGCAATATTAGCATTGATACATGGTTGTTGGTATTTCTTATGCTCAAGTAGATTATTCCACTAGCGCATATAATACCGTTGTAGCATTTCACCTAGGAGTATTCTAGAGTATCTTATTTATCCTCAGGAAAACAATGGTTAAAGAATGTGATGACTAACCGTGATGTATCTACTAAATACTATACTAACTAAACCAAAGTGGACATAGGTGATATACAATAAGATAGTGTGACACACAAAAGTTCCACTCAAGAAAGGTAAGGTGAAATCATAGCTAAGTGGGAGGACAACGAGTGAGGGAGTTCCTAAGATCTTCTTTATCACAAAGGTTCTTTAATTATTAGCTATAGCTTAGCAACACAACTTAGCTATGATCACATAACAAGCATTTTGGCACCCTATTTCGGTCAACAGTAACAAAAGATAACTTGTGTTGTTATAGCTTTGGGCCCTAAGCTTTAAGAACTTGCCCAAACACGTGGTGGACTATAGAGATTAGATGGGGCGATCACCACTTACTAGCTACGACACATTTGAGGAGCAAGCAGCAAACACAGGTAAACTCTAGTATAAGCACCACATTAACACTATCGAATACTACTATAGTTCCTAAAAGGAGATCAAACTAGAGCACTCAATCAGGAATGGTGAACCCGTGCAAAGGTGTGAACACTACTCATGATATACTAAACATTATACAACTAAGACTACACCAAAGCAACCAAAAGTACTACTACGGTAAAATGAGTAGTAACACTTACACTTGCATGATATATACAATAAAGAAGATACTATTATATTGAATAGATAAAGTCTTACAAGGAAGATAAGATACAAGAGCTTGCTCACCTTTCCAAAGACACAGGATAGCTCCACTCCACCTTTCCTAATACTAAGGCATAGCTCCACTCACTCAAACTCCCTCTAACACTAACACTAATGACCAACACTAATGCTACATCTTGAGAGAGTGGAAAGCTTCTTCTTGAAGTGTGTGCCGAGAGTGAGACGAGCACCTCTATTTATAGCCCCATGGAGTAGAGGGGCTACTTGTAGGGGAGTGTGAAGTTGGTGGAGCTCCTTGTAGGGTCCAATGGTATCCTTAAGGGTTGGATGACCCTTCGATGCACCACCTTGGTGCATCCACGGCTATGGATCACTTCTGGGAGGTTGATAGTTGCCTAAGGCAATTTGGTGGGCTCCAACCAACCTAGGTGGTGTCTCATGACCTAGTCTAGGCATGAATTGCCATCCATCTTGAGTTTATGCAATGATCAATGGTCCTACTTTGCTTGAGTATGAGTTTTGGTCATGGTGGAATTCATTGAGGACTGATGGATGTGCTCATTGATCCATGGGAGAGGCCACATGGCTTTAGTTGATCCCTTTATATGAACCGTCATTGAATCAACATGTGGGATGCCTCCTAAGTGTGTTTCTTCATTGATGGAGTGGATTGGGGTCGTGGACGAGCCTACGTTGGGTTGGTCACCCTTGGGCTAGTGAAAGTCCCTAGTTTGGTTTTGGCTAAATGATGAAACCTAAGTACTAATCACATGTGCTTGAGTGTTGATAGCAAAAGGTGATTGGTACACTCCTAAGTGATGGCAAGATGCATGTTGATCTTGATGACTTGATGCCATACTTGGAGAAGAAGAGGAGATGGAGTGCAATCCTATGGAGCTCAAGGCAAATGTATAGATAGGATTTGCTTTTAGTGATTAAGACACCATAGAGGGTGTGATCACATTTAGGATCGATAGCCATACTATAAATAGGGGAATTTCTAGGGCTATTGATCACTTAAGTGCCACTAGATGAAGATTCATTTGCATATGCATTTAGATCTAGTGGTGAGCTAACTTAACACCTCGAAAATAATTGTGAAAATGCTAACACACATGCACATGGTGATGTATACTTGATGATCTTAGCACATTTGCGAAGGCAGTGCTCAGCAGGATTCGACGCTTTTTGTGGAAGTGAAACACCTATTTTTCACTGCGTCGGAGGCAAAGAAACAGAGGCGAAAGGAAGTCATTGGGGTGACCGGACGCTGGACCGGACGCTAGACTGGACGTTGGATTGGACGCGGCTAGCACGTCCGGTCAGTTCTTCCCGCGTGCAGAGGCAGGGCGCACACCGGCGCGTCCGGTCGGTCATGGGACCGGTGTGTCCATTCAAGCCCTAGAGAAGTTATGAAGCATGCGAGGTCGATCGGACGCGGTGATGGTCAGGTCACGATCAATCGGACGTGTCAGGTTGTGAGTGGGTGCTTGCTGGAATCGACCGGACGCTGGCACTGTGGCGCCCGGTCAGTACTAGTGGCGCATCTGATTAGCCTCTCAGCAGCGTGAGCATCTAGCGACCGGACGCTAGGGCGCGTCCGATCAAACCAAGCGGCACGTCCAGTCACTTCTAAGCGTGTGAGACTTCGTTTAAGTGACCGTTATGATCAAACGAATGAGATTCAAAGTGAGACACATGGCGTTCATCGGAGAAGTCGCACAGGTGCGACCGGACGCTGTGACCGCGTCCGGTCAGTTCGACCGGCACGTCTGGTCAGCACGATAGCAGCAATAACTTGTCCCTAATGGCTCTATTCTTTGGGGCTGCTTATAAATAAGTGTTTGGCCAGTTTGGGGAGCTAACTATTGGACATTTTGACTCTCTAACATCCTCTTGAGCTGAGCACATCCCCTCCCACTCATCTCCCTTGCTTGATTGCCTAATCAAAGTGAGATTGAGTGATCTTAAGTGCATTTGCTTGTGAGTTTGCATCTAGTTGGCACTTGGGTGTTCTTTTGCTGCGGGATTCTTGTTTCTCTTGGTGGTTGCCACCACCTAGATGGCTTGGAGTAGTGGAGGAGGTCTGGCATGAGTTGGAGGTTGTTCGTGGCTGGCTCCAGTGACTTGTGAGGGGCTTTGCACCTTCCCCAGTGAAAGAGCCATAAGGTAGCTCTAATATATTGCGTGTGTCATTGAGTTACCTCACTAGCAGTAGGTTCTTGCGGCGCTCTTGGAGAGCTTGGGTGTGGATTCCCAATTAGCCACCGAACCATGTAGTATTGGTTGACACAACGGGGACTAGCGTGCCGGCAAGCACGTGAACCTCGGGAGAAAATCTTGGTGTATCTCTTGATATTGTGATTGATTGTCTCCCGGTGATTGGCTTCACATTGGTATTCTTCATTGGTTCACTTGCCTCTACACGTCGGTATAAAATCATCTTCCAATTGTTTACTTACTGCAACTTTACCTTGTGTTTTAGTTTGTTTAGTTGTGCTTGTTCTTGTTGCTAGCTCTCTAGATAGTTGTTGTTGTAGCAACCTAGCTTGTGTGTGCCATAGAGACATTAGATAACTAGAATTGCAACTAGGTGGCCTGCTTAACACTTAAAGCTAGAGCAAACTACATTTATCGCCATTTGTGTTACTAATCTTTGCTCTAGTGATTTATAGAGTTTTAATTTAGGCTATTCACCCCCTCTAGCCAATTTGGACATTTCAGCTAGGTTACCCAAAGTCTAATTCTTTCTTCTAAGGTGACACCACTTCCATTGGGCTTCTTGACAAGTGCAGAGGCTTTGGGCCAAGTTTGGGGGTGGCCTTTGGACATAGGTCTAGGTCACCTGACCCATAGTTATGTTGCCTGAGCTCCCTCTATGTCCATTTCTAGCCCGACCTATTTCACAATCTTCTAGAAAGCATAATTTCCTCATCCGGACTGAATTGGGAGAACCAAAACCTGATTTTCTGTATGTCAACAAGCTATTCAACATGGTGTAATCAAATTGGGAATATGATGAAGTGTTTGTACCATTTCCATAGTCACCTTGTCCGTACACTCACATTATCATCAAAACTTGTGGAAATGAAAAGAATCAAGCCCTATGATTATGGTGGATGCCATTTATATTCTCATTTTAGGCATGATTAATTGATGGTATGAAATAAGGTGTTAGTGACTATCATCAATGGTCTTTAAGAAAATTAAACTCCTCAAAGCTATAAATTTACCTCTGGTGACGCCTATCGATGGGTAAATCAGACATCACTTATAGGGAAATTATTTTTGGACACAAGGACACCAATAGAACAAGATGACAATTTTTTCACCGGTGTTGTCACCATCAAACAATGGTTATTTTTCTATCAGTCAAAACCCAATAGGATAATTATGTTGCATTGCAGTAGAGCTTCTATATATTATTCACAAAAATGATAGATTTTATACAATTTGGACAGAGACATATAGCACTAAGATATGATTCATGTGTCATCGATGTTATATATATAAATAAATCATTAGTACCATAGTGATTGTAGTAGCCATTGTCGCAAGCTGGTTTCAATGACTCCCTATTGCCTCCATGAGGCATAACAATCTTCCTCACAGCTATGTGTAGAACATAAACCTCATGACATAGTCTATCTAGTGTATGCAAGGACCTATTGGCGAATGGCCCCCTAAAGAGCTGCTGAAACTGCTGGTGTGTAGGTCATCAATGTTATACCATGTTTAATTATTGTTGTTACTATTATGCTCATGTTAATGCTATTCATTATCCTTATTACAATTGATTATTGGTTCATTAATGGGAATTGTAATATCTTGATGCTACTCAATTGCTAATTATATGACGATTAAAAGCTAAATGCAGTCAAACAATGTCTAGCCTTTTGTGCCTCATGAACCCTGTGTTATACTTGTTGAGTTCGACATGGACTCACTCTTGCTATTTCCACCACACCCCAGTGTGTAGTAAGGTGTTGCTCAGAAGAAGGATAAAGAGGTAGTGGAGTTTCCAGAAGTCCTTAAGAAGTGTTTGGCATGCGGAGCCACCAGTCAGCTGTCCCTGAGAAGAATGGAGCCTAAAGTTTAGTCACCGTTCCGTGATACTCTGATGTAAGTGTTAATATAGCTATGTATATGTTATATAATAACATTGTTTCTAATACTTTTTCATTCTGACATATGTGTGGACTTCCTGGGCACACATATGATTAGCCTGGTTTTGTTCTTTAGAAAACTGGGTGTGACAGAGTGGTATCAGAGCGGTGTTGATTGTAGGACGTATGCCAAGTAGCACCAGACGTATTCTAAAACTCATTTTACTATAAAACTATTTTGTCATCCCTTGACTCATTGATTTTGACTATTTCCTGTTCCTTGTCCTGTTGTATCCCTTCCTTGATAGCTTCCTTTGAGCTATTATTTCTTACTCCCTTGGATTTTATTTTACGTTGTTTTTACTAAAAGTTTTCTGATTCCACCTGGTTCAAAGATTCGATGGCCTTTTATCATCCATAATCTTCCCTTAAGATAACCACCATTGTTGAAGAAGCACGTGTAGTATCGATGATGTGATGTGTGCTTGTTTTGTTTGATGTGTTGCTTATGTGTTGTCCATGTTCTCATGTTTTGAAAGTGTCTCGGAAGGTATAAGTCTTGAGGAGTAGCTCGATCCATGTTAAGTGGGGTAGTGTCATCTTCTATCCTACTTATCTTCTAATTGATCCTAATTCTTGTTGTCTTTTTCCTATACCGTCCTTGTCTACCCTTGGTTGTTATGATATCTTCTTTATCTCATCTTAATGGAGGATCAACACACGAAGGACTCATCAATAGCAGCAAGCTTTAGAGAAAGTGTTTCCTTCAATGACATCGCCAGATGGAATAGGATCTTTGTTAAGTGGGGTAGCATCTGCTGTCAACAATAACAATTCCTAAATATCTCAAGCGATAAGGTACGAAGAGCTGAAGATCAAACTTTATCTTTCTTGTCATCTTTTGGCTATCCTCGATCCATGTCTTATATCTCATCAACACAAAGCAAAAAAGCATGAAGACTTGAAGATTAGTGTTATCTATCTCTCTAGTCTCTCTGAATCTCGTTCCTACCTTATCCTATCTTTTCAGAATAGTCTGTCTTCCTTAGCTTATATCTCTATTTTTGGATGTCCAAAAATCATAGATAAATTCTGGACAATAGTAACTTCAATATCTTTCTCTGGCCACAAGAACCACCCTGATAGCTATTATGGTTTGGGAGTTATGAAAATCACAAGGCGGCGCATCTGTGCTATCAGCAACCTAGAATAGTTTTTGTGGTGCATAGTTTTTGACTACCTTAACTGTAGAATCTGGAGAAGTGTTCTATAAGAAAGTTGTAGCAATTTGATAAGCTTTCCAACGGTATAAGCTACAATATCATCGGATTCCCAGAACTCGAGTTATAACTGTATCTCTGCACTGTCATTTTTCTGCTCGTGAGGAAGTGCAGGTTACTTGTTCTTGCATATGCTCATGAATCTCTTTGATGCCAGAAGGACACAATGATAGTTATCACATAGAAACAAATGCAATCTATCATGTGGTGTTCTCTAGTTGATCTCTTCTTAAGAGGGGTTTGTTGAACTAAAGACGATACAAGATGGAGGATTTATACGTTCTATTTCGTCATCTGGAAGCATTAGCTATCTACATAGTTGCAAAGTCATTATCAAGCGCAGGTGTCTTTTCTCAGGGTTGGTAACCTGTTGGAACAATCTATGAGGATCGTAAGGGCCTTAAGGATACCTTTACAAAGTTGTTTTTGAGCTTGTGGCATCATCATTGGATAAGAGTTGATCAGGGAAGAGTGTAGATTTGCAGATACTTTATCTTTCTCCGAAGTCTCTCCATATCTCGGGACGAGATTCCTGTTAAGTGGGGTAGAATTGTCACACCCAAGAATTCCTATTTTGGATTGTGCATGAAAAACACTAAATCAAATAAATGATTTCAATATTTAGATAAATTTATTAGATAAGTTAATTTGCTGCTAATTTAGATATAGAAAATTGTGGTTTTAAAATTTTTCATATTAATTTGATAATGTGATGTTTGTGTGATGCTTGTCTTTGGTGTTGGTGAGTGCTATTATTTTCAAAATACCATAGGACGATGACTACTTCTCATCGAAAAACTTTTTGGTATTTTCTGGATTTAAAATTTCAATTTTCGTGAGCTTAATCTTTTTCCTTGATCTCTTCATCAATCTTTTCATGAGCTCAAACCTATTTAGTTGAGTTCCTTATCTCCCCAAGAGTCTCCAGGATTTTTCCCGTGATTTTTCTGAGCTCCGGGCTATTTTTCGCGGCTTAAAAGGTAATTCTAGATTTTCTGGAATTATTTTTATTCGCGGAATTAAAATAATCCTGAAATTAAGAAAATCCGAAAAGTTTTCAAACCCTACAACTATATATATGCCGGCGTAGCTCTCGACGCCCTGGTTTCAGAAGTATAACCCTTATCGCGAGCCGCCGCTCGTAGCTCCCTCCACCCCTCGCCGAAGTTCTTCTTCTACAGCTTGCGTTCCGGCGAACTCTCCGACGAGTTTTTCCGGCCAAACCGTCGCGTCCCGACGCCAGCCACCACCACCAAGAGGCAGCCCTCGTCGTTCTCTACACCGTGGTATATCCGTTTGCGCGAATTCATCACCGTTTTATTGAGTTCTCATCTCATCTTGCTTCTTTCCGACGAGATTCCACCATGACTGACCGGAGCTCCTCCAAGCCCAAGGTAGAAGATGACATATTTATAGTTTTGCCATCCATCGTTTTTCCTCCGCTGTTTATTTGTTTTAACTCTGATTTGACCCATTTAAGTTACGTTAGATTTATATTTACGAGCTCTACATGTTAGTGTTATTATACAGTATGTTTGAAAATTTTAATTTTCGAGTTTATATTAAAGTAATTATTTATCTATAGGAAATCTTAGAAAATTCATAACTTTCACGTTTTAACTTCAAATTTTGTGATCTTTACGTCTATGTGATCGTAGTAATATGTAGAAGAGTTTTACAAACTTTTTATACTGTTTTGCTACTGTTGGTGTACTGTTTTAATTATGTCTCTTTGTTTGCTTCGTGTATGATTGCTCGGATGATTGTGTGTTGATGCTTGATGATCGAGTATAGACGGTGAGCAGTTTCTTGATGATCAGGAGTATTATTTTGAGCCAGACCAGCAGTATCATCAGGAAAGCTTTGATCAAGGCAAGTATAATATGGGACCATCCTTATTACCTATTCACTGAAATTATCATACATATGCATGTGTCTTCCTTGACAACCATAGAGATTATAACTTAGCTATTGATATCTTGTTTCCTTGTCACCTATGGGTTATGAATTTGGGTAGCTATTGCTAGTGCTTAATTATGAACAATGATCTTGTAATTTGATTAATGGATTAGGCAATCAACCATTAAGATGATTTTATTAATGTTGAAAGGGGACTAGAGCAAGGGGTTATATTGTTGCTCTAGTTACTCTTCATAAGGACTTACCTGTAAGTGATAACCGGGACATACAATACAGCTGTGAGGGCTATATGGCTCTGGCTCTTGTTGTTCAAGAGACCTTTTCTAGCTTGTTAGTGGTTACCTTAATTGGCATAAGAATGGCTTGCCACGTTGGGTGTAGGACAGCCTCTAGTCTATGAGTATAGCCGAGAAGGAATTGTGCCATTTGAAAAGGGGGTTCCTACATCTGCCTGCCGAGTGAATCTAATGGCCCTAACTTGTTAGATGAACTTTTCAATGGCTTTATATGGTTTTCAGTGTTTTGGGAGTAATTAACCCATACATTTAGAAATCATGACTCATAGTGAAAGTGTACACCTCTACGCAGAGTTAAAAACTGGTATACTAGCCGTGCTCACGGACACAAGCGGCCTTAGGGATTCTTACAGAATAGTTGATCATCAATGTTATACCATGTTTAATTATTGTTGTTACTATTATGCTCATGTTAATGCTATTCATTATCCTTATTACAATTGATCATTGGTTCATTAATGGGAATTGGAATACCTTGATGCTACTCAATTGCTAATTATATGATGATTAAAAGCTAAACGCAGTCAAACAATGTCTAGCCTTTTATGCCTCATGAACCCTGTGTTATACTTGTTGAGTTCAACATGGACTCACTCTTGCTATTTCCACCATACCCCAGTGTGTAGTAAGGTGTTGCTCAGAAGAAGGATAAAGAAGTAGTGGAGTTTCCAGAAGTCTTTCAGAAGTGTTTGACATGTGGAGCCACCAGTCAGCCATCCCTGAGAAGAATGGAGCCTAAAGTTTAGTCACCGTTCCATGATACTCTGATGTAAGTGTTAATATAGCTATGTATACGTTATATAATAACATTGTTTCTGATACTTTTTCATTCTGACATATGTGTGGACTTCCTGGGCACACATATGATTAGCCTAGTTTTGTTCTTTAGAAAACCGGGTGTGACAGGTGCTTTCTGGTGGGGAGCTCTGGCGGCCGCCAGAGCTCGCCATATTGGTGGATCCACCACTTCCTATTTTGACCTACACTTTTGTTCTGTATAAATAAAATGTGGCTAAGAATAAGTTGATGTGGAGTATTCACAAGACTTCAAGTAATTCTAGTCATGTGTTCCCCAAGTCCATTGCCCATGGAGAATGGATATTTTGTTGCTAGAATGAAGAGTTTGTACTTGTTATTTTGTTTAAGACATTTGTGTGTCCTTGTAATAATCATAGGTGTTTATTTTTTTTAGAAAAGAGAATTTATTAATATCCCAGCTTCTGCATCGACTAATGCATATGGTTGTTCATTATTACAAGCAAGAGCGAAACGGTCCAGGGAATCTCAAAAACAAAGTTTTGAGCCATAAAGACATCAAAAAAAAGTTTTGAAAAACCACAACTAGAAAGCAAGTCTGTTGGTAAATCTCCAACTGTGTCTTACAAACACCTCTATCGTGGTTGTCTCAATAGTCCTACTTCCCATCTTCAATATATGGCGATCCTCCTCCTTCTAGTGTTTATTTTATGACACTGCTACTATTATTATTTACTTATGAAATCACTAAGGGCCTGTTTGGCTCGTAGCTCCAACATGCCACACCTAAACTGTGGCACGCCGTATCTATGTTTGGCTGCTGCTGCGTGTTGGGCACCAAAGTGTGGCGTCGTTCCCTGTCTAATTCAGCATTCGTTATGTGTGCCACACATTCAGCGACCCCAGAGCTACGGTGTGGCGTGCTGCGGCGAGAGCCAAACCAAACCCTAAATATGTACCCGACACACAGTGTATACACATTGGTTTTGTCCCCACGTGCGGTATGGTTTCATAAAATTGCCATACGTTGATATCTTAGTAGGTTCTTGTGGTTCACAGACTGCGGACAATAGGTTGCTTGTTCAATGATGAGCCTATGACAGACGTTGCTTTTATGCTTCTCAATGCTTCATGCAAGGGAGAAATAGAGGGCCCATTGTTTGTCGATTTGATATCCTTGGGGAGATTGGTTCTTGGGTGCTTGGTGTCTAATGAGAAGATCTAAACTGGGACATAGTTAAATGGAGTATAGTACATAGCTATTTATAGGGATTTGAGAACGCTGGTATTCAAGCTTTTTATTAGTTTGGCATCTAGAATATATGGCCATTAACAACCATGCACATTCGTTTATATATAAGATTTGTGAAATTAATGTAGCTCATGTATTTACTCAATGTTTAAAGAATCTATTTGGCAAACCAAAACATGTGTGAGTTGTGGTAGTGGGTTTTGAGGAGTATTATATTGAGGTTGTGTTGAGACCATATTATCATGTAGCTCATGGTACACCATATGATTGTGCTGAGAAGAATTTTGCATAGCAGACTTTGCAGACATATTCATGCCAGCCTCTTTCATTTTCCATTGAGAGCATGGCATATTCAGCATGTTATTATCATAAGCGCTAACCATGTCCCTCATCATCTCAGGTGGTTCACTTGGCACTTGTGTAGGATGCTCAAAACATTGGGCCGGACTAGCTCCCCAATGGTGTCAAAGTATGCATGGAGAACTGCAGAGTCTCACCTTGGAGCTAGGATGGGAGTGGGGTTGGATCCAAAGACAAAGTCCAAAGTGCTCAAATCTACTCTACATGTTGTGTGGACCACACACTCTAGTCAACCCACTTACCCTTTATTACTTGCTTCACATAAAAGGGTTAGTGGTACAGATTCTAGAAAATAGTCATCATCTTAAAAGGAGTTGAGTAAATCATATAGCCTTCATGCATTAGTTTTCCCGCATGCACATCTATTTTTGGAAAAAAAAAATATAGCAAAACAGTGTCCTCACTTGCTAATACCAGTCATGTTAATTATATGCATAGGCCACAAGAGGGAAATGGCATGAAGCAAGCCTAGAAGACACACATGTCCATCCAACTACCCATGTTCACTCAAAAAAGGAAAAAAGGAAACTTGCAACTCTTATATTCTATATGTTTTATATGTCATACATGGCATCTAAGGATTAAGATCATATTGAATAGTAAATCAACATAATGGTTAGGAATTGGCAGATATTCAATATTGCCATAGCTACCAATGAACTTGAAGACCAATTTGAAATTTTGCAAGCAAAACTTGATATTACTGTTGTACCTCAAGTGAGTGTTGTTTTATGGTCATCAAAACAACCATGGCTTGCATCCTAAGATCATAAAAGAAAATTTTAACTTCAGGCTATCTTTAGTGAGTATGAGCTGAGACAACACAAGCATCAGTCTTCTTTCACTCACGATCTAGTATAGACCAATGGTTCCACAATGTCTATGGTAATCATTAGGGTGCTCATCATGTCCTTCCACAATTCCAATAGCCTTAGCAACAATACAACCATGTATGATGCAGACAAATGCTGAGCTTATATTTGTTTAATCGACCATTTATCCCATTTAATTGGTCGCTTAGCCTGTTTAATGGACCGTTTAGCTCAAATAATGGCTAAATGGTAAGTGACTGAGTGTTTACCGAATAGCATTTAGGAAACACTGCCACCAAGGCAAAAAAAAACATTGACATACCACACTACTTTTTTCATACACATGGAAAGATCTGTCAATTTAGTATAGCATGGAGCATTTTGTAGAAGGTTACCGAATGGGTGTTACAATATGGGAGGAACTGATTCTACATAATGGAAACATTATTACAGTCTTTGCTTCTCTTGAAACAACAGAGCATTCAACTATTATAGCAAGTTTATTACATATACCAAGAACACATGATCCATGGTGGAAAACAAATGAATAGGTAGCAGTTTTTAGGATGTACTTTGGTGAGATCATCACTAGGACAAGTATGTGCGTTATTAAGGTACTAGGACTAACATGTGTGTTAAGGTGTGTGAGACATACAAGTTATACTAGGTCCTATGGATGCAATAGAATAGGTGGTGTGAAGAATGGTGAAGAAACAGAGTCAAAATGACAAATTATGCAAAAATAGCATGTGCCAAATGGTCTGATAGGTTATGGCGTGCTGGATAATCATTAGTGTTGGTGACACATTACAAATGCACCCACCTGATGGAACAATAGTAGTGTGCATCGAGCACACCATCCATGTTATGCCCACACCATGCTGGTGTCTGTACCCTCTATATTAACTCCCTTGTTGGCATCCCCAAAGATAGTCATGGAGATGAGTTGAGGTGAGGGGACTAAGGAGCTGATCATGGAGGAGAGAAGGGGAGGATGAGAGTCCACCATGTGCTCATATATCCTCATGAATGATGATTTTGTAGCATAAAGTGTAGGGCTAGTGGTGAAGAGAGTTGGGAGGGAAGCTGGGTATTGGCCTCTAGTCATGGAGGAGAGGAGACAGGAGTGGTGCATCGGCCATTGTGCATATAGGTGGGGGACAAAAGGGGAGGTGAGGGACGGCTGAAGGAGAGAAGTGGGAGAGTGGCTAGGCATGGAGGTAATAAAACTGCTAGGGTCATAGGGTGTTGGCTGGGATGTTTGGTTCAAGAAAGGTTGATCTCAAACGTCGAATGAGAATGGATGGACAATGTTACTTGGTGTCATATGGGCTCTTAGCAAGCCAACACCTTAATGAGTCATTCCCATGCCAGCTCTATGGGCTGACACCTCAGCCCAAGCATGGCCCTAGCCACTAGGCCATGCTTTTATCAATCTATGCCGCCCATGGGATTCAGTTGATCTGGCCATTTCTACTCTATCCCTAGAAGAACTATATAAAATCCAAGGCAATGGGAGGGGCAACTCCCCACCATGCCCAAAAAAACTCTAATGACCCCAGCTCTCTGGCCACCACCACCGCTAGCTATCATGCGGTGGCGACGGCGGCTGCCTGGGACGGCGGCAAAAAAGATGCTGGCCCACCACCCCTCCCTCCCTTATTTCTCTTTTGTGTCGTGCTCTAGCGTCCGACCACGTTGGCTGCAAGGTCACAGGTTTGGGGCCTCCTAAGCTAGATCTGACATCCTCACCACTCCTGAGCCAGATCTGGCATCCTCACCACCGGATCTAAAGCTTCTGCGACATTTACTTCATCTCTGGTGGCTTGGTCGCACCTTGTTGCGATTGGATACTTCCACCAAGCTGACATCCTCAGTGGCCATATTGGCCTGTGGGGTAGCCTAATTCAGTGCCGCCTATGCTGGATCTGGTCTATTGAATGCCAGAGCCCACGACACCACTATTGACTTCCACCTGTACCTGGCTAATGTCTTCGGTGGCCACAACGGCCTTCGGGGTTGCCTGATCCAGTGCCTCCAAGGTTGGATTCGATCTGCACTACAACCAAGCTCTAGGGTGAGGCCACAACCCTCTCCTACCTGCACCTAGCTGATGCCTTCGGTGGCCACGGTGGCCTTGGGGGCTGCTTGATCTGGTGCGTCCAAGGCCAGATGCGGTCTCCCATACCTAGAGCCGAGCTCTAGGGTGAGGTGGCATGGCCGCTCTAGCTGATGGTAGTGGCTTGCTGCGATTCGTCGGTATGATAGTATGGTCAGTAGCTACGGTGTCTATGCATGATTAGTGCATTTCACTGCCTTGCACGAGCTATTGAGGTCTCAAGCAGTGTTGCGCCCCAGTGCTCATTTGGCTCTAGGTTTCTGTCTCCAAGGCAGGGTCTTTACCATATTCTGCAAGGTGTGAGGTTTGTGGCAAGATGGATGAGGCTGGTTTTGCATTGCAGCTACTTGTGCGAGCTAGCCAGGCTCAAGCAGTAGGTGTGGTCCATGCATTCGTTTCGTCATCCTTGTTCTGAGTTGTAGTCCTATAGCTTATGATCTAGGGGAGTCCAGGCGAAAGCCCTGCACGTCTCTGTTGGTGTTGTCGACTGCAATGCCTTTGGGCACCATAACAACCTCCTAGGAGGCGTCGTAGTATCCTTCTCTAGCCCTGCAACTCAGGATACCACTAGGTGAAAAACCTAGATGGTGCTTTTGGACCGGTGATGACGGCGACATCGGTGTCGTGTCCTACTTGTAGGCGTCACCGTGGAGGTGTGCCTCAGATTTGGCCAAGCACTTTTGTAACACCTCAAGTGTTTAGTCCTTAATTGCATTGCATTTGCATGGCATAAACATAAGCATGCATCATTCATGTTTGTTATTTTATGTGATGCAACACATGTAATTATTCTAGGGTTTGTTTGATTTATTTCATGAAGTATTTGATAGTTGGTGTAACAAAAAGGTAAGGTAGCCAATCATGACCTACAACACCTTAGTTATACTTAGGGTAACATTTGGAACAAGTTTCATGTTGACCAAAATTACAAATTTGCCCTCCAAGAGAAGTTGACCACCATTTGACCCTAGAAGGCTCTAGTTTGACCAGTTAAAAAGTCTAATTTAGAGACCTTGCATGGAAGAGCACCCTTAAGTAAAGTTGTAGAGAATTTCATGAGGAACAAAAGTTCCAATATGGCCATCTCATGAAAATGACCAGAGCATGCTCAAAAATGGCCCACAAGTCAGCTTGAGTGGGAATCAACACTTAGAAAAATTCTAAGTCTGGAAATTTGATTTTTCAGTTTCCCTGTACCTCACTTTAGCAACTTGTAAATCACAAACCAGGCCAAACCAGCCTTTGAGCCAATTGACAAAGTTGTTGTCCACACATAGCTTTACAACATTGTCAATATCACCATCACCTGGTTCTCAATAATTTAGGAGATATAGTGTCAAGAAGTTAGGGTTTCAGTCGGCATTGATCTCTGAAACGGCATTTCAGTTTCAAGGGGCACCACTTTGGAGCTCTGTAGTTTCAAATCTAGGCCGAACCAGCCCAAACTCCAATTGACAAACTTGGAGACCTCATGTAGCTCTACAATTTTGGTGTTATCATCTTCTTCTAATTCGAACTGGTTTGGGAGATAATCGGTGTTGAACTTGCCCTGTCAGTCGACACCTTTGAGCTCTGAAACGAAAAGTTCAGACAACGACGGCCGTGGCCGACCGCGTCGTGGCGCTCGGGCAGAGCCCGGTGGCCGCGTGGCGCTCGTGTTCTGCCGACGCCCCACGTCGCCTGCGAGCTCAGCATGAAGACCGAGCCGACACCTCCACCCCCACACTCGCGCTCACTCTTCTCTCCTTCACTCTCGCTCTGGCCGGGTTCACCGAGGCGGAAAACGGAGGCGCCATTGCCGCCACCGCCCGCCCCGTGCTTGTGCAAGCTCACCGTCGCACCACCGTCCTCCAAATCCCGTCCACCGCTCCACCAGCATCCCCTCCACCTTCTCCAACCGTTGCTTGACCGGATTGTGTAGAGGTGAGGGCGAATTTCGGTTTCCGCCACCGTGGGTCCTCGCCGGCGCACTGTCCGCGCGGCGGCTCACCGTGGCCAGCTCCCTACGGTCATCCTCCATTCTCACTAGTACATGTTTTGGGTTCCGGGTCGGGTAGAGAAGCCTAGGTGATGACGTTACCGGATGGGATGACCGGTACACGTCGGAACACCATCGTGCGCCGCCGCGCCATGGCCGCCGGTACGGTGCTCACGTGGCCAGCGGCACTTGCTCCACCTCCGTCCTTTTCCGTGGCATGGAGAGGTCCGCCATGTCCTCAGGAAACCGCAGCACACCTCACTTGGGTCCCTGACCTCCGGAGCTCGCCGGACCACCACCGGGTGCCGCCTCCGAGCCGCGGTCACCATGGCCGTCGTAGCTAGGGTGGGATAGGTTTAGCAAACCTAGGTTTGGTCGATGCGGGAAGTCGCGGGGAAGCCGTTGGTGCTCCTTTCATCGCCGGAGGCGCCGTCGTCGGCGAGCTTGAGCTCGCCGGAGTCGCGGCCGTCTTCCCCCTTTCGCTCTCTCTCTGGCCTGCGGGCCCGCACTGTCAGCGTCGCGCGCGCGGGCGGGGCGCCAAGGCAGGCCGCGCGCTGGCTGGGCCGCGCTAGCAAGCCGGGCCGGCCCAGTTCACCCGAAATGAAATTAGTTTTTATTATTTTGTCACTGATTTTTGTACAAGTTGGAAAAATATAGATCTAGGGTTTTAATGATCCAAAAATCATGAGATAAATTTTGTTGGGGTCTACATGATGTGTAGTATTTTATAAAAATATGGATCTGGCATGAGATGTTTAAATTCTGTAAGAATTTAATAGATCCTTTAAATGTGTTTTGGAATGCATGCAAATTTGTTAAATTTATAACTTGAGCTGTAGTGTTCCATAAATCAGGAAATTTGGTGGGTAGGTTGCTCTATGCTAGCCCTAGCTCTGGTAAAAATTTGGGCATCAGTGCTTAATTAATTTCCAAGTTATAATGCTATCTTGTTATTCTAGGAAATACTTAAATGAATTTTTGTAATTTTTCTACATGTGCAATGTTCATATAACTTTTTGGAGAATGTCTTGGTACCCTAGACTGTCTAAGAAAAATATGAAATCTGTTGTTTGACACTTTTCAATAGGGTTTCCTATTTATGCAAAAATCAGCCTTATTAGCTTGTGAATTTTGTGTAGGGAGTTTCTGTGAATAAAACTTGTTCAAATTTTTATTGTGGTCTCTTTTTGGGTCAGAGAGTCCCCTGTAATTTTTGTAGAATTTTAGGAGCAGTTTATATATATGTTTGAAATTTCACTTAATTACTTAAGTAAATTAAGAAATGGGTTTAAATAAATATTCTAGGTGGGAACACCTTACTTTCTGGTGTTTTTGTGACATTTGTGAACTTGTAGTAGTATTAGTTTGGTCTTAGAGAATGTTGGTCACATCAATAAATATTTAACCTTGGTAATTTAGGTTTTCTGGACAGCTAGTAGTAATTCTAAATTTGGCTTTGATAAAATTGGTTGCTGGAAAACTTGTAAATACCAAAGTTGGAGTAAACTTGATGAACTAGCTGGTGTCAAAATTTGAAAGCATTTGGCTTAGTAGTTTGAGAGTTACTATTGTTTAAAGTGGCAGTTCAAAATCTGCTATTCTCTATGTTGGAGAAGACAGATTCTGGAACTTGTGAAGTTTAACATGGAAAACTTAGGAGTTTGGAGTTGAGGTCTGAAAATGAATTGTAGTGCATTTCTTAGGCTTTCCAGATTGTCTTAGATCATATCTTTTGGAATTGTAAATCTTCAGTTGTGATAAAAACAAGTAGCTGCTGTCCAGAATGCTTACTGTGGTGTTTTGCTGATTGATATGGTGTAATATCCTAAAACATGCTACTTTTGTAATTGTTAGGTGTTATGGCCTTAACTGAGGATGAGCAGCTTTATCTTAGGTTAAGTAGATTAGGTGAGTACTTCTCTACTAGAGAAGAGATTTGCACGTACTAGTAAAATAACTTGAATAGAGTATTTTATTCTGAAATGCATTTCATTCCGAGCATGTTGCACCCATTTATGCATCCATTATATTTATTGTGCATTCATGCAATAGGTGCACCGGAGGGGGTAACACTCCTCGAATTCGAGCCTGTGATTCCGGAGGAGAACCAGGAGCAGCAGGAGCCCGAGGATCCAGCAGGCGAAGGAGTGCCCGCAGACGACCTTCCTGAGTGTCCAGACCACCGGCCCTCGACGTTTCTGAAAGGCAAGCCCCGGTGCATGCTGAACCTACTGATTTATAAATTAATCTTGAGTACTTTTAATTGTTTACTGCATTAAGTTGTAGGAGTTATATGAAAACACTTGTTGCATTATACCTGTCCTTGTCCAGATATCGTACTGAATCCTATATTAGGTGTAGGCACGTGTCAATGCTTAGCCCTGCTTAGTACGGTAGAAGTCGGGTGATTTCCGGTCATCCGCGAGATGTAGGAAGGAGTCGCGAGTGGCTTATGGCTATCGTGATGGAACCATGCTTAATAATGAAATCGAGACCGGACGGGAGTTCGATAGTACAGCCGCAAGACACTTCACGTCTTGGGTGTGGAGCTATGCCCGTCTGAGTCGTTTAAGGACCGATTCGCTGTACGTCCTTGAGTCATGTTGAACGCAGTCTAACACTTAGTTGGCCGGATAAGTCGTTCCGACCGCGAAGCCGAGTAATGTGGTTCAGGCCGGGAATCGAATGGTAGGTTGCTTCTTGGAGGAGAGAAAGGATGTGCTTGGGGACATTGGCGTGAGACCAAGGGGGGGTTAGAGTCCCTATCACCTGGCAGAGTGTCGCCCTTGGGGTCGCGACATTATTCGGACCCGCGATTCCTGAATCATATGAAACGGTGGCTTGTGCGACCCTGGCAGGGGCCTGCGCGGTGAGTGTTAGAAATACCCCTCCAGCTGGATAGGAATTCGATTCGAATCGCCGTCGCTCCCGGTTAGTGAGCACTTGACTTGAGCAGCGGCAACGTAGAACTCATTAAATGAACTGGTGGTTAAGGGAATGATACAATGTTGCCATAATGATATACCTGCTATGGATATAATAATAATGTTGTTTGATTATAATCAAGTGCATGTTTAGTACAGGTGCTAAGATAGATGACAGGTAAATGCTAAAAATAACTGCTAGTACAGATTATAAGAGTTTCAATTACTTATGCCTTTATGCAAAAATGTTATGTCAGCTAGCCTCTTGTGTAAGCCTTGCATAATCCTTGGTGTCACTTTATTTCTGGTTTTCGACGGGTAAGTCTAGCTGAGTACATTCCAGTACTCAGGGTTTATTCCCTCCTGTTGCAGATGACATGCTTTATCAGGGCTTCTGCAAGACGTGTCTCCACCCTGCGGGTGATGATGACTAGATCACAAGGGCGTGATCATCTTTATGTACTTTCCTCATGCTTTTGCGGGTTGTCGATCATCCAGACTGGCAGTACTTAATTAACTAGTGTGTGTTATGCTTCCGCTACTTTCAAACTTGGTTTGTAATAATTGCTACTCCGTTTGTGTAAACTTATTTTAGCACTATTTGTGAAATGTAACGTATGATGTTGTATGTTGAATGATGCGATCCTGGTTGTAAGCGAGTTGGTTTGAAATCCTTCGTGGTTTCGATTGACTACCGGGATTATATGGGCTCAAGTTCGAAAATTTGAGCGCTTCGGTGCTTGTTTTTGTACTTGTGCTCTTATAATTTGGTCGGTTCTGTTACAGCTGGTATCGGAGCATAATTCAACATTAAACACATCTTACGGGTAATTAAAAACAAAAAGTATTTGTTGCGAAAAGGGTTAAACCCTAAAAAAATTATTTTTTTTTAGGTATGCCAGTGATCACAACCCTTAGCCCAATTAAGGACTCTTAGGTGGCTTATTATAAAGACTAACTTGGGGGCCTTGTTTGTTTCTGTTTCGTCGTCCATACGGCGTGAAATTGTATGGATGCCATCCACTTGGGTGGTAATGTATGGATCAATTACCGCGACGCTCTGGTAAGTGTGAGTTGTGAGAGCATGATCGTCCAACCGGCGGTCTAGGGGAGAGTAGTTTTGGTGACTTGCATACTTACGTGTTTAAACCATGTAATTATGTAAGCACTTAATTGTGGGAACTTTATTATCGGGTAGCTTTGATACTGAAGTATATACATCTGGGGATGTGTATATGGAAAGTATTTAAAGTACGGCTTTCTTGTGTGCTAATATTGGGAAACTATTGGGCTGCAATGAAATTTTCTGCAGGTACACTAACAGCGTAACGAGTAGACCGCTAGTTTCGCTTATATGAGAGAACGTATGTATGCCACCGCCTAGCGTTAGAACTTTAGGTTTCTACTAAGGTGAGAGGACGTACGAAACGTGCATGCATCATGTTTAATTATATCATACATATCATTTACCCCCTCCTTAAAAATTTCTATACTCCCGACTAAAGTAAATTTCGTATCCCCTAAATGATCCTCACTGTAAGTCGTATCTTATCTTGTTGCTACAGATGGCACGTACCAAGAGGACCGCTCGTAAGTCCACTGGGGGCAGGGCACCTGAAAGGTCTTGATGGCTAGAGGGGGGGGTGAATAGCCTATTAAAATTTTCTACAACGACAAGCTAAACAAGTTTATCAATATAACAAATAGCGAGATGCGAGTTTTGCTTAGCCTATGGGTGTTTGCAAGCCACCTATCCAATTCACAATTCTAGTATTTGCACTCAACCGCACAAGTCAAACCGAGAAGTTAAGTACAACTACAACTAGCAAGCTACACAAGAGAACTACTCTAGCTAAGCTAACTAGCTAGCAAAGATAACTAAGAAATTAATACAAGAGAGATAGGAGGGTATCACCGAGGGACGAAGTATTGAGCCAACCAATATGATCAACAATGAATACCAAGATAACCAAACACCGGGATCAATCAATCACAATATGAAAGTGATGACACGAAGATTTATCCCGAGGTTCACGTGCTTGCCGGCACGCTAGTCCCCGTTGTGTCCCTCTTCACCACGTGGTTCGGTGGCTAATCGGTCACACACCGAGCCTCTCAAAAGGCGCCACAAGAACCTACCAAATGGCAAAAGGTTTCAATGACACGAGCAATACACTAATGTTGCCTTTGGCGCTTCGCCGAGGTAGGCACAAACCCCTCACAATCACCGGAGGTGGCAAAGAACAAACACCAACTCTTGCCAACGCCTCCAAGCTGCTCCAAGCCGTCTAGGTGGCGGCAACCACCAAGAGAAACAAGAATCCCGCAGCAAATCAACCACCAAGTGCCAACTAGATGCTATCTCACAATGCAAATGCACTTGGATCACTCAATCTCACTTCGAATATGCAAAGAAGCAAGAGAGATGAGTGGGAGGGGAGTTGCTTAGCTCAAAGTGCTCACAAGTATGTCAAATGTTCGAGAGAGAGAGCCTTGAGCCGGCCAACGAGTATTTATAGACGTACCCCTTCGAATATAGCCGTTAGAAACTTAAACAGCCGAAATCGGGGTGACCGGACGCGCTGGTCCAACTGACCGGACGCGCCGGTCGCCCAACGGCTAACACGTGAAACACTGACCGGACGCGCTGGTCCAAACGACCGGACGCGCTGGTCGCCCAACGGCTAACTGCGAAGCAACGACCAGACGCGCTGGTCCAACTGACCGGACACGCCGGGAACGACCGGACGCGCTGGTCCCGTGTAGGACCGGACGCGCTGGTCGCCTGAGCAGCGCTCAACGAAACAGTGACCGGACGCGCTTAAGAAGATGACCGGACGCGACAGTGCCAGCGTCCGGTGAGAGTCCAGTAAGCTCCCTGGACGACCGGACGCGTCCGATCATCAGTGACCGGACGCGCCTCGCGTCCGATCATCGAACTGAAAAACGCGCAGACACTGAACACTGACCGGACGCGTCCGGTCCTGCAAGGACCGCGTCCGGTGCAGCGTCCGGTCACCTCTGTGACCTCCGTTCGCCTCTGTTTCTTTTTGGACTTCCGGCGTAGTGAAAATAGGCATTTCAACTTGTCAAAAACGCCTGAATCCCGCGCTCGCAAGCTCGGCGGGAGGGAGAGAGAGACCCAAACCCTCTCTACCGCTTAAACTTCACCGCCATCGCAAACGTGCTAACACCACCAAGTGATCTCAACATATGTGAGTGTGTTAGCATTTTCACAATCATTTTTCGAGGCGATATTAGTTCTATCCAAATGCATATGATCATGAAATGCACATCTAGAGGCACTTAGGAGTTCAATAGCCGCATCATTCCCCTCTTTATAGTACGGCTATCTATCCTATAATGTAACCACACCCACTAGGTGTCTTGGTTACTAAAACACAACCCTTAAGCATATACCTTTGCCTTGATCACGTAGGGTTGCGTCCAAATCCAAGTGTGGCCATCATGATCACCATGTCCATCTTGCCACCAACCTTGGAATGTACTAATCCTCATATGCTACATACAACTTAGGCATAGGATTAGTACTTAGGTATTGTCACTAATTACCAACACCAAACATAGGACTTTCAATCTCCCCCTTGTTGGTAATTGGTGACAAACCTTTCACAAAGATATTATGATAAAATTTTGATTGAACCCATGTCACATTGTCCATGTATATTACCATATGTAAGAATTATGGACATGTGATCACGAATTCAAATTGATAGCAATGGCTCCCCCTACATGTATGCTATATGTTTGGATTTTGGAAGCATACATGTTAGATAGGAAAGATTAGGAGCATTGTCTACCAATAGGTGCTAAGTGTTTTAGATTATAGACCTTTGAAGCGTGATACCATCGGAGTTGCGATAAACACCATCTTAGCACCTTGTGTAGTTAGATTCCACTTGGAAAAACACAAATATAACTAGAAACCTCGTGAGATCAACATTATAAGCAAGGTTCTAGTACCACTTTGAAAAACATGAAGCAAGAAAAATCTAACTACTTCCTATTCATGCTAGTACCACAATGCATGATTCAAATTATACTAGCAAGTCACCACACAAGCAATGTATCGGAGAAAACGAAATGCATAACTATGCATCATACAAATGAAGTGCACATAGAAATGCAACATTCATGTTTAAGAGCTTGCTCCCCCTACTTGTGTGCTCAAAATTTTAGTTGATCCCATTCTTTTATCAATTCTCCCCTTTTAGAATCTATCTTGTGAACAACATTTTTCTCCCCCACAACATTGTCTTCCCCTTTGAGTTCTATCTTTGTGAACAATATTTTCTCCCCCTTTGGCACCAATTGACCACAAGGGGCAAACTATAGATAGATTATCATGTTGAAATATGGGGTGAGGATCAAGTTTATGATTCAACCTATATTGCTTGCATAAATAAAATACTTCGGTTTGATCCAAGGGCAAGCTTCTTCACACCTCACTAGAAGGGTTATCATGCACCATGTTGAAGCAAATATTTAGACAAGTTTTCTAGATTAAATACTTAGGATCACAAGCTACTTAACAAGTTATATGCTACCACTAGATCATACAAGTCATGGAAACAATAGTGGCACCATATAAACTTCAAATTTATTTTAATTTTCATGAATGATCCTAGAACATAAGAAATCATGACTAGATGCACTAAACAAGTCCTTAGCATAGAATGTATGACATGTCAACCAATTGTACCTTGGGGCTCGAAGGAGAGGCATGTCATATATGGGGTGCATCAACTCATGTTGGAGAAGTCAAGTATGTTCAACTCATTCTTTAGCTTGTGAAATCTCTTCTCATCAAGTGGCTTGGTGAATAGATCGGCTAATTGATCTTCGGTGCCCACACTCTCAATGGCAATGTCACCCTTTTGTTGATGATCTCTAATAAAATGATGACGAACATCAATATGCTTTGTTCTTTGATGTTGAATCGGATTGTTAGTTAGCTTCACGGCACTTTCATTGTCACATAGCAATGGCACATTCTTGAAATTGATTCCAAAATCCTTCAATGTTGCCTTCATCCACAAGATTTGTGCACAACAACTACCCGCGGCGATGTATTCGGCTTCGGCGGTAGATAGTGCAATACTATTTTGCTTCTTGGATGACCATGAGACAAGTGATCTTCCCAACAATTGACATGTCCCGGAAGTGCTCTTTCTCTCCACTTTATCACCGGCATAGTCGAAATCCGAATATCCAACTAGCTCAAAACTTGCACCTTTGGGATACCACAATCCAACATCTTGTGTATGCTTTAAGTACCTCAATATTCTCTTTGTTGTCTTCAAATGACTTTCTCTTGGTGAGGCTTGAAATCTTGCACACATGCATACACTAAACATCACATCGGGCCTTGATGCCGTCACATAGAGTAGGCTACCAATCATCGATCTATATAGCTTTTGATCCACCATGTTGCCACTCTTGTCACTATCCAAGCTTCCACTAGTGCCCATTGGAGTTGTAATACTCTTTGCATCTTCCATTCCAAACTTCTTGAGCATATCTTTGATGTACTTGGTTTGGCTTACAAATGTTCCTTCCTTCATTTGTTTGATTTGAAGTCCAAGAAAGTAACTAAGTTCACCAATCATTGACATTTCAAATTCCTTGGCCATCATTTTACCAAACTCATCACAATAATCTTGATTGGTTGAACCGAATATGATATCATCAACATATATTTGCAACACAAACAAGTCTTTCTCAATCTTCTTGGTGAATAGTGTTGTATCAACTTTGCCCATGACAAATCCTTTGGATAGCAAGAAGTCCCTCAATCTTTCATACCATGCTCTAGGTGCTTGCTTCAATCCATACAAAGCTTTTCTCAACTTGTAGACATGATTGGGTTTCTTGTCATCTTCAAAACCGGGAGGTTGCTCCACATACACCTCCTCTTGAATGTACCCATTGAGAAATGCACTCTTCACATCCATTTGATATAGCTTGATATTGTGAGCACAAGCATAGGCAAGTAAGATCCTAATTGCTTCCAATCTTGCAACCGGGGCATAAGTTTCACCAAAGTCAAGACCCTCTATTTGTGTGTAACCTTGAGCCACTAGTCTTGCTTTGTTCCTTACTACTATCCCATCTTGATCTTGCTTGTTGCGAAAGACCCATCTTGTTCCAATGACATTGTGATCCTTAGGCCTTTCAACTAGTTCCCATACTTCATTTCTCTTGAAGTTGTTGAGCTCTTCATGCATTGCATTTACCCAATCCGGATCTCTTAATGCTCTATCAATGTCCTTGGGTTCTTCCATTGACACAAAAGATGAGTGAGCACAAAACGATGCCAATCTTGATCTAGTTTGAACTCCTCTTTGTATGTCACCAATGATGGAATCCAATGGATGGTCTCTTGCAATGTTAGTTGGTTGAAGCACTTGGACTTGATTGCTTGAATGTTGATGTTGATCATGAGTTGGAGATGATGAACTAGCCACTTGTTGATTTTGTTGTACTTGAGATGATGTACTAGCTTGATTTTGCATTAGAGAACCACTAGCTTGTGTAATTGGACTTTGGAGCACTTGATCTTTGTTGTCATCCACATCAATAACTTGCTTTGGTCTAATATCACCAATATCCATTTCTTTCATAGCATTAGTCAATTGAGTTCCTCTCACATCATCCAAGTTATCTTCCTCATCTTGAGAACCATTTGTTTCATCAAACTCAACATCATGCACTTCTTCAAGTAAACCACTAGCCAAATTCCAAACTCTATAAGCTTTGCTAGTAGTTGAGTAACCAAGTAGAAATCCTTCATCACATTTCTTCTCAAACTTGCTTAATCTAGTGCCCTTCTTCAAGATGTAGCATTTGCAACCAAATACCCGAAAGTATGCAATGTTGGGCTTTCTTCCATTTAAGATCTCATATGGTGTCTTCTCTAGAAACTTGTGGCAATAGAGGCGGTTGCTATAGAAGCAAGCCGTGTTGATTGCTTCGGCCCAAAATGAATGACTCACATTATACTCATTCAACATTGATCTTGCCATATCAATCAAAGTTCTATTTTTCCTCTCAACTAAGCCATTAGATTGAGGTGTATACTTGGCCGAGAATTGATGTTTGATTCCAAGCTCATCACATAGCTCATCAACTCTTGTGTTTCTAAACTCACTTCCATTGTCACTTCTTACTTTCTTGATTGTGGTCTCAAACTCATTTTGCACTCTCTTGATGAACTTCTTGAATATGTCAAATACATCACTCTTGTCCACAAGAAAGAATACCCATGTATATCTAGTGAAATCATCCACAATCACAAAGCCATACTTGTTGCCACCAATGCTTGTGTATGTAGTTGGCCCAAATAGATCCATGTGCAACAACTCAAATGCCTTGGAAGTACTCATAATGCTCTTCAATGGATGAGTGTTGCCTACTTGCTTTCCGGCTTGACATGCACTACATAGCTTATCCTTCTCAAATGTGACATCCTTCAAGCCTCTAACTAAGTCATGCTTCACTAACTTGTTCAATTGCTTCATGCCAACATGACCAAGTCTTCTATGCCATAACCAACCCATACTTGATTTGGTGAGCAAGCATGTTGAAAGTTGAGTGTCACTAGCATTGAAATCAACCAAGTATAGATTCTCATATCTAAAGCCTTTGAAGATCAAGTTAGAGCCATCAACACTAACTATCTCCACATCATCAACACCAAATATGCACTTGAAACCGAGATCACATAATTGAGCAACCGACAACAAGTTGAAATTGAGCTTTTCAACTAGTAGCACATTGGAGATGCTATGATCATTTGAGATTGCAATCCTTCCAAGAGCCTTTACATTACCCTTGCTATTGTCACCAAATGTGATGCTATCAATGCCACTATCATTTGATTTGAGAGAGTTGAACATTCTTGAATCACCGGTCATATGTTGAGAGCACCCACTATCAAGCACCCAATGCCTTCCTCCGGCCTTGTAATTTACCTACAAAACAATTTAATGTCTTTTAGGTACCCATACTTGCTTGGGTCCTTGGAGGTTAGTCACTAAGCTCTTTGGTACCCAAATGGCCTTCTTCTTAGGGCCCACAATTGGTGTACCAACAAACCTAGCATGCACACCTTTATCACCCTTGGTAAGCACATAACAAGAATCAAAAGGAATATAAGGTACATTAGCATTTTTCTTGTTCTTGTTCATTTTATTACAATTAATCTCTAGATGCCCAACTTGCTTGCATCTATTGCAATAACGACCATTGCCCTTCACAAAGCGAGGCTTAGGAGTAGCAAAGGCCGCCTTGCCCTTCTTGGGAGTATAGCCTAATCCCTCTTTGTTAAGAGAGAACCTTTGGCTACCCAAGCATTTTAGCAAGCGGGCATCCCCACCATAGGCGTTGCCTAATGCGCGGGTGAGATCATCCACCTCTCTCTTGAGAGTCTCAACCACAAGTGATGAATCACTAGTAGTAGAGGTAGAGTTGGTTGTGGTGGATGATGATGAGCTACATGAAGCATTAGTAGGACTAACAAATAAAGAATCATCAATAATATCACATGTTAGTCCAATATCACAAGTGACAATCACTTGCTCCTCCTTAGCTTCCTTCATGAACTTTTCCAACTTAAGGTCCTTTTCCTTGATGAGCTCAAGTAGAGTGGAGTGGGCTTCCTTAAGCCTAGTGTGAGCAATTTCAAGATCCTCGTGGTCTTCCTTTAGACACTCACGAGAAGCCTCTAGCTCATCAAAGGATTTCCTAAGAGCTTTGAGCTCTTGTTCAATTCCTTTGCACTCCTTACTCTTTTTGAGAGCAACAAGCTCCTCCATCAATGCATCATTTTCATTGCTCTTGGCAATGAGCTCTTGTTCCAAGATTTTATATTTCTTGGTTGTTCTCTTGTAGCCCTTGCTCATTTGATCTATTATGCCTAATAGATCATCCTTGGAGTAGTCCTCATCCTCCTCATCATCACTCCTACAATCATCACTAGCACAAGAATCATCATCACTATCATCATGTTTTACCTTGGTAGGCTTGGCCATAAGGCATGTTGATGTAGTGTCGAAGATGGATGGCTTGTTGGAGAGGGCGATGTTTGCAGTGGCTCGTCGAGTGATCCTCTCATCATCACTAGAGCTTTCATCATCATCACTATCGGAGTTGTCACTATCCCAAGTGACTACATAACCACCACCCTTCTTCTTCTTGTTGAAAGTGAAGCTCTTCTTTGCTTTCTTCTCCTTCTTGTTCTTCTTCAACTTTAACTCCCCATCATTATATCTTTTGTCTTCATAGGGGCACTTTGCCACTACATGATCGGGGCTATTGCAATTGTAGCAAAGCACCTCCTTTGCCTTCATGAAGTCTCTTCTCTTTCTTGCACCATAGCCTTTCTTCTTCATGAACCGACCCATCTTTTGCACTAGAAGGGCCATGATCTCATCATCAAATGGATCATCATCATCATCATCAACCTTGCTCTTGCCCTTAGAGGATGAAGCCTTGAATGCAATGGGCTTCTCTTGCTTGACATTGGTTTCCTTCTTCTCTTCTACCTCATCTTCATCATCATTGTATTGGGCATCGGTCATTATATCTCCAAGCACATTGGTTGGTTTGACCTTGTCCAATCCCTCTCTAAAGATCATTCTTCTCAAGGTGGCAAACTTCTTGGGTAAGCACATCAAGAACTTGTGTGAGAAGTCCTTGTCCTCAACCTTCTCCCCAAGCCCCTTGAGATCATTGACAATGACTTGGAGCCTATAGAACATCTCCGGGATGGATTCATCATCCTTCATCTTGAATGTGGAGAACTTGTCCTTGAGCATATATAGTTTGGCACTTTTTACCGTTGAAGTGCCTTCATATGTTTCTTCAAGCCTTATCCAAAGCTCATTTGCCTTTTCAAGATCTTTGATTTGCTCAAATACTTTATCATCAATGGCACGATAGATTGTGTCAAGTGCCGCCGTATTGCATTGTTTGTTGATGCGGTCATTTGGAGTGAGGTTTTCCTCATCAAGAATGACGTATCCTTCTTTGGTCACATCCCAAACCTTCTCATGTATATTGCCTAGATATTGCTTCATCTTCCTTTTCCAATGATCAAAGGAAGAGACGCCATCAAAGAATGGAGGCTTGCCATTAACATGATTAAACATAACTTGAGCCATCTTACACCGAGGTTGTTAAGCCTTACAAACGGTGACCACGGCTCTGATACCACTTGAAAGGTCTTGATGGCTAGAGGGGGGGGTGAATAGCCTATTAAAATTTTCTACAACGACAAGCTAAACAAGTTTATCAATATAACAAATAGCGAGATGCGAGTTTTGCTTAGCCTATGGGTGTTTGCAAGCCACCTATCCAATTCACAATTCTAGTATTTGCACTCAACCGCACAAGTCAAACCGAGAAGTTAAGTACAACTACAACTAGCAAGCTACACAAGAGAACTACTCTAGCTAAGCTAACTAGCTAGCAAAGATAACTAAGAAATTAATACAAGAGAGATAGGAGGGTATCACCGAGGGACGAAGTATTGAGCCAACCAATATGATCAACAATGAATACCAAGATAACCAAACACCGGGATCAATCAATCACAATATGAAAGTGATGACACGAAGATTTATCCCGAGGTTCACGTGCTTGCCGGCACGCTAGTCCCCGTTGTGTCCCTCTTCACCACGTGGTTCGGTGGCTAATCGGTCACACACCGAGCCTCTCAAAAGGCGCCACAAGAACCTACCAAATGGCAAAAGGTTTCAATGACACGAGCAATACACTAATGTTGCCTTTGGCGCTTCGCCGAGGTAGGCACAAACCCCTCACAATCACCGGAGGTGGCAAAGAACAAACACCAACTCTTGCCAACGCCTCCAAGCTGCTCCAAGCCGTCTAGGTGGCGGCAACCACCAAGAGAAACAAGAATCCCGCAGCAAATCAACCACCAAGTGCCAACTAGATGCTATCTCACAATGCAAATGCACTTGGATCACTCAATCTCACTTCGAATATGCAAAGAAGCAAGAGAGATGAGTGGGAGGGGAGTTGCTTAGATCAAAGTGCTCACAAGTATGTCAAATGTTCGAGAGAGAGAGCCTTGAGCCGGCCAACGAGTATTTATAGACGTACCCCTTCGAATATAGCCGTTAGAAACTTAAACAGCCGAAATCGGGGTGACCGGACGCGCTGGTCCAACTGACCGGACGCGCCGGTCACCCAACGGCTAACACGTGAAACACTGACCGGACGCGCTGGTCCAAACGACCGGACGCGCTGGTCGCCCAACGGCTAACTGCGAAGCAACGACCGGACGCGCTGGTCCAACTGACCGGACACGCCGGGAACGACCGGACGCGCTGGTCCCGTGTAGGACCGGACGCGCTGGTCGCCTGAGCAGCGCTCAACGAAACAGTGACCGGACGCGCTTAAGAAGATGACCGGACGCGACAGTGCCAGCGTCCGGTGAGAGTCCAGTAAGCTCCCTGGACGACCGGACGCGTCCGATCATCAGTGACCGGACGCGCCTCGCGTCCGATCATCGAACTGAAAAACGCGCAGACACTGAACACTGACCGGACGCGTCCGGTCCTGCAAGGACCGCGTCCGGTGCAGCGTCCGGTCACCTCTGTGACCTCCGTTCGCCTCTGTTTCTTTTTGGACTTCCGGCGTAGTGAAAAATAGGCATTTCAACTTGTCAAAAACGCCTGAATCCCACGCTCGCAAGCTCGGCGGGAGGGAGAGAGAGACCCAAACCCTCTCTACCGCTTAAACTTCACCGCCATCGCAAACGTGCTAACACCACCAAGTGATCTCAACATATGTGAGTGTGTTAGCATTTTCACAATCATTTTTCGAGGCGATATTAGTTCTATCCAAATGCATATGATCATGAAATGCACATCTAGAGGCACTTAGGAGTTCAATAGCCGCATCATTCCCCTCTTTATAGTACGGCTATCTATCCTATAATGTAACCACACCCACTAGGTGTCTTGGTTACTAAAACACAACCCTTAAGCATATACCTTTGCCTTGATCACGTAGGGTTGCGTCCAAATCCAAGTGTGGCCATCATGATCACCATGTCCATCTTGCCACCAACCTTGGAATGTACTAATCCTCATATGCTACATACAACTTAGGCATAGGATTAGTACTTAGGTATTGTCACTAATTACCAACACCAAACATAGGACTTTCAGCACCGCGTCACCAGCTCGCTCCACGTGAGCCCCGCCCTGAGCCTACTGAGGTGGAAAGGCTGAGGGCAGAGCTGGCAGAGGTGACTGCTGCTAGGGATGCAGCACGGCAACAACTGGAACAAGTGATTCATGATCGTGATCAAGAAACGCTTGTAGTCCAGAGGTTGACAGTGGCAAACCGCAACTGTCAACGCATGTTGGTCCGTGTGATGGAACAGAGGGATGAAGCCTGGCACGAGGAGAACGTTCTGAGGGCTCATCAGTTTGAGCTCGAACAGCAATTGGAAAATGCTGAAGAATACAATGACAATCTTCATGAAGAAGTGCACCGCCTGAACAACGAGCTTAATCCCCTGCTGCCTCGAAACAACAACGTCGATGAGGACATGGGTTCGGGAATCTTCATGTCTGAAAATGATGATGAAGTGGAGGTCAACGGATCCCAAGACGCCGAACCAGAAGAAGAACTAGAAGAAGAAGAAGATGAGGAGTTAGAGCCTGTTAGTGATGAGGATGGCGGGGAGATCCATGACACCGACTCTGAGGGCGATGCGTAGAGTAGTTATCACGTAAGCTATGATGTTAGGATCGTCCTTGTGCCCTCCCTGTGTAGAAGTGAGGCCTTGTAATAACTTGACGTTGGGATGTAAGGTTGAACCGTATGTTTCCTGAAGGTAGTTTGAATCTGTTGATTTCGATCACAACTTGATGTCTTATTATGTTGCGTTCGATGATGGTGTCACGATTAGCACCCTTCGGTGCCGCGACGAAACCGAGGGCCTCCTATGGCGCGCGACATAAGGCTGTGCTGCTTGGCACGCGCAGGTATCGAGGTGGCTAGTCATGATCCACCATGGAACTCTTCATTGAGGAGTCTCTTTGTGGTCAGTTTGAAGTAGCCTTTCACAGTCAACTAAAAATCTTGAGATCGAATCCAGGTACCGTACAAAAGGTCAAAAATCACGTAGATAGCAACGTAAACGGTCCGGTAACCGTTGTGCTCCCCGTGAGTGAGCCTTTATCAAAGAGCATCTTGTTGGATTACCAAGTATGATCTCGTCAAATGATGCACTAGAATGGATTGTGCGGTTGTGATGAATTATTGTGCCTTAATTATTATGAGAAATCTATTCATACAGTCAGATTGACATTTCGCAATAATTCATCTACAAATTTCCCACATCATCAGTGCTCATTGGCTATGCATTTTGCAGATGTCGTACAATCTACGCCGGGGTCGTGGCAATGAGGATGAGGAACAGCCACCCCCTCCGCCACCACCTACCCAGGCTGAGCTGATGCAGACAGTGGTCGAAGGGCAGCGCATGTTGGCTGATGCTATGCGCCAGCTGGCTAACCGGGAAGCTCGTCCTGGCCGCCAGGGCCCAGAACCCAATCAATACAGTGATTTCAAGGACTTTCTTGATACTAAGCCCCCGCTCTTTAAGGAGGCGGAGGAACCACTGCAAGCTGATGAGTGGTTAAATACTATTGAGCAAAAGTTTCGTCTGCTTCGCCTCACTGATGAGCTAAAGACTGAATATGCTTCTCATCAATTGCATGGTCCAGCGGGTATTTGGTGGAGCCACTATCATTCCACACTGCCTGCAAATGTCCCGATTGCTTGGGATCAGTTTAAGGCGGCATTCCGGGGAAATTATATTCCTCCCGGTCTTATGGCAATCAAGCACACAGAGTTTATGAGGCTGTCGCAAGGAAACAAAAGCCTGACTGAATACTTGCAGTCCTTCAACAACCTGGCAAGGTATGCCACAGAGTTTGTGGATACCGATGCCAAAAAGATTGCTAGCTTCAAAAGGGGCCTCGGCCCAAAACTGATGAAAACAATGGGCACTAGCAAATGTACTACTTTCAATGATTTCATCAGCGATGCTTTGACCCAGGAGAACAACAATACTATTTATTCGGCCTCTAAGAGCCGTAAAAGGGCCCTTGAGGCAAGTGCTTCTCAGTCAAGGGCCTCAGCGATACCGAGGTCTTCCCCTCGCCCTCCTGCCACAAATGCTAAGTTCCGTCCTCCACAAAAGAAGGTGCCAATGAAAACTGGGTTTCGTAAGGCATATACAGTGGCTCTGCCAAAGAGTAATGCGGGCCAAGGCAGCTCCAGTGTTCCCCCTAGCAACATGCCTTGCTGGAACTGTAACAAGCCAGGCCATTGGTCCAGGAATTGTCCGTACCCGAAGAAAAATGTCAACCAAGGTAGTCGTCAGGGACACGCCCATTATAACAGCATTGAGGAAATTCCATCTGGTGAGGTGGTCACCGCTGGTAAGTTTCTAGTTGACCAACACCCCGCAGTGGTACTTTTTGATTCAGGTGCTTCGCATTCCTTTATCAGTCCTAAGTTTGCATCTAAATTTGCACATAAGTTGCATACTGTTGAAGGTGTGGGTTATTGTATTAGCGCTGCAAGTGGGAATATTTCCACAAACAAAGTAGTGGGGAACCTTAAGTTTGAGATCGAAGGGCGAAGTTATTCGCTTGCCCTATTGGTTTTACCTGGTTTAGACATAGATGTTATCTTGGGCATGAATTGGATGAGTCAGAACGGGGTACTCATTGACACATCCGCTCGGGTAGTTATGCTCAGAGATCCTACAGATCAAAAAGGTTTTCTAGTACAACTTCCCAGAAAGGTTGAATTGTCGGGGGAAATTCATGCTGTGCAAGCAAAGGCGTTGGCCGAAATTCCAGTAGTAAATGAGTTTCCGGACGTTTTTCCCGATGATTTGCCGGGACTCCCTCCGGATCGGGATGTGGAGTTTAAAATTGAGTTGTTGCCAGGCACGGCACCCATCTCTAGGAGACCCTATAGGATGCCTCCAAATGAACTAGCTGAACTTAAGGTGCAATTGAATGAACTTTTGAAGAAATGATTGATTCGTCCTAGCTCATCGCCGTGGGGATGTCCTGCTATCTTTGTAAAGAAGAAGGATCAGTCGTTGCGGATGTGCGTAGATTATAGACCTCTCAATGCAGTCACTGTCAAAAATAAGTACCCTCTACCGCGAATCGACATCTTGTTCGATCAGTTGTCTAAAGCTAAAGTTTTCTCCAAGATCGATCTAAGATCGGGCTACCATCAAATTAAAATCCGCCCGGAAGATGTTCCAAAGACAGCCTTTTCTACCAGATATGGTCTTTATGAGTATCTTGTTATGTCTTTCGGCTTGACAAATGCCCCCGCACACTTCATGTACTTGATGAATTCGGTGTTTATGCCTGAATTGGACAAGTTTGTGGTGGTATTTATTGATGACATCTTGGTATATTCTGTGAATGAGGAGGATCACGCTGAACATCTGCGTATAGTCCTCACAAGACTGCGTGAACATCAACTATATGCAAAGTTCAGTAAGTGCGAATTCTGGCTTCGTGAAGTACCTTTCCTTGGGCATGTGTTGTCCGATGGAGGAATTATGGTGGATCCCGCCAAGGTACAGGAAGTACTAAACTAGAAGGCTCCTATCTCGGTTCACGAGGTCCGAAGTTTTCTTGGTTTGGCTGGCTATTATCGTCGCTTCATCCCGGATTTCTCCAAAATAGCCAAACCCATGACTCGGTTGCTGCAAAAAGACACCAGGTTTGTCTGGACTCCTGAGTGTGATGCGGCTTTTCACCAACTGCGAACCCTCCTAACCTCGGCTCCGGTTTTGGCACAACCGAATATCGAGAAACCATTTGATGTTTATTGTGATGCCTCAGGCATAGGTTTGGGAGGCGTTTTGATGCAGGAAGGCCGAGTAATTGCATATACCTCACGGCAACTTCGGAAGCATGAGGTGAATTATCCAACGCATGACTTAGAACTGGCTGCGGTTGTTCATGCTTTGAAAGTATGGCGGCATTATCTGCTGGGAAATGTCTGCAATATCTACACCGATCATAAAAGCCTCAAATACATCTTCACTCAACCCGAGCTAAATATGCGTCAGAGAAGATGGCTCGAGTTGATTAAAGATTATAATCTTCAAGTACACTATCACCCAGGCAAGGCAAATGTGGTTGCGGACGCTTTAAGCCGTAAGTCTCATTGCCATTCCTTAATTGAAACCGATTTTTACCAATCTCGCCTGTTACATCCGGCAGTCCTGTACAACATCACTGTCCGTGGTACTCTCAGAAATAGAATCATTGAGCTCCAAAAGACTGATCCGGGTATCTTTCACATAAAACGGAAGATGAATGAAGGAGAGACTAAGCATTTCAGGTTAGATGACGAAGGTGTGATGTGGTTTAAGGATAGGTTAGTGGTACCTAAGGACCGAGAGCTTAGAGATCAGATCCTGTCCGAAGCACATTCGTCCAAGTTGTCCATCCATCCGGGTAGCAATAAGATGTATTATGATTTGAAACCCCTTTATTGGTGGACCAAGATGCGGAAAGAAATAGCTGCATATGTGGCTAGGTGTGACACCTGCTGTAGAGTTAAAGCTGTGCACATGAAAGCTGGGTTGCTTCAGCCACTTTCCATTCCAGGCTGGAAATGGGAAGAGATAAGTATGGATTTCATTGTCGGCCTTCCTCCTACTGTCAAAAATCATAATTCCATCTGGGTAATTGTGGATCGTTTGACCAAATCAGCTCACTTCATTCCAGTTAGAGTGGACTATCGTCCCACTGACTATGCTGAGTTGTACTTCAATCAGATAGTCCGGCTTCATGGGATACCTCGTACTATCATATCTGACCGTGGTCCCCAGTTCACTGCTCGCTTTTGGGAGCATTTGCATCACCTTCTGGGAACCAAGTTAGTGAGAAGCTCTGCTTATCACCCCCAGACATCGGGTCAGACAGAACGAGTTAACCAAATCTTGGAAGATCTGTTGCGAGCATGCGTCATTTCATCCAAGGGTTCTTGGGAAAAATGGTTACCTTTAGCCGAATTCTTGTACAATAACAGTTATCAAGAGAGTATTAAGATGGCCCCATTCGAAGCCTTATACGGTCAAAAGTGTCGAACTCCACTAAACTGGATAGAAGCTGGGGAAAGAAGGTATTATGGCATTGATTTTGTCCAGGAAGCCGAGGAACAAGTCCGTACCATCCAGAAACACATGGCTGCAGCACAAGCGAGACAGAAAAGCTATGCTGATCGTCGCAGAAAACCACTCGAATTTGAAGTTGGAGACTTCGTTTATTTGAAAGTTTCTCCAATGAAGAGTGTCCAACGTTTTGGTGTTAAACGGAAACTTGCACCAAGATACGTGGGTCCTTTCCAGATCTTAGGCAAGAGTGGAGCTGTTGCGTACAAAATCCAGTTGCCTCCTGAGATGAGAGCCATATTCAACGTTTTCCATGTATCTCAGCTTAAAAAGTGTCTTCGGGTTCCTGAGGAACAAGTTCCTTTAGGTGATATCAGACTGGAATCCGACCTAACCTATGAAGAAAAGCCAGTCCGAGTGATCGATACTCAGGAACGAGTAACTAGAAGTAAAGTGGTTAAGTGGTACAAAGTGATGTGGAGTAATCAGGGAAGTGAGAGTGATGCTACGTGGGAATGGGAGGATTATTTGCGGGATGGTTATAAAGAATTCTATGAAAAATGGTACGCTTTCCAAATCTCGGGACGAGATTTTTATAAGGGGGGAGGGCTGTAACACCTCAAGTGTTTAGTCCTTAATTGCATTGCATTTGCATGGCATAAACATAAGCATGCATCATTCATGTTTGTTATTTTATGTGATGCAACACATGTAATTATTCTAGGGTTTGTTTGATTTATTTCATGAAGTATTTGATAGTTGGTGTAACAAAAAGGTAAGGTAGCCAATCATGACCTACAACACCTTAGTTATACTTAGGGTAACATTTGGAACAAGTTTCATGTTGACCAAAATTACAAATTTGCCCTCCAAGAGAAGTTGACCACCATTTGACCCTAGAAGGCTCTAGTTTGACCAGTTAAAAAGTCTAATTTAGAGACCTTGCATGGAAGAGCACCCTTAAGTAAAGTTGTAGAGAATTTCATGAGGAACAAAAGTTCCAATATGGCCATCTCATGAAAATGACCAGAGCATGCTCAAAAATGGCCCACAAGTCAGCTTGAGTGGGAATCAACACTTAGAAAAATTCTAAGTCTGGAAATTTGATTTTTCAGTTTCCCTGTACCTCACTTTAGCAACTTGTAAATCACAAACCAGGCCAAACCAGCCTTTGAGCCAATTGACAAAGTTGTTGTCCACACATAGCTTTACAACATTGTCAATATCACCATCACCTGGTTCTCAATAATTTAGGAGATATAGTGTCAAGAAGTTAGGGTTTCAGTCGGCATTGATCTCTGAAACGGCATTTTAGTTTCAAGGGGCACCACTTTGGAGCTCTGTAGTTTCAAATCTAGGCCGAACCAGCCCAAACTCCAATTGACAAACTTGGAGACCTCATGTAGCTCTACAATTTTGGTGTTATCATCTTCTTCTAATTCGAACTGGTTTGGGAGATAATCGGTGTTGAACTTGCCCTGTCAGTCGACACCTTTGAGCTCTGAAACGAAAAGTTCAGACAACGACGGCCGCGGCCGACCGCGTCGTGGTGCTCGGGCAGAGCCCGGTGGCCGCGTGGCGCTCGTGTTCTGCCGACGCCCCACGTCGCCTGCGAGCTCAGCATGAAGACCGAGCCGACACCTCCACCCCCACACTCGCGCTCACTCTTCTCTCCTTCACTCTCGCTCTGGCCGGGTTCACCGAGGCGGAAAACGGAGGCGCCATTGCCGCCACCGCCCGCCCCGTGCTTGTGCAAGCTCACCGTCGCACCACCGTCCTCCAAATCCCGTCCACCGCTCCACCAGCATCCCCTCCACCTTCTCCAACCGTTGCTTGACCGGATTGTGTAGAGGTGAGGGCGAATTTCGGTTTCCGCCACCGTGGGTCCTCGCCGGCGCACTGTCCGCGCGGCGGCTCACCGTGGCCAGCTCCCTACGGTCATCCTCCATTCTCACTAGTACATGTTTTGGGTTCCGGGTCGGGTAGAGAAGCCTAGGTGATGACATTACCGGATGGGATGACCGGTACACGTCGGAACACCGTCGTGCGCCGCCGCGCCATGGCCGCCGGTACGGTGCTCACGTGGCCAGCGGCACTTGCTCTACCTCCGTCCTTTTCCGTGGCATGGAGAGGTCCGCCATGTCCTCAGGAAACCGCAGCACACCTCACTTGGGTCCCTGACCTCCGGAGCTCGCCGGACCACCACCGGGTGCCGCCTCCGAGCCGCGGTCACCATGGCCGTCGTAGCTAGGGTGGGATAGGTTTAGCAAACCTAGGTTTGGTCGATGCGGGAAGTCGCGGGGAAGCCGTTGGTGCTCCTTTCATCGCCGGAGGCGCCGTCGTCGGCGAGCTTGAGCTCGCCGGAGTCGCGGCCGTCTTCCCCCTTTCGCTCTCTCTCTCTGGCCTGCGGGCCCGCACTGTCAGCGTCGCGCGCGCGGGCGGGGCGCCAAGGCAGGCCGCGCGCTGGCTGGGCCGCGCTAGCAAGCCGGGCCGGCCCAGTTCACCCGAAATGAAATTAGTTTTTATTATTTTGTCACTGCTTTTTGTACAAGTTGGAAAAATATAGATCTAGGGTTTTAATGATCCAAAAATCATGAGATAAATTTTGTTGGGGTCTACATGATGTGTAGTATTTTATAAAAATATGGATCTGGCATGAGATGTTTAAATTCTGTAAGAATTTAATAGATCCTTTAAATGTGTTTTGGAATGCATGCAAATTTGTTAAATTTATAACTTGAGCTGTAGTGTTCCATAAATCAGGAAATTTGGTGGGTAGGTTACTCTATGCTAGCCCTAGCTCTGGTAAAAATTTGGGCATCAGTGCTTAATTAATTTCCAAGTTATAATGCTATCTTGTTATTCTAGGAAATACTTAAATGAATTTTTGTAATTTTTCTACATGTGCAATGTTCATATAACTTTTTGGAGAATGTCTTGGTACCCTAGACTGTCTAAGAAAAATATGAAAACTGTTGTTTGACACATTTCAATAGGGTTTCCTATTTATGCAAAAATCAGCCTTATTAGCTTGTGAATTTTGTGTAGGGAGTTTCTGTGAATAAAACTTGTTCAAATTTTTACTGTGGTCTCTTTTTGGGTCAGAGAGTCCCCTGTAATTTTTGTAGAATTTTAGGAGCAGTTTATATATATGTTTGAAATTTCACTTAATTACTTAAGTAAATTAAGAAATGGGTTTAAATAAATATTCTAGGTGGGAACACCTTACTTTCTGGTGTTTTTGTGACATTTGTGAACTTGTAGTAGTATTAGTTTGGTCTTAGAGAATGTTGGTCACATCAATAAATATTTAACCTTGGTAATTTAGGTTTTCTGGACAGCTAGTAGTAATTCTAAATTTGGCTTTGATAAAATTGGTTGCTGGAAAACTTGTAAATACCAAAGTTGGAGTAAACTTGATGAACTAGCTGGTGTCAAAATTTGGAAGCATTTGGCTTAGTAGTTTGAGAGTTACTATTGTTTAAAGTGGCAGTTCAAAATCTGCTATTCTCTGTGTTGGAGAAGACAGATTCTGGAACTTGTGAAGTTTAACATGGAAAACTTAGGAGTTTGGAGTTGAGGTCTGAAAATGAATTGTAGTGCATTTCTTAGGCTTTCCAGATTGTCTTAGATCATATCTTTTGGAATTGTAAATCTTCAGTTGTGATAAAAACAAGTAGCTGCTGTCCAGAATGCTTACTGTGGTGTTTTGCTGATTGATATGGTGTAATATCCTAAAACATGCTACTTTTGTAATTGTTAGGTGTTAGGGCCTTAACTGAGGATGAGCAGCTTTATCTTAGGTTAAGTAGATTAGGTGAGTACTTCTCTACTAGAGAAGAGATTTGCACGTACTAGTAAAATAACTTGAATAGAGTATTTTATTCTGAAATGCATTTCATTCCGAGCATGTTGCACCCATTTATGCATCCATTATATTTATTGTGCATTCATGCAATAGGTGCACCGGAGGGGGTAACACTCCTCGAATTCGAGCCTGTGATTCCGGAGGAGAACCAGGAGCAGCAGGAGCCCGAGGATCCAGCAGGCGAAGGAGTGCCCGCAGACGACCTTCCTGAGTGTCCAGACCACCGGCCCTCGACGTTTCTAAAAGGCAAGCCCCGGTGCATGCTGAACCTACTGATTTATAAATTAATCTTGAGTACTTTTAATTGTTTACTGCATTAAGTTGTAGGAGTTATATGAAAACACTTGTTGCATTATACCTGTCCTTGTCCAGATATCGTACTGAATCCTATATTAGGTGTAGGCACGTGTCAATGCTTAGCCCTGCTTAGTACGGTAGAAGTCGGGTGATTTCCGGTCATCCGCGAGATGTAGGAAGGAGTCGCGAGTGGCTTATGGCTATCGTGATGGAACCATGCTTAATAATGAAATCGAGACCGGACGGGAGTTCGATAGTACAGCCGCAAGACACTTCACGTCTTGGGTGTGGAGCTATGCCCGTCTGAGTCGTTTAAGGACCGATTCGCTGTACGTCCTTGAGTCATGTTGAACGCAGTCTAACACTTAGTTGGCCGGATAAGTCGTTCCGACCGCGAAGCCGAGTAATGTGGTTCAGGCCGGGAATCGAATGGTAGGTTGCTTCTTGGAGGAGAGAAAGGATGTGCTTGGGGACATTGGCGTGAGACCAAGGGGGGGTTAGAGTCCCTATCACCTGGCAGAGTGTCGCCCTTGGGGTCGCGACATTATTCGGACCCGCGATTCCTGAATCATATGAAACGGTGGCTTGTGCGACCCTGGCAGGGGCCTGCGCGGTGAGTGTTAGAAATACCCCTCCAGCTGGATAGGAATTCGATTCGAATCGCCGTCGCTCCCGGTTAGTGAGCACTTGACTTGAGCAGCGGCAACGTAGAACTCATTAAATGAACTGGTGGTTAAGGGAATGATACAATGTTGCCATAATGATATACCTGCTATGGATATAATAATAATGTTGTTTGATTATAATCAAGTGCATGTTTAGTACAGGTGCTAAGATAGATGACAGGTAAATGCTAAAAATAACTGCTAGTACAGATTATAAGAGTTTCAATTACTTATGCCTTTATGCAAAAATGTTATGTCAGCTAGCCTCTTGTGTAAGCCTTGCATAATCCTTGGTGTCACTTTATTTCTGGTTTTCGACGGGTAAGTCTAGCTGAGTACATTCCAGTACTCAGGGTTTATTCCCTCCTGTTGCAGATGACATGCTTTATCAGGGCTTCTGCAAGACGTGTCTCCACCCTGCGGGTGATGATGACTAGATCACAAGGGTGTGATCATCTTTATGTACTTTCCTCATGCTTTTGCGGGTTGTCGATCATCCAGACTGGCAGTACTTAATTAACTAGTGTGTGTTATGCTTCCGCTACTTTCAAACTTGGTTTGTAATAATTGCTACTCCGTTTGTGTAAACTTATTTCAGCACTATTTGTGAAATGTAACGTATGATGTTGTATGTTGAATGATGCGATCCTGGTTGTAAGCGAGTTGGTTTGAAATCCTTCGTGGTTTCGATTGACTACCGGGATTATATGGGCTCAAGTTTGAAAATTTGAGCGCTTCGGTGCTTGTTTTTGTACTTGTGCTCTTATAATTTGGTCGGTTCTGTTACAACTTTCGTCAGGGTCCACTGCTAGCTTTCCCTACATGGGTGCACAAGTTGCTTTTTGGGTGCATCGCTCTAACGTCCTCTAGGATCCTTCATTGCAACATTTCAACTTATGTCGGGTTAGCAAGACCATGGTGCCTCTCTTGGATCTCCTCTCTCTTCATTTGTTGATCCTCCCACCCTGAAGATTTCCTTCCCTTAAGGTGTGTTGCTAGATGATGACTGTCATCTATTGACCTCAACTTTGTGCCTTCCAGTCGTGTGGAAAGTGGAATTTGGAGAGCTGTCACTTGGTGGTGTAATGTTCAGCGATCAATCATGTTTTCATCATGGGTGGCTTGGTTGTTTCACCTCATGTACCTACTTGTCTCTAGATGTTTTTCCTGTGTTGTGCTGCTTTTGTTTGTGTCTATGCTCCTATCTCGCCCCAGCTATGGAGTTGTCTTACTTTGCCATGGGCCACCACTATGTCATACCAGCTTTGACACATGTGACATGGAAGTATCAGACCCCTCCGCATGCCTGTTGACACCTTCCTACCAAACATATCACCCATGGTAATTACTCAAAAAAAACAACATATCACCCATGGTAAATACCATGTTATATTTTACCATCACTACTTAATTCAACTCCAAGAATTCTAGAACGGCCTATCACTGGCCGAGTTTTACGACCACCATTTCCCCTTTTTATTGGAAACTTCAGTTTTTGATAACTTGTTGAAATTGTACTCGAATTGGGATTTTGTTTATACATTTGAAAATATTTTCTAGAAGAATATTTGAGATGTTGCAAACTACAGTATGTAGAGGACTGTATCAAAGCCATGCTCCAAGGATATTTCCATCATAACATATATATCAAAATCTATATATCTGTACTCACGATTTTTTTGCCGGATCACATAGCTCACTCAATACTCCCTCAGATTAGGATACTCTTAGATAGCATGATAGGGAAGCCTATGTGTCCTCTATGTGATAATTTTAGTATATAATAATACTTTCAATCAAGAACTTGTTGATTCCCAAAAAAGAAATCAAGAACTTGTTGGATCATGTTTTGATCATAACAACAGAAATATAAATACACAAACATAGCAATATGAGGAACACATTTCAGTCAGCAACTAAAAACTCGGATCTGGTCGTCCTATAGTGGTAGTAGAAGGCATATAGATTATATATAGCATCACTTGATTAGCATTAAAGGTTTGACTTATATTGAACATACTTATATTGGCAATATAACATCAAGCGGTTATTAAAGGAATTTCTAATTAATTCTTGCCTAAAGTATAGTTTGATATTTTGTGACTGAATAAATATTTGCCTTTCAATTTCAAAGCAAATTATATTTAACTAAAAGCAACGGTCCCTTCCTAAAACTTCATTTTATACTTTCCCAGCGTTTATTAACAAATGGACCCCACCATGACCATTCCAAAAAAGGGCATCACCGTCCATGACACATAGTATTCAGTATTAACCATTCACAAGTAACATGCGTTGATGGTTTCTTATGAAAAGCATTTTTTCATGCATCTGAGTTTCAAGGAAATTGCATCGTTGACAGCTCCTTTTCTTCTATATATAGGATTCTTTGTAGGCTCCGATCCTTCACAACCAAACACATTGCCTCTCAACAAAATTCAACCATTTCTTAGTCACATACTGGTAGTTGCTGGTTTGCATTCTCCACAAGAGAATGACTAGGACGCCTAGGAGAGCTGGAATTAGCTACATTAGGAATAATAATAGTCGTACAGCCACATTCTTCAAGCGGCGTGCTGGGCTTTACAAAGCTGCCGCTGACTTGTCCACCCTCACTGGCGCAAGCATTGCTATCGTGCTACAATCTGAGAATGGAAAGATGTCCTCTTTTGGCACTCCATCGGCTAGTGTTGTCGCTAATTCTTTCCGTTCAGGGGATGCACAAGTAGATCCATTCATCAACCAGGTACAAAAAGACAAAATCACCCTTTTGCAGAATGAGCTATTCATGGTGGAGAAAGAGAAAGCCATGGAGGACAAGAGGACAAAGGAGAACACTACACGAGTCAAAGAGCTTTGTGCGACCTCAAGGAAGGCTAAGCTTGTCTATAGCAAGGTAGAGGATCTCAATGTTGAGGAGCTCAGTGAGCTTCTGCTTGACCTCTCATGGGTCCGGTGGGATATTAACGATCGACTTCCTCCACAGCAACCTAGCAACCAGCTAGAGGTTGGTGGGTCAAGAGACCCTTTGCTCTAGTTGTTGTCCTCTTCGACATCACATTCAAAGAACCTGCTGCCACCTAGACGTCTACCATGGACACATACACAACCATCCTTGCATGTTGCAAAATCATCACTGTCCCTTCCACAGTCATCATGGTCATAAGCTACTCTTCTTAATCAAACCATACTGCCAATGGCACAAGCACCATCGACATCACTGTTACAACATGGTCTAATGCCACCACACCCTTTAATGGTCAAACCACAAGCACAAATGTTGTCATCATCTAATGAAGCCCATCAGCACAACTATAATAATCCACGGGTGCACATCAATAGTAACATCTTACAACCATCCTCACAATCCTCTCTGATATCTATGCTACAACCACCACCTTCATCATTAGCTCAGATTACGTTCTATAATGAACTTCCTCCTCCATCATTGTTGCAACAACCACCAACTTTGTTGCCTCCAGAACCCGAGATTCACCCAGCAGCACAACCTGAAAACCACGCAAGCATCAGAGACTTCACTGCTGCTCACCCATTTCCCATTCATCAATGGCCTTCACCTATTCAATCTGATTGGCCATATTTTGATGCTTGTATGGACTGAATTTTTGCTTGGGAGACCATGGTGATACTAGAGAGCAAGCTTCTGGTGGTTACGTCATGCTAGGTTCTTTTGTACTGCTTCAACAAGCTTATAATTGTCCCTACAATAACTCCATAGATTCTTCTTCAGAAGGAGCTAGAACAACATAGTGATGATGGTCCTGGAAATAATCTTGTTGATATGGGCTGCCTTGATGATAGTTGATACCATAATTTTAGTTGTTCTTGTGGTTTATTTAATCAATATGTGTTTGAGTTGTCTAGTTTATTGTTATAAGGGAATCAAATGTTATTTAGTCCACTAGTCTAAGTCTAGCCTATTTAGGGAGTTCTACATGTATTGGTATATCAAGGGATGAAATCTTGAAGTTTGCTTCATAGGTCCAATCCTTGCATCATGTAATGTGTTGTATCCATCATATATATCATTATATGAAATCTTTTGTTCAAAAATGGTACTTGTTGCTGCTTACATAATAAGGGTGAAGACTATGAATTTGAACCCATTATGTCTTTTTATAGAATACTTTATTAGTTTTGTTGTCATAAGCCCTAGCCGAACTGTTTTAGCTAGAGGCACGTATGTTCCAAAAGGCCTGGTATCTTAGAAGGATTCCTTTCAAAGGTAGCTGATGGGCAAGAGTGCGCCAACACAATTCTGACATTAGTTCTAGCCATTCATTTTCCATTTCTTTTTTGGTCCAGGTGTGGTCCCTTGTTGAGCCAGCCTTGCTCTTGTACTTTTGTCCATGGGACCCACCACCACTAACCTTGTCTTTTTGGCTTATCATGTACACCATAAAAATGTTAAAAGTCATTAAATTTTACAGAATAAAAATCAACAACTCATCAAGAAAAATGAACATATATCTTGAATATAATCGTCTTCTTATATGCAGGTTGTTTAATAATATTGACTCCACTAGATCCTTAAGAGAAGAATTGGAGATTAATTCAATCTACCTCAAGAGAAGAACCTCTCTAATGGCTCCTTGAGGCTTTTAGGATCACCAAAACAAAACTGTCATTTTAACCGGTCTCACACCTTATCTAGGTAATGCCAAGAGGCAATGATAGCTAATGTCAAATAACCTAATGGTTTGCTTACTACTAATGAAAGTTATGCCAATTTTTGCCACTTTGTAAAATGAGCATAACATGACCACTCATGTCGTCAGCTCCTCTAAAGCCACAATACATGCCATAGCTTCCACCAAAATCACCAGCATGCATCCCATACCACGGTAGGGCTCCAAGTGTGATTGCCAGCCATGATGCCAATGCCAATGGCTAGTCTGTGAACAACTAATGGTGTCAATGAACTGGTGAGGTATGCATAGAAAACCAGTCATTGTAATGTAGAAGACCCACTACCGTGTTGTCTCCTAGATCACATGCGGATCATGGATGTGCATAGACCACCAGATCTGGCACTAGAGCAGCACCTTGTTCCCACCCAGATCATACCAACCTGGGCTGGTGCTAGTGGTTTAACAACTCTGAGAAGCCAACAATGGTACTTGAAGAACAAACCTACGTACATTATCGACGAGGGCCTGATCTCCAACATCGAGGAAGTGCGCAGCAGACAGGGAAGAGCAATCGAGAGTAGCACTTGCTCCATGGCTAAGAGTGGCACTTCCCACATGGCCTCACTGCTATCCTCCACATTCAAGAGTGAAAGTGGGAACAATAGGATAATACCGAGAACTCGTATGGTACGAAGGACAAGGGTGTGCATTGTATGGAAACCGGTGGGATGGAGAGCACTATATAAGATCAGAATCAATCATCAACATAATAAATTTTCATGCACGAACCGAGCGGACATGCATGTTGGGCATGAGGAAAATGAGACCCATCACCTTATATATACTTATCAATTCTAGAAGCTTTTGCCTCCTCCACTGGACCACCCGCTACGCCTGCTCCACGGCCGCCGCCACCACTCTCTAACTAGCGGTGGCAATAGCCCACGGCGGTGCCGAACAAGGCTCACCCCAGCAGCAACTCCTATCACCTCCCTCCTCTCCTACCCTCTTTTCCCTCATATCGAGCTCTGAAACTTCGGCGAGGAGGTGGCCACCGACGAGTATAATTGCCGGTGAGGTGTCAGATCCGTGTGCTCTAGGTCCGGATCCGGTGACCCCCGCCCCGGATCTGACGCGTGTCGCCCTCTTGCGGTGTCTCCAGCTCCGGCGGGTAAGCTGCTCCATCTCCAGCGGATGCTGCCGCACAGGGCCTCCACACAGCTATATGCTCCCTCGCGCGCATGTGGTCAAGCCTCGCAAGACCGCAACGCGATGGATGGCCTAGGAGGCCCTGGGCGCCAGCAGCTGCCACAGCCAAATGCGGCGGCCCCACCCCAGATCTGGCACCAACTTGACCAGCGGATGTGGCGGTGGCTTTGCTATCGGGCCACAGACACCCGCGTGTAGGTCGCGATAGACCAACGCCATGCTTGCCTGCCTAGAGGAAGCTCTCAAGTCTGCAGCACCTGGTGCATCGCCGGCAAGCGCTGTGCGTGGCAGGCATTCAAGCGCGGTGGCCAGCAGACGAGTGAATGAGGCAAGACTCTGGGCGATGGCTAGGCGGCTGCCACAACCAAATCTAGTGGCCTACACATGTTCCCTAGGTTGTCCTTGGTCTCGGCAGCGGGCGGCGTGTAGGTGGACGACACACACACCCCCATCACTCACGTCGTGCATAGGTGCTGGCTAGCCAGATGCATCTTCACATGCTCCATGTTGTCCACCATGAAGTCAAGCCAGTGAACTTCCTCGTCAGCACAAGCAGGCCCATGGCTCCACGGTGAGGGCTTGATGCAGCGATTTTTGGAATTTGGGCGAAAGCCTTATCCGGTTTTGCTCTGATCTAGCGACAATGGTGCATCCAGCATCATTCCACTCCTTGGAGGCATCGTTGAAGATTCTGCTACTACTTTCGTTCGACGAAGCATGTCTTGGGGTGAAAGCCCTCCCTGCTTTGGCCTACAACGGTGGCATCTGTGGATGTCACTCTCCTTGTTGAAGGCGTCATAAACTGCATCCTGTGGCCATCCATGTCTCAACGCCAACTTGAGCTCTTTCTGACTAATCTTCCACTTCTCCCCGTTCTACTCTTCCACTTCTCCCCACTCTAGTTCAATTACCCTCCTACTCGCTTTTGTGCACACTGGCTACTGGCTTGTGTTGTCCTTAATGTGCTCTGTCGTCCTCTAGGTCACTAGAGTGCTCCACCTCATCTTATGCCAGGTTGCGGGACCATGATCCCCTCTCTTGGATCTCCTTGTTCTCCTATCGATGGTCCTTCCTCCTTTGAGGCTTCCTCCCCTCAAAGGTCGTAGGTGGGCGTTGATTGGATCCTGGATGCTTCTCATAGGCGATACAACTCTTAGTTGTCATCTGTTGGTTCTGACTCAGTGCCACCAGTTAGGAACTTAGTGTTCGCACTTATTTTGAGAAGTAGGTTAATTGCACCTGTTGTTGTTTTGTTGTTGTTGATGTTGTTGTAACTCTCTTCTCTCCCACCATGACATGTATTTCTTGGACCTTGAAGGGTCACTCTTGGAAGGTGCTATGCACCCTCTATTACCAGCTTTGCCAGAATCAATGGAAATTATTCAAGTGGGGACTATCGTCCCCCCGGTGACTTCTCAAAAAAGTTTGGAAGCTTTTCTAGAGCTTAGGCACTAAAGAATCTAGGACGGAGGGAGTGTAATATAGTAATTCAGTAAATAGCTGCATTATAGTTATCCATTGGTAGTCACAATATATAAATAGCAATTCACAAGAATTAATTGTGCCTACTCGACATGGTACGATTTGGCAAGGCATGGCAAGGCACAATTATCTAATTCTGTTATGTTGTGAATCACGTTGTGGTGAGAAAGCATACCGAGCACGCATGGGGATGCCTTAACTGGTTAACCCTGTTGCGTGCTGGTATGGTGAGCACAGCATGCCTGTCCTAGCCAAAGCCAGTGCAGGTGTCATCGCTTACATATCATCATCGAAGACGTTGTCGCCCACACACCATCTACATGCCTATACCATGCTAGTATATGCACTGCTTTAGCTTTGCACCTCTGCATCCCCGAGGGGGGACTAGGCTGCCCTTCGTCAAGGAGAGGAGAGGGAGAGGGGATGGGAGCGACGCACCAACCATCGGTGACCCATCATGGCGGAGATCAGGGAGGAGAGGCCACCATGAGCTCATTGTTAGCAGTAGAGGTATTGCGCATAAAGTGGAGGGCTGGAGGCAAGGATAGCCAATAGGGAATCGAGGCATTGGACACTTAGTCACGGAAGAGAGGGGTGGGGAGCGATACACCGACCAACATGCATGGAGGTGGAGGATATTAGGGGAGAGGAACGGAGGCCATAAGAAAGAAGTGCGGGTGAGCGGCTGGGTTTGGAGGTGTAATGGACTAGGGTTTGGGGGCATCTGCTTGGAAGTTTTGTTCATAGAAGGGTTGATCTCAGGCATTTTGAAGATAGTGGATGGTCAACATTGCTTGAGGTTACATGGGCCCTTAACAAGCAAACCCCTTAAATGGGTTGAGCCCATATATGCCGAAACTACGAGCCAAGGTGGTGTCAAGCACAACATTAGCTACCTAGCCATTCCGGCACAAGCACAGCTTGCACTGCCCATATTGTGCTTGGGCCATGCTTAATCGAGCTATGACTCATATCTCTTGCTGGGCCTAACCGATCTTGCCATCTATACTCTAGCCTTAGAAAAAACATATAATATATCCTAGCTAGACTCTCCTCCTTTCTACCTCTTTTTTTTATGCTACCATTTTGCAACTCTCAACGCCCTCGCCCTCCCCAAACCCACCCACTGTTTAGAGCGACCAGCACTACCACTATTTAGAGCTATTGTGCTGCATCATCCTAGCTTGCTTGGATAGTAGCCACCACTATGACATGCCAGCTTTGCCAAAACTGACATGGAACTATCATATCCATCTACATACGATTGACACCTACCTCCCAAACCTATCAACATAGTAAATACCCCTGTTTGTTATATTCTACCATCATTTCTGAATTCAACATCTACCTTTTTTACCGGTACATTTTTACTACCACCTTTTTCCACTTTTTATTGGGAACTCTAGATTTTTAAGTGAACACTCTTGAAATGGCAATATAACTGTGATTTTTTTATATTTGAAACAATTTTCTAGAAATATATTTGAGATATTGCAAACTATACCTATATGTAGAGGACTGCGTCTATGGGATACACCAATGATATTTCAATTATAACATATCAAAATCCATCTGTACTCAACATTATTTTGCCGGATGACATAGCTCATTCGCTGATTTAGAATACTCTTAGATGTCACAAAAGAAAGCCTATTTATCATATAGGTGATACTTTGAGTATATATTATATCGTGCTTTCAATGAAGAGCCTGACCACATTTTGCTCATAACTATACAGAAATATACAGGGCAACGTATCAGGTGCAAACCACACCTTTCGTGAAAACCCGTGCAAACTACGGCAAAAAAGTCATCTAAATTCACCAAAAAATCACATATGTAGATGATATGATGATACACAACCTTGTAAAATATCTTGTTCAAACTCGACTTCGTTTGTGATATATAAAAATAACCAATTTCAAGCTAGAAAGCTGTCCAAACGATTTGTTAGAAATTTGTTATTTTTATATCTCACAAACGAAGTCGAGTTTGGACAAGATATTTTACAAGGTTGTTTATCATCATATCATCTACATATGTGATTTTTTTGTGAATTTAGACGACTTTTTTCCGTGGTTTGCATGGGTTTTCATGAATGATGTGGTTTGCACCTGATATGTCGCAAACCTAGCAGCCGCCGCTCAAGCTTGGGAACAATTCGACGAAGTAGTCGACTCGGTCATCCCCGTAAGCCGCTGACGAGTTCGAGTTGCTTCTATGACCTTGCTAAGTCACTCTTCCAATTTTTCTTCGATTTGTTTCACTAGTTTAGCTCCATCCTCGTGAGCAGAGCTTCGCCGCCCGCCATTGGAAGCCGCACGCCCTCCTCAGTCGATTCCGGTCGCTGGAAAGCATCTAGGTGAGTTCGCGGCCCTCTCTTCTACCTTCCCATGCATTCGGTTCATCAAATCATGTGCCGTAGTGTCGAAAGTGTCAACGCCGTCGTCGGGTTACTGTTCATGGCCGGAGTCCCCCTCTCCCTCCTCTTTAATCTAATCATGGCCGTTGAATCAAGATCCAACGGCGCAGATCTCATGATACCATTTCGGTTGTCCATTTTGCTAAAGAGACCCTCAGTTTTCTTCTATTCTAACCCGCGGTCCCTGGCCAGATTTTAAAAACCCAAATTTTTATTTATTTTAATTCGAATTTAGATCTGCTTAATTACAAATTTGCCACTGTCTTTAATTGCTTATAAAATCTCCGATTTGACCCGTTCAAGTTGCATTAGGTTCGTAATTTCATAATCTACATGTTAGTGCTACTGTTTAGTGGGTTTTCAACTTTTAAATTTTGATATTAGATTTAATCTATTACTATAATAAAGTAAATCCTGTTTAAATCATAACTTTTTCGTTTTAGCTCCGATTTACGTGCAATTCGTGTCTGTGTGATCCTAGTGGGATGTAGATTCGTTTTACAAACTTTTCACCTTATTTTACTACTGTTGGTGTACTGTTCTAATTGTAGCTTTGTTTGCTTTGCATGATTGCTCTTGGATGATTGTTGTTGGTGTGTTAATCGAGAATAGACGGTGAGCAGTTCGTTGGTGATCAAGAGTACTATTACGAACCGGATCAACAGGATTAGCTAGATCAAGGCAAGTATAGCATGGGATTATCCTTGTTACCTATTCACTTTAACTCACTTAATTCATTATGCATGTGTCTCCTTGTTAAGGATGCCTTAGTATTAATCTTGTTCCTTGAATCCTATGGTTATAGCATTGGGTAGTTGCTGGTGCTCACATAAACAATTCTGGAAAAAGTTATGAAAAGAACAAACTCACTGACATGTTTTCTGACAGTTTTTATTTAAAAAACTATTTTTCCTAAGCTAACTCATGCATTCACATAGAGCTAATTAAGGGCATGTTACTACAGGAATTTTCTAAGAATCCGTTCAATTTCACATGAAAAATGTAGGAACTAAAAAAAATCATCCGTTACAAACAGGGCCTAATTAATGGGCGTGTGTTTGTTCTGGTTTGCTCTGGTTTCATTTTGAGTTAACCTCTCTTTGGAAAGTTATAAAAAAAACTCTCTTTGGAAAATAGTCTGAAAACCCTTTGGTATAATAAAAACGAAAAGCTTTTCCTAAAGCCCTTTCGCCAGCAGGCCTAATCCGGCCTAGGAAACTCTTCCACTGGCCCAGCTGCCTTGTCTTTCTGCTCATTCTTTCTCAGCCCAGCCCAGCAGCCTAGAAAGCCACGGGAACGGAAACGGATCGGCACGGCGTCACCTCGCCACTGGCCTGCCTCGCATTTCTCCGTACTCAACGCCCGCTACCCTTTTCCGCTTCGTTTCACCAGGACCTACAGGCCCATCCTTTCGGCCTGGGGAAGCCTACTATCGGCCCAGTCCAGCACTCAATCGAGCCCAGCAAAAACCAATCTCTCCGCTCACTTTCCTTTTTCTTTTTTCTGTTGACCACTTGACGGCCACGTGGCCACTACATCAACCTAGCACCACCTCACTCAGCGTGTAGATTCGTCAGCGGTCAACTTAATTGACCATCGGCCCATTTCGCTAACCGAGAACTTTGCTGACGTTAGCGTCCACGTGTCCCTCTGGCAGTCTTGTTCCGCTAGGTGTCACTCCCTGAGGCCCTCTCTCCCTTTTCTGGTTTTTCGGATAAGATTTTAAACCTGTTTTAGATTTTAAAAAATCATAAACGATTCTTTTTTCACTCCAAAAAACATGAAACTTATACCTTATAATCTTCTAAAAATATGATCTATCTTTTGGCGAACTTTTTTAATTGAGTTCATTGAATTTCTTTTACTCTAGCTTAGCTTCTAACACATCTTGTTTGTAGCCACTTGGCAATTATTTCCGTTATTTTGTTTTTTTAGATTCTCGTGGAGAAAGACTGACTCTATATTAATCAAGTACATCGATAGTACTCAAAGACACATACTACCTCCTTGATATCACAGGTGTCATGGCAACACTATCTTTACAAACATATTCAGTCATTACAAAAGTAGTTATGTACTTATGTTAGTGTTTTACTTACTATTCTTTTGCTAGATGTAGTGATGCATGCCTTGATTGGGAACCTTTTACCTTGGTCATTACCTAGCATTGCAATACTTAGGGTCTGTTTATAGCTCAGCTTCACTAGTGAAGCAACTTTTTAAGTTTTTGATCGAAAAGCAGCTCTATTTCTGAAGCTAAATCTTTTTTTGAGTTGTCTGGCAAATTAACTTAACATGGTGGTAGACCTAAGCATTTTGTGGGCCGGGCCGAAAACAGCCCGGTTATTTTGAGCCGAAATAATCCCGCCCATGATTGTCCCACTAGAGCGAGTTGGGCCTATTTTTTAGACCGGGCTTGGGCCTGGGCGCCTATGGAGTTTATAGTGTAAAATAGCTAAAATAAATATTTTGGACTGGGCCGGGGCCAAGAAAAAATTTCTAGGCAGTGAGATTTGTGCCCAAACCCTATCCACTAAGGTCCGTGGGTGGGCCAAAACCTAACGGGCTCGGTCGAGAAAAAAATTCCTAGGCAATGAGATATGTGCCTAGGCCCTGTCCACTAAGGTCCGTGGGCGGGCCAAAACACAGCAGGCTCGGGCTGAAAATAAATTTTTTGGGTAGCGAGCCCTATCCACTAAGGTCTGTGGGCAGGCTAAAACCAAGCGGGCTTGGGCGAGGCCTGCGCCCGAGCCGGCCCGAGCCTAATTTGCTCAGATCTACCTGACGGAGAAAAGGCGTGAAATGACCATAGTATCCTTCTTTTTTTTCTTTTCTTCTCTCCCTAGCATTATCGGGACACCCAATCGGACACTGGCCTGGCCACTACACAATAGCATGCACTTCTCTTTCATCTCCCCAACGCTCCTTCTTCGATGCGCCACCACCACAGCCCATGTGCCACTTGCCCCGTGCCCCCACCCGGCGTACCCCGCCGAGAGCTGAGCCCCAGCGACCCCGCGCTCGTTGGTGGCCTCGCGCGAGCCGAGCCTCGGCGACCTCACCCTCACCGGCTTAACCCCGTGCACTTTGGCTTGCCCCACGCCTCCTCCCAGTCGAAGTCCATGCAGCCCCAGTGGTCTGTGCTAGCGCCCCAGCGAGTCAACTCTGGCTTCCCGCGCCTATGCATCTTCGGGCCATCGCCCCTCTCCATGGCCGTGCCGTGCCCCAGAACGGGGTGAAGCTAGTTTTTTCAACTTCACTCCCCCACTTTTGGCTTGTGGGAGCACATTTTCAAGGGATTGCAAGGAGGAGTTGTTTGCAGGAACCTGTTTTGGTAAAGAAGTTGCAAAACAATTTTGTGAAGCCAGCTACCAAACAAGCCCTTATGCCTCTCTACTTGCACGCTACTATCACCTTACTTTATATATGTATTTGTTGGTATATAGTGATCTTGTGAGAGAGAGAGGGACACATGAGTTTCAATTTAAATTGTTGATAAAAAATTTTCATAAACGAATAACATAAAAATTTGAGAGTCAAATATCTAGATTCATGACGTCATAAGAGTCATCATAACTTAATTAAGTTAATGTGGCAAATGCATAGATACATGGAGGTGCTATGCACAAGAGGAGGAAACTGTATGGATATGGATGAAATAACATATAGGGTAACTCGCATGTTTTGTCACCACCGGATAGAGATTAGAAAGCGTCTATATGGAAATTACTCTATAAATTAAATATTTATAGATTAATTGCTTGTCAAAGTCTTTCCTTAAAAAGGACATACGGCTTGTTAAAAAACTGAGCGAGTAAGCAATGAGAGCTTTCAGCTTTGCAAGTAGCTGCCATTTCGTACTGGAAACGTGCATCCCCTATTTTTTTTGTCGCATCTTTTGCTTAGCTTTGTCCTTCCCATGGTACTTCCTAAGTTCTGCGCATACCGTGGTATCCAATGGGCACTTTGGTGTAATAGTAGTACTAGATGGAGACATTGCATTATACTGCTTTGCATTTCAGTCAACTGAGTTCTAGAATCTTATTTCCATTTCAATTAGGCTGCCATTACACTTAATTAAGAATTACATATACATTTCAAAGTTCAAATCCCAAACCATTAACCCTATCACTACTTACTTAGGGCTACGTACTTTAACCAACATTGACATTTGACAGCACTGGAAGTAATAAACCTGTTTCAGGACCCACCATATATATCCTCCCTAGCTCCCATATGACTGTATATATGTATGCATCACTTGGACTACCTGCACGTACGTTTCAGAGTCGTCGTCGTTCATTCCTGCAGCTAGCACTATGTGTCATGTCGTCGTCCAGACTCCAGAGGCATGCAGTCCTTATTTAGGAGACCTTGAAGGGCTTGTATCCCTTGAGGTCCTTGACGAGCCCCTGAACTGACCCAGCGGCGGCGAGCAGCGACACGAAGAGGCATGCGTAGCTGAGCACGTTCATCGACGTCCACGCCGGCGAGAATCGGCGCGTCTTGGCCTGCGCCATGTACATCTGGATGGGGAAGTAGACGGTGAGCGGCCAGAAGGAGACGGCGCCGATGAGCCCCAGGAAGTCGTTGAAGAAGGGGAACATCATGGCGACGAGCGCGGTGACCACGACGTAGGCGGTGCGCCACACGACGCGGAACGGGCTGACGGAGAAGCGGCCGCCGGCGACGGTGTGCTCGGAGTTGAGGAAGGCGGCGTCGGGCCAGCGGGAGCGCGCCCAGGCCTCGACGAACTGGTAGATGGGCTGGCAGAAGACCTGGTAGGCGCCGATGAGGTGCACGGCGATGCAGACGTTGCCGACGTCGATGAGCCAGAACGGGTCGTAGAAGCCGAACCCCGTCAGGAAGTTGCCCGGCGCGTCGTTGCCGAACGCCGCATAGCCGAGGACGCCGCACAGCATGTAGAACATGGTGGTGGTGGACACGCCGATGAAGGACGCCTTCTTCATCACCACGTTCTCCGGCGGGCTCGACCGCAGCGTGTCCTGCGGTGTGCGGGCAGGGCAGGCATGCGCGCCGTCAGTTCATCAAAGGCGTTCGGGCATGGTAAAGTAAAAATGGAGCTGTAAATTGCACAAGGTAAATTGTACTGCGTTGACCTATGACGACCTAGGAGTCAGAGAAATCTGCCAGCTGATGCGTTGAGATTGGTGCATGGCTAAGCCGGACTACAGATTGATGCAATGCAATAATGCAGCTACCATGCAGCCAGTTCCTTTCGCTGGTTTGTTGTGGCTGAACTTTCGCTGGTTTGTTGTGGCTGAAAGTACTGTTCGTTGGTTTGTTGTGAGAGAAAAACACTGCTGGATGGCTACTGATTCCTCGTCAAGCATCCTAGATTAGATGTACTGACTGCCATTTGAGTAGGATAGGATTTACATTTTTGAACAGAGTAGGATAAGTTTTACTTGACAGGGGGCATGCTTGCTATTTTTGATTGTGCAGGATCATTTTCAGTATGCTTATACATAGGAGCTGGAGTAATGCCCAGCCATGTGCACCATGACCATTTTGATTGTAGGACAAGGAAACTATGGACTTTGGTGGGTGAAAGTGAAAGAAAAGGACGGAGTCTTTTACTCGATCTGCTGCGTGGCAAAGATTCAGATTTGGCTCGTCTCTTTTGTACGCATGCAGACTTGCGGAGCCAATCTATTCACTAGCCTGCACTGGGCTCAATGCAGGGCAGCGACCCTCGTGTTGACTACTGCGCCATCTTTCTCTAGAAAAGAAACATTTTTAAAAAGTTTGTATGATGTATGATTGGACTCCTGAGTTTGTTCTCTTGTGCCATGCATGAGCATGATGCATGCTCATCTGCATCATATCAGTGCATGCAAGAGGGAGTTTTGTCCCTTCCTACAGACCAAAAAGATCACGGGCATGGGCGCATGGGCTCATGATCATCCGTTCATGTACGATGGTATGGTACTATCTTCTTCAGATGAGCTGTTCTTTTTTAAAAAGACGCAGGTGAAGTGTCCTACAGTAAGTGACTGAGTACGTAGTGCTACATGTAGCAGGGTTATACACAGATGTGTCTGAATTCTTCAGGTACCTGAATTTCTATGAGGACGTTAGAGTAGGAGTAGGCGAAGGCGATGTCTCCCAGGGACTGGAACGTCTTCCATATCTTCTCGGACGCGGTGACGTCAACCCCCACGGCGGCACCCGTCAGCGACGTCTTGACGTGCACCCCACCTGCAATCAATCACGGGCCATCAGCAAACATGCAACATGGAGAGATGCACTGCAGTCTGCAGTGCACTGCATGCATCGCATCGATCGAACGGGCGACATGCATGCAAACAAAAGGCTAGCTAGGCCATCGTCAACATGTCCAGTGTCCTCATTTGTGCTTGTGCATGCATGTCACTTGTCATGCAAATTGCAACCCAAACCAAAAAAGGATGCTGGGTGATGTACATGCCCCACCAAGAACACATATCTTGGCATGCATCATATCATCATGCATTATGCATGCTCGTGGATAAAGCTGAGGATAACCAATGGCTGGTATGAGCTAGCTTTTTTTTTTTTTTGAGAGGGTATGAGCTAGCTAGCTAGTAGCTAGCCGAGAGATGACTCATCGATCAGTGACTGACAGATCGAGTAAGAAGTAGGAACTTGCCTGCGATCTTTGCGATGGAGAGGCCGAGTCCGATGGAGGAGTAGGCGAGGGACATGACGGCGGCGACGATGGAGAGCCACCAGAGCTTGTGGAAATTTGGGAGCTGCGACAGCAGGATCTGGATGCCCGCGAAGATGATCATGTTGGTGGTGTTGGACGCCTCGCAGTCGGCGCCGTGCCCCTTGCTGTGGAAGCAGTTGGAACGCTTGATCGCCCTGCACCCATATATATGCCAGCCAGCAGGTTAAAGAGGTACACATCCATAGATGCAACAATCACTGAAATGGACTAGTTGCTGTCATTTGCTTGGTGCTGTTTCTACTGTCTGGGGGAAAAAGATTGCTCCTTTTTGTATACATAAATCAATCAAAATAAACACAAGAAAGAAAGAAAGAAAGAAAGAAAGAAAGAAAGAAAGAAAGAAAGAAAGAAAGAAAGAAAGGAAAAGGAAATACGATTCTTCATCCAGGCATGCCAATACAGGCCACTCCTTTTTCACACCCTCTTTTCCAACGGATGGATGGATGGAAAAGGGGGAAGCTGATCTGAGGCGCCCTTCAGCATCTAATTTTTCTTTCCAAAGGAAAGCACTTTTTCAAGTGCCAAATAATGTTATCTTGGACATCACTTCAAATTTTCTTTTCCCTGCCCGCTGGAACCTTAAAAGACAACCACCCTTATTTGATGACAACTACAGATGATGCGTGAATTAATCATCAGGACGACTCCTCCCCCCTTGCATCATCAGCTCCTCTCTTTTCCTACCTACTCTGATTAAAAACCTTTTTTTGCTACCCTCCAATAATAACCCTTCTTAAGGATGAAAACAACAAAAAAGAACTTTTAATTTACTCAGAAAAAGAAGCAATAATTAATTGGAAAACGATGCCGGTTTGACTGAAGTTTAGTTATATATGGCCATTCAGTTTTCCTACCAACTACCAAGGGAACGAATGAAAACATGGGAGCAGAGCAGTGGTGGCGGTTCGAGACATCAGACATGCATCGAATGGAAGAAGCAGAAGCAGAAGCAGAGCATGAGACAGGGGAGGCCGGGGGAATGCATGCAGTAGTACCCCATGCTGATGGCGGTGGTGATCGTGTAGCCTATAGTGACGCCCACCAGTTAATGTACTGCGCCAGCGAGCACAGCCGGTACTTGGAGACCCCTGAGAATGCATGGAACAATCAAAACAAAGGAAATCAATATTTCAAGATCGACAACATTCGAATCCATCCATGCATCCATTTGAATTTGAATATGTTGAAGATGGACATATTACAACAGGAACAGCAACGTACCCAGGTATGCCCTGACGGCCTGGCCGTAGGTGTAGTTTTCGCTTGCCGTGGACGGGGTCGGGGCGCGCGGTAGCAGTCGGCGAGGAGGCTGGAGCAGAACCAGGTGATGCCGGAGAAGGCCAGCAGCACAACGGGGCCGATCACCCACCCCAGCTGCGCGATCGCCCACGCCAGCGACAGCACCCCCCGACCCGATCACCGCCGTGATGATGTGCGCGCTCGCCGTCACCAGCGTCCCTGCAGTGTGTGTGCACACATGTCCGTCGTCCATCGCCGGACGCGGAGCAGCACGCACGTCAGTCATGCATGCTCATGTCCAACCGTCGTGCATGCAAACATGTACAGACGACACAACAGCTAGCTAGCTTACGTACCCGTGCGCCTCTCGCGCCCGTCGTCGTCCAGCAGGTCCGCCTGGTCGCCGAAGCCGGCCTCCGCCAGGTTGAACGCGGCCGCCTTCCCCGCCGCCGCCTGCTGCTGCTGCTGCTGCCTCTCCGACACCATTGCGCGCGAGCGTGCTCACCGGCTCCGGCCTGCTGGCAACTGCCTCTACTACGTGTGCCTGTAGCTGTGTGAGAAAGAGAGAGGAACACAGGGAGGGATCGGAGATGGTGGTGGCGAAGGGAGGAGGAGCGGGGGGGCTCCTTTTGTAAGCGTCCGGGGGTGGGTGCGCGGCTTGCCTTTCTGCAGACGATCGAGCGGTTGGCATTCCATGCGGGGAAAGCGAGCACTGTGCCACCTTCTGTGTGTCGGCTTCCCTCTCTCTCTCTCGTCTCTTCTCACTCACTACTCTTGATTCCTGTCCCTAGCTAGCACACTGCACACTCAGACACTCTTGCTGCACACTACAGTGAGAGAGAGAGATTATGTTTAAATTAGTGTGGCAGCAGATAGATTAGTAAGGGGAATTGCTAGATTGGAACACTCCATCTGCCATCCATTCTTTATGCTTGTAGACTACTATAGCCTTGCATGCATGCACATAGGATCAAGAATCTGCTGGACCAGCAGCTGGCCAATTATTGAGGGCTCTGCAGCATGCACAGCAGGCTCATCTATGCTGATCTTCGTTATCATCCTAGCAGCCAGTAGGGCAGGGACTCAGGGTATTATCAACATATCAACAAGTAGGGATGAAAACGGTATGGATATTTTCCGACCGTATTCGAGACCAAATCCGTTTAGAGGGGTTTTAATCCGTCCGTATCTGAGTCTGGATATTTAACATCCGATACCGTATTCGTATCCGAATATTTAAATCACATATTTATGATGTCGATATCCAATCATATCATATCCGGCATTTTTTATACTATCCGTATTCGAATCCGAATCTGGACATAAATATGAAAACAAATACGATATCAGTGATATCCGTGATCCGTTTTCATCCCTGCCCGTGTTTAGATCCGGACTTGGGTGCCCCGATTCGGGCACCGTAACTACAGTGCCCGTGTCGGGGCACTGTAGCACCTTTTGTTTTTTAGTGCAAAAAATTGTCCAAAAATTGATTAATTAGACTCAAAACGTTCGTCTCGCAAAGTACAACAAAACTGTGCAATTAGTTTTTTATTTCATCTACATTTAGTACTCCATGCATTTGCCGACATTTTGATGTGACGGGGAATCTTCTTTTTGCATAGTGAAATTTGGGGATGGAATTGGGAACTAAACAAGGGCCCTATCAACGAGCATTGTGTGTGTGCATGCATGCATGGTCTGCCTTGGGCGTGTCCGCTGCAAGGGGCACACTGCACACGGGTCCTAAAACTATATGCCCGAGTAATGATTAACAATACTTATCGATTTTTCAAACACAGATGTATGTGTCTATGGAATAAATGGGCTTCTGTTACAAGCCTATGTTCTCTTTAGCATTTCAAGTGGTGTTTTACCTAACATTTTAGCAAACCCTTGGCAAAAGTGCCGCCTCTTCAACGTTTCTTTGACTATAAAGATTCAGCATCTTGCTGAACAATAATTCTCTTGGATTCTCCTTTGGTCGATGATTGTGATCAATCATATTTCCATTTGATATATTGGAGTCATGCATCTTTCCTAATTTGCACCGTACCATTGCACATACTTCTCATTGGAGGAAAACGTATACTGAAGTAGCTAGAGTACCGGTTCATCCTTAGCACAACACATAAATGCGCTCCTACTGTTCCAGTCTGCATTTGAGGAAACATTCTATCTACACCGTGTGAACTTGAAGTGTGGATGCATCATGCACCAATATTCAAATTTTCAACAGCTTCCTCAACTTCCTTTATTTGCCATTCCATTTTTGCTACTAGTGTGTGCTAGGTGTGCATGCCTCTTACATATGCATCTTATGCCCTAGTAATAGTCAATATAAGAGTATCACTTTATTTAAAAAATATATACTAGAATATAATAGTCTATCTTTTCCATTTGGCCTGGCTTACAAAACAATTTTAGTACCAAGGTGTTACTAACACTGTCGAAGCATCAAGTCGTTACAACTTGCAAGGCAACTTATTGACACTATCATGTCCCAAGAGGTAATGCGATTGTTGAGGGTGTCAAAACCCTCAGTCTTCTAAGTGTGGCAGAACCTCCTAAATAATATGGCTCACATGTACTTGTCATCGTCTTAAAGACCTCTAACAACCATACATGTGTACCACAAAACTTAAGAAGTCTGTTGGGTGTCCTCGGGAAACCCGAATCATCCACATTTTACAACTCACACAGGATCAACAAAGGAGTAACCACAATATTACAGCATGTGTTACAAAACTTTACATCAGAGTGCGGAAGAATAACAACAATAGATTTACAAATCATGATTAAGTTAACTTTTACAAAGTTAACTTAAATGGCGGAAGTCGAGTAGAACTACAGAAGATAACCTGGGTAGAGCACCTAAGTTAGGAGAAGATAACCAGATCATATCGAACCCACCGACATGACCTGACTAGCAGCACCAGTCAGCACCTGCAACAGGGGTTAACAAACCCTGAGTACTCAATTGTACTCCACAAGACTTACCCAACGAAAAGAAAAGACTCCAAGAATATGCTGGTTTAAGGGAAGTAGTGGAGCTAGAAAAGTAGAGTTTTGTAGAAAAGCTTACTACAAGTGGATCCTTACTTTCAATGTTTTAGTCAAGTTTTAGCATCAATTTTAGTAAAGCTTATCATAGATAGATTTGCACCTATTCTATCTCAATCAGTTGTATTAAGCATCACATCTCATATTTATCTCATTGCCTCATTTTCATAATCACCATGTACCATTGTTAACTACGATGATGAATAGAGAATCGAGTCTCCTTAACCAAGGAGCAGCGACGATTCGAACCGATTATACCCAGCTGGGGATTCCTAACCACACGAGATATGTAGGACTCTAACCTACATAAATCAACCTTCACTCGGATCCTCCAAAACGTGACCGGGTCCAGCGCCACCCGAGAGTATAGTACACCTCCAATCCAGCCCTTGGCTACGAGGGTACACACTACTCTCACCATCTCTCCACTCCCAGTGCGCGGTTGGCCATTCACATGATGGCATTACCGAGGTCTTAGGCTTACCGGAGCATGTGGTCAGTTGCAAAGTCTCGACGCACACAATTCAATCAACGGTACGGTCCTTAACCGACACAGTCGGGGACACTACATTGGGACTCCTTTCCCGACGTAAGTCCACCGACCGGTCTCAGCTTAATATTACCATATTCATATTCATATGCTCTCATGACCCGTCATTAGGTCAGGAGAAACAAAGGTAAACCTGTTTCTCGCGAACGATGAAACCACCATTCGACATCTACCGAAGTCTAAGCATTACTAAGCATAAGAGATCGACTTACACATACTAGTGGTATATCATCTAGATATAAGTGTAGGTCAAGGTAATCATGCAACAACGGTATCGACCAACTCCTACTAACTTAATGCACATTACACTAGACTTAAGGTGTAATAAAGTATTTATAAAACAGAAGAGTGGTTATATGTCCGGGGCTTGCCTGTGTTATAGAGAAGGTTAGTTTCACAGAGACACCACGGAGTTAGACTTGACATTGTCGCCACTGATGGATGGACCTTCTCCAAACTTGATCAACATGGACCTTCTCACTCACGTACTCACGTACGCTACACGTAATAAGACGGTGCATGCTTTAGAATGATGCATGATAAAGTACTAAACATGATGCATGATAAAATGCATGACATGATGCATGGAATGCATTGGTGAAAATATAACAAGATAAACTAACTTGAGTACAACTTTCCTTCACGATATGATTTGCAAGTAATTATCATAAAACACTTTTAGTTATTCTATTAACAAGTCCATCCTATGCTTAACAAGGAGGTAAGGCATATCACATGCTACAAAAGTTAAGCACTTGACAGCAAGATGCCTAATCAACCATCACATACTTACTAGTTATCACAAAAGGCACAGTAATCATGGTTTAGCAAGACTTTTACATGAGAACTTATATATAACTTTATATTTTTACCCAAGAGGTTGCATACAAAAGAGCAATCAAGCTACAAACATGCTTCCATTTAATGAAGTGCTTAATCACGCCAAAAGGCATTTCTACTTTCTATTAACACAAGTTGATCATGAGCATATCAAAAAGGTAATTACTTTGTTATGAAACAGCAGGGGTGAAAGTATTTCAAAGTCGACAACAAAACATACTTAAATCATAATATGGTTTATCCTTAATCATTTAACATTTATTCACTAAAGAATAAAGCATATAATTAAGTGGATAATTAAAAGTTATCCAATTGACACCAAACTTTTTGTGAAGGTTAGTATTATCATGAAACAGCTACAAAACAAATTTCATAATTTTTGGATTAATATTTTAGCTTCTAAAAATCATAGAAGGTTCATTTATTAATTAAAAGGGGTAATTTTAAAACATACAAAAATTATTGATTTTCCTAGTTTCATTTTTTTAGGTAAACATCATCACAGATAAGCTATACAAAAATTTTCAAGATTTTATCACTTGTATTTATTTTCCTATGAATTTAGCAAGAAACAACACTATTTATCATTTTCAGAAAATTCGAAAAGGATAAAATCCTTCTCTCACCCGTCTCTTTCTCACCCCGCTGTCACAGACAACCGGGCCCGAAGTCGCACACAGTGCGTCCGGCCTTGACCGCGACAGGCGGCCGTGTGACCGGCGGGTGCTCACCGGCGGCCACCTCGCCGGCGACGAGACCCACACCGGCACGCCCCTCTCTCCCTCGCGCACCCTCCCCGAGCCCAAGCCCAACATCTAGGACATCGTAGTACCTGCGCCGGCTACCATGGCGGCGCGGTGGTGCTCCGGCGAGGCGGAGACGGCGGACGAAGGCACCTCTGACCACGACAAAGGCATCAACGGATTCGCCGCACTCTAGCGAACACAGGCCACAAACTAATTGAATCGATATCGACTCCAATGAGCACGACCACGCGCGCGGCGACACGACGGAGCAGAACATCTCCGGCGAGCGCGTGGACCGGCGAACACATTGCGGTAGCTGTTAAACTAAGGGCATGGATAGCTTCAGGGGCTCACCGCGACTCTGACGGGCTAGCTGGTTGAAGGCGAAGTCGACCGGAGAGCTCTGGCCACGGCGCGACCGAGCTCGGCGGCGCGCGAGCGACGCAGGCACGACGAGGCTGGGAGAGTGGGTGCAGCGCGTACACAAGGACGAGGCGAACTCAACGGTGCACTCAATTTGGCCAGAGGACGAGCGGTGGCGGTGGTGAGCGCCGGCGGGTGAAGTACGACGGCGGCAACGAGAGGAAGAAAAAGAAAAACGGCGTCCGGCTCGGTGGCTTAATGGCGATGGCGATGCTTCCAGACTTGGCAGCAGCTGCATTAGCATACCCACGCGGACGACCACGCATCCAGGCGCGAGAAGGCGCGGGAACGGCCACAGCAACGCCGGCGACAGGGAGGGAGAGGAGAAGAAGAAACAGAGCACGTCTGTCTACTGTAGCAGCAATACCACCTCATTCATACATTTTCTGTTTTCTTTAAATTACTCCCAAATTTGCATAGCAACTTCAAAATCTCCAAAAACTAAAGTTATTCAACTTCTCGAGATCTCCAACTTTTCTTTTTGGACCAAACTCATATTTTGAATAGTTTTTGAAATTTGAAATCAAATTCAAATGGGAGCACTTTTAGGGTTTCAGAAAATTCAAAATTACTTTAAATTTTTGAACAAAACTTGAAAATCTGTAAAAAGAGAAAATGTGCAACTTTTGAAGATCTACAACTTTCATAATTGGGCCATCACCCAATTATGCCAACTTTTTGAAATTGAGTTTGAAATTTAAATTTGGGATTTGCATCTTTTCAATTTATTCAAAATTTTGCATTGAAACTTTGAAAATTCAAAACACCAAAGTTGTACGTCTCAACAAGATCTACAACTTTGCTTTTGGACGCACCTCAAAAATTTTCTTAGATTTTGAGTTATTCAAAAATGGGCAAAACTATACATGGGAATTTAGTTTTTTTAATCCTTTAATTATTTTGTTATTTCATTAATTTGGTAATTAATTAGAGACTAAAAATGGTTCCATTAACACAATTATTAGCACAATAAAATTTTACTCATCACACCAAAACATGGAGCAAGAATTACAAAACTTTTATTTACAAAAGTTGATTTATTAATTCAACGAAAATTGGATTTATTAACACTATCTCATGAAACAATAAACTTGGCATATGCAACATGAGCATGCTTAGTAGTGTCGCCGCTAGAAACATAAAATGCATTTATGCCATGACACTAGATTATTATGCATGTTAATGATCATCATTAGGATTTTAATTGCTCATTAACATCTAGGATATTACACTAAGGTGGAGAATGTAACAGTAAAATGTTAGCCTTGTTATTTTAAAGGAATCATACCATAATGTTGGGTACAAACATAACACTTTTTCATTAACTTATTTGGAAGGGAGACACTAAATAATGAAGTGGCAGAATTGGGTTTCTTCTTATTTAGTAATCACAACTAATGTCAAGAGTTTGAGCATTGCATTCACACTCTCTATATGACTAATAAGACTATAAGTGATGTTTCCCTTTATATTCTGGAGACTGGTGCATTCACCTTTCTTAGTTTGGACCACTGTACATACTTCTCACTGTAAGAAAATATTTATGATCTAGCTATATATGGATCGATATCGGTTTGCATTCTTAGTAGTTCATTCAAATGCTCTGCTACTATGAGGCAAGGTTCTCCATATCATCTGAACTGTGTAGTGTGAATGACAACTATTCTCCATATTACCAAGAGCAAGAGGAAATTTTGGTTGCTAAGTGTGTCGGCCTTTTCAATTTAGCCTAAAGTCATCACCTTAAATAAAATCCTAAATGTTGGCTACAAGCCAAAAAAGGTACTATTTTCTACACAATATAACCTAGTTTTGGGAAGAGAGACATGCTCGCTACAAATACATTGTGAGCATCTCCAACAGTTTGATAAAAGTCACTTGCCAAATGTTGTGTTTTGGCAAGTTGCTAAAATAAAATACCAAGTTAAAAAGAGGCTCTCTCCAACAATTCCCTATTTTCAACTTGTCAAAACAAAAAAAAGGAGGACCCACTGGTTGAGGTTGTTGACCGGTACACCCCGACGTCTTCCCTACCTCGCGCGTATACTCATCCAGATTTATACTCATACACTATATGAATTTCTATGTTATAATTTATTTTGATGGACACATTTGTATTAGCTTTGATGGACACATTTGTATTAGCTATACATTTGATAGTCTGAACACGATTTGCCGGCAGCAGGCTCTGTCACATCAGCAGGCCGACAGCTGCAGCTCTACAAGACATTTGCCGGCCACGAAAACAATCAGGAACAGCGCGGGAACGGGCGATCTTTTCCTCGGCCGCGCGGGAACCGGAGCAGGATGAGTCCTCGCGCGCGCGGGAAGAGCCGCCGCGGCCGCGGGCGAGCGATATGCAGTCGTATGCGCGCGCGTATAGATAGGCGCGTAGAAGAGAGTTTTAGCAAGTTGGGAAATTTGGCAAATATATTTGGCAAACTGTTGGAGAATGATTTTTGCATGTTTTGTCAAATTTTGAAGAATAGCAAGTCATTTACCAAACTGTTGGAGATGCTCTTACTCTCCCTCTATCATGTAAAGTGCATTCAAACATTTGAAACTATACACAAATATAAGGGACTCTAGGGGGGCAAAACAGTTCTACATTAAATAGTTGTATAAATTTGGTAGGTATTATATTGCTACTTGCTATTTATCAACCAATCACCATTAATAATATTGATTATAGCATCTAATTAGAAAATAAGTGAGGGTACATGCGTTTTTTATGTTCTCTCTCTTAGTGTGTCCTAAAATCTTAGAACGCACTCTGTTACAGGACGAAGGGAGTATCTCACCATGGTTTGCGTTTGGGTGAGTTTCAGCCACATGACAGCTACTCTGATCACAGATCAGATCTAAAGCTTGACTTACCTGTCACTGAGCGAAAGAAGTGCATGGCAAAGTAAATCCTGGACACGTAATCCTTGCTAGGTCACAAAGATCAAAACCTGGTCCAGCCTCAAGGACGCCTGCCATGTCGCAGTGCACGACTAGACAAAAAGTGCAAGTCCCGTGCTGTTAACCCCACAGTGCAGGCACAGAACGTGATGACGATCGAGGCAATGGGGAATGTTGAACACGCAGCAGCAGCTCGACCATGAGGATTTTGACGCCTTCCAGAGCGTTTTCGCCGAGCCAATGTCTCAATCCAAGTGTGATGCACTGTCGGCTCTACTCTCCACTGATCTAGCGAACCTGGAGGTGTGCCGTGTGCGCCGATGAGGTCTAGCCGTCACGACTAGATCGGTGTTGCCCAGTGTAGTTTTTTTCTTGGATACGTCATCTTTGTTTGTGTGGTTTGTGTGTGGCCTCTTTGGTCATACACGTCGCAGCTGTGTTGTAGAGTCTGTACTGCAGGAGCGTGTCTCTTTTTGTCGGTTTTTCCTTTCTTTTTCCTGCGTATGCTTTAGGGATTATTTGTTGGATGCAGTAATCCTTGGATTTCCGCTAGCTTCATACTTTAAAAGATTTTCTTCCTCTTAATAAAATACGTACTTCGTGGTATGTCGAGGAAAAAAAAAACTGGTCCAGCCCGTAACTGTCCTCTTCTCGCTTTCGTTGTGCATGTCTACCAAGATTTGTGCCAAAAAAAAAACTTCGCTGATGCTAAGAAAGCAACACATTCACGATACGATAATGTTGTTAAAAATGTCACCACAAGGTGAGATCAGCAACATCGTCTAACGGTCATTCTCGGGCTTTGTATGATGCTGCCATCTCTCTCTGCTAGTTGTAATTCTATACAGTAGTTGTACGATTGCAGCACACTGAAATATATAGACAAAGAATGTGGTATATCTTGGAGAGGAAAATGACTTTGGCATTTCTTTTTTTTACGGCTAATCTAGCGCCCGGACGTCTGGCGCACCACGCGCGTCCGGACACCCGCTCAAGTGCTCAACCCCCCCCCCCACATCCGCTTTTTGCCCCCGCCCCACACGGACGCCCCCAGCGTGCCCCCGGCCCAGTCCGCTAGCCCTTCGGCAAGCAGCACGCTTCCAGCTCGCCCCATAGCCCGCCGCATTTGCCTTCGCATCGCCCCACGCGCGACGAGCATGCCCCAGCGCCTCCCTAACCGCAGCACCCTCGTCCGCTAGGCCCCCGACGAGCCATGCACCCCCGTCTACCCCCCTGGGCCAAACAACATAAAACACTCGAATAAAACACTTGCAACAACATGGAACAACTGCTGCAACATAAGGCTAAAGTAGCTGAAACATTAGGAATATATTATTGCAATATTTGTGTGAATCATATGAAACAACACGCTCGAATAAAACGCTTGAAACAACATGGAACAACTGTTGTAACATAAGACCTTTTTTTCTGCGGAACTGCTGCAACATAAGACTGAAGCAACTGAAACACTTGGAACATATTATTGCAACATTTGTGTGAAGCATATCAAAGATCTAGATCAGAACAATTGCAACATACGTCTAGAAACAGGTAAAACATTTTGAACAAATGCTTGCAACATGCCTTTGAAACACTTGCAACATATGAAACATGTGCAACATCCCCCAATTTACTTTTGCAACATCCATATGATTCAACTGCAGCATACCTTTGAAACTTCTGAAACAATTGAAACATACAATTGCAACACAGGGAGGGGGGAGAGAGCCTGGTGCGGGAAGCGCCATGGCGGCAGGATCTAAGGGTGTTAGGAGCTCCTTGTGGGGGAGGACATCGGTGTCGGGGGAGGGGCGCCGCCGGGGTGGGGGAGGAGGACGCTAGGGTGGGAAAAGGAGCTGCCGGGATAGGGGAGGAGGACTCCGGGGTGCGTGAAGGAGCCACCGGTGTGGGGGAAGGCACCACCGGGGTGGGGAAGGAGGATGTCGTGGTGGGGGAGGGCGTCGCCGCCAGCCAGGGAGGGAGCCAGTGGCGCACACAATGGAGAGGAGCGGGCCGCTGCCAGTCATGAAGGGAGGGAGCGACACACACGATGGAGAGGAAAGGCGCACGCGATGGAGAGGAGTGATGTCAACTAGGAGGAAAAGAAATGCGTCCGTTTTCAACGATGGAGAGTAGTTTTAGATGGGCCATGAGGGGGAGCGGGCCCCGCAGGCCCACAGGAGGCACATCCGGACGGGACAGTCACCCGTATCCGATCATTATCACTTTTTTATCATGTATCTTGTAGTCTAGTTGCTGACGTTGTCTAGTGAAAATTGAATTGACTTCATATCCAGGTAAGGCCTTGTTTGAATGTAGTCGGATTCGCATCGATCCACATGTGTTGGGGTGAATTAAAGTAGAACATGAACTAAATTCGACCCAATCCACCCTAACACATGTGGATTGAGGTGAATCCGATAACATCAAACAAAAAATGCACTAAATGCATCCAACATATATATTGTCCAAGGAGTTTTTAATAAAGTCTTCCATTGTATAAACAATGGTGTTCCTATTTGCAATTTGTTTGCAACTACATACCACATAAGAATTAATGAGGTTGTTATATTATTCAACCTCCTATAAGGACATTTTCATTCGTGAATACTAGTCCTCAACTGTACTTCTCCTGAGAAAATTTCTAGAAGAAAATAACCATCGGATCTCATCAGGACGTACATGAGCGTAGCAGCGGAGCACGATGACATGCATATACTCTGGATTCAGTGGCGGATGTAGGCTATACCTGTGGGGTCACCTGGCCCCACAGGTTTTGATGAAACTAGTAGAATTTTACTGTAGCTTATATGGCTTGGTCCCATAGTGTCTACTAGCTGGCCCCACAGGGTTTGATCGCTGGATCCGCCACTGTCTGGATTAGTTTCTCTTGTTATAGACCACAAAATATCAATAAGATTCATGCGTTTGAAAACACGTTGCAATTAATGGCATTCACCACCAATGCAGAAATATATTACCCTTTCTGGATAAATATTATCTGAAGGACAACTATGCTCTAATTCTTTCTCGACAATGGTATGTGAGATTGATTTCGAATCTGCATTGTAATATCTTTTCATGTGCTTTCACCACCTTGTTTGTCATCACTTCATTGATATGTTATTTAATTGTATCTAACTTACTAATTCGATCTATCAGGAAAGTTTAAGAAAATTCTAGAGGAGTGCAGTAGGGTATCACACATTCAACGATTCCCTTTGAAAAGTTTTTACAATTGTTTCAAAAGGAGCACTACTACTGCATGCACGCTTGTATGGTTCATTTTTTTACTTTTGGAAGTTCAAGTTCACCTATGGGATCCAGAACATTGCTAGACCTAACAGCCCACAATTGACTGATAAGAAAAAATTTACCATTCTATATAACATAGCGTACGCATAATCACATTTTGATTCGACATGCCGGTCTTATATAGAATGGCAGAAAGATCCTTTTTTGACCAAGGGACCCAGCACGAATTCCCAAGTGGTGCAAAACAAATGCCGAAGGAATATATATCAATCAACCAAAAATAAGCAAGAACCAAGAGCATCATCACTAGAACATAGACAATCATATCATGCGTTGCATCAAACCCCAGCATTCATGCATGATGAAATCCAGACATGACTGGTGGCTGGAGTTTAAAGAGATGGCGCAATATGCAAGCTAATAAAGGTGATCTAGCAGCGGTCGTAGATATTCTGATGCGGCAGAGCACTATTTGTTTGGTCTACACACTCCAGATGACAAGTCGCATGCCTCCACAAAGAAAAAGAACAACAACAAGCCATTTTAAGTGGCTGCTGCAGCTGTTGCGGCTGCAGCTGCATCTCACATATTAGTGTGCTAGCAGCGGCAGCGGCTGTAGCAGTAGCTCAAGCATCCATAAATGAAAATGTTAGAGAATCTACAGCAATGCTACCTAAATCAAACCCTCTACTTACCTGTTTGGTAGCTATCTATTTCAATACAACTTTTTTGTTGTTGTTTCCTCCGGCGGCGCTAATCGCAAAACCAAGCCACCCAAAACCATCCTCCTAGAGAATGAAATGACACGTGAAACCCACATGACATCCTCTCTCATGTTCTTCTCGCCATAGATGCCAGGGAGCCATACACGCGTAGGGTCGTGCCGCCCAGGGAGGTTCACTAGGTAGGCCGTGCCGCCGGGGCTGGCCTCGTTGGGCATGGCCAGGCCACCTAGGGCAGGCTGCGCCACCGGGGCTCGCCTCGCCGGGCTAGCCGCGCCGCCCAAGCTGCGCCGCCGGGGCTAACCTCGTCAGGTAGGGCCACACCTCCGGGGCAGGCTGCGCCGCCCAGGTACTGCCGCCAGGGAAGAAGCCACCGTGGGGAAGAAGAAAGGCGGGCGCGTCGGGAGCCGTCGCTTGGGAAAAAAATATTTGGGTAGTCTAGTAGGGGGCCAATGGGAATAGATAGTGGAAGGGTAGTCCATAAATTTGGGAGGTCTAGTAGGGGCATGCTAGAGCTAAGTTTTTCTCTCCACTGTTGAAATTGGGGAATACGAGGCCACTGGAGTTGCTCTTAGATGTCAGCAATAGCAGCAAGCTATGCAAGTGCAAGTGATGAGTTGCTAGGAAGCTACTGGCCAATCAAAAGCATTGACGACACTTGGACGGCCACGAGATAAGATTCAGATCTTACACGGGAGGCTCAGAATGGCCAAATATCTAATGGACGGAGGAATATATGCAGAGGGCGTGGAGCTAATCGAGTGTCACCGACGCGTGGCCCCACATGTCTGCCAGATGCCTTGCAACAGAAAGAATGACGATTTGACCAGCATGGCAGCGGCTAGCATGCTGCATGCATGTGCGCCTTTTCCACCACCTCGCTAAAAGGAAAAAAAATGGCAGTCACCCTGGGCGGCTGCAATGGCATGTCCCGGGCTTTTCGGCTTATCACCTAACCTAACCTATCATCAGCGTTTCCGAAACAGTTCATCATGGTGCGCCCCACTACATGCTAAGCTTCTTCCACTGAGAATGCTGCAGTGATCAACACGAGTAAAGTCCAAGCATCTAACCTCGACCGGTAGATTCAGCAACTAGCTAGCACTAGCCGCCCATTCCGGCCGGCGCCACTGGAAATGGCTAGTATAGATGGTTAAATAAACAAGATTCAGTAAGAACAACCTTCAATTCCTACCGCAGATGATGGTAGAATAATCCCGAAGACCATTTCACTAAAACAAAGATGATGCTTTTGTGTTGAGTAGAGGGCTGAGAAAGAAATTAAAGAAAACCCTACTTGGTCAATCATCTGAAACCCAACAGTCACTGTGGGTTGTCGTCTCTTTTTCTGTCCCAAAGCTTTCCCTGCCCCAATCTCCTTGGTCATCTCGTTAGCGACAAACAAGTGGTGTTGAGTCAAACATTGAGATTAACTGAATCTTATTTGAAAGCGATGCGAACATATTTCTCTTTTTAAAACCGACGGCAAAAGAAATGCCGTGCATATATTGTTAAAGAAGAAGATTTGTACAAATGACCCAACAAATAAAAACCATCACCCTCACAAAGAAAAGAATGGACGAGAACAATACCAACACTGCAAGAAACACAGCACTAGTGAACCACAAAAGCATCAGCTGTCAAACGCCACTATGCACCCTACTGGACGAAACAAGCATTGTAAACAAGCCATGGACATCCCCACACAAGCCACCTTCTGTTGGTTGTCATAGCGGCAACAAGCCGGCCACTGGCCTGCTTGGCTAGCCGAGACCGTGCCAGTCAACATGGACTACAGCCAACCCAAACAGTTGCCAGCCCAGTAGGAAACTCGAGACACCTGTTGGCACGTGAAATTGATCTGCGTAACAACACGATAACTATCGCACTTTCGTGACGACGAACGATTGCTTTCCAAGCAAAGCAACAAAGGATCCTCGCTTTCGTGGAGGGGAACCGACCGTTTTACAGCGCAAAACGGCAAAGATCAACCAATCCCTAGAGAAGCTAGGGCTCGGCAAGAACTAGTACGGAAAAGTAGAATGCAGTAAAATAGTAGATGAAAAAGTAATGTATTTTTGTGTGTCGATTGATCCAAGAGAAAATACAATCGGCCGCACCCCATATATATATGGGTCCACCTGGCCTTTGGCAGAGATACAAAATCAGAATTGGATACGTGTACGAGCAGAATATAGAATAAAATATCTCTATTAATCCTCTGATTTGTTGGCCACGTATCAAAACCTTTCCGTCGGCAACTAATCGGAGTAGAAAACTTGCAATATGTATGCTTTCTGGTCTCCTTCCTCTAATATTTCCTTGCTTACCTTCTCCAATACGTATGCTCCAGCTTCCATCAAAATGACGCTCGAGTGCACATACATATCTCTGACCGTAATCCTTCACCAGTGCTACAGCCAATCCATGGATGATCATTAGCTAATCCAGAAGAATAATGTCCTTTTGCTCCTCCTGCGTACTGCTATTAGACTAGCTAACAAATTTATCAAAACACTTGGCAACAACCGATTTATTTTGATCAACCATTAAATCGGCAAATAGAAATATTGCAGTAACCTATGAATAGGACATTGCCAAAAACCAAATTTCACGATAAACCCAGAGCATCCAAATTATGCTATCAACACATGCCCCCCTGTTTTCGGTACAATTGCATTTACCGAAAATACTAAGAGTCAATCTTTTACCTCAGGATGATGTCTATAGCTCCACCGGCCATAATATTGCTCAGGGCGATGTCCAGATAATACATCGGCCAAATATATATTTTGCTCAGGGCGATATTTATACAACATATCGGCCGTAGTATATATTTTGCGCAGGGCGATACTTAAACAACATATCGGCCATAGCACTATCAAGCAGTTTGCCACACACTAGGATAATACTTCTTCAAATATTTACCGTTTAAAGCTTTAGGCAATTTCTCCCCCTGCAAAGATTGCACAAAATATGAATTTCCAGGAACAATCTCTACAACTCTACAGGGTCCTTCCCAACTCGGCGACCATTTGCAGAATTTATTATCTTTGGTTCCTAGAGGCAAAATCGTTTTCCATACTAAATCTCCTATCTGAAACGATTTTTCCCTAACTCTTTTATTATAAGCCTTAGCTACCCTCAATTTCTCTTTTTCAATTTCACGTAAGGCCTTTAATCTCTCCTCTGGAACCTCATCTATTCTGTCCATCATCAGATTACTATAGTCTACAGCCGACAAATCATTTTGTCTGGCTACTCTAAGAGCTTGTAAATTAATCTCCACAGGTAGCACAGCTTCCTGTCCATACACTAACTCATACGGTGTCACTTGAGTTGCTCCATGCTTAGATATCCGATGAGCCCACAAAGCTTCCGAAAGCACTTCATGCCACCTTCTCGGATGCTCTTCAATATTTTTCTTTATAAGCTTAATCAAAATTTTGTTGCTAGATTCGGCCTGTCCATTAGCTACTCTCTGTATCCAGCAGACAGCGACTCACATAAGCAGTGATATATTCCTTCCCACCGTCTTCTTGTGTCAAAACCGCGTCGATCACCTTTTCTTGTGCAGCAATATATAATCTGAACGGCACACCAGACTTTGGCGCCCAAAGCACAGGAGGACTCGATAGATATCTCTTTATATTATTATAAGCATCACGTTGCTCTGCCCCCCATGTGAATTCGGCTTCATGCTTTAGCCGAAGTAAAGGGATAAACGATTCAATTTTTCCTGCAAGGTTAGATATGAACCGTCTCAAGTAATTAATTTTTCCTAACAACTTTTGCACATCCCTTTTACATATGGGCTCCTCCAATTTTCTGATTGACTCTACACTCTTAGGATCAATCTCTATGCCATGCTCATGAATTATAAAACCTAAGAATCTACCAGCCGACACACCAAAAGCACATTTGAGTGGATTCATCTTTAACCCATACCGGCGCATTCTCTCAAAGGCTAATCGCAAATCGGCTAAATGATGATCAAACCCATCCGATTTAACGACAACATCATCAATATATATTTCCAATATCATGCCCAACAGATCATGAAAAATTAAATTCATAGCACGCTGATATGTAGCGCCGGCATTTTTCAACCCAAATGTCATAACGACCCACTCAAATAAACCAATAAAGCCGGGGCAACGAAAAGCGGTCTTAGACATGTCTTCTTCGGCCATAAAGATCTGGTTATAACCGGCATTACCATCTAAGAAACTAATCACTTTATAACCGGAAGCATCATTAATTAACATGTCGGCTATAGGCATAGGGTATTCATCTTTAGGAGTATCCTTATTCAAGTCTCTAAAATCAATGCATACTCTAATTTTTCTTGTGTTTTTCTTTTCTACGGGTACAATGTTAGAAACCCACTCAGCATACCTACATGGCCGAATAAACCCAGCTTTCAATAACCGATCAGTTTCTTCTTTGATGCGGTCATACAAATTAGAATTAAAACACCTAGAGGGTTGCTTATACGGCCGAAAACCAAATTTAATAGGTAGCCTATGCTCAACTAAATCTCTACTTAAACCAGGCATCTCAGAATAGTTCCAAGCAAAGCAGTCAACAAATTCTCTAAGTAATGCACATACCTTGCTTTTCTGATCGGCCTCCAAATTTGCATTGATGAAAGTAGGCCTGGGAACACTTCCATCACCAATATCAATTTCCTGAAGCGGATCAGCCGATGAGAACCCCTGTCCAAGCTTATCCATGTCACCAAAATCTTCAACAGTTTCATGCATATCATTCTTACCAGAACGATATTCCTCAGTACGCCTCTGCAACCACTTTATACTATCTTCTTTATTCATTGTTCACAGAGACAAATTATTAAGCCGAGCTACACAAGCCGGCTGTACCTTTATAGGAACAAAACCATCCCTACCAATAGCAACGTAATCATAATCTGACAAGTCCCTTCCTGTCAAGCACTGCATCTCACCATGCTGCCAATCAATAGGAGCATCAGTTAAAGCAATGCAGGCTGAATTATCTGCTTCAATTACCTCCACATCATCTCCAACCCACTGAATCACACACTGATGTAGAGTGGAAGGGATGCAACAGTTTGCATGTATCCAATCGCGTCCCAAAAGAATGTTATATCGGCCTTTTACGTCAACAACAAAAAAACGCAGTCGGCACTGTTTTGCTTCCGACTGTGAGCTCCATAACAATAACACCTTTGGCTTCAGACAACTCTCCTGAGAATCCACTAAGCCCCATGTTGGTCTTCATCAACTCGCTCTCTTTTCGGCCCAATTTAGTAAAAACCGAAAAAGGCATAACATTGACCCCAGCACCGCCATCAACAAGCATGCCACCAATAGGCTTCCCAGCAATATGTCCCTTGATATACAAAGGCTTCAAGTGCTTCTCAGGCTTTTCTGGCTTCTCAAATATAGCGCTTTTGGGACCAAGGACAAGTTCTGCAATTTCAACTTCAGGTGCACGAAATTCCGCAGGCAAGGCAAACACCATATTGACATCCATTGCAGCGGGCGTGTCATGTTCGATCTCTGAGTTTTCATCAATAAACATATTATCGTCCTCAGATTTCTCCTCCTCCATCGTGATGCGCTTTTCCTTCCAAGTCATCTTGACCGGAGCCATTGGCCTGGCTTTATTAAACCATTCATCACGCTGCTTCTCAGCTTGCTCTTCTCTAATTTCTAGTGCTCGCAGCCGCTGCACTCTTCTTTTTTGTGTATGAGTGAGTCCCCTCGGGCACCACTGAGGCTTCGGTTTAGTTCCCGGCTCAACCGATCTGATCTTGGTGCCCCCCGAACTCCTAGCTTTGTGCTGCAACGCTACTACTCTTGGCCTAAACACAGGGCTTATGGAATAAAAATTGTTCTGCTGCACAGACATTTGAGTGTTCAATCTTCCATTCGCTTGAGGCATGCCCCTTGCAACTCCATTACTGCTATTTGCTAAACTACAATGCTGAGCCACGCCCTTAGAAATTCCTGTGCTGCTAGGTGATATGCCCAGTTTAATAGATGCTTTAGCTGAATCAACATGTAGCCCAATACTAGTAGGCAGCACGATAGCTTTCTCTGAATGACTCTGCTGTCCAAGCTCTACACTAACGTCCTTTTGAGGAAAACCACCACACTGTTGTCGCCGTGCTTCAGAATCCCCAGAACCTGACACCTCCTTCTGATCTGAACGAGAGCACAACCCAATAACTATTTTTCCCTGATGTGCACATGCATCCACTTCAGATTTATCAATCACCATAGTGTCTATTTGCAGACCATGAACAGCATTAGAACCGTTTGGACCAGTTGTCTGATGACGAGTCCCAGCTATGTCACGTAAATCTGAATTATTCGTGCGACCTCCAGGCTTGGCCGGCACCCACATGGATTTGCGCCCACCAACAAAATTCTTGTTGCCTGCATTGTACCTCGGTGTGAGACCCCAGCCCGTGGGCCAAGTTGGGCCGGACCAAAAGCCATGGTACTGTAGCACCGGGTTACTGTAGCTTCGGCACAGTGTTTCCAGTTTAGTACCATACCGTGAATTGGAACCAGAGCAGACCAGCTTAAAAGCTCCAGCCTGGGAGGCTGTTAACTCCGGATCGATCCTTTTGCGCGAAGCGAGGACGAAAGCGCAAGAGAGTTAATTAGCAGGTGTGGCGCATTCAACGTGTAGAGTGAGTCTTAGCCGTCATCCCGGGTCGGGGCATTTCAAATGGTATCAAAGCCAACTCTCGCGGTTTCACGGACGTATGGCTCGGGAGCTCGGACAGGTTGCGCATGGCTCTGCAAGAGCATGGCACTTGGGCCGGGGAGCCGGGAATACGGACGTGGCCAAGAGAGTCGATCCTGGACATTTGTCTCGAATGGGTAAGCTGGTTCGATAGCTCGACGAGGACGTCGAGTCCTCAAGGGTGGGTGTATGTGAGACCCCAGCCCGTGGGCCAAGTTGGGCCGGACCAAAAGCATGGTACTGTAGCACCGGGTTACTGTATCTTCGGCACAGTGTTTCCAGTTTAGTACCGTACCGTGAATTGGAACCAGAGCAGACCAGCTTAAAAGCTCCAGCCTGGGAGGCTGTTAACTCCGGATCGATCCTTTTGCGCGAAGCGAGGACGAAAGCGCAAGAGAGTTAATTAGCAGGTGTGGCTCATTCAACGTGTAGAGTGAGTCTTAGCCGTCATCCCGGGTCGGGGCGTTACACTCGGTGAACTGCTCTGTGCAGATCCTCTCCCTTTGGATGATCCAGCTTCGGCCTCCCTGTGTAGATTAACAATTCCAAAAGCTGAATTCTTGCGGCCACGATGCACCACAATGGCATCATTTGCCCTAACCTCCTGATTGAACCGAGGTCTTTTGCCATAGACATGCTGTCCAAACACAGATCCTGGTGCTGCCCATCCAGGTTGATAAAAACATTCTGGCCCAGTAGGATGTGGTACCCAAGGATTAAAACCATAAGGAGGAACTTGTGGATACATTGGAGGTGCACAGCCCCAGAACGCTGACCCCATTGGAAACTGTGGTTGATTAGCATATGAATTTCCTTGTCTATAAAATTGACCACCAAAACCATGTCCATAAGGAGATCTAGGACGCTTAGAACCTCCTAGCCGATTAAACATACTGCTGGCCCTTCTGTGATGCATATTTGTCCAACAGGTGTTTAACTGTCGGCCTTGACTTTGGAACATGTTTCTTGCCTTCATTGACTTTCCACACTCCTGGATTTTTTGGCTTGATCATCCTTGGAGCAGCCCTGTCATCAACAATAACATTTTTTCCTTTCAAGGATTCGGCCTGATCTGACCGAATGAGCACCTTCTTGTTCTCAAAGTCAATCATATTGATAGGAAATGGGTCACTATCGAGCTTCATCTTAGTACCCTCTGTAAATGTCAATCGTCCGTCATTAATGACCGATTGCACCTGTCGACGAAACACGTTACAATCATTAGTAGCATGAGAAAATGAATTGTGCCATTTACAATATGCTCTTTTAGCCAATTCTTCTAGAGACGGAATTACATGACCTCCCTTTAGTCTAATCAGATTTGCTTGCAACAAGATATCAAAAATTTTATCACACCGGCTAACATCAAAGGTATACTTAATTTCTTCTCTTCTAGCAGGTGTAGGTTTCAAAGCAGCACATACAAAAGGTTTTGACTTAGGCGCTTGTACCCATTCGGCTATGCATACATCAACGTCATCATCACTAGCCGAATCGCTGTCACAGCCTACAACATTAACTGTAGGCTTTTCCTTGTCTTTGCTTTTATTATCCCTAAACCGGCCATATTGTTTAACATCTTTAGCACGGTTTTCCTGCGCCAAAGCCTTTTGTAAAACCTGATTAATATCTGAAAATTCTTGGCCTTCTAATCTATCCTTGATATGAGCAAGTAAACCCGAAAAAGCAATATCGGCTAAATCCTTTTCGGCAATGATCAAGCTAAGCACCGGTTTTTTACATCTCTAAACCGTCGAATATATTCAGAAACCAATTCATTGTACTTTTGTTTGACCAATATCAAATCAGTAAGCCTAAGTTCAGTTTCACCACTGTAAAAATATTCATGAAACTTTTGTTCCAATTGTGCCCAAGTTACAATGGATTTAGGAGCAAGTGATGAAAACCAAGTAAATGCAGTACCAGATAATGATAAAGGAAATAATTTTAATTTATAAACATCTTGTGTACCAACTTCACTTATTTGTGCTAAAAATTGTCCTATATGCTCAAAAGTAGACCTACCATCTTCCCCCATAAATTTAACTAAATCTGGAATTTTAAAACCACGTGGGTATGGTGTCCAATCAACATATTCAAGATAGGGTTTTTGATAAGCACGAGCTCTACCTTTGGGTTCTAAACCAAGTTCTCTAAGCACATTAGCAATTTGGTCTTTAAAATTTTGAGATGGGTCTGAAGAACTAGCTTGCGGCATAGATACAACATGTTTGTGTGACTGTAACTCTGGCAAAACAAGCTGAGCATGCGGCACATGTTGCGGAGATACATTAGTATACACATTTGATACCGGCCCATAAGGAACCCCGGTACCCATAGACGGCAAAGATGGAGCAGTATATGACGCCGTCTGATAATAAGGCTGTTGCAAATTAAAATTCACAACTCGGTTGCCTGCAGTCGATGATTGCGGAACCGAAGTTATAACGGCAGAATGAGAAGCACTAGGCGCAAAATTAGGTGCAAAATGCACAGGCTGCGCAGAACTAACTGGTGCATTAACTGGAGAAGTAGCATTCGGCAACTCTGCCGAATTAGTATTTTCAAAAAGCACAGGCTGTTTTTCAAGATGTTGATCCCTAGCTTCTAACACCGCTGAACGAACTTGTCGAGGTAAACTATTTGTGATATCTTGATTAAATTGTAACCTAAACTCATCAAATTTACTAAACAAAGAATCATTCATTGTGCGTGTCATATTTTCCATCTGTGTGCCATATTTACTAGCTACCGATGCATCAATTAGATGAGCAATTTCTTCATTTAGTTTACTTACCTCGGTGCTAGGTGAAGCAGAAGTGACTGGTGCAGCTACCTAGTTAACGACGCCATTCCTTGTCTTCTAGAAGCCTGCTAATTTCCTCTGTAGACTCGCCAGCCTCTTTTCCTCGAGCTCCCGTTCAATCTCCCGCCGTCCCTCTTCAGATAGATCATCGAGCGTGACGGCGATGACATTGTCGGTGTCGATCTGACTACCATCCTTGGGGCTATTCTCCATTGCTTGTTTCTTCTTATTCTTCTTCTTCCCCAGCGGAGTCGCCAATTTTGTTGGCACGCGAAATTGATCCGCGCAACAACACGATAACTATCGCACTTTCGTGATGACGAACGATTGCTTTCCAAGCAAAGCAACAAAGGATCCTCGCTTTCGTGGAGGGGAACCGACCGTTTTACAGCGCAAAACGGCAAAGATCAACCAATCCCTAGAGAAGCTAGGGCTCGGCAAGAACTAGTACGGAAAAGTAGAACGCAGTAAAATAGTAGATGAAAAAGTAATGTATTTTTGTGTGCCGATTGATCCGAGAGAAAATACAATCGGCCACACCCCATATATATATGGGTCCACCTGGCCTTTGGCAGAGATACAAAATCAGAATTGGATACATGTACGAGCAGAATATAGAATAAAATATCTCTATTAATCCTCTGATTTGTTGGCCACGTATCAAAACCTTTCCGTCGGCAACTAATCCGAGTAGAAAACCTGCAATACGTATGCTTTCTGGTCTCCTTTCTCTAATATTTCCTTGCTTGCCTTCTCCAATACGTATGCTCCAGCTTCCATCAAAATGACGCTCGAGTGCACATACATATCTCTGACCGTAATCCTTCACCAGTGCTACAGCCAATCCATGGATGATCATTAGCTAATCCAGAAGAATAATGTCCTTTTGCTCCTCCTGCGTACTGCTATTAGACTAGCTAACAAATTTATCAAAACACTTGGCAACAACCGATTTATTTTGATCAACCATTAAATCGGCAAATAGAAATATTGCAGTAACCTATGAACAGGATATTGCCAAAAACCAAATTTCACGATAAACCCAGAGCATCCAAATTATGCTATCAACAACACCATCCACACATGCACCGGACACCACAACCGAAACCTTCCACTATACTCTAAGGTTGCTACTTGCTAGTAGTCAGTGTCGTTGCCACACCAACATAAACGGTCAATCTCACCAAATTTAGAAGCCATCACGACATCACAGAACTGACCTTTGCTAAGAGAGACTAGTCATCGTGCCCACGACCACGGTGAGCCGTCGTAGACCAGCTGACGCTGCCACACCAATGTAGCACCACCAACACAGCACTGGATGTTGCAGCGCCATTCGTCAAGGACTACCACCAGCCTGACCAATGCATTGAATCTCGTTTTCTATTCGTAACGCCGTTATATTTTCTTTTATATCTTTATTCATAATTATAAAGAGTGGTTTTAAAATAATATGTTTTTCTATATAAATGTTAAAAATATATTATAACAAAAAAGTAATTGCCAGAGTTATACCGAGACTTTGTGTTGAAAACTCTTGTTGTGACTTTGTGAGTGATCAAAAGATCACTCATTCGCGATTAGAGAGAGTAAGAAGAATCAATTTGTGGAGCCTAGCTCCCGACCAAACAACGTGCATGCCACGCCCATCGTTGAGTAGTACGACGTGCGCCTTTTAAGAGGCTGTTGGCCAATGCATCATGCATGTTTAACTGGTTAAGTATGACTTGCATTATACGTTCCAGGATTAGTTATTTTATTTTTGTTTTACCATCCCACTATCATTGGGTAATTGGACCATGGCAAGATAAAGCTTTCCAAGGTAACCACCAATGGTGTCAGTATATATACTCCAAAACATTAGCTGGCCGTCCCATGCATATGAAGTCCACTTTGCGAGTGTCAACTCCTGTTCGGGCGGCTGCCGACTAGAGCTGGTGACTACAATCATTTCATTTCCACGGCAGGAGTGTTGTTCAGTTTTGCCTTCAGCTGCTGAAAACAAAACATACCAGGTGGAAAGCCTGAAACCAGGCAAAGGAAAGTCTAGAAAGCGTGCTGCGATGCCGGAGAGGACACCACATCAGTCACCGATCTCAGTGGATCTCGCTATCAAACTGGGCTAGCTGGAAATTTCTTGCGCCGCACCGGCCGCGGTACGCTGCCAATATAACCAATATATAAAGCATTGGAAGATGACAGGAGTGCGCGAAGATTCTCTGAATCTACGGGCAAAAGGCCTGAAGCAGCCATGGTCGTTTTCTACCATCTCCCACTAGGGTTTCGTTCTAGCGTCGTCGATATGCTGCTGGAGATAACATGGGCGACATTGTTGCTAGCCTCAAAATGAAGTGATGAAGTCAAGAACACAACAGGAACTACTCCTACCTGATTGGCGTAGAACGACAGATCGTTTCACACGCCTGCACAAGTTGCCAGAAAATGTACAGGTTGTATATACATGGTGATTTTAGAAACTCCTCCGGAATAGAATGGGGCCGGCCAGGGGTAAATGCAAATTTATTTGGATTTGTGATGAAGTTTGTCAGGGGTCAAAACATTATTAAATGACTATTTCTAGAGGGTTATGTAGTACTCCTATATATGTATAACCTTAGTATTTGACCAACAAAATAAACCTCAAGGTTCGCTCTGAGGGGATAGAAATTACCACGCTTCTTAGAAAAAGAATAAATGTAGGAATAAATGGTCAGCATGTGCTTATTGTCGTAGTAGATTTTGGTCCACTACTGATTACAGACACACAGAAAATAAATTTTGTCAGCATCCTACTCGCTGCCGATGGATCGACATATAACAGGAACACCTCCAAGCCTCCACAAACTCAAAAATGGTGAGACGAATTTTACCTCAGCATGGTAAGTCAATCAACATATACACATTTTTCAGTCAAAATTTGCTAGGGCCCCAAAGTCGAGCCTTGTCATTCAAATTAAGCCTCTACTCACCATTTGTGGAAAGCCACCACCGCCGTAGCCTGTCAAGAGCGTGACGTCACCCCTCCACCACCCACTTGTGCGTACGCCTCCGCCACATAATTTATTCTGACCATTCACGGTCCAAGCACCATATCCGCAGTCCATGGTGCGTTGTTCTAGCCATCCACTCAATGTGTTCGACGTCCATGATCAAGCCAAGGCGGCAAGAACCAAGATCAAGTGATGAAGAGAGAAATGGTGATGAACAAACCTTAAGCTCCTCAAGTGAACATGAGTGCCCAAGAGAAGTTAAAGCCCAGACCAAGGAGATTGCATACCATGTACATACACTTTGAAAGATGGGGGTACTCAAGTCACCTTAGGTGTGTGGGAGTGTTGAGAGGTGAAGAGAGGAGTGTTGAGGTCAAGAGAAGGCCAAAGGGGCCAAAAAGGATGAAGCAATAGGCCTTGATGGTAATTCAAGAAAGGGTGAGCAATGAAGATTCAAGCTTAGGTTCTAGTGATGTGTCAAGCAAGAACTTCACCACCCACTCCTCCAAGACAGGCCTCTTTGCTAAGTCATCACCAACATGCCTCATATGTCATGGCTATAAGCTCTAGTGATGATGAAGAGAACTTAATTGACTTGTCCGTGATCAAGAGCTGCTTTTAAAGAGACAATCTATGGAAATTAAGGCCCTCAAAGTAGTTGAAGAATTCAGTGCTACCTTTGTCACTCATTATAAGTCATTGCTTAACAAATTCACTTTGCTAGACTAGGAATATTCTGAGTTTGAATCAAAAATTGAGAGCCTTAAGGCAAGTAAGCCTCTTTGTGCATAGATCAATCTACCTCTTCTTCAATTCCTTTCTCTAAGGTAGACGCCTTCGCCTTTTGTGATACAATTCCCCCCAAGATAACCATGAGAACACATGGTGAAGAAGCTTGGAGGAGGAGCAACCATGACTTGCCTCAAGTGTCACCAACAATGCTCCAAGTCCTTTAAATGCAAAAGCAAGTGAAGAAGGACAACAAAATAGATGGCAAGAAGATGAACCCAATCATCAAAGTCTCCGTCATGTCCACCGATCCCAACAACCGAAGGGCGCCGCGCGGCTAGGCTAATTAAGGGCAGCTGCATATGCGACGGTGGAGACGTGCAAGCACAAGTCGAGCGCTCATGGATGCATGCTACCACAACAGCGAAGGTGGCAGGATCCAACAGGGTCAACGGCGAGCATTGGCAGCGCTTGACCAACAAAGGAAGGAGGGGCTAATACGATATCAGATGTAAGGGGAAGGGGCACATAAGTATTTCATAGTCACTTAAAGTGGTGAAACTAAGACATCTATTAAGATCTCGTTTGGATGCAGGGGATAAACTTTACTCCTGTCACAATGGATGTTTGATACCAATTAGGAGTTTTGAACATAGGTTAATTACGAAACTAATTACACAGATATAGGCTAATTCGTGAGACCAATCTATTAAGACTAATTAATTAGTCCATGATTTGACAATGTTGTGCTATAGTAAACTGTCACACCCATATTTTGAAGGAACAAATAGGATGTATAAAAACCTTATATGCGCCCAAAAAACAGTCGCACACATAAGTTGACAAATTATTATAGCATCATGACCAAGTTTATTACATAAAGCAACATAAACATCTTATAGCCTTACATAAAAATGTAATAAATAAGATGACTCTATCACGGAAGCTCCATAACAGGGACATGTCGACTGGCAGACAACAAGCCTAATACTCATAGCGATAATTGTCATTCCAATCCTGATCTGGTGCCCAACCTGTGGTGTTGTGAAATAGCAAGGGTGAGCACATGTCGTACTAAACAAGTATAGTAAGGGGTTCATGAGGCTCAAAAGCTGACACTGGTTAAACTGCATTTAGCTTTTAAGTGTGAAACAGGATTTAGCATTTATTAGCATCAAGGTAGCATAATTCCCATAACCCAATGATCTTTTGTAAACAAGAATAAAGAATAATACATGGCAACATAATTAACCAATAACCAATAGTGATCATCTGTTCCATAAAAATCCCCAAGGCCACCCATAACCGTGGGCACGGCTAGTATATCAGTTTTAAAACTCTGCGCAGAGGTGTACACGTTCACTGTGAGTCATGATTTACTAATGAGTAGGTTTGCAAGGCCCAAACATCATAAATTCATATCAAGCTACTCTAGGGTTCGTCTAACAAGTTAGGGCCATTAGATTCACTCGGCAAGGGAATATAGAGCCCCTCTTCCGGATGGCGCATGACACGCAACTTGCACACATGTGGACAGAAGCCGCACTATACTCAGCTCGTCGAGCCATTCTTATGCCAATTAAGGTAACCTCTAACAAGCTAGAAAAGGTCCCTGAAGCAACTAGAGCCAGAGCCATGTAGCTCTCACAGCTGTACTGTAAATCCCGGTGATCACTTACAGATAAGTTCTTATGGAGAGAAACTAGAACATCTGGAAAGTAGCCGGATACGATAGCCCCCTTTTTACAGTAATTAAAATCATATTTTAATGTTGTTGCATATTCCATTATCCATGTTACAAGATCATGGTCATAATATTGACGCTAGCAAGTACTACCCAAATGCACATATCCCAAGGTCATCAAGGTGTTTGATAATCAACACTAAGTCATCCTTAATAGGTAACAAAAGGACACATGCATATGAATCATATTATATTTGGTGAATAGGTAATCAAGGAGAGTCCCAAGCTATACTTGCCGTGATTATTAAATTCCTGCTGGCACTGCTAGTCTTCAAAGTACTGCTGATCACCAAGGTACTGCTCACCGTCTATACTCGAGAATACATCACCACACAAGCATACACGATCAATCATGCACGAAGCAAACAAGAGATAGAATTAGAACAGTACACCAATCAGTAGAAATAGGATGTGAAAAGTATATAAAACTATTCTACACGTCGCTACGATCACACAGACGCAAAGTTCACAGAAATTAGAAATAAAACGTGGAAGTTACGATTTTCTAAAGATTTTCTATAGAAAAAAATAATTAATTAATTATAACCTCAAAAGTAAATATTCCCAAAACTACTGAACAATGATTCTACTACGTAGAGCTCGAGAAGACGAACCTAACGCAATTTGAACGGGTCATATCGGAGTTAAAATGTGCATTCTATAAGCATTTGAAATCAGTGGCAAACTTGTAATTAAGTGAAACTATATTAAATTAAATCTGAAAATCCTGTTTTAAACTTAACTGAGGACTACGGGTTAAATTTTTGTAAAACTGGGGGGCTCTTTAGCAAAAAGCGCAGCCGAAGGGTTATGGCTATCCCTGAGCCGTTGATCTCACGATGGGTGGCTGGGATTAGAAGATGAGGGGGAAGAAGAGGGAATCCGGCCGGCTACAGTGCCCCGCGGCGGTGGGTCGCCGGCAGCGAGCGATTCGGCGGCGGCGCCACTCAATCGGGGGCTCCGGCGACCGATTCGCCACGCGGACTGGACTGGGAGGTAGAGGGAGGAGTTGCGGGTTCACCTAGGGCGAGGATAGAGGCCGGGGTGAGCCGTGGACAGCGCGCGATGGCGAGGGGCGGCCGGCGGGGAAGGTAGGCCGCTGCGGCGGTGGTTCGTGCGCTGGGGTGCGGGAGGGCGAGTGCGGGGGGGATGTGGGAGAAGCTCCGGTGCTCCTCATATAGCCCAGGGAGAGGGAGGGGTGAGTGGGGAGGCCGGTCGGCGGGCTCGGCCTCATGCCGTTAATGGCGGCGGCGTCGACTTGACCGGGGCGCGTGGGAACGGTTGCGCGGGCGATGAGAGGTGGGTGGCCCGTGGCGGATGCAGCGGGGGGAAACGGCTTGGTCTACGGCGGGCCGGGTCTCGCGCGGACGCGGGGCGCGGTGTCACACCCGGTTTTCTAAAGAACAAAACCAGGCTAATCATATGTGTGCCCAGGAAGTCCACACATATGCCAGAATGAAAAAGTATCAGAAACAATGTTATTATATAACGTATACATAGCTATATTAACACTTACATCAGAGTATCGCGGAACGGTGACTAAACTTCGGGCTCCATTCTTCTCAGGGACGGCTGACTGGGGGTAACATATGCCTAGCACTTCTACTAGTCTTCTAGAAACTCCACTACACCTTTGTCCTTTTTCCGAGTAGCATCTTACTACACACTGGAGTGTTGGGGAAATAGCAAGAGTGAGTCCATGTCGAACTCAACAAGTATAACACAGGATTCATATGGCTCAAAAAGGCTAGACACTGTTTAACTGCGTTTAGCTTTTAATCATCATATAATTAGCAATTGAGTAGCATCAAGGTAATCCAAATCTCATTAATGAATCAATGATCAATTGTAATAAGGATAATGAATAGCATTAACATGAGCATAATAATAATCAACAATAATTAAGCATGATATAACAATGGTGATCAACTATTCTGTAAGAATCTCCAAGGCCGCTCGTATTCGTGAGCACGGCTAGTATACCAGTTTTTAACTCTGCGCAGAGGTGTACACTTTCACTGTGAGTCATGATTTCCAAATGCATGGGTTTGCAAGGCCCAAAACATCAGAGACCATATAAAGCCATTCAAAAGTTCATCTAACAAGTTAGGGCCATTAGATTCACTCGGCAGGCAGATGTAGAACCCCCCTTCCCTGTGGCACAACAACCGCAGCCTATACACACTAGGCCAGGGGCTCGCACTACACCCAACGTGGCAAGCCATTCTTACGCCATTTAAGGTAACCTCTAACAAGCTAGAAAAGGTCTCTTGAACAACTAGAGCCAGAGCCATATAGCCCTCACAGCTGTACTGTATGTCCCGGTTATCACTTACAGGTAAGTCCTTACGGAGAGTAACTAGAGCAACAAAAATAACCCACATGCTCTAGCCCCCTTTCAACAGAAATAACATCATCTTAATTGGTTGATTGCATAATCCATTAGTCAAATTACAAGATCATTGTTCATAATTAAGCGCTAGCAGTAGCTACCCAAATGCATAACCCATAGGTGACAAGGAAACAAGATATCAATAGCTAAGTTATAATCTCTATGGTTGTCAAGGAGGACACATGCATATGTATGATAATTTCAGTGAATAGGTAACAAGGATGGTCCCATGTTATACTTGCCTTGATCAAAGCTTTCCTGTTGATACTGCTGGTCTGGCTCAAAATAATACTTCTGATCGTCAAGAAATTGCTCACCGTCTATACTCGATCATCAATCAACAACACACATGCATCCAATCAAACATACACGAAGCAAACAAAGAGATACAATTAGAACAGTACACCAACAATAACAAAACAGTAATAAAAGTTTATAAAACTCTTCTACACGTTACTACGATCACACAGACGCAAAGATCACCAAATTCGGAGTTAAAACGTGAAAATTATGAATTTTCTAAGATTTCCTATAGATAAATAAATACTCAATTATAAACTCGAAAAATAAATTATCAAAACCAACTGTACAACTACACTAACATGTAGAACTCGCAAATACGAACCTAACGCAACTTGAACGGATCAAATCGGAGTTAAAACGAAGTTTTTATGACCAAAACAATTCTAGTGGCAAAACTGTAATTTCCTGAAAACGTATTTTTGAATAAACCGGAAGAAAATACGCTTTCAAAACACGAAAACACATTTCGGATAATACGTTAAGGACGATGGGTTCTATTATGAAAAAGTCTAGGGACTCTTTAGAAAGATTACCCCGCGAAGGGGTATCTTCTAATCTCGGCCATTGATTCAAAATCGGACGGCTGCCATTCATCCTAAATCTTCGCAGTGAAGAACCCGACCCTCTTCTCCAAGTCCGGCCGGCGGCCACCATGGCCGGCATGCTCCACCTCGCCGAAGATGGCGGTTCTCCCTAACTAGACCACCAATCGACCTGGAACTTGATCCAAACGGAAGAGAAACTCCATGCGAACTCATCTAGGCGGTAAAAACTAGCTACAATGGATTGAACACGACTCGCGACAAAAGAAGGGCGGTGGCGCCATTGCCGACCCATCGGTGAACTTCAAAAACACGATTCAAAGCATCTCCACCCGAAAGAAAAGCATAGAAAAGTAGAGAAGAAGAGTGCGGACTCACCAACACAAAGAATACGGCCTCAAATCCACCCGAAAACACCTCACCCGAACAACCGCCATGCTCCAACTACCTCAAGCCCTAGACCTCGTTTTCTCGTGGTGGAACTCACGGTTTAGATGAAAAACGGGAAGAGGAGGGTCACGGCTTCCTATTTGTAGCTTCAAGTTGCCGTGTTCGGGTAAGAATCCCCGAAAATCGCGGTGGTGGGATTCGATGATGGAGTTCATCTCGGTTACGACCGGAGGAAGAAGAAAACGTGGCTGACAGGAGGGCCCGACTCGTCAGCGACCGGAAGAAGAGAGGGGCGTGCGGCCACGGTACCTGGGCCGGCCCACACGCGCGGAAAGGGAAAGCGGCTTCGGCTTCTTCGGCCCAAGAGCAGGAGGAAGCAAAGCAGGCCGACCCGAGCGGGCCTTCGGGCCGCCAGGTGAGAAGGTAAGTCATTTCTCTTTTTTTTCTTCTTTCTTTTCTTTATTTACTTGTTTTCAAACTATTCCAAATAAAATTTTCCAAACCAAATCAAAATAAAATAAATCCACTCCACAAAAAAAAATGCAACAGCATGAATGCAACACTAAATATTTCTTAAATTTTAATTTCCCATTAAATGTTATTTAAATTATTTGGAACCCACTAATTCTAAAATTTGAAATTTTTGGGTGTTACAAATTCTACCCCCCTTAAAATAATCTCGTCCTCGAGATTGAACTGCTTACTCAAACAATTGCGGATATGATTTCCTTAATTCATCCTCTCTTTCCCAAGTTGCTTCTGCCTCTGAATATCGATTCTACTGCACCTTGCACATTTTAATAACCCGACTTCGAGTAACTCTCTCAGCAGTCTCTAAAATCTTAATCGAAAACTCTTCATATGTAAGATCCTCCTTAACAGTCAACTCTTCTAAAGGTATCTGCTCCTCAGGCACCCGTAAACACTTCTTAAGTTGTGAAACATGGAACACATTATGCACTCCAGATAAATTTTCAGGCAACTCTAATTGATAAGCAACTTCCCCACGTCTAGTAATAACTTTAAATGGTCCAACATACCTTGGTGCTAGTTTACCTTTCATGTTAAACCTCTTCACACTTCTCATAGGTGACACCTTCAAATAGACATAATCACCTACCTAAAAAACTAGATCTCTTCTCCTATTATCAGTATAACTCTTCTGACGAGACTGTGCTACTCTCAAATTCTCACGAATCACTCGCACTTGCTCTTCTGCGTTTCTAAGAACATCTGTACCAAACACCTGAGATTCACCTGTCTGATCCCAAAACAATGGAGTTCTACACTTACGTCCATACAAAGCTTCAAACGGTGCCATCTTAAGACTCTGTTGATAACTATTATTGTAAGAAAATTCCGCATAAGGCAAACTCTTATCCCAACTAGTTCCATATTGCAATGCACAAGCTCTCAACATATCCTCTAATACCTGGTTGGTCCTTTCAGTCTGTCCATCTGTCTGTGGATGATATGCTGTACTAAAATTCAATTTTGTTCCCAATGATTCATGTACAGCTTTTCAAAAGTGCGACGTAAACTGTGATCCTCGATCAGATACAATCTTCTTTGGAACTCCATACAAACATACTATTCTTTCTATATACAAGGTAGCTAATTATACTCCCATGTAATTTAGTCTTGACTGGTATAAAATGAGCAACTTTAGTCAATCTATCCACTATCAATCAAATAGAATCATAACCTCTCTGAGTACACGGTAACCCTACTATAAAGTCCATACCAACTTCCTCCCACTTCCATTCAGGAATCTTCATTGGTTGCACAATCCAGCAGGTCTTTGATGCTCTGCTTTCACCCTCTGACAAGTGTCACACAATGCCACATACTCAGCCACATCTCGCTTTAATCCAACCCACCAATATTTCTGTTTAAGATCCAAATACATCTTAGTACTACCAGGATGAATGGAATAAGCTGACTCATGAGCTTCGCTAAGAATTGCCTGTCGAACAGCTTGATCCTCAGATACACACAGCCTCTTTCCAAACCACAAAATCTCATTATCATCCATTCGAAAACCCTGGTGACTTACCAATCACTATATCTTCTGCTATCTTCTTCAGTTTCTCATCCTTCAACTGACCCTTGTAAATTTCTTACTCTAAAGTAGGCTCTATCACTAATTTCATTGTATTAGTAACAATTCCTAAATTCAAATATTCAAATTCAGCACATAACTCACTAGTCATAGACAACGTCCGTATCTCATTGGCATAACTTTTCCTACTAAGAGCATCAGCTACTTTATTAGCCTTACCAGGATGATAGTGTATCTCAATATCATAATCCTTAATCAACTCTAACCATCTGCGTTGCCTCAAATTCAGATCTGACTGAGTGAAAATATACTTCAAACTCTTATGATCAGTGTATATATCACTCTTATGTCCAATCAAATAATGTCTCCCAATCTTTAAAGCATGAACCACAGTTGCTAACTCCAAATCATGTGTAGGATAATTCAACTCATGCTTTCTCAACTGCCTAGATGCATAAGCCACAACTCTGCCTTCTTGCATAAGAACACATTCCAAACCTTGACGAGAAGCATCACAATAAATAGGAAACTTCTTACTCAAATCTGGCAAAACCAAAACAGGCGCTGTAGTCAACCTCTTCTTCAATTCCTCAAAACTAGCTTGACATTTATCCGACCACACAAACTTGGCATTCTTCTCTAATAGAGATGTCATAGGTTTAGCAAGTTTAGAAAACCCTTCAATGAACCGTCTGTAATATCCAGCTAATCCCAAGAAACTACGAATCTCGCTAACATCAATAGGTGGTTTCCAATTCAATAGATAAGCAAAATCTGATTTCTCTGTGCAAATTCCAATTTCAGTAACTCAGTAAAACTGTTATATCTCGAGCTACAGACGTCCAATTCAGATGATCTTTACATGGTTGGAAAGCTTACAAAATTATCTACAACTTTTATTCACAACACTTTTTCTGAATCTGTCAAATAATTGGCCAAAAACTGAACTTAACCGAAACTGTTTCAGAATTCCAGACTGTGCAGTAACCCCAACTTGAAATAGATATATCTCTTAGCTCTTAATAGATATTAGAGTGATTCTTGCGGGGTTGGAAAGATATAGAAGTCTAATTATTCCCAGTATAATTTATTAAATTTCCCATTAATGGATTTTAAGTTATTTCTTAAACATCCCAGACTGACCTAAAAATCAGCAAAGGACAGAACTATGTTCACCTCATAACCAACTAATATATTTTGATCAAACTTAATATTCTTAACCATGGAACTTGTAGGCCTGTCTACAAAACTCTAGCACACATTACAAAGATCCAAATCACACATTATCACATTAACAATCCATCAATCACACAATTGTTCACACCACAAACTGACTCTCAAAACAATCCAACTTAAAATTGACTCGCAACTACTATCGTTCTTATTACATAGGGATTTTTCCTATTTCCTAGTTAAGCTTCTAATAAATCTTGGGACGACCTAACTCCGCCCTTAATTGGTCAATCTCCTTATAAGCTTGCTCCTTAAGTTCTTTTTCCTTCAGCAACTCTTATGCAATGATGATGCCACAAGCTCATAACCAACTTTATAAATGTCTTCTTTAGACCCTTATGATTCTTATAGATGTTCTAACAGGTTACCAACCTTAAGAAAAGATACTTGCGCTCGATAGTGACTTTACAACCATGTAGCTAGCTGATGCTTCCAGGTGATGAAATAGAACATATAAACCTCCATCTTGTATCGTCTTTTAGTTCGACAAACCCTCTTAAGAAGAGATCAACTAGAGTACACCAAGGGATAGCTTGCATTTGTTTCTGAGTGATAACTACTATCGTGTCCTTCTATCATGTCAAAGAGACTCATGAGCATATGCAAGAACAAGTAACCTGCACTTTCTCGCGAGCAGAAAAATAGCAGTGCAGAAATACAGTTATATCTCGAGTTCTACGAATCCAATGATATTGTAGCTTATACCGTTGGAAAGCTTATCAAATTTACTACAACTTCCTTATAGAACACTTCTCCAAATTATGCAGTTAAGGTAGTCGAAAACTGTGAACAACAGAAACTATTCCAGATTACTGACAGCACAGATGCACCGCCTTGTGATTTTCATAACTCCCAAACCATAGTAGCTATCAGGACAGTTCTTACGGTCAGAGAAAGATATTAAAGTCTACTATTGTCCAGAATTTATCCATGATTTTTGGGCATCCAAAAATAGAGATATAAGCTAAGGTAGACAGACTGCTATAAAAAAACAGGATAAGGTAGAAACGAGATTCAAAGACACTAGAGAGATAGATAACACTAATCTTCAAGTCTTCATGCTTCTTTGCTTTGTATTGATGAGATATAAGACATGGATCGAGGATAGCCAAAAGATTACAAGAAAGATAAGGTTTGATCTTTAGTTCTTCATGCCTCCTCATGCCTCGTCGCTTGAGATATTCAGGACTTGCTGTTGTTGATAGCAGATGCTACCCCACTTAACAAAGATCTTGTTTCACCTGACGATGTCATTGAAGGCAACACTTTCTCTAAAGCTTGCTGCTAATGATAAGTCCTTCATGTGTTGATCATCCATTAAGATGAGATTAATAAGGTAGCATGACAACCAAGGGTAGACAGGAACGGTGTAAGAGAAAATGGCATGAATTAGGATCGATTGAAAGATAAGTAAGATACAAGATGTCACTACCCCACTTAACATAGATCGAGCTACTTCTCAAGACTTATACCTTCCGGGCCTACCTTTGAAACACGAGAACAAGAACAACACACAAGCAACACATCAAGCAAAACAAGCACACATCACATCATCGGTACTACACGTGCTTCTTCAATAATGGTGGTCATCCTATTGGCACATTGGAGATGATGAAAGGCCATCGAACTTTTGAACAAGGTAAGATCAGAAAACTTTTAGTAAAAACAACATGATACAAAATTCAAGGGAGTAAGAAATATTAGCTCAAAAGAAAGCTATCAAGGAGAGGATACAACAGGACAAGGAAGAGGAATAGTCAAAATCAATGAGTCAAGGGATGACAAAACAGTTTTATCGTAAAATAAGTTTTAGAATACGTCCAGTGCTACTTGGCATACGTCCTACAGTCAACACCGCTCTGATACCACTCTGTCACACCCGGTTTTCTAAAGAACAAAACCAGGCTAATCATATGTGTGCCCAGGAAGTCCACACATATGCCAGAATGAAAAAGTATCAGAAACAATGTTATTATATAACGTATACATAGCTATATTAACACTTACATCAGAGTATCGCGGAACGGTGACTAAACTTCGGGCTCCATTCTTCTCAGGGACGGCTGACTGGGGGTAACATATGCCTAGCACTTCTACTAGTCTTCTGGAAACTCCACTACACCTTTGTCCTTTTTCTGAGTAGCATCTTACTACACACTGGAGTGTTGGGGAAATAGCAAGAGTGAGTCCATGTCGAACTCAACAAGTATAACACAGGATTCATGAGGCTCAAAAAGGCTAGACACTGTTTAACTGCGTTTAGCTTTTAATCATCATATAATTAGCAATTGAGTAGCATCAAGGTAATCCAAATCTCATTAATGAATCAATGATCAATTGTAATAAGGATAATGAATAGCATTAACATGAGCATAATAATAATCAACAATAATTAAGCATGATATAACAATGGTGATCAACTATTCTGTAAGAATCTCCAAGGCCGCTCGTATTCGTGAGCACGGCTAGTATACCAGTTTTTAACTCTGCGCAGAGGTGTACACTTTCACTGTGAGTCATGATTTCTAAATGCATGGGTTTGCAAGGCCCAAAACATCAGAGACCATATAAAGCCATTCAAAAGTTCGTCTAACAAGTTAGGGCCATTAGATTCACTCGGCAGGCAGATGTAGAACCCCCCTTCCCTGTGGCACAACAACCGCAGCCTATACACACTAGGCCAGGGGCTCGCACTACACCCAACGTGGCAAGCCATTCTTACGCCATTTAAGGTAACCTCTAACAAGCTAGAAAAGGTCTCTTGAACAACTAGAGCCAGAGCCATATAGCCCTCACAGCTGTACTGTATGTCCCGGTTATCACTTACAGGTAAGTCCTTACGGAGAGTAACTAGAGCAACAAAAATAACCCACATGCTCTAGCCCCCTTTCAACAGAAATAACATCATCTTAATTGGTTGATTGCATAATCCATTAGTCAAATTACAAGATCATTGTTCATAATTAAGCGCTAGCAGTAGCTACCCAAATACATAACCCATAGGTGACAAGGAAACAAGATATCAATAGCTAAGTTATAATCTCTATGGTTGTCAAGGAGGACACATGCATATGTATGATAATTTCAGTGAATAGGTAACAAGGATGGTCCCATGTTATACTTGCCTTGATCAAAGCTTTCCTGTTGATACTGCTAGTCTGGCTCAAAATAATACTTCTGATCGTCAAGAAATTGCTCACCGTCTATACTCGATCATCAATCAACAACACACATGTATCCAATCAAACATACACGAAGCAAACAAAGAGATACAATTAGAACAGTACACCAACAATAACAAAACAGTAATAAAAGTTTATAAAACTCTTCTACACGTTACTACGATCACACAGACGCAAAGATCACCAAATTCAGAGTTAAAACGTGAAAATTATGAATTTTCTAAGATTTCCTATAGATAAATAAATACTCAATTATAAACTCGAAAAATTGTCACACCCGGTTTTAAGGACAAAACCAGACATACACCATATGTGAAATAAAGAAGACAAATCTCACATATAGCCACAGATAAGTGTAATATCAAAAGACAAATGCTTAATATACATAACACAATAGTATAAAATATACCTTAGAGAGCAACACAGCGGAAAGACAACTCCGAACACCGGGTGCAACCTTCACTCCAGGATCAAACTAACTGGTTGATCACAAGCCTAACAATTCCAGAATCTAACAGTCTGGTACCCTTCCTGAGATGTGGGGAAATAGCAAGAGTGAGTCCATGTCGAACTCAACAAATATAACATGGGGTTCATGCGGCTCAAAAGGTTTGACACGGGTTTACTGCAATAGCTTTTAGTGAGTCATCTTTTTAGCAGTTGAGTAGCAACAAGTTTAACATAATCCCAAATAACCTCATGATCATGTAAACAAGAATAATGTATAGCAAGAAACAATAATCATTAGTGAGCTTTAATATCATCAGTATTATCATTATCATCAGTGTTCATCATTTATTCTGTAAGGGTCCAAGGCCACTCGTGACCGTGAGCACGGCTGTTATAACAGTTTTACACTCTGCAGAGGTTGTACACTTTCACTGTGAGTCGTGATTTACCCTTTCGCCCGAGGTAGCTAATCTCTTGACCCACTTCCAAGGAAGGTCGGCAGGGTTCACTATGAAGCCTTTCAAAGGTTCGTCTAACAAGTTAGGGCCATTAGATTCACTCGGCAAACAGATGTAGAGCCCCCCTTCCAAATGGCACAATAACGCGCAGCCTATACACATAAGGACAGAGGCCGCACTATACCCGATTCGTCAAGCCGTTTTTACGCCATGAAGGAATACCTCTAACAAGCTAGAAAAGGTCCTCATACTTGACTAAAGCCAGAGCCATATAGCCCTCACAGTTGTACTGTAAGTCCCGGATGTTCGCTTACAGATAAGTCCTTAAGGAGAGAAACTAGAGCACCATATAAACAACAAAATATGCTCTAGCCCTCTTGAGCCATATTGCTTTAAAGCATCTTTTAAATGTTTATTGCATATATCATTAGTCAAGTTACAGATCATGGTTATTTATCTTGAGCACTAGCATAAATACTACCCAATGCAATGTCCCATGGGTGTCAAGGTACAAGATACAAAAGCTAGGATATCCTTAATGGTAACAAAGTAGACACATGCACATAAATTAAGTATATTAAAGGTGAATAGGAAACAAGGATGATCCCATGCTATACTTGCCTTAAACACCGATCCTTCGGTAAGCTTTAATCTTCAACGTTCTTCTTCTTCCTCTTCTTGATAACCACGTATATCTCACCGACTGGACGAAATCAATAAATCACCACACACGTATCGAGCAATCATACACGAAGCAAACAATGAATAATAATTAGAACAGTACACCAAACATATGAAACAACGGGTGAAAAGATTTTAAAGAGGTTCTACGCATTGCTATGAACACACAGGAGCGAAAAACAATACTCTAATCGGGGCTACGGTAAAAGAAACGACTACCAAAAGATTTTATTGTATAAAACAGAAAAATTATAGGTCTCATTTGTTTTAACTATATAAAATCATATATATAGGATAAAATACTCTTTATAGACATTCAAAAGTGACTTAGGCTAAATTACATTTAAAGGAGAAATCAATAATATTTTATTCATAAATCTAGTTGCACAGTTATTAATCAAATTAGATCTAAACTATGAAATTTCAGAGATTTTGATAAAGAAAACATTAATACTAGTACATAGTTCATATTGTTATAAATCTATTGAAATTTGAACGGACTAATTCGGAATTAAAATAAAATTATGTATTAAACAAGATTTTCTTTAGTAAAGTAATAGATTAAATCTAACATCGAATCTTAAAGATAGAAAACCTAACCAACAGTAACACTAACAGTATAACAAGTTTGTAAAACTCTTCTACACGTTACTACGATCACATAGACATAAAGATCACGAAATTTGGATTTAAAACGTAAAAGTTATGAGTTTTCTAAGATTTCCTATAGATAAATAATTACTTTAATATAAACTCGAAAATAAATTATCTCAAACCTACTGTACAGTTCTATCATCATGTAGAGCTCGCAAATACGAATCTAACGCAATTTTAATGGATCAAATCGGAGTTAAAACGGATAATTTATGACTAAAACTAACTCAGTGGCAAAACTGTAAATATCAGAAAACGTATTTTTCATTTACCGAAACGAATTACGTTTTCAATTAATCAAAACGTATTTTCGGAAGTTACCCGATCAAAATACGCTTTACGGAAAAGAAAACGTAAACCGGGAATGCGCTTTAGACTGCGGGTTAAGAACTTAAAAACTTCAGGGGCTCTTTAGCAAGTTTCACAGGCGAACCGGTATCTTTAAATAACAGCCGTTGGATTCAAAATCAACGATCCAGATTGGATCGGGGAGGGAGCCGGTGGCGCTCCGGCCGGAACAGGGCCCGACGGCAAGCTTTCCGCGGCGGCGCCATGGCCGGGATAACCTATCTCGCGCTACGGAGCACGAGCTTACGAACGGAAAACACAGGGAGAAAGAGAATGGCATGGCGAGCTCACCTAGGGCAGAATCGTGGTCGGGGATGAAACAAGGAGCGCATGCGGCTCGGAGAGGCGGGCGGTCACGGCGGTGCTCCGAGCAATATCGTCTCGGGGTGGTTCCAATGCTCCGCGTCGGAATATGATGGAGCGGAAGGATCACGGGCTCGGTTTTTATAGCCCGAAGGCGACTCCACGGAAGGAAAGGGGAGATTGAGCCTTGGATTTGGCATCGACAAAGAAGGAAAGGGAGATCCGGTGGCGGCTTGGGGAAGAAGGCGACCTGACGTGCGGGCCCGTGTCGTCAGCGACTGGAAGCGGGGAAACGCGCTCGCGCGGTGAAGCTGGGCCGGCGGCTGCGGCTGGGCTCGGCCCATGCGAGAGCGGACGCGGGAGGAGGAAGCGGGCCGCGCGCGGGGAGGGCAGGCCGAGCTGTGGGCTGCGGTAAGAAGTGGCCCGAGAAAAGAAATTCCTTTTTTTTTCTAATTTTTTTCAAAGCAAATTTTCAAAGGATTTTCAAATCCAAATTTAAATTTGATCAAACCACTCATCTCAAAAAATTTAAATGCAACAGCATGAGTGCACAAACATGTTTCTACTCTTACATTTGATTTTAAATTTATAAAAATTATCCTTATCCTAAATTTGCATGCTCACAAAATTATATAAAAATCATATTTTTCCTATTTTTCATTTCTTCAAAATTTCAGGGTGTTACAAAAATAAATTATCAAAACTAACTGTACAACTACACTAACATGTAGAACTCGCAAATACGAACCTAACGCAACTTGAACGGATCAAATCGGAGTTAAAACAAAGTTTTTATGACCAAAACAATTCTAGTGGCAAAACTGTAATTTCCTGAAAACGTATTTTTGAATAAACCGGAAGAAAATACGCTTTCAAAACACGAAAACACATTTCGGATAATACGTTAAGGACGGTGGGTTCTATTATGAAAAAGTCTAGGGACTCTTTAGAAAGATTACCCCGTGAAGGGGTATCTTCTAATCTCGGCCATTGATTCAAAATCGGACGGCTGCCATTCATCCTAAATCTTCGCAGTGAAGAACCCGACCCTCTTCTCCAAGTCCGGCCGGCGGCCACCATGGCCGGCGTGCTCCACCTCGCCGGAGATGGCGGTTCTCCCTAACTAGACCACCAATCGACCTGGAACTTGATCCAAACGGAAGAGAAACTCCATGCGAACTCATCTAGGCGGTAAAAACTAGCTACAATGGATTGAACACGACTCGCGACAAAAGAAGGGCGGTGGCGCCATTGCCGACCCATCGGTGAACTTCAAAAACACGATTCGAAGCATCTCCACCCAAAAGAAAAGCATAGAAAAGTAGAGAAGAAGAGTGCGGACTCACCAACACAAAGAATACGGCCTCAAATCCACCCAAAAACACCTCACCCGAACAACCGCCATGCTCCAACTACCTCAAGCCCTAGACCTCGTTTTCTCGTGGTGGAACTCACGGTTTAGATGAAAAACGGGAAGAGGAGGGTCATGGCTTCCTATTTGTAGCTTCAAGTTGCCGTGTTCGGGTAAGAATCCCTGAAAATCGCGGCGGTGGGATTCGATGATGGAGTTCGTCTCGGTTACGACCGGAGGAAGAAGAAAACACGGCTGACAGGAGGGCTCGACTCGTCAGCGACCGGAAGAAGAGAGGGGCGTGCGGCCACGGTACCTGGGCCGGCCCACACGCGCGGAAAGGGAAAGCGGCTTCGGCTTCTTCGGCCCAAGAGCAGGAGGAAGCAAAGCAGGCCGACCCGAGCGGGCCTTCGGGCCGCCAGGTGAGAAGGTAAGTCATTTCTCTTTTTTTTCTTCTTTCTTTTCTTTATTTACTTGTTTTCAAACTATTCCAAATAAAATTTTCCAAACCAAATCAAAATAAAATAAATCCACTCCAAAAAAAAAATAAATGCAACAGCATGAATGCAACACCAAATATTTCTTAAATTTTAATTTCCCATTAAATGTTATTTAAATTATTTGGAACCCACTAATTCTAAAATTTGAAATTTTTGGGTGTTACACGCGGAGGCGAGCGACGAGCTTAGTCAGAGGAGGGACGGCGAGAGTTTGGAGAGAGAGCTGACGGGCAGGGCCCACCGGCAGCGAGAGAACAGAGAGAGAGGGAGAGCGCCCGCGTGGGCTTGGGCCGCTGCGGCCACTGTGCGCCTGGGCCGGCCCAAAGCGGGGAAAGGAAGGGGCAGGCCGCGCCGCGCCTGGGCCAAGGCCGAGAGGGAGGGGGGATATTCGGTTTATTTTTTTCTTTTTCTTCTTTCTATTTCCTAAAGCAATTTTCAAATGGTTTTGAACATCTTTTGAATAACAACAAATTCTAATTAAAACAAAATGAAGTATGCAGCAGCATGAGTGCAAAGGCATGTTTCTACTCCTTATATTAGATTTTAATTTAAGAAAAGTTATTAATTCACTATATTCCATGCTCACAAAAAAAAAATGCATAAATAACTCCATTTAAGCTATTTTAAATTTAGAAAAATATTGGGTGTTACATAAACATGTGCTAATGATGGATTAGTTAGGCTTAATATATTCGTCTCGCAAATTTGCCATGGCTTCTGCAATTAGTTTTATGATTAGCTCATATTTAGTCCTCCTAATTAGCATCCGAACATCTAATGTGATGTGACAATAAACACCTCCTAAGAAAATTTTCAACTCTGGAGGGGGGGACATGGCCCACTATGGCCTTTATAAGCTCCGCCATTGTCGGCGAGGCAGCTCCCCCGACTCATGGCGATAGTTTCCAGCTACGATGGTGTGTGCAGCGGCAGCAGTGTGGACGGCATGCATGGTGAAGCTGGCAGGCTTCATGGGTCAACGGGCTCGATGGGCTGTTTTTTATTTTAAGAGACGGGCAAATGCAGCTGCCTCTGATGATCTCCATTAACAGTGACATAATATGCACAGAGGCAAGTGCCCAGGACGTCTCTGTTACTGTGGCAGTGTAACTAGGCATTGCGCGTCATTCCAGCTAGCTAGTTGACCGACGTCGTACACGCCGTGCGCCGCCCCCGGCAAACGCCGCCTCCGTCGGCTCGTCGGCAACAGGAGCCAAGAGTACTGTGTGCACTCGGATCGTCGGCCGGCCCTGGGCAAAACAGCACTGGTGGACGTCGTCGTGCCTGCGCCCTAGCTATACATCCATATCCACCTGCTGCCGCATGCATATGCAATGCACGGCACGCCGCCCGGCAGGTTACTGGTGTCTGCTAGGACATTTTCTATACTCCAGGCAAAGGACCACGCGCGTAGCTAGCGTCCGTATGCTGTGCCGATCGACTGCATGCCGTACGTCTGCCGGTCTATGGCCTATGACGACGATGTGATGTCTGTAGTCCGAGCTGAATGACGGAGACAATCCGTTCGAGATCGTCATGCATCTCCATTCCCCAGCTAGCACGCCCCGTACGTCGCTCTCCAAAGTTGACTCTCGGGGGGTGTGTGTGCCCCCGCGCACGCACTGGCGGAGCTACAGGGTGGTCCCATTGGTCTGCGGACCACCCTGCCCTCAGCCCACTCAAAGCCCATAGCGATAGGAAATTTGTGTCCTCAACTGCAGAACATCGAAGGTCCGTCTGATTATATATCCATACGAGCGTCCCATGGCCTTTCATGAATCACGAATTCACTTAAGCGCGACCCCTGACCTTTCGCATACGTATTTCTCCATGCGGCATGCCTCCGCCCCTTCGTATCCCAACTATCCCGACGGCGGCCGCGGCAGCAGCGAGCCGGCGGCAGGCTCTGAGCGACGAGCAGCAGCACATGTGAGTCCTCAGATACGTCTCTCTAAATCTTCATCCAATTAGCCTCCTAATTTAGTCGTGTACTCGCGTTTCCAATTAGCCCTAACTAATACTGGTGTCTACCAAAATCTTCATCCAATTTTGCACTCTGATCAGTAACTAATAAAACAGAATGCATCTGCTATTTCAGATTTTTTCTGTATCATTAGAATATTGCAATGGTAAACATTATTTTATTCTCTTGTTGATTTGTTAAAATATGAAGAAGAGTTGTGATATTGGCTCTCTCGTTGACCTCTCAGTAAAACTTGTAGATTTCTTACAATCGAGTGAAGAAGAGAGATAATCAATACTTTCATGGCTATTAGGAGGCCAGGAAGTAGTATCATATTTTTCATCAACTATTTTGGGTATGTAATCTTTCAATTCTACATTAAGCAAGCTAGACTCGTCTATTTTCATACCTTTGTATGCTCTCTTTATTATCTTAATCTTATTGCGTTTCATAATCCATATACTTATATTTATAGTGATTAAAAAAAATTTAAATAATGGACCACCCTAGCAATAAATCCTAGCTACGCCACTGTGTGTGTACACACGCGTGCACAAATTAAACCGTGTGTCGTGCACACGCGGCGCGCAACGTCGTCGGCGTCCCGTCCATAGTCTGCATCGGCGGCGGCGTCCCTGTCAAGGCATGCAATGCAAGCACCAAATGAAAAGGTTTCCCGGCAGTGGCAGTACTGTGCCTGCTTGCTGCAGCCTCGTCTATCTTTGTGGCCAAGAAAAAAGGTCTTGTTCTTGTCTGTCCTGGAGACCATACAATGTGCATGCATGGTTATCTAGCTATAGATCTCGTGGGGAGCCGATCCCCGGCTGAAACACGCAGATCGAGTACCAATGCAAGGATATATACCGTACCTAACTAGCTCAGCTATACCTAGCTTATCTTCTTTCAAAGTGAGTGAACGAAATCCAGTGATGAGTGCCTCTCGCCATGCATGGCTAGTGGCGTGTGTATCTATCTCTGGAAATAAAGCTGCAGAAAACACGAGGAGCATACATATATAAGCATGATGAGCTCCGTCCTCATGCGCATATTTGGAGCCGCTGCATGTGCCAGCCTCGAGTCCTGGCAAGTGGGAGAGCATTAGCGCTAGCACAAAGTTTGCATGCACAAGCGATGGGTCAAACGGATATGTTAGGTTATTACATTGCCAAAAACACTAGCGGAGCATGTCTTTGTTTGTTGCATGCATTGTTTAATCTGGCTCATGGACGCTCCAACCAACCACTCTCTACTTCTGGCCCTTGGTGCCGACCAGAAGCCAACGGAGAACAAGCATCACCGGAGGCAGCATATATGCTTTGCTATTCTACTACATACTGCTGCTAGTAGTGGATGGGGTAGGTGATTCGCTCATGGCGGCCGGCCGGGCGTGTGGCTCGAGGAGGAATTTGCATTGCATGCGTAGCTTTGCTTGAATTTGTCAACCATGCATGGCCAATTCCATATGCATGCTGCACACATGGATAACTATGTATCACTATTTTTGTTACTGGCTGCCTCGATCATCTCAAGTCAGTGAATTGAGGTTGTTGTCTAGTTCAACTTAAGTTTCGGTTTGAGTCAATGACAACCATCCGACAGCGTAATATAGGCTCTATAATACACGCCACTCTAGAGGCAAGTGGGATTGTCCGTGAACCTGCAAATAAACGATTTTTAGGCCCCGTACTTGGGGCCTAAAGTTTAGCCCCGTCACATCGGATGAAGTATTAACCATAGGTTAATTATAGAACTAATTACATAAATGAGGACTAATTCACGAGATGAATCTATTAAGCTTAATTAGTCCATGATTTGACAATGTGATGCTACAGTAAACATGTCCTAATGATGGATTAATTAAGCTTAATAGATTCGTCTTGCGAATTAGCCACACTTCTGAAATGAGTTTTATAATTAGCTCATGTTTAGTCCTTCTAATTAGCATTCGAATATTCGATGTTACAAGGGCTAAACTTTAGCCCAAGGCTCCGAACACCCCTTAAGAGGTTTGTGCACCCTTCCATGCACCACATTGACCATGGAGAGATGTCAAGGACTCAAAAACATCAAATTCATCACAAAGCACTAGAGTATATGTGTGTGTAACATGAAGGATGTACCGATGTAGGAACCAAATGTTTTGTTTCTACCAGAACACAGGAGGATAAGCCAAAATATCTACTTCTATAGTTTAGAAGCCTATATATTCTTCTAATGTTTGCTCTACAGTTGTCTATGTAAACTCAAAAACGAAATAATCAACCAGCAAGCTTTCGTAGCTCAGTTGGTTAGAGCACCCGTTTAGTAAGCGGGAGGTCTTGAGTTCGACTCTCAACGAAAGCATATGTATTGCCTTTTTTTAAATTTTTCTACCATTAAATTTTTGCTCTTTGTTCAATTTCATTTCCACCTTACATTTGTTTTTCATTTTTCTGGCTTTTTTCTTCCATTAAATTTTTCCTCTTTGTTCAACTTCATTTCTCTTTGTTCAATTTCATTTCCACCTTACATTTGTTTTTCATTTTTCTGGATTTTCTCTTCCATTAATTTTTTCCTCTTTGTTCAACTTCATTTCCCCCTTACATTTGCTCTTTGTTCAATTTCATTTTTCAGGCTTTTTTCTTCCATTAAATTTTTTGCTCTTTGTTCAACTTCATTTCCCCCTTACTGTTATTCATATGCTTCCAGATCTGATTTCAGACCTCTTCCATTGTACATATGCTAACTGTTGACCATGTGTCAAACAGACATTATGGCAAGCATAAACCAGCTGGCAGCTGCTAGTTACTTTCCAGACAGATCTCTGTCATTCATGACGCACCATCGCACAAAGATTAATTAAGCCACGGCCCACGAGGTGAAAACTCAACCCTGCATCGACCGTGCTTACACTTCCACTCGTGACCAGCAGATCGATGAGCAGCATCGTTTTATCAGCAAACTTGTCAGCAAGTGTACTGTATTATTTACCCTACTAAGTACTAAGGTCATTGTGTGGCATTATTATCTGCAATCCTTCAGAAGAAGGGAGGAACGGATCGACTTTTTTGAATGAGAAGAAGCACAAGTGGAATTAACCAGACAACTGTCCGGTCGAATATATATGTGTAGTTTGAAATGTGGGCAAAGAATGGACAAATCAGCCTCGACAAACAAATATGGAGTTGCCCAAGTGAATCTTGCCAAGTCAGCTCCAACTAATATAATCCAGGTTGCAAGCCCCATCTTATCCAAGTAATTGGTCCTAGACCTCAGCTCTTTGATTCAGATGGTCAAAGGAGCAATAATATATATGTTCAGATTCAGATGCTCACCTGCTACCTCTCAGTTGAAGTCTGACAGATAAGCAGTGTTGGGGTTAGTCTCACATCGGTAATCAAAGGTGGGGGAGCACAACATATAAGGCGTGGCAGTCCTCACCTATAAGGCTAGTCTTTTGGGTTGAGTTAGGCTCAGACCTTGATGTGTGTGCTCCGTGGACCTGGGCCCATGGAGGTGCCGGCTCGCGCATACAGCGAGCTGGGCCGGACCGAAAGCTGAGCCCAGTCTCAGTTCCAACAATTGTTCTGACCATGGGCTCCGATACCACTTGTTGGAACCGGTGGTGACCACCGAGTTCACGATTTTGGAGCTGGCTTGCAGCCGGCCCGGCTCGATACGAGCTTACGCTCTCACAGGTCCTAGGTGCACCAGAGCTAACAACATATAAGGTCTTTGGGCCTTCCCAACCCAAAAGACTAGCCTGATAGGTGAGGGTTCTCCCGTTTTATATGTTGTGCTCCCCTACCATAGCTACACGATGTGGGACTAAACCCCACCATCGCTACAAGATCGTGAACTCGGTGGTCACCACCGGTTCCAACAAGTGGTATCAAAACCCATGGTCAGAAAAAGTTAAACCCAATAAAAAAATCTCGAGCGTCACATATATGGCGGGGGCACCCCGATGTGTGACTAAGGGGGGATTGTTGGGGTTTAGTCGTGCATGAATAATCCAAAGTACACTGAAAACTTCCCTTTCCCAGTTTCCCTGCATGTGGGCTCATGCAACGCAATACTCCCTCTGTCCCAATATATTTGTCGCTTTAAGTTTTCGTGTCACAAGTTTAACTCAATTTGTAGAAAATTTGTGCAACATTTGTATCTCCAAATAAATTTATTAAAAAAACTAGATTCAAAGATCTTTTGAATGATACTAATTATATACCATAAATATTAATATTTTTAATATAAATTTTGTCAAAGTTGTTTCTCGGAAAACGAAAACAACAGATATTTTGGGACAGAGGGAGTACAATGCAATGTCAAAAGGCTTGGATTGCACGAGGTACCGTAGTGTGATTACGTGGTCAAATGTTTTAATTTTTTGTGAGAATTTCTAAAATCTATCTTTTATTTTCCTATCATGTCTTGGAAGAATTAACACGATGGCTCCATTAGGGACCTCTAGTTACCGTATGTAGTATTTATCTTTTATTCTAACATGATATGTATTGAATTACTTCAGCAGTACTTTTCAGTGAACGAACAATATTTTCCTCTCAGAACAAATCAGCATAAGCCAAATTTCAGCGAAATCTTAAGATATATAAACTCTTGTTGCATCACTTTCTCTGACTTGATGAATCATAGTTTCACTTTCAACTTTTAATCATTGTGCAATTTTTTCCACATGTTAAGTAGAAACTCTAGTGTTTTTATCTTTTATTCAAAAAAAAAGTTTATTAAAAAAGAGTTTAGGTCCTCGTTGTATTATTTTTTCACATGTTAATTAAGTTGAAACTTAGATTGCACCGCACTAAACTTGTTGAATTTGTTATATCACAGGATTACACGTGTGGTAGTATTGTTTTATATATCATATATAGAGTGCTCAAAACTAAATTAACAATATTGATATGACATAATGTTTCAATTAAATGTATAAAGTTATTTAAAATATCAACTTATGAAATTGTATCATGGAGTATTAATATAGTTTAAAGTGAAACATCATTGTTATGCTATTGCTATGTGTTTTGTTAATTAAATATCTTTTCATGCTTCATTAGCTATTAAAATAAATATTTATCCTAATGTATATATGTTTACTTGGTATACATGATGATAACATTATAGTTATTTAACTTCACAAGTGTAGAAGTTTTTAATTTAGAATATATATGTCTCGTACTTTATGGATGTTGATTTATTTTTTTAATAACATATATTAGTATTTACATTTGAATTTGAGAGATATTTTTATTTATTTATATTAATGGTTGTGGTAGATACAAATATAAAGGCAATACTTTATAATACCTTTCACAAAAAAATGAGTAGGTTGAATGCTAATTTAGGAGGCACTTTACATTGTCTTTCGGAATTACAAAGGTGGGTAATCTATAAAATCATTACGAATTTGTGGTGTGTTTTAAATTATCCTTTCACATATGTGGATAACTTAGATACAAAGTTAGAGAGTTATTTTGAATTATCCTTCATAATAGCAAAGGTAGGTAATTTAGATATAAGGGGGTTATTTTGAATCATGTTTCATAATGGCAAAGTGGGTAATTTAGATGCAAATTTAGGGGGGTATTTTGAAATTATCTTTTATAATAGCAGAGATGTGTAATTTAGATGCAAAATTAGGGGTTACTTTTTGTATTTTTCATAATGATAGAGGTGGGTAATTTTTGTATAAATTACAATAAATTCAATGGCTTTTATCAACGATAATGATCAGAGTCTACCAAATTAAAGGTTAAATATTTTTGATTCTTGCAAGAATTTCTAAAATCTATATTTTTTCTAGCGCATCTAGTAAGAATTAATGTGTTGTTAGGCCTCTAATTAGTGATAGTGTAAGATTTTGGGTGGCAGAACCACAAGAAGCCTGCATTTCAGAGTCTCTGATCATGCCCATGAGGCAATGACTGAAATAGTAGGGTTCCGTCTTGTACAGCACTGGGCCTCTGCTAAGGGCATGCACAGTTTTGGACGTCAGAAGGTCCATTTGTGTATGGAACTAGAACCAAGTGTGTTCCTGATGGAAACGGGGGTTCCCGATCTTCCGTCAGGTTTAAGATAAACAACGATTTGTTCGGAGAGCGACACACCGATCCGGCTTCAGATCACAAAGACCCAAACCCTGCAACCTTAGCACCACGTCTCCTCTGGTTATCAACCGTGTCACAATCCAGTTGACCTCGCCAAGAAGGCTAATCCCTGCTGCGAATCGAAGAACACAAGCAAGAACAAGATAAAACGCAACTTAATTGAAGTGACAATTGCAATCCTTTGGTTGATCATACTTTTGCACCATATAAGGAGATTTCAGATTTGAACAAATATAGACACGATGCACCTTATACTCTCCTTTACAATTATATTTTCCAATAAAATGATATGTATGTCTAGAGAACCATGGCAAATCAGCATAGGCATAAAGTTTGTCCTCTAAAGAACTAAAATTACATGGAACATCAAATTCAATGTAACCCAAAGTATTTAAAGAATACAATAATTTCAGCTCATCAATTTCACTAGCATTATGAATAACAAGTCTATTTTCAGCACAAGTGCTCATTTTTAGCACACATATAGCGTGATCATTCTTCAATGATTGCATGGGTATAACATAAATATCATGATGCAAGTCATCTTCGTCACAAGAAACATCAAGCAAATCATTTTGTGACAAAGGTAAATCAAGCGAATGCTCCACTAAAAGTTTCTCTATCATAGCATGATTGATGGAAAAATTCAACACATCAAGAGAACTCTCACATTCTATGAGTTTAGCATCATGGGCATTACCTTTGCTCTCATGTTCAGCAGGGGTAATAGTTGATGGTTCTGAATTTTCACATGAGGCTATGAGCTTCTCATTTTCTGTCACGTCATCCTTGCTCTTTTCTACATTGTCCTGCAAAAGGTTAGGCATAGCAGGAGGAATAACAACCGACTCTTCCTCTAAATGGTGCACCTCATCATATAAAGTCAAAACAGGAGGTGGATTAACAAAGGTTTCTCGCATAAGAAGTTTCATATCATTCCAAGTTTGAGGCTTATCAGAAGGATCTAAAGACTCCCACCAAGATAAAGCAGAATGTCATAAAACACTAACTGCATTTTTTACCTTCCTCCTTGGACACATAAAGCGAGTAGCAAATATGTTGTCGATGGCAATTTCCCACTCCATGTACTCATCAGCACATATACCATCATAAGTCGGTGGATACGAACAACCTGTCATTGTTAGAAGACAGCAAAAGACAATACAAAAATATTATCCCTATCAAATGACTACGTGGTTGCAGTGGTATCACTTTTGACAGCAAGTGGAAGCGTCTTACCAAGCTCTTACAAAGTTCTTACCAATGCAAGCAGTGGGCGATACAACCGGCGGCTGGTTCGTGATATCTATGAGGTAGTGGTACCGAGATTGCAAGGACCTTTTTTTCTGTACTGATCTGAAGTATATATGTGGAGCTTGGGAGGCACGAAAAAAAATATATATATGGCACAAAAGTCAGTGACAGACAGCAATATTGAATAAATGTCCAGAGCACTTGTCCTAGTTGCTGGCCTATACGTGTTCCTATCACCAGTTGTGATAAACAAGAGAGGAAACAAGAATGAAAGGAAACAAGTATTAAAGGTAGCAACGGATATGAACAAGGCAAAAGGTACCACAAACAATAGAGCTATTGAGTGTTCCTTATGTGCTCCTTTTCGATATCTTCTATTCTCTTTTACTATTTTTTTCCTTTATTTTTTTTATCCAATCTTTTTTTCTTTCTTTTGCTCTTTTTTCAGCAAGGAGCACACAAGAATAAATCACAAAAAATTTGAGCTCAATTGAATAAAAGATGTGGCCTATAGAAAATTAGGACTATGATCTAAAAAGCATACCAAAACTTGTGGGCCCAAAAACTCAATTTTCCTAATCAAATTTCGTAAATCTAATTTTTGCGAACCCAGCTTTGCTGGGATGAAATATATCTAAAATTTTCTAGCGTTCTCCGTAGATATAAAATTTTCCCCGTTTCGAGTTCGGATGCAAAAGTTATGACTGTTTTAAGGAAACTGCTCGAATAAGGGTTTTAGTGGACACAAGATGCAAACCGATGGTGATACGGAATAGCGGCGGGTGGAGGGATCAACACAAACTAGAAAAGAACACAATCTAAACCAGCAACAAGACTTTAACCTAGGACGCAAACTCAACAAAGCGAACTCTGAAACAGAAATATGCAAAGGCTATGGCGCGGAAGGTTCTAGGACAGGAAAAACAAGTATGGCACTGGACTATGGGACGAATGCGAAACACTCAAACGAGGGAATAAATATGAACCTGATGGTATACCTTAGTTCTGATACCAATTGATGTGAACTAGGGTTCCCGATCTTCCGAAAGGTTCTGATAACTCTCGATTTGGTGGAGTCACGACACAATTCGATCCGGCTTCCGAACAACTCGGCTCTGAACCCCGCAATCGCAGCACCACGACCCCTCTGGTTATCGACCGGCGTTGCACGGTCGACCTCGCCAAGAAGGCTAAGTCCTTGCCTGTGAATCGAGAACACACGCAAGAACACAAAGGAATGCAACCAAATTACAGATGAATGATTAATCTCACAAAATTGGGGTCTCAAAAACCGACGGCGGCGGCGAAACTGTTATCAACAGAATAATCTAAGTAAAACTCAAATCCTAAAGTAGGTGGTGGCTACTGATTATATAGCCTAAGGGATGTCCAAGGATCCCTCTTCACGTCCTAAAGGTGTCCCAACACGTTACAAGGTCCAACGGCCCAAAAGAAGGTGTCGCAGCACCCTGACAGATTCTAGACGCTGACTTGTTTTGATGATTCCTGTTGATTCCGAAGAGCTTTTGATGTGAAACCACTTGGATTGGCTTCCTTATCAAATTATCTTTCCATCCATATGTGGATCATCAAAAACGGAGTTCGGATGCGTCCTGGGCATCCATTTTATTGCAGACTGGTCCTGATGGCCGAGGCAGACTCGAACTCGGATTGGACTGGGCCTCTGGCTTGGCTTGGACGTCCTTGCTGGCCTCTTAAGGTGGTGGCCAAGGCGGAGGACGTCCAAGGCTATCTTTTAGGTGTTCTCCATCTTCTTGGGGCATGCTCCAACTTGGGCCTGGGTCCCAAGGATGTCTAACAAGCCCATGATGACAGTGTAGCTCTCGCCAGAAATAGCGACAGAATATATTGGTGATTTGGAGGCCTTGCCGATGTAATATTGAGATGGGACCAGATCTATTTAAAAGCTTATCAAACAAGCTTTCCATCAAGTGCTCATTGACCTCGATCGCACTCCGGATGGATGAGTTATGGCCTTCCCAATGAGGCAGTGTCGGGCTGCCGACGAACCGAAAGTTCAACTTTGATGAACTTCCATTATGAAACACATTTGAACCTACAATTAAATAGTGACATGTATATGTGGAACCAAGTGAATTATAACCAAAGCCACTATGCAAATGTAAGAACGAGCGCACCTTATAATCATTGTTCGTATCCAAAGGTGTCATGTCCTCATCATTGATGTGAACTAGGGTTCCCGATCTTCCGAAAGGTTCTGATAACTCTCAATTTGGTGGAGTCATGACACAATTCGTTCCGGCTTCCGAACAACTCGGCTCTGAACCCCGCAATCGCAGCACCATGACCCCTCTGGTTATTGACCGGCGTTGCACAGTCGACCTCACTAAGAAGGCTAAGTCCTTGCCTGCGAATCGAGAACACACGCAAGAACACAAAGGAATGCAACCAAATTGCAGATGAATGATTAATCTCATAAAGTTGGGGTCTCACAAACCGACGGCGGCGGCGAAACTGTTATCAACAGAATAATCTAAGTAAAACCCAAATCCTAAAGTAGGTGGTGGCTACTGATTATATAGCCTAAGAGATGTCCAAGGATCCCTCTTCACGTCCTAAAGGTGTCCCAACACGTTACAAGGCCCAACGGCCCAAAAGAAGGTGTCGTAGCACCCTGACAGATTCTGGACGCTGACTTGTTTCGATGATTACTGTTGATTCCGAAGAGCTTTTGATGTAAAACCACTTGGATTGGCTTCCTTATCAAATTATCTTTCCATCCATATGTGGATCATCAAAAACGGAGTTCGGATGCGTCCTGGGCATCCATTTTATTGCAGACTGATCTAGATGGCCGAGGCAGACTCGAACTCGGATTGGACTGGGCCTCTGGCTTGGCTTGGACGTCCTTGCTGGTCTCCTAAGGTGGTGGCCAAGGAGGAGGACGTCCAAGGCTATCTCTTAGGTGTTCTCCATCTTCTTGGGGCATGCTCCAACTTGGGCCTAGGTCCCAAGGATGTCTAACAAGCCTATGATGACAGTGTAGCTCTCGCCAGAAATAGCGACAGAATATATTGGTGATTTGGAGGCCTTGCCGATGTGATATTGAGATGGGACCAGATATATTTGAAAGCTTATCAAACAAGCTTTCCATCAAATGCTCATTGACCTCGATCGCACTCCGGATGGATGAGTTATGGCCTTCCCAATGAGGCAGTGTCGGGCTGTCGACGAACCGAAAGTTCAACTTTGATGAACTTCCATTATGAAACACATTTGAACCTATAATTAAATAGTGACATGTACATGTGGAACCAAGTGAATTATAACCAAAGCCACTATGCAAATATAGGAACGAGCGCACCTTATAATCATTGTTCGTATCCGAAGGTGTCATGTCCTCATCATTGATGTGAACTAGGGTTCCCGATCTTCCGAAAGGTTCTGATAACTCTCGATTTGGTGGAGTCACGATACAATTCGATCTGGCTTCCGAACAACTCGGCTCTGAACCCCGCAATCGTAGCACCACGACCCCTCTGGTTATCGACCGGCGTTGCACGGTCGACCTCGCCAAGAAGGCTAAGTCTTTGCCTGCGAATCGAGAACACACGCAAGAACACAAAGGAATGCAACCAAATTCAGATGAATGATTAATCTCATAAAGTTGGGGTCTCACAAACCGACGGCGGCGGCAAAACTGTTATCAACAGAATAATCTAAGTAAAACCCAAATCCTAAAGTAGGTGGTGGCTACTGATTATATAGCCTAAGGGATGTCTAAGGATCCCTCTTTACGTCCTAAAGGTGTCCCAACACGTTACAAGGCCCAACGGCCCAAAAGAAGGTGTCGCAGCACCCTGACAGATTCTGGACGCTGACTTGTTTCGATGAATACTGTTGATTCCGAAGAGCTTTTGATGTGGGACCACTTGGATTGGCTTTCTTATCAAATTATCTTTCCATCCATATGTGGATCATCAAAAACGGAGTTCGGATGCGTCCTGGACATCCATTTTATTGCAGACTGGTCCTGATGGCCGAGGCAGACTCGAACTCGGATTGGACTGGGCCTCTGGCTTGGCTTGGACGTCCTTGCTGGCCTCCTAAGGTGGTGGCTAAGGAGGAGGACGTCCAAGGCTATCTCTTAGGTGTTCTCCATCTTCTTGGGGCATGCTCCAACTTGGGCCTGGGTCCCAAGGATGTCTAACAAGCCCATGATGACAGTGTAGCTCTCGCCAGAAATAGCAACAGAATATATTGGTGATTTGGAGTCCTTGCCGATGTTGTATTGAGATGGGACCAGATCTATTTGAAAGCTTATCAAACAAGCTTTCCATCAAGTGCTCATTGACCTCGATCGCACTCCGGATGGATGAGTTATGGCCTTCCCAATGAGGCAGTATCGGGCTGCCGACGAACCGAAAGTTCAACTTTGATGAACTTCCATTATGAAACACATTTGAACATACAATTAAATAGTGACATGTACATGTGGAACCAAGTGAATTATAACCAAAGCCACTATACAAATATAGGAACGAGTGCACCTTATAATCATTGTTCGTATCCGAAGGTGTCATGTCCTCATCATCCTCCCCTTCTTGACAACAAACCGTCCTCGGTTTGGGATTAGATTAAGAAAACATTATTCGTAGTAGCCAACATTGCTCCCCTTCTTGAAATTTAACCTGTTGCCTCATTACAAAACTTGGAAATTTCGACATGACAACATTATCGCTATTATACCACTTGATGGAAACGGGGGGTCTCGATCTTCCGTCAGGTTCAAGATAAACAACGATTTGTTCGGAGAGCGACACACCGATCCGGCTTCAGATCACAAAGACTCAAACCCTGCAACCTTAGCACCACGTCTCCTCTGGTTATCAACCGTGTCACAGTCCAGTTGACCTCGCCAAGAAGGCTAATCCCTTCTGCGAATCGAAGAACACAAGCAAGAACAAGATAAAACGCAACTTAATTGAAGTGACAATTGCAATCATTTGGTTGATCATACTTTTGCACCATATAAGAAGATTTCAGATTTAAACAAATGTAGGAACGAGCTTACCTTATAATCATTGTTCGTATCCGAAGGTGTCATATCCTCATCAGTTACAGAATCCAGAGCACCAATGCCGTGCCGACACCGCAATTAGTGAGTTTCTATTTCTAATGCAGAGTCCTAACATGTTGACCTGCATTCATTCAGTTATGCCAACTGCTCTGCTCAGCAATGCAGCAGCACTGTGCAGGATTACACTGTGGACTCGTTCATTCAGAAATGCAAGAATCCGAAGCGCAAGCTTGTGCCTGGAGCCCTGGACCATGCATGAACCAGGAGCATCGGTTGGTTCAGCAGTGAGCCCGTGGCCCATGGGAATAGTAAGTACACTGAAGGCAGGCTTCCCTTCCCTGCATCTGCATGTGGGCTCATGCAATGCAATGGCAGGAGGATTTGCATTGCATGAGGCACCGTACAGGGCCCAATTCATGAGATTTTGGGGCCTGGTCCATTTTGGATTCAATGTGTTCCAGACCAGAGCACTACTACTGCTAGCGAACATTTTGACTGACATTCAGTTTTGCCACTGTGGAATGCCCCCTGTCTGAAGGTTTCTGTACATTCAAATTCAGTCATGCTGCATCAATACGCGCTAGTTGGTGGATTCAACAAGGATCCAAAGCGAAGATTCTTCTTATGCCATATATTAGGAGCGTCTGTAAAGTCAGCCCAAGGAAATCTTAAGGCACTAGTAGTATGAAATTAACATCACTCATTTAGCTCGTGCCAAAAGCCATAATTCAGAAGATATGTCGTCTGAGATCTCGCTTCAGTTCAATTTTTTTGAATGGTCGTTTATAACAGTATATAGTCTATTTCAGAGTTTTGGAGGATAGGATAGGACGGCTGCGTAGGTTCAGTGCTTCAGAAAAATACATGTAAGGTGACCTATCAAATTTAGAGTTTGTTTGGCTACATTCGTATCCACCTCAATCCACTTATGTTCAAGTAGATTGAAATGAAATAAGTTGATTTTTTTTCATCTCAATCCACCCGGTATATGTGGATTTATACATATGCAGTCAAATAAGGTCTTACCCCCATTTAAATTTTGATGCACACATCGAATACGACCAAGCAATGAGTAGGGTTGGTGGTGCGTCTGCGTTCGATCAATTGCTCCTTCCTTCCACACAGACCTGTCTCCTGTGGCCCTTGCCAAACACTGCTGCCTGCCTGGACCTCCTGAAAAAGCTTTCTTCGGTTCAGTTCAGACTTGCTGAGACGCATGATTCAGAACTGCCACGAGTACTGTACTGGCTCTTTACTGTCATCCGTCCGCAATCAGGGTTGGTTAATCTATGCTACTCATGATCCCAAATGATGGAGATAACAACAATAATACTAATCTGAATGTTAATGCACTGCAAAAGGCAGCATGACGCAGTTAAGAGGAGCAAATCATTTGGAGTGATCGCCGATAGCTTTGTTCTAACAGGAGTACTTGTATACTCCATCCAGCTGTTGGGTGGAGTTTGGACAGCACAAAAGCATGCAAATGATGTGACGCTGACAGTCTCACACACAAGTGGATTGGTCAGTGTCACCAACTTTTTTTCTGCCCGATCATGTTGTTACCGGATGCCAGAATATTGGCGGGCAGGTCGAAAAATCTCAGTCCGTTTCCATGGGAAGTGGAGTGACTGTGTGACTCGACCATCCATGGCTTGGCTGATGAGAAACTGAAACTGCTCCGAAACAAGAGACATGAAATGAGTGACGGATTCAGCCATTCAGGCACGCTCCTGTAAAAAGCGAGCAAATGCAATGGAGGCAGCAGCAGCATCTGCATCTCTGAACTGCATCGATGTGAGGAGGGATGAACAGTTAGAGCAGCCTTGCTAGCGACGCATGCATTGCGGTAGGAGGACAAGAGCATTAGCCTGGACAAGGACTGGGATCATTGCGCAACCTACATACAGACGTGTTATGTCTGAATGCATGATTGGACAAGGCCGGTACGTGCCAACACATGCGATGCTTCCTTGCGACCGCGACGGGTGAGTTGGAGATGGGGATCTGATGCGTCTCAAGAAGACGATGTGAACAAGGTCATGCAGGATCTAACTAGTACTGAGGGCGTGTTTAGATGCCAAAAAAATTTTGGGAAAAGTTCCTATAGCACTTTTCGTTGTTATTTGGCAAAAAAATATCTAACCATGGACTAACTAGACTCAAAAGATTAGTGTCGACATTTATAGACAAACTGTGTAATTAGTTATTTTTTTATCTATATTTAATGTTTAATGCATGCGTTCAAAGATTCGATGTGACGGGTACTGTGCAAAAAAAAATTTTAGTGTTTTTGGCATCTAAACAGGCCCTGAAGATATCTTTTAACTCTTGTTTTTGCAACCAAATGTTTATAAACGCCTGAATCTCACTGCTCAAACACACCCTGTAGGTTGCAGTTGCAGACTGTTTGGTTGGAAGGAAGGAGAGGCGTCGACCATGTGCATGTGCTTGTGGGCACAGCACTCGCAGCTCCGGCGGATCTTTTTGACCTCGTAACAGAAAAGGAGAGTGGGGCGAGCCAAGGAAGCATCTCCAAGTCGAGATGCGAGCAAACTACAGTTGCTTTCACTTCACCCCATAGCTTTGCTTGCTTATTGTTCCCCTGCTGGCAACTGGTCTCCTGCTGCTGATCTACCAATCCTCATCTGCAGCCAGCCACCGCTCCACCAGCCATGGGCTGTCACTCCTTGCAATACAGTATGTTGCACGCATTCGCCCCATGATTATAATGATGATAATCTTCATTAAATGCGAGATTATATGTGGTAAGCTCGCCCTATGATAATGATAATCAACAGTTATTCAGGAGTACCATCCTGTTCCTGTACAGTGAAAGGTGTTACATTAACTGACAACATCCAAACGCGCCTTTCCTTCTTGCCTGGCGAAGTGCAATGCAGTACAACATACGAATGCCGAGATGCTCACCTTAACATTAACACAAGTACAGTGTGCAGAAGAACTTGATTGCTCCAGAATCCTAGGCTTTAGGCTCCCCTAACTCCCTAAATGGTTCTTCAAAGCAAAATGGAGATCAGGAGGCTTGATATGTACACAACAGTGTCCTAAAAGGCTATGATGCATACCACACCAGAAATTCCGGGGCCTAGATTTCACACACACCCTACAGCCTACCCAAATGCAGATGGATAAACACAAGATTTATGAATCTCACACCACCCTAATTAAGAGCAGAGACCTAAAACACCAGGCCCTAAGCTAGAAATATCCAAACATCCGAATTTCACCAGGAGAAGGAAACATAGGAATGATAGAAACCAAGCTTGACACAGCTCTCACATGCTGATGAGATCAGTAGTCGGCGAAGACTGCGAGCTCGGTTGCTGCTGCTGCTCTTTGGTGGCTTCGTCATGCGGCGCTTCGACAGATCCATATGCTGCTGGAGGATCAGATGGCGCAGCGGAACCATCATCACCGCTGGGAGGTTCGTCTCCTTGCCTTGCAGCTGGCTTGGGAAGCTCGCTGAGCATCTGCACCACCTCCCGCATCGTAGGCCGCTGCACGCTCTGCTCCTCGACGCAGAGCAGCCCGACGTAGAAGACGTGCATCACCTCGTGCACTGGCACGGTCGACAGCCTGGGGTCCATGATCTTGATCACCTGCTCCTTGTTTGCATCTGTCATCGTCTTGACCCATTGGACAATGTCGACGCCGTCCCCAAACTCTCCTACTGGCTTCTTTCCAGTGACCAGCTCAAGAAGCACGACACCAAAGCTGTAAACATCGCTCTTCTCATCGACCTTGAGGGTATATGCATACTCTGTAGATCCACAAGATGGCAATCCGATAAAGGATTAGTTGATTTCAGGAATTCTCTACCCATGTAAACATTAATTCTATATTTCTAACATATCAGAAAAAGGAAACAAACTTTACCTATATAGCAATAAGTAACCAGATCGAAAAAGGAATTCTATGTTTCATTAGCTAAACTGATGAACAAACTAAAAGGGGAAAGTAGTAACAACTACCAACACATTTTTTACCACTATAAGAGATAAACAAGCATAAGCGTTTTGCAATTGTATTCAAAATTAATCTGTAGAGAACGACAAAGACTTAAATAGACAATTGTGAATATGGTGTCAATAATTCTGAAAAAGAAAATGCAAACTGTAATAAGTATAAAAAATTTACCTGGAGCAATATAGCCATAGGAACCGGCAATGGCAGACATACACTGTGATGCACCAGAGTCCTGCAAGAACTTGGCCAGCCCGAAATCAGCAACGTGTGCCTCAAAATCGGAATCAAGCAGAATGTTGTTTGATTTAACATCGCGATGCAGGATTGGCGGCGAGCAATCATGGTGAAGGTAGCTGAGCCCCTTGGCAGCCTCAACAGCGATCTTGTAACGAGTGTCCCAGTGGAGATGGCCACCTTTCTTGCCATGGAGTAGTTCCCCCAGGCTCCCATTGGGCATAAACTCGTATACCAGGAGATTCGTCTCATTGTTCGAGCAGAAGCCAAGCAATCTCACAATGTAACGGTGCCGGATCCTCCCAAGAGTTTGAATCTCTGCAGAGAACCCATGGTCATGCGACGAGCCACGGCTCATCGACGAAAGCCGCTTCACTGCAACATGCTCACCATCTGGCATTGTCCCCTTGTACACAATCCCAGCACCACCTTTGCCAATGATGTTCTCCTCCTTCAGACTATCGAGCACATCATCGCAGGTGAATTCCAGGCGCTGGAACGCAGTGAGTCTCCACGCACGCGCCTCGCTGGCCTTCTTCAGTGACCGAGCCTTCAAGATTGCCATGGCAGCAAACGCAATGGAGCAGACAAGCAAGCCGAGGACGATGAGCAACTTGAAGGTATTGGACATGCCACCATGAGTGTGTGCACCATGGCCCGTGCCAGCACCACCAGAATGGCATGGTCCAAGGTACGGCCCACACAGTCCTGGGTTGCCGACGAAGGATGTTGCATTGAAGTAGCTGAACTGCCCAGTTGCCGGCACGAGCCCAGACAGGTTGTTGTAGGAGAAGTCGACGGCCGTGAGGCTCTGCATTGCAGCAATGGTTGCCGGTATCTCTCCATCAAGGTGGTTCCGGGACAGATTCAGGTAGTTGAGTATTTGCATGCCGGAGATGGCCGGTGGTATCTCCCTGGACAGGTTGTTCCGGCTGAGGTCCAGGTAGGTGAGCAACCGGCATTTTCCAATCTCTGGCGGCACGCCGCCGTCAAGCGCATTGCCGCTCAGGTCAGCCTTAGACAACTGCTGCAGCCGCCCAATCTCCGGCGGTACCGCGCCGGTGAATGCATTCTGGTCAAGAAGCAATTTTTGCAAACCTGAGAAATTCCCAATGGACGCCGGCAGTGCGCCGGTGAGCTGGTTATTGGAGAGAGTGATTGCCCCCAGATTTGGCGCACCGGTGCCGGCCACCGCCGGGAAGCCGCCGGACAGGAGGTTGTCCTGCAGCTCAACCTGCGTCAGATTCGGCAGTTCGAAGAGACCTTCCGGGATGGAGCCGTTGAGGTAGTTCTCGCCGAGGCGGATGCGGGAGAGTGCCTCGCATTTCCCCAGTGATTCCGGGATTGAGCCGAAGAGGAAGTTGCCGAGCGCGATGAGCGTCTCCAGCTTGCCCCCGGCGCACAGCTCCGGCGGGAGGGTACCGGTGAGCCTGTTGGAGGAGAGGTCGACCAGCTGGAGCCGTCCGTTGCGGCCGAGACGGCGCGGGATGCCGCCGGTGAAGTTGTTCTCCCAGAGCTGCAGCACCTCGAGGCTGGGCAGGTCGCCGACGAGCTCGGGGATGCTGCCCCTGAGCTTGTTGCGGAAGAGGTTGAGCAAAGTGAGGTTCTTGAGCGCGGCGAAGCTCGCTGGAATCTCGCCGGTGAGCGCGTTGTTGGACAGGTCCAGCGAGCTGAGGCTCTTGAGCCGCCCCAGCTCCGGCGGGATGGCGCCGGCGAGCCCGTTGACCTGCAGGAAGAGCGTGTCGAGGTTGGCGAGATTCCCAAGCTCCGGCGGAATCTCGCCGGAGAGCCCGCAGTTGGCGGCGTCGAGGCGGACGAGATCCGTCATGTTGCCGAGCTCCGGCGGTATCCCGCCAGAGTAGCTGTTGTAGTAGCCAATGTAGAGCTCCCTGAGGCTGGTGAGGCCGCCGAGCTCCGGAGGAATCTTCCCGGACAGCTCGTTCCCAGAGACGGCGAGGTACTGCAACCTCCGCCACCGGCCGTACTCGGGCGGGATCTCGCCGGAGAAGAAGTTGCCGCCGAGGTGGAGGTGGCGGAGCATCGGCAACGCCACGACGTCGAGCGGGAGCGGGCCGGTGAGGTTGTTGTTGTAGAGGTCGAGCACCCGGAGCGCGCGCAGGCGCGCGAGCGGCGGCGGGAAGGTGCCGTTGAGCACGTTGTTGGAGAGGTTGAGGTGGGTGAGGGACTGCAGCCTGGACAGCGGCGCCGGGATGGGGCCCGAGAGCGCGTTCGCGGCGAGGTCGAGGCGCGCGAGGTGCGCGAGGCGGGACAGCGCGGCGGGGACGGCGCCCGAGAGGTTCCGGCCGGAGAGGTCCAGCCCGATGACCGCGGCGCGCGCGTTGCACGTCACGCCGGACCACGCGCAGGGGCTGGCGGTGGTGGCGTTCGTCCACGACGCCAGCGCGCCGGCCGGGTCCGACAGCGCCGCCTTCGCCGCCAGCAGCGCGTCCGCGTCGGCCGTGTCCGCGCCACCGGCAGCCCCCGCCACCGCGGCGGCGGTGGCGAGGAGGACGAGGAGGAGGTGGAGGAGGTGCATTGGCACTGGGTTCGATCGAGGCTCCGTCTCCGCCGGGAGAGTGGAGACAAGGGAGTGAGGCCGCGCGGCCCGCGAGAAAAGGAGAGAGCTTTTCGATAGGCTCCGCTGGCTGGTCGTCGTGGGATGAAACAGCACACTGCACACACACTGACACACCTACTCAGTAGGCCTCTAGGGCGGCTATAAAAAAGCATGTGATTCCTGTTGGATTTTCTGGAGGGGAAGATATACTACTCCGTCCCGTATAAAGAGTCCCGTGGGAAATGTGTTGGTCAAACTTTCTCAAATTTGACTACGTTTGTAAAAAATACGTGCAATATTTATATCTTTAAATAAGTTTATTATGAAAGTATATTCAAAGATCTACCTAATGATACTAATTATGTACCATAAATATTAATATTTTGTTAAATATATTTGATCAAAATTAAAAGTTGTTGACTTTTTAGGAAGCGAGAATGACTTTTTTTCGGAGGGAGTAAGTGATCATTTGAGAAACTTGTCTTTTCTTTTTTTTAACAGAAAAAATGTTCTTTTGAGTAGGAGTACTTGTCTCTTGTCCTCGGCTGGTGACCGGTGGCTGAGGCTGATTTATTGTGAGAGAAAAATACTGCTGGCTGGCTGGTGGCTGGTGGCTGGTGCTGAACTGATGTGAGAGAAAAGCACTGCTGGCTGGCTGGCAACCAGCCAGCCGAACCCTTTGATTTGGTTGGTTTTTTTTATGGCTTTCTTTACTTTTTTTTGGATGGGACAAGTGTGTATTGTTGATTTGGATTTTGTTTATGAAAAGTTGCTTTCTGGGTTGATACGTGTTTACAACCAGGATCCGGGATCCAGTGCTGTTGCTTGATGCTATACTGTGTTCCAGCAATGCTGTTGTTTGTTAGCAAGTTTACAAACGATGAAACAAAAGTTTGTTAATAGCTACAAGAGAATAATAGTCTGTTTGGAATGTGGAAAAAAATTCACTTCTCACGTTTTTTCTATGAACCTCCTGCATGATTTCTACAAAAAAAATTATTCCAAACAGGCCCTAAAAAGCATCTAGAGAGGGCTTTATTACAACCTTCAATTAACTTTGTTGGATGTTTCAGTCAAAAGAAGAAACAGCTTGTTTCCTTCCTGATTTCGTTGTCCCAACCTCAAGTCTAATAGGTAACGGAAGGTAGTACTATGTTTTTGCACATATCCTAGGGCCTGGTTTAGTTGCCAAAATTTTTAACAAAATGCAACTGTAATATTTTCGTTGTTATTTGGCAATTAGTGTCCAATCATGGTCTAATTAGGCTTAAAAGATTCGTCTCGTCCATTTCGTCTAAACTGTGTAATTAGTTTTATTTTTATCTATATTTAATGCTTCATGCATGCGTCCAAAGATTCGATGTGACAGGGAATCTACCGTTCTTTTGCAAAATTTTCTGGATCTAAACTGGGCCTAGGTTATCGCCACGCATTTCTAGTCTCACTGCTTGGTTAAGAAGCAGAACAACGCAGCTATAAGAATAACATAGCAAAATCTTTGTTATTCTCCTTGCAGTCCATGGCACCAATTTTTTTTTCCCAGCACAAGTATGGCACGATCGCACCGTAGCTGTGCGAGTGGCGACAGGCATCCAAATAGCCTCTTCAACTAAACCAGCGCCTTGTTTAGATGACATCAAAATTCCAAGTTTTTTCACTCTCTCTCCATCACATCAATTTTTAACTGCTTGCATGGAGTATTAAATGTAGGTAAAAAAAATAACTAATTACACAGTTTAGTTGTAAATCACGAGATGAATCTTTTGAGCCTAGTTGGTCCGCGATTGGACAATATTTGTCAAATAAGACGAAAGTGGTACTATTCATCGGTTTGAAATTTTTTCCCAATCTAAACAAGGGCCAGAGGTACTACTTCCCTATCCTGTAATGAAAGTTATTCTAGCCTTCTAGCGTTATCGCAAATTATTTGTCGTTCTCATTTTTAATTCCTATGCACCACACATTTTTCACTCCTCTTTAATTCTCGAGGAAAAGCCATAAATAATATGGGAGAGAGGGAGTAGTTGACATGCACTATCTTCGCTAGTTAAATTCAGTGCCAGCTCTCGATCATTTGTGGGTTAACGACTGATGAAACGACATAGTGGAACACTTGGCGTGTTCTTGAAGAAAAATTTGGATTCAAATTCCTTTAATAAACATTTCGCCGATGATTTAGATTCACTTTGGGAACCGTTTTGCTAGCTCGTTGATTCTTAAAAGTAGAACTAGAATCAGGAGAAACTATATTTTAAGAGTTATTAGTACAAAAACAAAAATTGATTACAAGTGATTCTCCCTAAAACCGTTTGACAATTATTCCATTAAGAATCTGAAACATTTTTTTGGTGTCGAATGCACTCTAAGGCTGTGTTTAGTTCCCAAATTTGGGGTGCCAAAATTCACTGTAACGACACTGTAGCATTTCGTTTGTATTTGGTAATAATTGTCCAATCGTTGACTAATTAGGCTTAAAACGTTCGTCTCGCAAAGTATAACTGTAACACCCCAGTGTTAAGCATGCATTTTTACACTTGCATTTCATGGGCATAAGCATAATTTATTCATACATGAGCATTAACACAAGTAACACTTGAAACATGCATTCGAAACATCTGGAACGTGTGACATGTGTTAATGAAACAATGCTTGTTATCTTATGTTGCATGATGTGTATGTTTTATAATTATGCTTAGTTAAGACAAGTGATTGCCTTGCTTGGTCACTAAACTCACGTAGACCTGGTTGGGTTGCAAAATGAAATAAGTGAAACATTGCATTTATAACCTTTGCAACACAATGTTTCAAATATAGAATTGAAATGTTTCAGTAGTACAATTGTGATGTTTCACATGATATATGATTGGACTTTGTAGTTTTAATAATGTTGTTGTGCACCTATGATTATAACAATACTTGATTCATGTTTAGGACATAAAATGACACCATGTCCCTGTTAATGACTTTGATTAATCAAGCTTTTACTTAATGACATGCTTATGTTGACCCTTGAAGTGCTTTTGTTTGACTTGCTTTGAACCACTAGCTAGAGTCAATGCATGTTGGTGCACCCTTTACAAAAAGTGTAGATAATTTGATTAGGAGCAAAAAGTGTTTTGGTGCCCATTCATGATAATGTACCTAAAATAATGTTTTAGGGCTAGGAAGATAGTTTGGGGGCTGTTTTCAGGGTTCTGAAAATCGGCTAAGTCTGGGATTGCATTTTAGTTTCAAAGTAGTTCACTTTGGGGCCCTGTAGTTTGTAGACCGTGGAAAATTAGACGACGATTCTTAAATATGAAATGTTCATCTCGTGTAGCTCTACAATTTTCGTGTAGAAAGTTTTGGCAAACGACGAACATTTTTATAGTATTTAGTGTCGCAAAGTATGGCCGTCAGTCGGCCTCGGCAGTGACTGAATCGGTCGATTCAGTTGAATCGGCCGGCTTCAGTGGCCGACCGGGGCAGAGCCCGCATGCCGCGTGGCGCCCGGCCACCGGCGACCGTGGACGGCAGCGACCGCTCCGATCGCGTTAAGACGCGCCACGCTCCTGTCCGTTGCCCTCATTCACCCACTCTGTCCATCGCTATCTCACGCGCGCAGCACCCAGGCGGACGTGCCGCCATTGCCGTCATCATGGAGCTCCACGCACCGCCGCTCCGCCACCGCCGTGCCATTTCTCGATTGGCCTCACCCACCGCTCCGCCTTGCTCCGCAACATCCCATGAGCCGCTTTGCAGCAGCTAGCGTCAAGGTGCGGCGCCAATCGGCGCGCCTCCTTTCTTCCCCGACAACGGCCGCCGTCACGGCCACCATGGTCACGACGCTCCGCTCCTCCTCCTCTCTCGCAGGCGCGCGCACCACCTTCCCCACGGCCTCGTGATGCTCCAGCGCCCCTCGCCCGGCCTCGCCATGGCCGGAGGAGGCCTGGCCACCGTCACCCGCGCCGCCGCTCGTCGCCGGCCATCGCCACTGCAGCTCAAGCCCGAAATGGCCGTCGTATCCTAGCTGGGTGGATTCGCCTCGACGAGAGGAAGCCAGAGATGGGGTCAGCGCCGCCGGAGGGCTCACCGCCGGTGAGATCCGGCCGGCGGAGCGCCTCCCCTGCCTCTGTGAGGCTGACGGGTGGGGCCCGGCTAGACCTGGGACCCAGCTGCCAGTGTCTGGGGTGTACCAGATATGGGTGCACGTAGCATTTCGGATTTAATTGATTTTGGAAAATGATTTTCAGAAAAAGAAGTAATGCTTGTGTAAATTATATCTTGAGCTGTGGGTGTCCAAATGAGGTGAAACAAGTTGTGTTGTGTTTCTAGTGAATAGATCTATCTGTTAAAAATGTGAAATAGCATTTTTGTGATACTTTTATATAGAGTTTTATTTAATGTGTTAAATGATTATGATCTTTGGAAATGTGTAGTAAATAGAATAGGGGTCAGAAAAATGTGAGACTTGATTTGCTTGATAGATATTGAGGTTTAGAATCTGTGGGAAAATTTTGAGGTGCTATTATTATGGAATAAATTGTAGTTATTATTTAAATTGCTTTAATGCTGATTCTTGTGGCATTTTAGTAAATAAAAATATGCATAGATAAATCTTGAGAAAAATTGTGAGCTGCTCCTGTGCTATGAAGTAGCTAAGAAAAATAGTAAATCTGTGGTTTGACACTTTTCATAGTACAAAGTATTTTCATGCATGCTCTGCCCTGCTATTTGTCATTTTTGTGTAGGTCATTATGCTTATTATTTTGGCATGGTATTTTTATAGTAGGGTCCAGAGAGCATGTTTAACCTGCTGTAATTTTTATAGAATTTTAGGAGCTCTAGAAATATATGGCCTAGTTCCATGCAATTTCAATAAATGTAATTAAAATGAATTGTTACATGTGATGTGAATGCTTCATGGCACTTTTATGTACTTTTGTGTCATGAGTAACTTGCTGGTGTGTTTGGCCTGGTTCAACTTGAAATGCCATGTGGTCATTCATGTGTGCATGTATATTTGGGTACAAACTTGAATGGTGTAGGTATGTATACCTTGTTAGTGAGCATGCATGTTTTGCTTGTGAGCGCAGGTAGCTCTTCGGTGCGTGTGTACGAATGTTTAGAGAAATATGATGTTAACTACATGTGATAAGTTGCTTGTCTTATATTACTTGATCATGATGAGTCTGTGTTATAAGTACTAGAGAAGAAATATGCAACTATTCGGGCAAATAGGGTTAATTCGCTTATCACCTGAATGTGGCTTTGTTTGTATGTATGCTCGCATTCACATCATCATGTCATGTGCAAGTCATTCTAAGTACACTCCTTATCATCATGTACGCTTATCGCACTTCCATGCATTCATACATCCGCATTGTCGCATCTCATTTAGGTACGCTAGGTACATGAGAAGCACGTGGTGCGGAACCGAACCCGAAGATGGTGTTGGTGGACCCTCTCGAAGATGGAAAGGCTGGACACGTGCTAGGATCGGAGATGTCGGCAAGGCGGTGCAACTAACTGACTTGACTAGGTGTCAGATCCCAGGCAAGCCCCGGAGCATTCTAAGCCTCCTACTTTATAAAAGCAATTGAGTATATATATGTTATATATGTATTGTTGCATTAAGTTGTAGGAGCTGAGTGAAACCGTTGATGCATTTATTACTATCCTTGCCTACCTTATTACATTCTTATCCTGCTAGGTTTAGGGTCGAATAAATGCTTAGCCCTGCTTAGACCGGTAGCGATCGGTGATTTCCTGTCACCGGCAATTATAGGTGGTTACTGGGAAACTTTAGCTATGGAATGGATGATATCCTGGAAATAACCAAGTGTTGATGAATAATTGGAGACCGGGCGGAATAAGTATGAGGCAACCAGACAGGGTTCTGGGGTGCTTGTAGTTTCCGTCTGTGTCGATTAAGGACCGACCGTTGTTGTCCCTCGGGTCATGTTGAACGCATGCCTAACTTTAGCTATGGAATGGATGATATCCTGGAAATAACCAAGTGTTGATGAATAATTGGAGACCGGGCGGAATAAGTATGAGGCAACCAGACAGGGTTCTAGGGTGCTTGTAGTTTCCGTCTGTGTCGATTAAGGACCGACCGTTGTTGTCCCTCGGGTCATGTTGAACGCATGCCTCACATTTAGCTGGCCGGATAAAGTACCTTCCGACCGCGAAGCTGGGAGATTATTTGGGCCGAGTGGATTGCCCGCAACGCACTGTACCGGAGCAGTAGTGGCAGGATACGGGGGCGCGATGATAAGGCCAAAGAGCAGTCGGGCGGCCCCCGGGTACAAGTGGTTCCTGGCAAGCTCGCGACTTTACCTGAATGGTTGACTCGGTGACCAACACCTCACTTTAGCGGGTGAGTGAGGTTTGTGTGAGGAATAAATCTTCAGCTGGATAGGAATTCGATTCGAATCACCGTCGCTCCCGGTTAGTGAGCACTTGACTCGAGTTACAGCATCGTAGTAATGATGATGGAACACGAATGGTTATGTGGATAATGTTGGAAATACTAAACCTGAGATGGTAACCTTTGATGTTAATGGTTAATCAAGTGATTGCTTTAGCATAGGTGCTTACCTAGATTGAATAGGTTGTAATAAAAGATGATGCAAAAGGACTTAAATTAGTTATTCATGATAACTTATGCTTTTCCGCAAAGCAAGTTAAGCCAGTCCACTTATAAAGCCTTGCATACTCCTTGGTGTCATATTATTTCTGGTTTATGACGGGTAAGTCTAGCTGAGTACATTCCAGTACTCAGGGTTTGTTCCCACCTGTTGCAGGTAGTAAGGCGTACTACTGTGGCGACAAGTTGGATCTCTCTCCCACTTCGGGTGGTGAGTGGACCATGGGCAATGGTCCCTTCTTACATCGTACCTATTTGCTGTTGTTGGACATGACTATGCGCTGGCACTGTAATTTAACTAAGTGTGTGTAAAAGGTGGTTTCAAGCTATTTCGCTTCCGCTACTTCTATTTTGAAGTGGGTTTTACACTAAGTTTATGTTGCACTCTGATGTAATTGTGAACTTTTTGTAACATGTGGACTGTGGTTACTAAATCATGTATGGTCTTGGTTGTAAGCTTGAAAAAGTTGGAAATCCCTCGTGATTTCACGGACTACCGGGTTTATATGAGTTCGAGTTTGTAAATTGAGCGTGAAATCGTTGATTTTGTACTTGAGCTCTTATAAATTGGGCGGTTCTGTTACAGCTGGTATCGGAGCAAGATTTAGTATACTACTGTTCACATGTGTATTTAAAACAAAAAGATTTTTTTTATCAAGCGGATTGCCAACTTATAGCCATATATAGGTGTTGAAAATCTATGATTTGAAACATAAAAGTGTGCCAGTTGTCATATCCTTATGCCCAAATAAGGACTCTAGGTGGCTTATATAAGTACTGACTTGGGGGTTTTTTAAATTATGCATCTACGGCTGTGGCTAAGGTAAGAAGTGTGATAACTTGACCGCACTATGCTACCCTGTGGTCTAATGGTCGAGGTAGCCTTCATATATGAAATAGCCATATATGTTGATAGATTACTTTTATGCAACGTCGCACCTACGCCCAGGTAAGTGTGAGCTATGAGAGCATGATCGGATACACTACCGATCTAGGGGAGTGCTTATTGGTCACTGGATTAGTTACGTGTTGAACAACGTAACTATGAAGAGTGTCAACATGTGGGTGTTCCGTCCCTTGGGAGACGATGCCGTCATTAGGACGATGATTGGGTGTGGCCACCTTCGTATCCATTGGGGTGTATGCGGAGTGTGTAGATTTACTGCTTTCTTTGTGTGATATATGGGGATTGTTGGGCTGAAATGAATCTTCTGCAGGTACGCTAACCACGCAAAACGTGTAGCCCGACTAGTTTCGTATATATGAGAGATCAAATGTATGCCACCGTCTATATCGCTAGAACTTAAACTTTTTCATAAGTTTGGTGAGGACGAATAGGACGAGCATGCATCATGATCATTTTGCTCATGCATACATATGCTTCCCTTTGCTTTGTTCTTGCACATAAGTAACATGTTGCATATGTAAGGTGTGTGTTGTGATCATCCTGTAAGGTTCATGTCTCGAGCCAAGTCTTTAATGTGATCTCCCTATGCCCTAATCTCGACAGTTCCTCCTTGTCATGTATATTCTTGCTCCATCAACTCAACCTTGAGCGTCATTTTGGTTTCGCTCTTGAACCCTTGCTCATTTCCTCTCTTTAGTACTTCAATGTTGTCAATGTTGGTCTTACATTGTTGCCTAATAGGACCAAATCTTGGATAATCTTGCATCTGATGATAACTTTGATGGGCACATGATGTCTTCATGTTGGTCTTATGCCATGTTTTTGCCCTTGATCCATCACTTGCTCCCTCCTAAACCTTGTGAACATCATTGTTTGCTTAAATTCGTATTGCATGTGATGTTTGTCCATGCAAGATCTACCTGTCATGTGAGATTTCACATTGGTGGTAAGGTCTGTAATGGCATCTTGCTCCAAAACTAATGGTGCTACGACGAAACCGAGAGCCTCTTGTGGCGGCCGACACAAGGTTGGGCTACTTGGCACGCGCTGGTATCGTGGTTGATAGTCAAGATCCATTATGGAAATTCCACCAATGTGTTATTTTCTCATGATTCCTCCCTTGGTCATCTTTCCATATCTTATCAGAAGATCTTTAGTGGTCTGTTTGTAATGAAGATTCTTCTGGAATTGCCAGAAAGATGACTTGGGAAGAACAAGTTACTGACATCAACCTTAACAGACTACAAGAGCTGGTAGACAAGTGACTTTGCTGACCGTTTCTATGAGTAATGCTACCTGCTGTTGGAAATGTGTCATCTATATTGGATCAAAAGGAGGCATACAATGCAAGGATCTAGGAAGATCCATGCCCCCTCTCAGGCGTGAATCCCTTTCGGCTAACTTCGAGAACGATCATCGGCATCGACAACCACTGTGACTGCTTATTGCAAAAGCTGAAGCCTTGGAGCTTTTTAGTGTTGAGAGACAACTAATTTGTTAGCAATGAGAAGGTCAATCTCTATCCAGGTAATGACTCCTAGGTGACCATGCCGGTTTTTTGTGAAGTGCCTCAAACATGGTTGGAACGGCCTCAAATGTTGTGAGTTACTCCACCCTTTTTGGAGCACTCTAATCTGACAAGTTGGACTGAGGATTCATTGCATAAAGCATGGGTTATGAGAAGAGGTTCCATTTGTCAGATTGCCGAAATTTCGGAACGGTGCAGTTTTGGTACAAGTATGGTTTGAGCAACCAACAGTGTCCGCTTGAGTTAAATTTTGGTCAACAATGGGAAGACTTATGGATTACACATCTACCAAATTTCGTGCATAATGGAGCACAAACTTAGCAGATACGAGCAGATTAACGGGAGGAGCAGAATCTGCAATATATCTACTCACTCTCATTCTTTGTGTTGGAGGGCTATGCTTGTTGGAATATCAAGGTGAGTGAGTCAGAATTATTTTGCTGCAATGTGCGTTGACCCAACTTATTGTGTAACTACACCGTATGAGAAATGGTACTCAACCGACTTGGTAGCGTATCATTTCGTTAATTGGTGTTTTTACCCAAAAGGTTACGTCAAAGGATATCGCTGACAAGGATATTGGAAGTCATAAGCTGGCAGAGTTAGCTAGCACATTCATCGTGTACTTAATGGATGGAGATAATATAGTGTTGTCGTCAGAGAAAGGAGAGCAAGTCCTGGAAACAGTGGTCTCTTGGATTCCTACCGGAATGTCAATGCTTCATGGGAGTCAATGGAGGAAATTCTTCAGACAAAAACTTCCTATAAGGAGCAAGTATTAGAAAGTTGTGGTGATCAGTGTAGCCTATCTAACAATCCAATCTAGATAGCCTTTTGCTATCACTGCTTGTGGTGTGGGTGACATTGCTTCTCTTTCCTTAAATAACGTTTCGTACCAAATCTCGAGACGAGATTTATTTAAGGGGGGAAAGCTGTAACACCCCAGTGTTAAGCATGCATTTTACACTTGCATTTCATGGGCATAAGCATAATTTATTCATACATGAGCATTAACACAAGTAACACTTGAAACATGCATTCGAAACATCTGGAACGTGTGACATGTGTTAATGAAACAATGCTTGTTATCTTATGTTGCATGATGTGTATGTTTTATAATTATGCTTAGTTAAGACAAGTGATTGCCTTGCTTGGTCACTAAACTCACGTAGACCTGGTTGGGTTGCAAAATGAAATAAGTGAAACATTGCATTTATAACCTTTGCAACACAATGTTTCAAATATAGAATTGAAATGTTTCAGTAGTACAATTGTGATGTTTCACATGATATATGATTGGACTTTGTAGTTTTAATAATGCTGTTGTGCACCTATGATTATAACAATACTTGATTCATGTTTAGGACATAAAATGACACCATGTCCCTGTTAATGACTTTGATTAATCAAGCTTTTACTTAATGACATGCTTATGTTGACCCTTGAAGTGCTTTTGTTTGACTTGCTTTGAACCACTAGCTAGAGTCAATGCATGTTGGTGCACCCCTTACAAAAAGTGTAGATAATTTGATTAGGAGCAAAAAGTGTTTTGGTGCCCATTCATGATAATGTACCTAAAATAATGTTTTAGGGCTAGGAAGACAGTTTGGGGGCTGTTTTCAGGGTTCTGAAAATCGGCTAAGTCTGGGATTGCATTTTAGTTTCAAAGTAGTTCACTTTGGGGCCCTGTAGTTTGTAGACCGTGGAAAATTAGACGGCGATTCTTAAATATGAAATGTTCATCTCGTGTAGCTCTACAATTTTCGTGTAGAAAGTTTTGGCAAACGACGAACATTTTTATAGTATTTAGCGTCGCAAAGTATGGACGTCAGTCGGCCTCGGCAGTGACTGAATCGGCCGATTCAGTTGAATCGGCCGGCTTCAGTGGCCGACCGGGGCAGAGCCCGCATGCCGCGTGGCGCCCGGCCACCGGCGGCCGTGGACGGCAGCGACCGCTCCGACCGCGTTAAGACGCGCCACGCTCCTGTCCGTTGCCCTCATTCACCCACCCTGTCCCTCGCTATCTCACGCGCGCAGCACCCAGGCGGACGTGCCGCCATTGCCGTCTTCATGGAGCTCCACGCACCGCCGCTCCGCCACCGCCGTGCCATTTCTCGATTGGCCTCACCCACCGCTCCGCCTTGCTCCGCAACATCCCAAGAGCCGCTTTGCAGTAGCTAGCGTCAAGGTGCGGCGCCAATCGGCGCGCCTCCTTTCTTCCCCGACGACGGCTGCCGTCACGGCCACCATGGTCACGACGCTCCGCTCCTCCTCCTCTCTCGCAGGCGCGCGCACCACCTTCCCCACGGCCTCGTGATGCTCCAGCGCCCCTCGCCCGGCCTCGCCATGGCCGGAGGAGGCCTGGCCACCATCACCCGCGCCGTCGCTCATCGCCGACCATCGCCACTGCAGCTCAAGCCCGAAATGGCCGTCGTATCCTAGCTGGGTGGATTCGCCTCGACGAGAGGAAGCCAGAGATGGGGTCAGCGCCGCCGGAGGGCTCACCGCCGGTGAGATCCGGCCGGCGGAGCGCCTCCCCTGCCTCTGTGAGGCTGACGGGTGGGGCTCGGCTAGACCTGGGACCCAGCTGCCAGTGTCTGGGGTGTACCAGATATGGGTGCACGTAGCATTTCGGATTTAATTGATTTTGGAAAATGATTTTCAGAAAAAGAAGTAATGCTTGTGTAAATTATATCTTGAGCTGTGGGTGTCCAAATGAGGTGAAACAAGTTGTGTTGTGTTTCTAGTGAATAGATCTATCTGTTAAAAATGTGAAATAGCATTTTTGTGATACTTTTATATAGAGTTTTATTTAATGTGTTAAATGATTGTGATCTTTGGAAATGTGTAGTAAATAGAATAGGGGTCAGAAAAATGTGAGACTTGATTTGCTTGATAGATATTGAGGTTTAGAATCTGTGGGAAAATTTTGAGGTGCTATTATTATGGAATAAATTGTAGTTATTATTTAAATTGCTTTAATGCTGATTCTTGTGGCATTTTAGTAAATAAAAATATGCATAGATAAATCTTGAGAAAAATTGTGAGCTGCTCCTGTGCTATGAAGTAGCTAAGAAAAATAGTAAATCTGTGGTTTGACACTTTTCATAGTACAAAGTATTTTCATGCATGCTCTGCCCTGCTATTTGTCATTTTTGTGTAGGTCATTATGCTTATTATTTTGGCATGGTATTTTTATAGTAGGGTCCAGAGAGCATGTTTAACCTGCTGTAATTTTTATAGAATTTTAGGAGCTCTAGAAATATGTGGCCTAGTTCCATGCAATTTCAATAAATGTAATTAAAATGAATTGTTACATGTGATGTGAATGCTTCATGGCACTTTTATGTACTTTTGTGTCATGAGTAACTTGCTGGTGTGTTTGGCCTGGTTCAACTTGAAATGCCATGTGGTCATTCATGTGTGCATGTATATTTAGGTACAAACTTGAATGGTGTAGGTATGTATACCTTGTTAGTGAGCATGCATGTTTTGCTTGTGAGCGCAGGTAGCTCTTCGGTGCGTGTGTACGAATGTTTAGAGAAACATGATGTTAACTACATGTGATAAGTTGCTTGTCTTATATTACTTGATCATGATGAGTCTGTGTTATAAGTACTAGAGAAGAAATATGCAACTATTCGGGCAAATAGGGTTAATTCGCTTATCACCTGAATGTGGCTATGTTTGTATGTATGCTCGCATTCACATCATCATGTCATGTGCAAGTCATTCTAAGTACACTCCTTATCATCATGTACGCTTATCGCACTTCCATGCATTCATACATCCGCATTGTCGCATCTCATTTAGGTACGCTAGGTACATGAGAAGCACGTGGTGCGGAACCGAACCCGAAGATGGTGTTGGTGGACCCTCTCGAAGATGGAAAGGCTGGACACGTGCTAGGATCGGAGATGTCAGCAAGGCGGTGCAACTAACTGACTTGACTAGGTGTCAGATCCCAGGCAAGCCCCGGAGCATTCTAAGCCTCCTACTTTATAAAAGCAATTGAGTATATATATGTTATATATGTATTGTTGCATTAAGTTGTAGGAGCTGAGTGAAACCGTTGATGCATTTATTACTATCCTTGCCTACCTTATTACATTCTTATCCTGCTAGGTTTAGGGTCGAATAAATGCTTAGCCCTGCTTAGACCGGTAGCGATCGGTGATTTCCTGTCACCGGCAATTATAGGTGGTTACTGGGAAACTTTAGCTACGGAATGGATGATATCCTGGAAATAACCAAGTGTTGATGAATAATTGGAGACCGAGCGGAATAAGTATGAGGCAACCAGACAGGGTTCCGGGGTGCTTGTAGTTTCCGTCTGTGTCGATTAAGGACCGATCGTTGTTGTCCCTCGGGTCATGTTGAATGCATGCCTCACATTTAGCTGGCCGGATAAAGTACCTTCCGACCGCGAAGCTGGGAGATTATTCGGGCCGAGTGGATTGCCCGCAACGCACTGTACCGGAGCAGTAGTGGCAGGATACGGGGGCGCGATGATAAGGCCAAAGTGCAGTCGGGCGGCCCCCGGGTACAAGTGGTTCCTGGCAAGCTCGCGACTTTACCTGAATGGTTGACTCGGTGACCAACACCTCACTTTAGCAGGTGAGTGAGGTTTGTGTGAGGAATAAATCTCTAGCTGGATAGGAATTCGATTCGAATCGCCGTCGCTCCCGGTTAGTGAGCACTTGACTCGAGTTACAGCATCGTAGTAATGATGATGGAACACGAATGGTTATGTGGATAATGTTGGAAATACTAAACCTGAGATGGTAACCTTTGATGTTAATGGTTAATCAAGTGATTGCTTTAGCATAGGTGCTTACCTAGATTGAATAGGTTGTAATAAAAGATGATGCAAAAGGACTTAAATTAGTTATTCATGATAACTTATGCTTTTCCGCAAAGCAAGTTAAGCCAGTCCACTTATAAAGCCTTGCATACTCCTTGGTGTCATATTATTTCTGGTTTATGACGGGTAAGTCTAGCTGAGTACATTCCAGTTCTCAGGGTTTGTTCCCACCTGTTGCAGGTAGTAAGGCGTACTACTGTGGCGACAAGTTGGATCTCTCTCCCACTTCGGGTGGTGAGTGGACCATGGGCAATGGTCCCTTCTTACATCGTACCTATTTGATGTTGTTGGACATGACTATGCGCTGGCACTGTAATTTAACTAAGTGTGTGTAAAAGGTGGTTTCAAGCTATTTCGCTTCCGCTACTTCTATTTTGAAGTGGGTTTTACACTAAGTTTATGTTGCACTCCGATGTAATTGTGAACTTGTTGTAACATGTGGACTGTGGTTACTAAATCATGTACGGTCTTGGTTGTAAGCTTGAAAAAGTTGGAAATCCCTCGTGATTTCACGGACTTCCGGGTTTATATGAGTTCGAGTATGTAAATTGAGCGTGAAATCGCTGATTTTGTACTTGAGCTCTTATAAATTGGGCGGTTCTGTTACAATAACCAAACTGTGCAATTAGTTTTTATTTTATCCACATTTAGTACTGCATGCATGTATCGTAAGTTTGATGTGACGGGGAATCTTTTTTTTGTATAGTGCACTTTTTCAATGGAACTAAACACAGCCTAACATGTTTAGATCCCAAAATTTTCCACAAAATTTCACTATGCAAAAAGAAGATTCTCATCACATCAAAATATCGGGACATGCATGGAGTATTAAATGTAGATGAAATCAAAAACTAATTGCATAGTTTTATTGTACTTTGCGAGACGAACGTTTTGAGTCTAATTAGTCAATGTTTGGACAATTTTTACTAAGGGTGTGTTTACTTCGCGAAAAGTAGGTGAAAAGTTACTGTAGCATCTTTCGTTGTTATTTGGCAAAATTTGTCCAATCATGAACTAACTAGGCTCAAAAGATTCGTCCCGACATTTACAGACAAACTATGTAATTAGTTATCTTTTTTAGCTACATTTAATGCTCCATGCATGCGTCGAAAGATTCGATGTGATGGGTGGAAGAGAGAATATTTTGGGTTGGTATGGGAAGTGAACAAGGCCTAAATATAAACGAAATGTTATAATACACTGCAGTAGCAAAATGCCAACTTTAGATGTCCAAAGTTGGGCATTTAAACCAGGCCAAGTTTCTGATCAAGTCTCTCGGTAGTCTCTATTGTGATTGGTTTTCAATCTCTTTTCAATATGAAGACGGATGTTGTCAAAAAAAAATGCAGACGGATGATTGCTCGGGGGATCGAGTGACGATGTTAGAGTAGGGTGGCAGTCGCCACAAGGCTTTGGTCCCCCATCCTGTAGGCTGGTGGTATGGTAGGCCCATTCTTGTTTTTTTTATAACCAGCCCTCTTTTTTTTTTGGGGGTTGTAGCTCGGCTAGCTGATCCATCGTCCTTGTTGGCCGAGCAAATGTCTAGCGTTCTGTTTAGTTCCTAAAATTTTATAATTTTTTTAAGATTTTCTGTCACATCGAATATTTAGACGCATGCATAAAGTATTAAATATAGATAAAAAAATAAAACTAATTACACAGTTTAGACGAAATTCACGACACGAATCTTTTAAACCTAATTAGACCATGATTGGACACTAATTGCTAAATAACAACAAAAGTGTTACAATACTATTTTTCAAAAAATTTCGCGAACTAAACAAGGCCTAAGTTAAGAAATAAGTTGATTAATTATGGGTGGATACAATATAACAATATTATTTATATTTTTCTATCCATTCGATTCATGCATACAAATGACGCAATCTTTCTGCCGGCTAAAATATATGTGTTTTCATTTCCAATTACATTTTTTTCATTTACTTTTTTTTGCAACTCTTTTTCATTTTGGAAATGCAGAAATAAACCAACCATTCAAACATGTACACATGTGTACACAACTCGCACACATCATATTAGAATTTTACACAAATCTTATGACAATAACTTGCACGCATCATTTTAGTAAGATCTTTGCTCTTGTTTTCTAGTATGTCCTAAATTTGCTAGAAATCTATTCTTTCAGGGACATATTAACTATAAAAACATATTATATGATTAATCAAATATTACAAATGTTAATACTTTTTGTATAAATCTGATCAAATCCAAAATTATTTAAATTATCAGAAAACAAAAATTGCACTTACCTTAAGACGGAGGAGTAATCTTCCTCTGCTTGGTTTTACTCACAAGTCAAAAAGTAATACTCACAAGTCAAAAAGTAACACGCAGGAAGAGGAGGCAGTGAGGCACTGTCCAACCTTTTTGCCAGGTCCATGCTCTTTACCGGGAAAAAAATAAGCTCTTGCCCCCTGTTCTCCCCAAATTTCACTATGTAAAAAGGTTGTTTCCCGTCACATCAAAATATCGGCAAATGCATGGAGTACTAAATGTTAATAAAATCAAAAACTAATTGCACAGTTTTGTTGTACTTTGCGAGACGAACATTTTAAGCCTAGTTAGTTAAAATTTGGATAATTTTTACCAAATACAAACGAAATGCTACAAGAATTCTGATACATTGTTTTTCTTCCCAATTCTCTCATCTAAACGAGGCCTAAAGAGAACTCAAAAGAGGGGACCTTGTGTCAGAAGGCATGAGTGTACCCAAATCACTGTTGCTAGCAAAATCCTCTATTTTTCCCCAGATTTTACCAGTAGCCTAGGAGTAGTAAACAGTTGCTCTGTACCGTTCCCCGTCGCACGTAAAAAAAACGATGTAATACCCCCACTGTACGAGATACGGATGCAGTTCCTGACGCGAAGCAGATGACAGGTGGGTCCTGCCGCTTGAGGGCCAGACCTGTCACTGAGCATGGCGGCTCCAACGTGAGAGGCCACGGGCCCGGTCCCCGGGGCACGGCATGCTTGGCATGTGCAAAAGACCATCCTCTGTTGGGTTGGGCTGGGGCCTGGGGCTCTGGTTGGATTTGGGTGGGTAGGTGGTCTGCCCGCGGTCCTGCCATGGCGTATGCGTGGATGCGTATATCCTCCCGTCCTCCGTTGCCTTGTCCTGTTTCACTCACTGCCCAGTGCAATTCCGGCACGCTGTCGCCTTCCATCCCTTGCACGCCTGCGTACGTGCTCCTGCTGTACCGTACCGGCGGTTGGCGGCGCCGGGGCCGGCGGAGCACCCCAAGGTAGCTTAGGCTAAATATTTTGATGAGCAATCTTCACGTGATCAGTTTTTCTACTAACCATGAAGAAACCTCGTTAATGAATCATCAGTTTAGAAGTAATCCTACAACTCACCACTACCCCAAAATAAAGGGACTTTGGGAGATAGTCTCCATGATTAACAAATACGGGCACAAAAGGGTGACACCTCTGTTAAATGGAGGAGGCGTCTATGGAAATACCCTCCTCTTCTGTTGTTCCAACTCACCCACCTTTGACATGTGCTGGGCCTTCATGGCTGGGGCGTCTCCTTCTCCCCCTACATATCATATTCACAGGGGCAAGCCCTTCGGCGGACGGAAGGTCATAGCCAGTGTGCGCAACAACACCACCTCATCATCCTATACCTACTCCACATCATTTACCCGCGTGCCCACACGCCTCCCTTGCCATGGAACGCACCTGATTTCTAGACCCGCATGTTCTCTACCTATTCCGAGCTCGCCACAAGTACCAACATGCAACGATTCCCTTGCCAAGTACGTTAAGGTTCTATCTCGACCCTATAGTTGCACGCATAGGTGGCGAGGGCCAATTCCTATTCATGGCGGAAGTAGCTCTGGTCGGGACGTCAGAGTGGAGAAGCCCTATGTCGATCGTGTGGGTTCTTGGAGGATGAGGAGTCAAGGGGAAGAGTAAGAGGAAGAACTTGGGGTTCGATACTAAGGGAGGAGAATGAGCTGGGGGAATAGAAGCGAGTGGTGTTGAAGTAGGAGGGGAGAAATTTACGATTGAATGCCTTCCTGCCATGTTGTCCTTGATGGCCAAGATCCGCGACGTCTGTTGGCAATAGATAGAATGCTATTTGAAAGCAACAGTTGCCTTTTCTAATGGTATTTCTCTTGACAAGAGGGTTTCAATTGTATTTCATAAAACAAGGTTTTTTAGTGCTATAGAACCATTTTTCTCTTCAAACACTTATTTTCACCGTTGTAGTGTAACTTTGTCGGCTCACAAACCAAATAACAGCTTTTAGCCAAGTTTATAATTTGGACCAAAATGTTATGGCATACTCCCTCTGTCCCAATTTATTTGTCGTTTTCGGTTTTCGTGCCACAAGTTTGACTCGATTTGTAGAAAATACGTGTAACATTTGTATCTCCAAATAAATTTATTAAAAACCGTCTACTTTACCCCTTGGGACAGTTTTGGACGGCGGTTGCTACAGTAACTATGGTTTGCTACAGTGACCGAATTTTAAAAAATCGTGGTGAATCACAGAAAAATCGTAAAATGAAAAATCTAATTTTGTTGGACTCCACATGAGTAGATCTACACAATCAACATATAATATGGTATGCTTTAGTATAAATTTTTTGCTATAGCTTTAAATTTATTGGAAAATCCTAATAAATTTAAAGCTATAGCAAAAACTTTGTACTAAAGCACACCATATTATATGTTCATTGTGTAGATCTACTCACGTGGAGTCCAACAAAATTAGATTTTCCATTTTACGATTTTTCTGTGATTTACTATGATTTTTTAAAGATTCGGTTACTGTAGCAAAACCATGGTTACTGTACCAAACCGTCGTCCAAAACTGTCCCAGGGGTAAAGTAAACGGTTTTGAAAAGTTCAGAGGGTAAATTAGACCGTTTCATAGTTTGAGGGTTAAGTAGACCAACCCCATAGTTGGAGTGATCCGGACTTTTTTCCTTTCAACACGAAGACGGATGTTGTCAAAAAAAAAAATCAGGCGGATCGAGTGACGATGGTAGAGTAGGGTGGCAGTCGGTCCACAAAGGCTTTGGTTATTCTGCTTCCAAGGTTTTGGTCCCCCATCCTGTAGGCTGTAGCAAGTGGTATGGTAGGCCCATTCTTGTTTTTTTTATAACCAGCCTTTTTTTTTTGGGTTGTAGCTCGGCTAGCTGATCATCGTCCTCGTTGGCCGAGCAAATGTGTAAGATTCCCTTTCACATCCAATCTTTGATGCATATATGAAGCATTAAATATAAATAAAAAAATAAAACTAATTATATAGTTTAGACAAAACTCACGACACGAATCTTTTAAACCGAATTAGACCATGATTGGACACTAATTGCTAAATAACAACAAAAGTGCTACAGTACCGTTTTTCAAAAAATTTCGCGAACTAAACAAGGCCTAAGTTAAGAAATAAGTTGATTAATTATGGGTGGATACAATATAACAATATTATTTATATTTTTCTATCCATTCGATTCATGCATACAAATGACGCAATCTTTCTGCCGGCTAAAATATATGTGTTTTCATTTCCAATTACATTTTTTTCATTTACTTTTTTTTGCAACTCTTTTTCATTTTGGAAATGCAGAAATAAACCAACCATTCAAACATGTACACATGTGTACACAACTCGCACACATCATATTAGAATTTTACACAAATCTTATGACAATAACTTGCACGCATCATTTTAGTAAGATCTTTGCTCTTGTTTTCTAGTATGTCCTAAATTTGCTAGAAATCTATTCTTTCAGGGACATATTAACTATAAAAACATATTATATGATTAATCAAATATTACAAATGTTAATACTTTTTGTATAAATTTGATCAAATCCAAAATTATTTAAATTATCAGAAAACAAAAATTGCACTTACCTTAAGACGGAGGAGTAATCTTCCTCTGCTTGGTTTTACTCACAAGTCAAAAAGTAATACTCACAAGTCAAAAAGTAACACGCAGGAAGAGGAGGCAGTGAGGCACTGTCCAACCTTTTTGCCAGGTCCATGCTCTTTACCGGGAAAAAAATAAGCTCTTGCCCCCTGTTCTTCCCAAATTTCACTATGTAAAAAGGTTGTTTCCCGTCACATCAAAATATCGGCAAATGCATGGAGTACTAAATGTTAATAAAATCAAAAACTAATTGCACAGTTTTGTTGTACTTTGCGAGACAAACATTTTAAGCCTCGTTAGTTAAAATTTGGATAATTTTTACCAAATACAAACGAAATGCTACAAGAATTCTGATACAGTGTTTTTCTTCCCAATTCTCTCATCTAAACTAGGCCTAAAGAGAACTCAAAAGAGGGGACCTTGTGTCAGAAGGCATGAGTGTACCCAAATCACTGTTGCTAGCAAAATCCTCTATTTTTCCCCAGATTTTACCAGTAGCCTAGGAGTAGTAAACAGTTGCTCTGTACCGTTCCCCGTCGCACGTAAAAAAAACGATGTAATACCCCCACTGTACGAGATACGGATGCAGTTCCTGACGCGAAGCAGATGACAGGTGGGTCCTGCCGCTTGAGGGCCAGACCTGTCACTGAGCATGGCGGCTCCAACGTGAGAGGCCACGGGCCCGGTCCCCGGGGCACGGCATGCTTGGCATGTGCAAAAGACCATCCTCTGTTGGGTTGGGCTGGGGCCTGGGGCTCTGGTTGGATTTGGGTGGGTAGGTGGTCTGCCCGCGGTCCTGCCATGGCGTATGCGTGGATGCGTATATCCTCCCGTCCTCCGTTGCCTTGTCCTGTTTCACTCACTGCCCAGTGCAATTCCGGCACGCTGTCGCCTTCCATCCCTTGCACGCCTGCGTACGTGCTCCTGCTGTACCGTACCGGCGGTTGGCGGCGCCGGGGCCGGCGGAGCACCCCAAGGTAGCTTAGGCTAAATATTTTGATGAGCAATCTTCACGTGATCAGTTTTTCTACTAACCATGAAGAAACCTCGTTAATGAATCATCAGTTTAGAAGTAATCCTACAACTCACCACTACCCCAAAATAAAGGGACTTTGGGAGATAGTCTCCATGATTAACAAATACGGGCACAAAAGGGTGACACCTCTGTTAAATGGAGGAGGCGTCTATGGAAATACCCTCCTCTTCTGTTGTTCCAACTCACCCACCTTTGACATGTGCTGGGCCTTCATGGCTGGGGCGTCTCCTTCTCCCCCTACATATCATATTCACAGGGGCAAGCCCTTCGGCGGACGGAAGGTCATAGCCAGTGTGCGCAACAACACCACCTCATCATCCTATACCTACTCCACATCATTTACCCGCGTGCCCACACGCCTCCCTTGCCATGGAACGCACCTGATTTCTAGACCCGCATGTTCTCTACCTATTCCGAGCTCGCCACAAGTACCAACATGCAACGATTCCCTTGCCAAGTACGTTAAGGTTCTATCTCGACCCTATAGTTGCACGCATAGGTGGCGAGGGCCAATTCCTATTCATGGCGGAAGTAGCTCTGGTCGGGACGTCAGAGTGGAGAAGCCCTATGTCGATCGTGTGGGTTCTTGGAGGATGAGGAGTCAAGGGGAAGAGTAAGAGGAAGAACTTGGGGTTCGATACTAAGGGAGGAGAATGAGCTGGGGGAATAGAAGCGAGTGGTGTTGAAGTAGGAGGGGAGAAATTTACGATTGAATGCCTTCCTGCCATGTTGTCCTTGATGGCCAAGATCCGCGACGTCTGTTGGCAATAGATAGAATGCTATTTGAAAGCAACAGTTGCCTTTTCTAATGGTATTTCTCTTGACAAGAGGGTTTCAATTGTATTTCATAAAACAAGGTTTTTTAGTGCTATAGAACCATTTTTCTCTTCAAACACTTATTTTCACCGTTGTAGTGTAACTTTGTCGGCTCACAAACCAAATAACAGCTTTTAGCCAAGTTTATAATTTGGACCAAAATGTTATGGCATACTCCCTCTGTCCCAATTTATTTGTCGTTTTCGGTTTTCGTGCCACAAGTTTGACTCGATTTGTAGAAAATACGTGTAACATTTGTATCTCCAAATAAATTTATTAAAAACCGTCTACTTTACCCCTTGGGACAGTTTTGGACGGCGGTTGCTACAGTAACTATGGTTTGCTACAGTGACCGAATTTTAAAAAATCGTGGTGAATCACAGAAAAATCGTAAAATGAAAAATCTAATTTTGTTGGACTCCACATGAGTAGATCTACACAATCAACATATAATATGGTATGCTTTAGTATAAATTTTTTGCTATAGCTTTAAATTTATTGGAAAATCCTAATAAATTTAAAGCTATAGCAAAAACTTTGTACTAAAGCACACCATATTATATGTTCATTGTGTAGATCTACTCACGTGGAGTCCAACAAAATTAGATTTTCCATTTTACGATTTTTCTGTGATTTACTATGATTTTTTAAAGATTCGGTTACTGTAGCAAAACCATGGTTACTGTACCAAACCGTCGTCCAAAACTGTCCCAGGGGTAAAGTAAACGGTTTTGAAAAGTTCAGAGGGTAAATTAGACCGTTTCATAGTTTGAGGGTTAAGTAGACCAACCCCATAGTTGGAGTGATCCGGACTTTTTTCCTTTCAACACGAAGACGGATGTTGTCAAAAAAAAAAATCAGGCGGATCGAGTGACGATGGTAGAGTAGGGTGGCAGTCGGTCCACAAAGGCTTTGGTTATTCTGCTTCCAAGGTTTTGGTCCCCCATCCTGTAGGCTGTAGCAAGTGGTATGGTAGGCCCATTCTTGTTTTTTTTATAACCAGCCTTTTTTTTTTGGGTTGTAGCTCGGCTAGCTGATCATCGTCCTCGTTGGCCGAGCAAATGTCTAAGATTCCCTTTCACATCCAATCTTTGATGCATATATGAAGCATTAAATATAAATAAAAAAATAAAACTAATTATATAGTTTAGACAAAACTCACGACACGAATCTTTTAAACCGAATTAGACCATGATTGGACACTAATTGCTAAATAACAACAAAAGTGCTACAGTACCGTTTTTCAAAAAATTTCGCGAACTAAACAAGGCCTAAGTTAAGAAATAAGTTGATTAATTATGGGTGGATACAATATAACAATATTATTTATATTTTTCTATCCATTCGATTCATGCATACAAATGACGCAATCTTTCTGCCGGCTAAAATATATGTGTTTTCATTTCCAATTACATTTTTTTCATTTACTTTTTTTTGCAACTCTTTTTCATTTTGGAAATGCAGAAATAAACCAACCATTCAAACATGTACACATGTGTACACAACTCGCACACATCATATTAGAATTTTACACAAATCTTATGACAATAACTTGCACGCATCATTTTAGTAAGATCTTTGCTCTTGTTTTCTAGTATGTCCTAAATTTGCTAGAAATCTATTCTTTCAGGGACATATTAACTATAAAAACATATTATATGATTAATCAAATATTACAAATGTTAATACTTTTTGTATAAATTTGATCAAATCCAAAATTATTTAAATTATCAGAAAACAAAAATTGCACTTACCTTAAGACGGAGGAGTAATCTTCCTCTGCTTGGTTTTACTCACAAGTCAAAAAGTAATACTCACAAGTCAAAAAGTAACACGCAGGAAGAGGAGGCAGTGAGGCACTGTCCAACCTTTTTGCCAGGTCCATGCTCTTTACCGGGAAAAAAATAAGCTCTTGCCCCCTGTTCTTCCCAAATTTCACTATGTAAAAAGGTTGTTTCCCGTCACATCAAAATATCGGCAAATGCATGGAGTACTAAATGTTAATAAAATCAAAAACTAATTGCACAGTTTTGTTGTACTTTGCGAGACGAACATTTTAAGCCTCGTTAGTTAAAATTTGGATAATTTTTACCAAATACAAACGAAATGCTACAAGAATTCTGATACAGTATTTTTCTTCCCAATTCTCTCATCTAAACTAGGCCTAAAGAGAACTCAAAAGAGGGGACCTTGTGTCAGAAGGCATGAGTGTACCCAAATCACTGTTGCTAGCAAAATCCTCTATTTTTCCCCAGATTTTACCAGTAGCCTAGGAGTAGTAAACAGTTGCTCTGTACCGTTCCCCGTCGCACGTAAAAAAAACGATGTAATACCCCCACTGTACGAGATACGGATGCAGTTCCTGACGCGAAGCAGATGACAGGTGGGTCCTGCCGCTTGAGGGCCAGACCTGTCACTGAGCATGGCGGCTCCAACGTGAGAGGCCACGGGCCCGGTCCCCGGGGCACGGCATGCTTGGCATGTGCAAAAGACCATCCTCTGTTGGGTTGGGCTGGGGCCTGGGGCTCTGGTTGGATTTGGGTGGGTAGGTGGTCTGCCCGCGGTCCTGCCATGGCGTATGCGTGGATGCGTATATCCTCCCGTCCTCCGTTGCCTTGTCCTGTTTCACTCACTGCCCAGTGCAATTCCGGCACGCTGTCGCCTTCCATCCCTTGCACGCCTGCGTACGTGCTCCTGCTGTACCGTACCGGCGGTTGGCGGCGCCGGGGCCGGCGGAGCACCCCAAGGTAGCTTAGGCTAAATATTTTGATGAGCAATCTTCACGTGATCAGTTTTTCTACTAACCATGAAGAAACCTCGTTAATGAATCATCAGTTTAGAAGTAATCCTACAACTCACCACTACCCCAAAATAAAGGGACTTTGGGAGATAGTCTCCATGATTAACAAATACGGGCACAAAAGGGTGACACCTCTGTTAAATGGAGGAGGCGTCTATGGAAATACCCTCCTCTTCTGTTGTTCCAACTCACCCACCTTTGACATGTGCTGGGCCTTCATGGCTGGGGCGTCTCCTTCTCCCCCTACATATCATATTCACAGGGGCAAGCCCTTCGGCGGAAGGAAGGTCATAGCCAGTGTGCGCAACAACACCACCTCATCATCCTATACCTACTCCACATCATTTACCCGCGTGCCCACACGCCTCCCTTGCCATGGAACGCACCTGATTTCTAGACCCGCATGTTCTCTACCTATTCCGAGCTCGCCACAAGTACCAACATGCAACGATTCCCTTGCCAAGTACGTTAAGGTTCTATCTCGACCCTATAGTTGCACGCATAGGTGGCGAGGGCCAATTCCTATTCATGGCGGAAGTAGCTCTGGTCGGGACGTCAGAGTGGAGAAGCCCTATGTCGATCGTGTGGGTTCTTGGAGGATGAGGAGTCAAGGGGAAGAGTAAGAGGAAGAACTTGGGGTTCGATACTAAGGGAGGAGAATGAGCTGGGGGAATAGAAGCGAGTGGTGTTGAAGTAGGAGGGGAGAAATTTACGATTGAATGCCTTCCTGCCATGTTGTCCTTGATGGCCAAGATCCGCGACGTCTGTTGGCAATAGATAGAATGCTATTTGAAAGCAACAGTTGCCTTTTCTAATGGTATTTCTCTTGACAAGAGGGTTTCAATTGTATTTCATAAAACAAGGTTTTTTAGTGCTATAGAACCATTTTTCTCTTCAAACACTTATTTTCACCGTTGTAGTGTAACTTTGTCGGCTCACAAACCAAATAACAGCTTTTAGCCAAGTTTATAATTTGGACCAAAATGTTATGGCATACTCCCTCTGTCCCAATTTATTTGTCGTTTTCGGTTTTCGTGCCACAAGTTTGACTCGATTTGTAGAAAATACGTGTAACATTTGTATCTCCAAATAAATTTATTAAAAACCGTCTACTTTACCCCTTGGGACAGTTTTGGACGGCGGTTGCTATAGTAACTATGGTTTGCTACAGTGACCGAATTTTAAAAAATCGTGGTGAATCACAGAAAAATCGTAAAATGAAAAATCTAATTTTGTTGGACTCCACATGAGTAGATCTACACAATCAACATATAATATGGTATGCTTTAGTATAAATTTTTTGCTATAGCTTTAAATTTATTGGAAAATCCTAATAAATTTAAAGCTATAGCAAAAACTTTGTACTAAAGCACACCATATTATATGTTCATTGTGTAGATCTACTCACGTGGAGTCCAACAAAATTAGATTTTCCATTTTACGATTTTTCTGTGATTTACTATGATTTTTTAAAGATTCGGTTACTGTAGCAAAACCATGGTTACTGTACCAAACCGCCGTCCAAAACTGTCCCAGGGGTAAAGTAAACGGTTTTGAAAAGTTCAGAGGGTAAATTAGACCGTTTCATAGTTTGAGGGTTAAGTAGACCAACCCCATAGTTGGAGTGATCCGGACTTTTTTCCTTTCAACACGAAGACGGATGTTGTCAAAAAAAAAATCAGGCGGATCGAGTGACGATGGTAGAGTAGGGTGGCAGTCGGTCCACAAAGGCTTTGGTTATTCTGCTTCCAAGGTTTTGGTCCCCCATCCTGTAGGCTGTAGCAAGTGGTATGGTAGGCCCATTCTTGTTTTTTTTATAACCAGCCTTTTTTTTTTGGGTTGTAGCTCGGCTAGCTGATCATCGTCCTCGTTGGCCGAGCAAATGTCTAAGATTCCCTTTCACATCCAATCTTTGATGCATATATGAAGCATTAAATATAAATAAAAAAATAAAACTAATTATATAGTTTAGACAAAACTCACGAGACGAATCTTTTAAACCGAATTAGACCATGATTGGACACTAATTACTAAATAACAACAAAAGTGCTACAGTACCGTTTTTCAAAATATTTCGCGAACTAAACAAGGTCTAAGTTAAGAAATAAGTGGATTAATTATGGGTGGATACAATATAACAATATTATTTATATTTTTCTATCCATTCGATTCATGCATACAAATGACACCATCTTTCTGCCGGCTAAAATATATGTGTTTTCATTTCCAATTACATTTTTTCATTTACTTTTTTTTGCAACTCATTTTTCATTTTGGAAATGCAGAAATAAACCAACCATTCAAACATGTACACATGTGTACACAACTCGCACACATCATATTAGAATTTTACACAAATCCTATGACAATAACTTGCACGCATCATTTTAGTAAGATCTTTGCTCTTGTTTTCTAGTATGTCCTAAATTTGCTAGAAATCTATTCTTTCAGGGACATATTAACTATAAAAACATGTTATATGATTAATCAAATATTACAAATGTTAATACTTTTTGTATAAATCTGATCAAATCCAAAATTATTTAAATTATCAGAAAACAAAAATTGCACTTACCTTAAGACGGAGGAGTAATCTTCCTCTGCTTGGTTTTACTCACAAGTCAAAAAGTAATACTCACAAGTCAAAAAGTAACACGCAGGAAGAGGAGGCAGTGAGGCACTGTCCAACCTTTTTGCCAGGTCCATGCTCTTTACCGGGAAAAAAATAAGCTCTTGCCCCTGATATCCCCAAATTTCACTATGTAAAAAGGTTGTTTCCCGTCACATCAAAATATCGGCAAATGCATGGAGTACTAAATGTTAATAAAATCAAAAACTAATTGCACAGTTTTGTTGTACTTTGCGAGACGAACATTTTAAGCCTAGTTAGTTAAAATTTGGATAATTTTTACCAAATACAAACGAAATGCTACAAGAATTCTGATACAGTGTTTTTCTTCCCAATTCTCTCATCTAAACGAGGCCTAAAGAGAACTCAAAAGAGGGGACCTTGTGTCAGAAGGCATGAGTGTACCCAAATCACTGTTGCTAGCAAAATCCTCTATTTTTTCCCCAGATTTTACCAGTAGCCTAGGAGTAGTAAACAGTTGCTCTGTACCGTTCCCCGTCGCACGTAAAAAAAAACGATGTAATACCCCCACTGTACGAGATACGGATGCAGTTCCTGACGCGAAGCAGATGACAGGTGGGTCCTGCCGCTTGAGGGCCAGACCTGTCACTGAGCATGGTTGCTCCAACGTGAGAGGCCACGGGCCCGGTCCCCGGGGCACGGCATGCTTGGCATGTGCAAAAGACCATCCTCTGTTGGGTTGGGCTGGGGCCTGGGGCTCTGGTTGGATTTGGGTGGGTAGGTGGTCTGTCCGCGGTCCTGCCATGGCGTATGCGTCGATGCGTATATCCTCCCGTCCTCCGTTGCCTTGTCCTGTTTCACTCACTGCCCAGTGCAATTCCGGCACGCTGTCGCCTTCCATCCCTTGCACGCCTGCGTACGTGCTCCTGCTGTACCGTACCGGCGGGTGGCGGCGCCGGGGCCGGCGGAGCACCACAAGGTAGCTTAGGCTAAATATTTTGATGAGCAATCTTCACGTGATCAGTTTTTCTACTAACCATGAAGAAACCTCGTTAATGAATCATCAGTTTAGAAGTAATCCTACAACTCACCACTACCCCAAAAAAGGATTTTGAGAGATAGTCTCCATGATTAACAAATACGGGCACAAAAGGTGACTCCTTTGTTAAATGGAGGAGGCGTCTATGGAAATACCCTCCTCTTTTCCGTTGTTCCAACTCACTCACCTTTGCCATGTGCTGGGCCTTCATGGCTGGGGCGTCTCCTTCTCCCCCTACATATCATATTCACATGGGCAAGCCCTTCGGCGGAAGGAAGGTCATAGCCAGCGTGCGCAACAACACCACCTCATCATCCTACAGGTGACTATTTTGAAGTCTGTATAGGCAGTTCTTATACGATACACATACTGCTGATGTGTAAAATTAGGGTACATTGGACACAATTATAGGATGTATAAGCAAAAGCTGTTAGGTTTGCAAAGGTAGGATCCATCTGGTGAGGCACACAATTAGGGTTCCATGCTGGCTACACGCGTACAGGATTACATCAGCATGTGAGCATAGGTTGTAAAATATCATAACAGCGTGCAATAGTTCCAAGGAAGCACCAATAATCTCAGGAAACCACTGGAACCATGTAACGTTTCTTTTCTCAGGAATCAATGCGGCAAGCACATAAGGATAAAAAAATTTGAGACAAACAACTAAAATAGAAATATAAAAGCAGGGCAAGGGAACGTACTTAAACAACACATATTAACAGAAGACCAAAGGAACCTTCTAAAACAATACATATCACATGGGGAAACGGCCTAAGCCATAAGAACCATAAGAAAAAAACAGATCACGAACCATTTCATGTGTAGTTTGGTGGTTATCATTTGGCGAGGTAAAAAACATAGATAGTTACATGAAAGATTCTAATTTAGTCAGCTAAAGGGAAAACATAAACTGGTTGTAACTATATGCCTTTTGATATGGATTACTGAACAGAAATATGTTAGTGGACAAAAAAACAGAAATGTTAGTGAAGACCCAGTGAGACATGCCGAATTAGAAATCTGTTAGTAAGTATAGCCAATGCAGTAATAACTCATGACTGAATTGGATGGTGCTTTGTTTATCCTGCCTGTGATATGATTGAATTTTCTTTCACTTTGGTGAAGCATTAAGCCTTCCTATATCTCTCTATATATAAAATGTATTTTCATTTCATACAAATATCCTAGGGAAAATATTAAGTAGTTGTAACAATATAATAAAAACATAAGGTCCTGTTACGTGCCTCTGGAATGTAAATTCACAAGAAGGTTTTTGTTACCTGTATATGAGAATAGATCGACAAATTCATGGGACTGCATGTGCACCTGCAAACAAAGAGGTAAGAATTAAATTACCACCTTAGGTCCTGTTAGAAGCCATCTTACATAAGAAAACGCACGCGTTTGACGGCAATACCTAAGGGCACATATAATTAATGAGGATAAGGTATTCTTTTTAATAGAAACCAGCAAGTGCAGACGTTTCAAACATGCACACATGAAACAACGTAAGCAACTCTATGGTAGGCACATGCTAGCAGGCACGGCAAATATAAAAGAACAGATGGCAATGAAAGGGAAAGAATGGACCAATTTGCAGCTAAAGCAAAGGAACAGACCAATTGGGAAAAAGCATAAATCAGGGAAAAGAAATAAGATCATATAGCAACTGTTGCGGATAGATATCTGGACTGATTTTCATTCTAGAATTAAGTGGGTAAAGCCTGTTCAAAAGGCTAGCAGTCTACCATACTGAGCACGAGGAAAAAATCTTATTGTTGTTGTTTGTCAGCTTTGGAAGGGAATGTTTCGTAAGGAAATTAGGAAAGGGAAGAGGAAAATATAAGGCCAAACAACATAAGGGGAAAGCAACAACAAATAAATTGAGAGTAAAATAGGAAGGAGGTCAGCCTGTCAGTAATTTTGGTAGGATTTAAGTATATTTGTATCCTCTAAAAGTAAAGGTTACGAGACAATATTGTCTATCAATGAGGTCTACATCTCTCAAAATAGGAAAAATCATAGTATTATATAGTTCTTTTGTTAATGACTTTCATCAGCTAAATGATAGCTGGTATGTCCAAAAATGAACATCTTTATACTAAAAAAAATATACGCATCATTGTGGAGAAGTAAGATCTATATTCCTTTAGACGCCAATCTTACTATGGAATAGTTAACTAATGACATTGTAACAGAATGCATGACATGTGTGGCTACCGCAGAAGTAAACCAATGAAGCCCCTTAATCTTGTAACTAACAATCAACTTTAATTAGGGACATGAGACTGCAAGTGAGAAATAAATAAATAAAACAAAGGATGAAATCGAACAATATCAGAACCTTCATCTTTTTTCAATATGGAGCTGTTAACCTTCATCTTGATGTATGCACTGTTAGGTTTCAGGACATAAATAAAAGCAATGAAATTAGAGTGTTCAGTTGTCAGTCTCACAATGAGAAACAACGTACCAATCACAACAGTACAAATTAAGATGAAGGCAGAACAAAGACGGAGTATATATAAAAACAGATCTGCAATGTAAATTATTGCTAAGCTCCATAGATATGAGAAAAAATACGCGTGGATCGATATAACATCGTTGTTGTCTTAAAAGATCGGACAAGAGCATATATGTAATTACCCTAGCAACAGGTGTAGGAGCATCTTCCAGAAGCTGGACGATCTTCAGCGCAACATCTTGAGAATTAGAGGCACCACAAGCTTTTAATTAAAAGTGATGTAGGTTTAGTAAACACATGAGTCGGTAACCTTTGAAGGGATATATAATATAACTGTACTCTAAAATATTCACGTGCCAAGCAGAATCAAGCATCAAGGGGTTGTTCTTGCTTCAGTTTCCATCTTGCTGGCTCATAACAATAGAACATGTACTAAATCTGAATATGTCAGTTGTGATTAGTTCATTTGGAAGCAACCATCACTGGGAATTAGTACTGATTCAAATGCTCTATCTACTAAGATCACTCATTGTACTGAAGGTAAGTATGAAGTTCGTTCTTACATTCACAGTAGATAAACTGCATATAAAAAGGAGCAATGTATTATGGAAAAAGCTAGGAAAAGGAGCAGTGCCTATTCACGCATGATTTAAAGCAATTATTTTGTAAGAGGAGGAAGGTTTATCAAAGCACATGAAAAGCGAGCTATGAAACATCAGTAATTATGGAAGCAAACTCCAAGTCCTAGATAGGAGCACAAAAAATATGTTAGCATCAATAATCACGCGTACATCCATGCCGTGGATGTTGGTTAAAATATGCAACATCACCAGAGCGTAGAAAGTCCATACCTGTTAGCATGTAGAAATATGCTAGGTGAACTAACATAATAATTCCATCAACACTTTCCAGTTCCCGCATCTCAAGTCTACTAATATTATGACGCAGTCAATGAGAGCCACAGGCAAACCAAGGTAGTCAACTTTCCTCACCTGGTGGCCGATTTGATTTTGCATCTCCTGGTACCTGATCCTTTGACCTTACCTGGACGCTGGGTCGCTAGCCGCTAAAAGCAACTAAAGTAATTATATTTGATCCTACTCAGAACATAAAAAACAAATAATCATTATATATGGCAATTAGTAATGATTAGCTTGGAAGAGAAAACTATCATATATATGAAAGTGAGGTGTCTGTAACTCAGTAGAAACCTTTGTCTAATTGAAGCCTATACAGAGTGCTGGATTGTTTGCTAATATTTTTTTGTCTCTACAAAATAGAAAAAGGCCATGTATTTATTCTGAAAGGAAGCGACAAACTACACTACCTGGTTAGTGGGAGATTGCCTGCACCGAAGTAATGATGACTTAGAAGGTGCGCCTTGGTGGCGTTATTTGGCAGAGGAGATGAGCCTATAAATGAGAAAAACACAGTAAGAGGATAAAAATATAGGTCTCCAGCGGCAGAGATAGATATGGCACAAGGTAAATGGTGAAATCTGACAGATAAGGAGCAATGTAGATGCTTATATTATGCGGCAAAAAGAGGAACTATCAAAATAATGGGAATCCATGCTTCCAGATCTATGCTGTGTAGGATCATCTATGTATCTGTGGTAATCATGAAGGCAGTAACTAACAATGATCATCCTATCGGCAAAAAGAGTAACTAATAATGATCATCCTATCATGTAGGATCATCTATCTCATCCTCCTCCTCTCCTCCTGTGGATCTTCTTCTCTTGTTCTTCTGTTCTTGTGGATCTCCCCCTCCACTTTGGGATCTCCTCCTCCTCCTCTCCTCCTGTGGATCTCCTTCTTCTCTCGCGGATCTCCTCCTCTTGCAGCCTCCAACGTATGGTAGTAGCAGCCCTTCGGGTGAGCAGCTCTGCGGGTCCAGTGGGTCGGAGTGGCGATGCGTCGAGGTGGTGGCGCGGAGGGAGTGCTGGCGGTGCGCCGGAGTGGTGGTGGCGCAGAGGCCGGAGGAGCGGGAGACGCACAGAGGGAGCGGAGGGAGTGGAGGCGGCGCGTAGGGGCGGGATGCGAGCGGCGGGAGTACTGGAGGCGGCGCAGGTGTGTGTAGGAGCGCGGGGTTGCGCCCGCGCGCGGAGCGGGTCGCGGTGGATGGCGCGTGTGCGGTGGGGAGGAGGTGGGGAATTGGATATCTAGGGTTAGCGTGGATGGCGTGTGGGCCTAGACAAATTTTTTTCGGCTGAACGCCCAAACTCTGCACGCGAAGTCCTCTCCTAGCGCGCGAAGCGTTTTCCTTTTCGCGCGCCCAGTCAATCCGCGGTTCCCGTCGGCCCAATGGCCATCAATACGACTGCCCTGACTGCCCTGACGGTTTTCCGGGAATGACAGGAATACGTAGTCTGTTACTGACGGTTTATGCATGTTCCTGACGGTTGAGCGAAGCCGAGAGGAAAAATAAGCCGTATTCCTGACGGTTTCTCAGGACCGACAGGGTGTGTCTTGAATCCTGTCGGTTCTTATAAAACCGACGAGAATGATCAAAACCGTCAGGAAAAATCGATTCTGTGGTAGTGGTAGGCGGCGTAAACTATATATGCATGATTAATATGTACTAAATTCTGTATGAAACATCTTTGTATTTCAAAGACCATCTAATATGACATTGATTTTGTAGGGCGTACCCTTTGGGCGACATCCTTTCTTTGCCTCATGCCTTTGAAAGGCAATAGTAATGCTTGGAGCGCCACTCTCCTCCTTAGAGGCATCACAATTTTAGATTATAAGAAATATAAATATTTTGGCCTCCAAACATTCACGAATGAATGTGTATAGCTGTTTTTTAGCACAAATCCAGGACACTTAGTTCCACCATATGGTGTTACGAATAATGAAGACTCCATACATATCAAGACAAAAATCAGGATTCAATCCCATGAAGTTTACTTTGCCCTCCCTAGGGGATTCCTTTGGTGAACACGTTGTATCAGCATTTGTTTATGGGTGATGAGCGTTTATGGATGTTCTGCTATAAGACCATTATCGTACTCGCTCTTAGGTGAAAACATTGTATTAAATTGCAGGTATGACGGTGATGAGTGTTTATGGATGTTGTTGCTTTATTGGAGACATTAGCTATGGTATTATCTATTTAACTTGTGCAATGGTTGTTTTTGCTGATATGGACTTGGGCGCACATGCAATCTCTACATAGTGGCTCATGTTGACACAATGCAAGCTTGTGGCCTCGATAAGTAAGAGTTGCATGCTTGGCAACAATGACTACTTTTTTAGACCACGTCTTGATTAGTTGTTTGGGGTGTTTCTTTTCAAGTTCTTCATTTTGCCTTGGTGTTGGTTTCCAAATTGAGTTTGCGGTGGTAGTCCATAGATTAGTCATTTTGTTCTTCGTCATACATTTCGGAACAACTGGCTGAGATGTTTCAGTATCATGTTAGCTTAGTGTGGCATACCTGAGTGAAGTAGTTAAATTTGGATTGGTTGCTGTACTAAGAGCATGTTTAGATTATAGCCAAAGATTGCTACAACTAACCTTAGACAACCACAATTTTTTAGCTAGTGTTTGCTTGTTACGACAACTTATTAGTCCAACTTGTTAGTCATTTGACCCACCTATTTAAGATTCAATTCCTTTTGCCTAACATTAGCTAAGGTTAGACTAAGCTTAGTAGCCTGAGGAAAGAATGTATGGCATGCAAGCATAGTTGTCAACCAAACATGCACTATATAAGTTGCTACGGGAAGAATGACGTATCTTGGTTGTCAAATTTTCATGATCAATTTCCTCTATAAAATAGAGCCATTTTTTTTTAATTTCTAAGAAAATTTGAGGCAAAGTTTTTTTTTGCCGAGCTTTTAAAACTTATGTCAAATTCGTAGTAGATTTTAAGAGAAATTTACTATCAAAATGATACATTTAAAGACTTTAAACTTTATATGATTAGTTAGTGTTAGTACTGACCACGGACGAAAGGGATGGAGCAGCTGAGCTGCAAATCTTTTCTTCTCTGCTTAATCAGGGTCTTCACGTTGACTATCACTTTATATACACGTACTAGTACACTTATTAGTCTATGCGAAGGACGTGACACGTCTCCCAAGTCGATCTCAACCCTATCCTGCGATGACCAAAACTAATAATTAACGAGTAGTACTGTACGAAAGAAACTAACTTTTGAACGTGTCAGCAATGGCTGCCCTCGAGAATATTCTCGCAATAATAATTTAGATCACTCACTCATGTATATGGGCTCCACTTTTATTCCCTTGCCATCTCATCTGGCCGTCGGTTTCAGATCACGCGAGATCTCAGCCGTCGGTAGCTTCGTAACGTCGCCAGATGCGTGACGGAACTGTGCAGACCAACTAATCATCAACTAACAACCTCCAAGAACCAAATTAACAATATCTTATACAAAGCGCCATCACTGGAGAGTGGAGACGACGACTTCGAAAATATTAATTATTTTTAAGCTGTTTGGATCAAACAGATAATAATAGTTAACTTTTTTTTGATATTCAAACGGGCCAGCTAATAGTTTAGCTAATGGTTGGCTAATATCCAACTACCAACTATCTTACTAGTTGGACTAAACCAGCTAATAACAACTAATTAGTTAGCTAGTTAATACTCCATCCATGGAGAGTCAAAACATCTCAAGTTTGATCAAATTTATATGATAAGAATAACATTTATGATGTCAACTAAGTACTATTAGATTCTTTATTAATTATATTTTCGCAGAATACCTATTCGATGTCATAAATCTTTGTAATTCTCTCTATAATTTTTTGTCATACTTGAAATGCTTTGACTCTCCAAAATTTCTAGAATGACTTATAATTTGGGATGGAGGGAGTATTAGCTTTGAGCTATTAGCTAGCTAACGATTAGCAACTAATATATACAAACAGGGTCTTAGGAGTATATATATCTTAGGAAAAAAATATTGAAATGACAGCCATACGTTAGGATGCGTCATGCGTGCCTCGTGTCCTTGGAATCGTTCATCACCTGCAACCACGTACTATATAAACTATATAACCGTATATATCAGGGAATTTAAAACGTCGATTTTTTTTTAGAACACAACTTCACGCGTATTTCATTAAGAAGAAGAGGGCCGAAAGAACGGCTTACATGACGCAACTACGGGTGAACCCATAGTGTCGGTTACAGAACCACAGCGAAAGTGGTTAGGAACCTAAACGACAGACAGAACAGAAAAGAACGGTGGAAGGGGAGACTCATCCACCACTCCCCTATCCATCTAGACCTGCAAAGGAGAAATACATCAACGCTAGAATGCTAACATAGGAGGTGAAGTCGTGGTGGCACAACATCCACCAAGAGAGGAACGACGGCAAAGTATTCGCCCAAGCAACATGGCGGCAAAGCATCCGCCAGGGCTAACGCGGCAAAGCATCTGTGGGCAGGGGCATCACGCGCACGGCAGAGCCCAAGCGATTTGGGCGGCAAAGCATTCGCCCGAGCAGCAATGACGGCAAAGCATCCGTCAAAGTAGAGTGACAGCGGCAAAGCATCCGCTGCGAAGAACCAAACGACTGTGGCAACACCCGGTAGGCTGGACAGATCCTTGCGAAAGAGTAGCTTGAAGCACACAGGCACAACACAAGAGGAGCAACTCCGGCGAGTTCAACGGGAGATGGGCTGCAGCAATGCTCCAGCGATACCTTCAAGAAGGAAATTGATGTCCGCAGACGCCAATCAATGTTGGAAGTAGCACACGGTAGGACTTTCGCCCTCGGCCTGCCCCCGACGAACCGAAACTTCGACGACGCCTCCAAGAAGGTAGATGGCACATACTGTGCCACCGCCGCTGGCCTGGAGGAATCGGGTAGGGTTTTCACCCAATTTCTGTGAGTCCACAAACGCAGGCCACTCATGGCACCCGCAATGACAACACGAATGGCAAAGGGCCAAAGCCGCCAGCACTTGCTAGCAGCTCGCCGGCCGCCGGCAGCTTGACTCTCGGATCAGGACGCCGCAAGCCGGGACGAGAAAGGATCAGCCAGGGGCCTGGCCACGACACTGGCAGGCGCTGACCAGAGCTGGCCGCTGCGTCCCTAGCACCGAGCGAGAGGGGAGCTGGCCATCGACAAGCTAGGGAGACGGCTAGGGTAAGCAGCACCGGCCGCAAACCTGGCAGGCCAGGCACCCCAGACAGTGCCGGGCCGGCCAGGCCCACGACGAGCGCACCGCACGCGCCCCGAACGGGTGAGAGGCGACGCCGTGCGAAGGACGCCAGATCCGCCTAGGAAGAAGGCAGATCGGCCCCCGCGCGGCCACCACCGTGGTCTTGGACGCCTCTAGAGAGGGTAGGCCACCGGCCAGCCGCCATCGCCATGGACCAGCTGGGGAGCACCATCCCCGGTCACGGCAGGTCAACCACCAGGCAACCACGGGCCGGCCAGGCACGCGCCGACCAGCGCTAGGCCGGCTGCACCACGCACGCCCCGCACAGAGGAGAGGCGATGCTGCACGAAGAACGAGCAAACCCGCCCCAAAAGCTCTAGGAATACGTAGATCTGGCCAGGTAGAGGGCAGATCCGGTCCTGGGCTGCCCGGATCTGGCCCGCCGGCCGACGGTTCCACCGGAGATGCACCGGGAAGGGCGGGGAGGAGGAGGTGAAGGGGATGGAGGGGGAGGAGCTGTGACGACGTCCGTTTTTCAGGTCGCCGCGGGCCGCCGCCGCTGCACGCCGAAGGGCGGTGGCGGCGGCCGGAGAGGTGCCGGGATGGGGTGCCTGGAACGGCAGTCGCTGGCCGCCCCGAGTCGCCCATTGGGGCGCTCGGGGGGGGGGGGGAGAAGGGGAGGGAGCGTTCCACCCTTTTTTCAAAGTGGTTAGGAACCTAAACGACAAACTAAAAACGTTGAAACAATTCAACTATATTAGTGTATGTATGTATCAAAGCTGTCGCGACGTAATAACGCCTTGCCTGGTTTAGTATGGTTTGCGTCTTTTTTAAAACGAAGAAGTAATGAAAAAAACATATTTATTTGGGTTTCAGCTTTTAGACAAAAAAAAAGTAGCCCCAATTTTAGCTTCACAAGCCATTTTCATATGTGCATGTATGGGTAGATAAGCCTAATACTAAAAGCCCTACCAAAGAGAGCCTTAATACATATAAAAACCGCGTCAAAATTAATGTAGTAGACAGCTACATCCAATTGGCACACATTTCATATCCTCTCTGGAATAATATATATATTTATAAAAGAACACGTCAAAAATTAACATAGACAGCTATGTGTAAAAGGGATCTCTTCACACGGTAGTTTCTTGGGTTTTCCGGAGTTGTCGTGTGATTACGCTGCCTGCAATTCCTCTTGAAAATGACCTTTATTTATCTTTGCTTCACTATTTACAAACCTGGAAAATGACGGTTTTCGTTTCCTAGCTAATAGTCGGCCGCATGTAACTTCTTCCTCTGCCATTACCTTTTTGCCGTCTTTTTATTTTATTCGATTAAATAAAAAGTTAAACGTGAAGTAACAGTACCGTAAAGTACAAAAACAGTACAGGAGCCTACAGCTAAAGGAAGACTTTGTATTTATGAGTTGGAACACCTGGATATGTTTAACTTATTACCTGATGATCGATATTTAATCTTGAGTTTGGGTGCCATCTAGGGACGTGCCAACAGGAAAAATATAAGAACAAAATTCCATGTGTGTTGGTGTTGCAAAAGAGAGCCATTTGGACGCTATATTCTTGAAAGGAATTTTATTGAAATAAACAAAAATGTGGGGAATGAGGCGGAGGCGGCCATCACTTGATTCTAGCTAGCTACATTCATTTTAACATGGCATGACTTTTTTTTTTGGAACAAATTAGAAAATAATATAGCGTGCACAAATGGCTTCGAGCACTAGTACAAAGAATATTTTTACCGGTGGCATTTTTTCATATTTCTACTGACATTTGCAACCATCAATGTGAAAGGAGCGCACGTGCGTTTTCCAGGAATCAAACTTTCTACCTTAGGACTCGTGGCCCTGCGAACTCAAATGGAAAAAGTTTGAACTACAAGTTTGAGATCTCGTCGAGATCTACAACTTTGCTTTTGATTGTTTTTTCATTCGAGATCATTTGAAAAAATGTAAAAACATATTAGTTTTAAAATCATTAATTTTAAAACATAATTAATGGGCTCTAAATGATTTCAATTGAAAAAAATAGTTAACTATAAAGTTGTACATCTTTTCAAGAACTGTGACTTTCGTCAGACTATTTCTCTATTCGAGATCATTTGAAAAATAAAAGAAAATTATCTGTAGTGCCGCTAGGTTACAAAACCGCTAGCGTAAAGGTATTTTTTAATGACACTTTTCTTAAATCTACCCCCAGGCGAAAATCGATTTTTTAATAGTAAAGGTGGGCCGTACGTAGTACGTACACTTGTCACATCCTTGCTGTATCCACACCATACTACCGTAGACCATTCAACCATTTGTTCCTCTCGCTATCTAGCTTCGATAGAAACATTCCTACGTACTATTATATACTCCCTCCATACTTGAAACGGAAGTTGTTTTTGACAAGATTTGGGTCAAACATTAAGAATATAAATTATGAATAACTTTTAAGTTGTTGAGTTTGAAAATATGAAAACTATATGAATAGATTTGTCTTGAAAAATACTTTCATAAAAATATACATATATTACTTTTTGATAATTATTTTTATGAAAACAAGAGTCAAAGTTATGTTTTGGAGACGGTGTCGCTGTCCAAAACGACTTCCTTTTCGAGTACGGAGGGAGTACTATCCTAGACACACAGCTGTCGTTTGTCATACTCATTCACACCTCGCTTCGGTTTGAAAGGAAAAAGACACCTCTGCCCATACGCGCAAAGCTAAAAAACCAAACGGTCAAAATTTCCCGCGGATTTATCGCTGTGGAAGATGGAAGCCATATCTTATGGCCCCGTTCGGTTGGGCTGATAAGCCGGCTGAAAAACACTGTTGTCTGATTTGTTATGAGAGAAAAATACTGTTCCGACTAAAAAAACAAGCTGAAAAAGACGGATTATAAGTCAGATGAATAGACTCTATATACGCCAGTTAATTAATACGAACAGATCAAGAGTCAAACAAGGAGCAAGGGTACAAACCACATGAGCTGCCTGCCGCCTGCTGAACATTCCTCGGTGGTGACCCTACGAACCGGTAAAACCCGGGGGGTGGGCCCCACGTCGCTGGAACCAACCGCCGGCCCCGGCCCCCGGCGGCACGTGGGCCCCACATGGCAGTGGTGCCCCCTGGCCCAGCAGCGGCCCGTCCGTCGCGCTCGTGTCGTGTCCGGTCCCACCCCGACCCGAGCCGCCGCCTCCGGGCTGGGGCTGCCTACGCGGCGCTGACACGCGGGCCCCGCGCTCCCCCTTCTGGACGTCCTGCGAAGCCGCGTCGTCTCGTCGACTCGCCGGCCGTCTGCCCACCACCACCGGTGCACGGTTCGGCGCTGCGGGCACGGGCGCATTGACGCAATGACGCGCGGCCCTCGCCGATACCCGTGAGGCAAGGCGGGCCCCACGTGAAAGCGGCCGCGACGGCTGGGGCGCGGGCCCCACCCATCCCCGCCTCTTGTTTACTCGCCCACGCACACGGACCAATGCGCTGCCTCCCACCGCTTGCTTCGCTTGCGTTGCCGCCCTTCCCCGTCGTGCTCTCGTGGGTTAGTCAACCCCCTCGCGAGCCCACGCATTTCCGCGAGCACCTCGCGCGCGTAACCGCCCCGCCCGCCCGCCCGCCTACATCCACATGGCAGCGCCGCGGCCGTCGCCGTCGCCCGCGGCCTGCTAACACCAACAGTACCAGCTCGCGGTCCCGGCTGCCGCCGCGGGTCGGCCGCTCGCCATGGCGTTGCTACTGCTGCTGCTACGGTGGCTGCTCCTAACGGCAACAGCGGCGGCCGTGGCGCAGGCGCAGACGCAGCCGCTGGCGTCGCGGACGGACCTAGCGGCGCTGTACAGCCTACGCGCCTCGCTGGGGCTGCGCGCGCTGGACTGGCCGCTGAAGGCCGACCCCTGCGCGCGGTGGGCGGGCGTGGACTGCCTCGCCGGCCGCGTCGTGGGCGTCACGGTCGCGGGTCTCCGCCGCACGCGCCTGGGCGCCACCGCCCCGGCGCCGCCGCGCTTCGCGCTCGAGGGCCTGCGCAACCTCACCGCGCTCGCCCGCTTCAACGCCTCTGGGTTCGCGCTCCCGGGGGAGATCCCGAGCTGGTTCGGCGCCGGCCTGCCGCCGCCGCTCGCCGTGCTCGACCTCACCTCCGCCGCCGTCAATGGCACGCTGCCGCCCGATCTCGGCGCCTCCGGGAACCTCACGGCGCTGCTCCTGGCCGGGAACAGGCTCACGGGCCCCGTCCCGGCGCCGCTGCTCTCTGTCGCGGGACTCCGCGTGCTCGACCTCTCCCGCAACAACCTCAACGGAGCACTGCCCAACGTCTCCGTCTCCGTCTCCGTCTCCCTCGGCGCCGGCGACGCAGCCAACGCCTCCGTGTTTAACGTCTCCGGGAATTCTCTGTATGGCGTCGCCGCCGATGCCATTGGGGCGCTCAGGAGGAGGTTTCAGGTCGTCGACGTGTCCAGCAACTACCTGGATGGAGCTTGGAATGGGTCCGACACAGCAGTGCTTGCCACGACGAATTGCTTCTACGGCGTGCCGGGTCAGCGCAGCCGCGTGGATTGTGAGGATTTTTACAGGAAGCAAGGCGTCAAGCTTGTTGATGCTCCAGCGCCCTCGCCTGTGCCTTTGCCAGAGCCAACGCCTTCACCTTCATCAGAGATGAATAAGAAGCAGAGGATCTCCAAAAATGTACTCATTGGAGTCCTTGTAGCTGCCGGGACACTGATGGCTCTGTTTTTCATTGCACTGCTGCTCTGTTTGGTGAAGAGGACAAGCAGAGGAACAAGAGGGAGGGGAGTGGAGCCAAACGAGGAAGGGACGCGCTCTTCACGGAGGAGAGATAGCAGTGTCAATCCGGTGATGTCATTGCCACCGGCAGTGTCTCCAGGTGTTGATGATGGACCCAAGAATGCACCTGCACCTGCCATTTCCGGTGAGTTCACCTATGAGCAGCTGGTCCTTGCCACTGGCGGTTTTGGCGACGACAAACTCATCAAGCATGGACATTCGGGGGACATCTACCATGGTGTGTTGGAGAATGGCTCCCATGTCATTGTTAAGAAGGTTGGTGCAAAGGGTGTCAACAAACATGTGGGTGAATTGGATTTCTATACGAGGTACTCGCACGAAAGGATTGTTCCGTTACTCGCGCATTTGAGCAATGATGATGAGGAATTCCTGGCTTACAAGTACATGCCAAAGGGGGACTTGACCAATGCATTGCACAACAAACCTGTGGACACTACAGATGGCTTGCCCTCCCTGGATTGGATAACTAGACTGAAGATTGCAACTGGCGTGGCTGAGGCTATGTGCTTCCTTCATGACGAATGTAGCCCACCATTAGTTCACAGGTATGCACTTCTATGCGAATGTGATCCAGGCTTCTACTTGTTCCATTTGCTACTGTGATGATATGGTGTTGATGCTTGCTGCACCTATCATTCAAAATGTTAGTCCTTGATGTCCTAGTTTTATTCAGTCTCATCACTTAGATCATAGTTCAGAAAACCATGGAAGGACCACATGCCTTCCTTTTCAGCAACTTGTTGGCGAATTATGGCGATAGTTATATTAAAGACCACAAACGACGTAATAATTATGTGAGAAGTATCTAATATGATGAGATCATTAATGATCTTTAGTACGATCTCCACGCAGTCTTTTTTTGGATCATTTGCAAGGACGAATAAAATATCAGGCCTATAGATTGAATATGATCTCTCTCTGTATATTGGCTACAGGCAACACAAATGTAAAATATGCATTTTGGTATGATTAGCCATTTCGGTGTAATTGGTTTTGTTGGGAAAAGTATTACAGTACTAGTTTGTATGTCTTGAAATCATCGTTCTTCTGGATCAGCATGAAGTTTCCTTTTTATTAAAGTCCACAGCAAGTATACCATGGCATTCAGTCTCTATCACAGAACTGCATTTGCATTTGACAGTTTAACTTTGTGTTATGCGGATGTCATCAATCATTCAATGAATCTTTATTTAATGTACTTTGACATAAGTGGAGGTAGTCACTTTTTGTTCCTCCTAACTGTTCGTTTGATTAATTGTTTCTACCTTTGTCACTTTGATTTGACTTGGCTTTTCTGTCAGTAATCGAGTTGAAATTTTCTTAGTTTACAATTACCTCCAATTTGACACATGGTGCTCTGTTACGTGGTTGCTGTTAAGATTGGGAGGATTGAGGAGGAAGAGAGCGGCGGTGCTACAGTGTCGCACGGGTACTGTTCACGGGCTGAGAGGCAGAGGATCGGCGGCTAGGGCTGTGAGGGGCGCTGACGTCGTTGAGATTGGGAGGAGAGAATCGAGGGTAGCGGCGGCGACGCTGCAGTACCCGCGGCGCTACAGTACCGCGCGGGTACTGTTCACGAGCTAGAGGCAGAAACCCGGTGGCTAGGGCTGTGAGATGCGCTGGGAACGCCGGCCGCGGGGCTTCGCCCACGGCCGGCAAGAGAGAAGGTTCTTTCCTTATAATCTCTTGCTTGATTAGATTGATATATCTCCTCTCCTTATAGAGAGAAGAGGTCTTACTTAATCCCTAAGCAAGCGACTAATTAACCCTAACGGGCTAAGGACCAATAGGCCATTGACTCTTCTAACACTACACCCCACCTGGACATGCAGCTCGTCCTCGAGCTGCAACCTAACTCGACTCGACACAAACTTATCATTTAAAAACAAGCCTTTTACATCTCGGCTTATTTTATTGATCTGAAATAGACTACGACTCTTTATTTTTGATTTTTGGAGATACGGCGGACACCCTCCGCGTGATGAACCTGCACGTGTGTAGCCACCTGAATCCCATGGAGCCCACCGAAACGAGAGGGGTGCATGGGTACAACCACCTGTAATTAGTCGCGATAGCGACCAGCGGAGACGTCCTCGCGGCGGCCGACGGTGGAACGCGGTGGCGCTAGGCAGTGCGTCTCCGCCGGTGACAAGGAAGGGAGCGACTCCCCTACCGCCGCTGCCGCAGAGTTGGAGGTCGCTGCCCGCGGGAAAATCACCATGCTCGCGCCTGAAGACAGCAGCGGGTCGGCGCAGTTGCTGGTAGCCGTCCCACGGGGCGAGGTCGCGCTCCGCTGAGCTGAGGTCGACCGTCGCCAAGGTCGCCTCGTGCATATGCTGGCGCATCTCCTGCAGCAGCCGACGCGCTAGGAGGCCGCGCGCCGCAGCCTGTAGCCGCACCGCCGCAGACACCTTGCAGGTAAGCATCTTCCCTGGCGGCTCCGTCGTGATGTCCATCGCCTGCTCGATCTGCTGCAATGTTGGCTGCACCGGTGGCTGCACGTCCTGGAACGGCAGCAGCGTCGTGCCGTAACCTGGCATCCCGTAGGGGAAAACCGGTGGCAGAGAGACCATGGCCGATTGCGGCAGCAGCCAGCTGGCTGGTTGCAGCGGCGGTATGCCGAGGTAGGACTGGATGGCGGCGATGGAACGGGCGAGATCGGTGATGGCCGCGGTCAACTGATCTGGCGTCATCGGTGAGGAAGTGACCGGCAGCGGCTCATCGTAACCTGGCATCTCCGATACCAGATTGTTATGGACGTCGTTGGGATTGGGAGGAGAGAATCGAGGGGAGCGGCGGCGGCGCTACAGTACCCGCGGCGCTACAGTACCGCGCGGGTACTGTTCACGAGGTAGAGGCAGAAACCCCGCGGCTAGGGCTGTGAGATGCGCTGGGAACGCCGGCCGCGGGGCTTCGCCCACGGCCGGCAAGAGAGAAGATTTTTTCCTTCTAATCTCTTGTTTGATTAGATTGATATATCTCCTCTCCTTATATAGAGAAGAGGCCTTAATCCCTAAGCAAGCGACTAATTAATCCTAACGGGCTAAGGCCCAATAGGCCCTGACTCTTCTAACATGCTCATTGCCTGGATTTTCCTTTATGTCAATGTGGACATTTGATTTATTATGTTCTCATGTCTTTATTGTTTTGTAGAGATATCCAATCAAGTAGTGTCCTTCCCGATGATAAATATGAAGTGCGACTTGGGAGTATGAGTGACATATGCATCCAGCAAACTGGGGGAAGCCAGAATGTCTTCACTCGAATATTGAGATCGTCAAAGTAAGATTGCTACTTGTTCCATCTGTCTTTTTTCCACATACTGCATCAAGAACAACTATACTTAGTAACTATGTGATTTTGATGCTTTATGTTAGGGCCTAGGTGGTGTTAATCAGGCACTAAATAATTATACTCCTAAAAATGCAAGGCAAGACAAATGGCACCTTTGTCAACAAATCATGGAAAATTCTACATATAATCTAGAAATAGTTCTCTTAACCTATCAGTATAATATGTTTTTGTAGGTTCAGCTACATGTAGTACGAATTTATGATTATGATCTGTTTGCCCTATACTTGCTGTTTTTGTTTTCAGTAGTTAAATTTTACGTCAGCATATTTATACTTCAGATTGAATTCTGGAGGCATCTGAGCATGCATTTCTATCCCTAGTTAAGGACACACCTATATAGATTTAGTGATATTGCGGTGAATTTTAGTTTCTTTAGCTGTGGTTTGCTGATTATAGGTGACAACCTAATTTTCTGGCACGTATTGGTTTCTTTGTGGTGGTTGGTACTTATTAGTTCACTGCCTTCTGACTTTATTGTGTCTATACTCTATAGTTGAGCAAACTCCAACTTTTTGTATGTCTGAAACCATTTTTTTTGTTTTCCTCTGAAGTTGGTGACTGACGTTGGTATCTGACGCTTTCTTGTGGCAGGTCTCTCGACAAGCACACATCAGGTGCGTAAATCTTCCACACATGCTGCTGCAGTACCTTTAAGAATCCGTGTTCAACTGAATCAACATTTCTGTTATAATAATAATAATAATATTGGGGAAAACTTTGTCCACGGATAGAAGTTCTAAAATTTTTTCTCCTTTATGACCTTTGCTAAATGACAGGTCCACCGGCCAGTTGTTCCTACGACGTGCTCTGCTTCGGCAAGGTGCTGCTGGAGCTGGTGACCGGCAACATCGGCATCAGCGGTTCAAACGATGCGGACTCGGAGGAATGGCTGTCGAACACGCTGAACCACATCAATAGCGGCGACAGGGCGAGCATCGCCAGTATCATGGACCCGCTGCTCCTGGTGGACGAGGACCACCTGGAGGAGGTGTGGGCGGTGGCCATCATCGCCAAGACGTGCCTGAGCGCCAAGCCGTCACGCCGGCCCACGGCGCGCTATGTGCTGCGCGCCCTGGAGAGCCCGCTGCGCGTGGTGCGCCAGGGCTCTTCCCGGTCCAATTCCGCGCGGCAGCAGCTGCAGAGCTCGTCGTCCCGGAGCTCGTGGCAGTCCGTGTTCCAGGGGAACAACGGCCGGGTGCAGAGCCTGGACGCCGCCGCGGCGTCAGCGTCGGCGATGGCGCTGGACCGGCGGCATTCGCTGCGGTCGCACGGTAGCGGAGGCGAGACGTCGTTCTCGTTCAAGAGAGCCGTGCCGACGGACACCGCGTCAGAGCCGGTGGCGGCGGTCCTCGACGAGGACGCCGTTGTTGTGTAGTGTAGGAGGACATTCCCCGGTTCTTTAGCTGATCTTACGAGAAGGGCGGCATTCTTGATTCTTTCCCCACGCGTGATATCACGTCGTCGCTTGTGTGTGTATAATTTGTTCCTGTCTGATGCGTTCATCTCTGTTCCAACATGACAAAAAGAAAATTGTGCATAAAGAGCATGTTTTGAATATTTTGAAGCGATTTTTGAACTTCATTTTCTGTATATTTTAAACCGGAAAAACAAATACAGTTGGGCCGCAGAACGCGCACAGATGGTAGCCCTTCCCGGAAAAAAAATAAATGCAGTTGGACCATCGTAACATGTAACACTATGCAGCTGGGCCTCGTAACACAGATGGCGGCCCAGTATAGCCCGAAGTTGGCTCACAACACAGCGGCCACCCGGACGCAATGGCTCTGACAGTGACACGAGGTCCACGGGGGAGAGGCGCGGAGTAGCGGCGGCGGCGGCATGGCGGCGCGAAACCTCTTGCGCGGTGCGGCGTACGCGGCGGCGTGCGGCCACCGCTTCCCCGTCCCCGTTCCCTCTGGCGCCCTTGCTGGTCCTGGAAGCCGGAGCATCGGCGCCGCCGCTCAGGTCTGTCCATTCCCCTCCAAACCCCTACCTCTCGGCTTCCTGTGCTAACGCGAATCAAGCAAGCCCTGCCAGCCTCCCCCGCCGCCGTTCTCCACCGTCCCTCTCATCTCCTCCGGGTCCCCATCCTAAACCCGCATCGCCCCAGAACCCCTTACGCGAGCGCTGCCGCGGCGAGGTCTCCGCGGCATCGGTACTCCCGATCCGCCTCACTCCGTTCGATCGATCCACTTTTCCATTTCCCGAAAATTTCTGACCTTTTTCTTCGTTCGTCGATCCTGGAATCCGTGTTTGCCGTTGTTCACTCGGATTCTGGGATCCGAAACCTACCAAATTTTGGAGTAATTTGGTTTGTACTCTGTAGTGATGCAATGGGATGATTTAAAGTAATTTGGTTTGTAGTGATGCGGTGGGATGGTTTAGTTACGAGAATGTGGCGATTGATTTTGTTTGTTCATGGGATGTGCCCACCTAAGCTACTCTGATGCAACAACAACATAGCCTTTTGTTCCAAGCAAGTTGGGGTAGGCTAGAGATGAAACCAAAAGAGACGAGAAACAGGAAGACACATAAAGGGACATAAAGGGCACAAGACAAAAGAGGTCACGGTTCAGGCACGTTGATTGCTAATCTCCAAGCGCTCCTGTCCATAGCTAAATCCTTGGGGATATTCCACTCCTTAAGATCTCTCTTAACGGACTCGTCCCAAGTTAGTTTAGGTCGACCTCTACCGCTCTTTACATTATCGGCCCGCTTTAGAACTCCACTACGCACCGGCGCCTCAGGAGGCCTCCGTTGGACATGTCCAAACCATCTCAGCCGATGTTGAATCAATTTCTCCTCAATTGGTGCCACCCCAACCCTATCCCGAATATCGTCGTTCCGTACTCTATCCCTCCTTGTGTACCCACAACACCAACGCAACTTACGCATCTCCGCTACACTCAATTGCTGGACATGTCGCCTTTTTGTAGGCCAACACTCAGCACCATATAACATCGTCGGACGAATCGCCGTCCTATAGAACTTACCTTTCAGCTTCTGAGGCACCCTTTTGTCACAGAGAACGCCAGAAGCTTGACGCCATTTCAACCAGCCGGCTGAAATTCTATGCCTAACATCTTCATCAATGTCTCCATCCTTTTGTAGCATCGACCCTAAATACCGAAAAGTATCCTTCTTGGCCACCACTTGCCCATCGAGGCTAACGTCTCCCTCCTCGTGCCTAGTCGCGCTGAAATCGCACCTCATGTACTCGGTCTTAGTCCTACTAAGTTTGAACCCTTTCGACTCTAACGTGTGCCTCCATAGTTCTAACTTCCTATTAACCCCCGCCCTACTGTCGTCAACTAGCACCACATCATCAGCAAAGAGCATACACCAAGGGATATCACCTTGTATGTCCCTTGTGACCTCATCCATCACCAAAGCAAATAAATAAGGGCTCAAAGCTGACCCCTGATGCAGTCCTATTTTAATTGGAAAGTCACTGGTGTCGCCATCACATGTTCGGACAAACGTCACCACATCCCTGTACATATCCTTGATGAGGGTAACGTACTTAGTTGGGACTTTGTGCTTTTCCAAGGCCCACCACATGACATTTCTCGGTACTTTGTCATATGCCTTCTCGAGGTCAATAAAGACCATGTGCAAGTCCTTCTTCTGCTCCCTATATCTCTCCATCAATTGTCGTAATAAGAAAATCGCCTCCATGGTCGACCTACCAGACATGAACCCAAACTGATTTTGGGTCACATGTGTCACTCTCCTTAGGCGATGCTAAGCTACTCTGATGCAACAAATGGAATTCATTGTTTTTTTTTGCAACAAATCAGAAGCTCAGATGATGAGATGAACATTGTTAACAACTGGACATGAACGGGAGCCCATGTACAAGTAATTTTTAGTACTGTTTTATTAGGTTCCTCATTTGTTTGTCGGCGTGATTTTAATGTAGTATGCTAATTGAATGTGTGTTAAGGGGAAATTAAATGTAGTTATCTCAATCTGAGTAATTTGATTTTATCTGGATCTGAGCTTGACCACCAGGTTGCATTGCATTCTCGCTGTTGCAACTAGTAGCAGAGAGGCATGGGTCATCTGCTCTTAGTTAAGCACTTCCTGAAGGTTGAAGGGTGAAGTTGGGATTTTAAGATTCGCTGCCAGTTTAAGCGCATGGTTTTATTTAGCCATCTCATTATCTACCATATATATGCTTGCCGCATTGGTGCATCCTTATTTATGGAAAATGCAGTATCACCATATGTATAGGTGAGACAGAGAGCGGGGTGCTAGAGAATTAATGCTTGATCGTTTCGTGCATCTCTTTAAAACAAGTTTACTTTACACATGATTACATATTTCTTAAAGCCTTAGATGAATCAGATCAGACAGCCTATATCTCTCAGGTAGCCCAAACTTAGTTTGCGTCGCTGGTTGAATGAGGAACACCAAATGACCTCACAAATACACCCATTTAGAATAGAGTCTTCTTGCATCACAAATATCATTAATTGAACAATGGTAAAACAACATCTTTTACTGCACGCTGTTATTAACTGTATGAACCCCATGAGGAGGAGTGTCCAATGATCTAGCCGGCATTTTCCAATCATATCAGATTGGAAAAACACATTAAGATTGAGATGTATTCTTTCTCCAAACAGCTCAGATTGGACAAATCTGCAATTTCCTATTTCCTTTTAGTTCTAGCACCCTACGTATAATTCATTATTTTCCTTGACTTTTTCTGCACATATAAGGTGGAAATGCTTTCTCTGAACTAATTACAGAGTTTCCACGCAGGGCCTTCGTCATTACGCAGCCCCATCCAGTGTGGAGGAAGCAGTGGGAAACTTGGAATTGCATGCACCCAAGGCAAACCGTCGGTCAAATATCCCAAAGAAAAATGGAACAGCCATGATGCTTCCACTCCATTTCCATTACGAAGATGTACTACGTCAGGATCTGTTGCTCAAACAGAATCATGCCAATATCATGCAAGTTCCAGGGTTGTTTGAGATCAAACTAGCACCAAAAGCAGGCTCCGATCTCAAGATCCCAATTGGAAAAATGGCTATGGAAGTTTTGAGTGGTCAGAGATTCAAAGAGGCAAAAAGTGACCCTTTTGCTAAAGCAAGAAAGTCTTCTCGAACCAATCCATTTATCGGGGCTGACAAGGACAGTAGCACCGTCTTTGCGCAACCAACTGTTCTCCGAGGACATGCAATGTACAACTTTTTGGTGAGAATGCTGACAGTGATGTCCATGTTAGACTCTCGGGCTGAAATTCGGGAAAACACTATAAAGTTCTTCATGGAAACAGAGTTCTGCGAGTTCTCTCCAGAATTGGAAGACCATTTCGAGATCTTTGAGCACATCCGAGGTTTCAATGTGACTATCGTTACTTCAGCCGATACAAAGGATGAGACCTCACTACTGTGGAGTGGCTTCACGCTTAATGATGAGGGAGAGACTAAGTAAGGTAACACTGCTGATCTTTATTTCTGCTTAATCTCCCTGATATTGTACTTGCTGCCCTGCTTGAACTGAACCTTCAGTTGACTGTCTGGCAGTGGCTGAAGGCTGTTGATGCTGTTAAAATGATATTGGAGTTTTGGTGGTTCATACTCAAGGAATGCAATGCAGCATCCTTCTGTTTTGTAGACTGAATGAGATTACGTGACTGTTTTTCATAGCGATGTGTGGAGCTCATGTTTGATAACTACATCGAGCACTACATATGAACACAATAATCTAGGCTCTAATAAGCATCGTTTTGCTTATTTCTGTGGTACCTGCTGTAGTAACATGGAATGCCCGTTTATGTCGACAAAACCATTGCAAAATAGGGCAACGAAATGGAGCTCCTCATCTTTACTAGTCCTGTGAACTTGATCTATTGATCTGGGGTCTTAAGTTCCATTTTGTTAGTCGATCTCTGGCTCCTGTAGTAACTTGGAATCGTTTTACGTTCTCGAAGTCATTGTAAGAGGGCATATATGCCTGTGATGTGTGATCCCGATCATTTTTCTCTCACTTGATGTCACATTGAACCTCTTTTGTTAATTTTATATTATCCTATATATATGAAGTGTATGGTCCGGTGTTCCAACTTGTAGAAATTATTGAAGAAATATTTATAAAACCTTCTTTTTGACCGTTTAGAGATTACGGCCCAAAACAATCGGGTCTCGTCTTCGATGACAAGTTGACAGCCCATCATTCTTAATGGTTTATGTGCCAATGGGCTTATTGATAGTACCCTTTCTAGAGAATGTCAATAAATTCCAAAATCCATTTCGTCCCGATAAGTCTCAATTTACAGCTGCTTCTCCGCTAATAAAACTGACTCCTTCAACTCGTTCAAAAAAAAAAGATTATGTGTAATAAGTCGTTGATATTCAACAACTCCTTGTAAAAAATAATCATAGAAATCTAAACATTTATCCATCCAAAACAATCGGGTCTCAAGTTCAACTGCTATTGGATTTAACAAAGGTTTGATTATTCATTTACATATCTATACCTAATAATAAAGAGACAAAATTTTAGGCTCTTTTTTTCGTCCAGCCCATTCTACTGGCCCAACTGTCCGGTTCACTAGCATGCTTCTGGCCCACCGCGACCCACTCGCTTGTATTGGGCTCCTCCTCACAAAAAACTGCTTGGGTCGTCGTCATCCACGCGCAGGCGCTCCTTCCGTCCGCAGGTATCCTGCACTCCCGCACCGCCGCCCCTCCCATTCGTGTCTCTTCGTATCCCCAGGTCGCTGGCGCAACCTCAGCAAGGACAAGGAGCTCCAGGCGACGAAGAACGGAGGCGCGGATGAAGAATCGCTGTTCGGGACTGCCGAACCAGCATGGGAGTCTGTCCCGGCGGCCAACGCTCACCGTCAGCGCCCCCCCCCCCCCCCCGCTTGCCGGACCGTGCACACCCGTCTCCCGGGCCGGCGCAACTCCAAGCCGTGTGCAGTGCTGCCTCGGCCTCCCGGCAGCGCCATCACCGCGTTCTTCCAAATTACTGGCGCCGCCGTATTGGAATAGAATACTATGACCGTCTCGAGTCTCGACTCGACCTCCGTGAGGATACCGACCGGGTCGGGGACTCGGGACCGACCAGAACGCGCTCCAACCATGCCGTAGCAAGAAAACCCGCCCCCGGGCCCGTTCCTCTTCTTCCCACAGATTCGCCGTGAACCCCCAATTCCCCAAATCCATGGCTCCCCTGCCACTGATGTGGCAGCGACGAAGTAGGAGCAGCACGCGGCCGAAGGTGAAGGCGTCGAGGTCGGCGGCGACATACTGCTGCTAGCGAAGTGCGGCACGGAGGTGTGCCTGTCGCGCTCCACGGCGCGGATGTCGACAACGCTCCTCCAGACGATGGGAGGGTGGATGCGCGGAGGGCGGCGTCCCCATCGAGGGCCCCAATGCGGGCATCCTCTGCTAGGCGGCGGCGTACTGCGAGAAGCACTTTGGGACCACAAGTTCATCAGCGACCTCCCCAACAACTCCACCCTCCACTTCGTCGTCATCTTAAGTAACCGCACCCATCGATGCTTTTGTTTCCTTTTTCAGAGCGAAGCTTTAGCTGATGATCGAACTTCGGAGTGGTACTGTCGTAGATGTAACGAAATTGATATACGTGCCTTGAGTTTTTCTGAATTTGAGCAACCATGCTTGTACAATCTGTGATGACTTTGTGGTTGTGCGCTGCAGGTTGCCAACTTAACTGGCCATCGACCTGGGCTGCACGGCCGTAGCAGAAAGATGAGAGGCAAGCCGCCTGACGAGATCTGTGTTGCATCGAGAACGACTACACGCCACAGGGCAACGGTCGATCCGTATGTCTTATCTGATGCTTTTGTTGAAAATGACTATCTCCTGGTACTGCATTTGAACTAAACATGTGTGTGGCTTTAAAACTATTTGCTTCCACTATTTTATTATGAACTTGGTTTATAATAACTTTATGTTCTAAACTCCGATGTATTCAACTGTCGTTGCGAACTTTATGTAATATATGACTGTGGCTGCTAAACTTGTACGATCTTGGTTTGTATGATGGTTCGTTTGAAATCTTTCGTGGTTTCACAGACTACCGGGTTATACGGGTTTAAATTTGTTAAATTATCTACTTCGGCAGGTGATTGTCTTACTTAATTTCGTATAATTGGTCGGTTCTGTTACAGCGTGCCTAGGCAGGGGTCGGCACAATAAGATTGTGCTAGGCGACGAGAAGAGGTAGACGACGAAACGTCGGTGACGGTGACGGATGTGTAATGCGCGAGAAAGGGGATACTTATAACACGAACGTGTCAAGCAAGCTGCGTTTCCCGCAATTCAGAGCATCGCCGAGTCCGACTGCGTGTCACTGATCACGTCTGTTCCACATGAACACAACGGGGCTCCTCACCGTATGCACGTCGTTCTGCCACACGATTTGGCCGAACAGCGCCATCCCCGCTGCGCCATGTGCGCTCGGCGTCCTGTACTTGTTCCTAGGGATGAAAACGGTACGGATATTTTTCGACCGTATTCGAGACCGAATTCGTTTAGAGATGTTTTAATCCGTTCGTATCCGAGTCCGGATATTTAACATCCGATACCGTATTCGTATCCGAATATTTAAATCACATATTTATGATGTCGATATCTAATCGTATCCTATCCGGCATTTTTTATACTATCCGTATTCGAATCCGAATCCGGACATAAATATAAAAACAAATACGATATCAGTGATATCCGTCCGTATCCGATCCGTTTTCATCCCTACTTGTTCCTGAACACGACCGTGTAGCTCTTCTTCTCGTACGGCTCGCCGCCGAACTCCAGCGTAGCCGACGTTATGGTCACCTCCACGGCGCGGAGCCAACACCTTCACGGCGTAGGTCTCGGGACCCTCCGACACCTTGGTCACGGTGCGCGTCAGCACGCGGACGTCGGTGCCGTTGCTTAGGTCCGCGACGAACGACGGGTAGTTGAGGCCGTCGACGCTGCCGGGGAGCGTCCTCGTGCAGCCGGCGAAGCCCGGCACGAACATCCGGACCTGCGCCGCGGTGTAGTTGAGCGTGCACAGGAAGTTGACGTAGTCCCGCTCCGCGGCGTCGTAGACCAGGCCCGGGTCGAGCGCCTGCTGCGGACGGACGAGGCCAGCGCCGGCCGCCAACGGCGTCGCGCCATCGCCGGCGCCACCTCTGCGGCCGTTGTCCGCGATGGGCCGGCCGTAGCTGTCAAGCGTCGACGCGGTCGTCATCAGCGCCGACCGGATCATGGCCGGCGTCCAGCTGGGGTGCCTGTGCTTCAGCAGAGCCGCAACGCCGGCGACGTGTAGGCATGACATGGAGGTGCCCGACTGGATGTTGAAGCGTGCGCGCCTTGGGTCCTCCTCGGCGTACGTCAGGGGCGACTCGCCGGGCCAGGCGGCGAGGATGTTGGTGCCTGGCGCGATCACGTCCGGCTTGGGGATCTCGCGGGCGACGTGGTTGGGGCCCCGCGACGAGTAGGACGGCACCATCGGCGCGCGGTTCTTGCCGGTGACCGTGCGGCAGGTGAAGCGGAATGATGCCACAGGGTAAGGCTCTGAGCGGACGTACGCCGCCAGCTTCTCGGCTTCACGGGCGCCGAGGCTGACAGCAGGAAGGGTGAACGCCCGGACTACGAGCCCGTCCATACGCCAATCCTGGGTGGCGACGGAGACTAGCCCGCTGCCACCGGCCTTCTGCACCGCAGCGCCGAGTGATGGATCAGCGCTCAAATCGCCAGCGCACACGACGATCTTGGCCATGATCCTGTTCGGCACCAGGTCCTTGGCTGTGCAGCCGCTGGGCAACAGCCGGACGAAGTCTGTTCGGTTGGCCGTGATGGCGTAGAGAGACTGCCCGGTCAGAACCTGGCCGTTCCCGAGCGTGACGCTCACCGGGAACGCCCGGTCCATGGTGGCGGCGCCGACCGTCGTGATCCACGGCGCCACGTTACTCAGCGAGGATGCTTCCGGGCCAGAGTTGCCGGCCGAGCAGGCGACGAAGACGCCCGCCCGCCCGCACGGCCCCAAACAAGGCGATGGACATGGGTTCCTTGTAGAAGTCATCGTCCTGACTCCCAAGGAACAAGGACAGGATGTCAACGCTGTCTTTCACAGCGGCGTCGACCGCGGCGGCGATGCCCGACATAGTGCAGAAGCCCATCGGCCCGCACGCCTTGTACATGGCCACCCTCGCCCTGGGAGCCACCCCCCTCGCGGTCCCGCTCGCGAACTCGAAGAGCTTGGCGCCGGGAACCTCGGAGCCGGCGGCCGTCGATGCCACGTGCGTGCCGTGCCAATCGTGGACCTCGTTTCTTCCCGGCAACCATTCCGTGTGTGTGCTGGCGCCGGCGGTGAAGGTCCTGGCGCCCACTAGCTTGTTTTTGCACATGCTAGCATTGAACCGCTCGCCGTCGGCGCACCAGCCCTTCCAGCTCAGCCGGACGGGGGTGAGCCTGATGTCGTTGAAGCTGTCGCTCTCCGGCCAGAGTCCTTGTCGAGGCCGAGGAAGGTCGGGGACCTGGTATTGTGCAGATGAACCACCTTGTCCTTGAACACGGCGGTCACGCCCGGAGTGCTCGACAGGCGCCGGGCCTCGTCTACGGTGAGCTCGGCGGCGAAGCCGTGCATCACGGTGTCGTACACGTACAAGAAGCGGGTGGAGTTGGCGGCCGGCGAGAGGGAGACCACCATGGAGGTGTACCAGTGCTCGAGGGTGGTGAAGTTGGACGGCTTGGCGACGTGGTCGACGTAAATGATGTAGGCGCTGGAATGCTGAGGATTGTGCTCATGACGGCCGCCTCTGCTTGGACTGCTCGACGGCGGGATCGCCACTGAGCGAGCGAGCAGCGCAAGCAGAAGCCAAAAGGTCAGGCAATGCAGGGGACTGAATGTCATGGACGACGCCATTGTTGATGTGGCAGAGGCTCGACCCAGGCCGAAATGCGTAGGGAACTAAGGGATGCCTGGTTCTCTTTATAGCACGGCACAGCATCGAAGCAGTCCTCAAATAATATTCCCACCGAAAAAAAGAGTCTGCAGGTGTTTTGAGGCCCCAAAACACCCGGTTTCTGGCCCGTTGATCTGGTCATTCAACAGCTCACAGCTCTATTCTTCCTCCTTCACATCTTCTTCCTCCTCCTGGCACCCTGTCCATGCCGTCAAGCACCCCGCCCTTCTCCTTGTTGCCACTGCCGCTGACCACAGCCTTGCCGCGGGCGCTAGGGTTCGCTGGAGCTCCGAGGCGCTAGGGCCGCGCCCGCGCGGTCGCCTTCTTCCCCTACCCCCTCTCGCTGGAGCTCCGCCATGGCAATGCTCGCCGGCGACGCCGAGCTCCGAGCTCCGGTCATGGCATCCCCGCCGCAACCTGGCCTGGCCGCCATTACCACCGCCAGGCCCTTGAACTGCCTGGCCACCATCCCCATTGCCTGGCCTGCCTGCCTCCCCCAAGCCGGCCCCTTCTATACCTACCGGAGTTGGAGAAGAAAGAGGGGGAGAGGCTCGCCGGAGCCCTAGCCGCCGCGCGCAGGGCTGGGGAAGAAGACGGCAGGCACAGATCCAAGAAGAGGAGGGACCAGCCTACCTCTTCGGCGCCGATACCACCAGAACCCGCCGTCACTGCCTGAGGGGAGAGAGGGTTGCGCCGCGTGGGGAGGAGCGCCGAGCGCGTGCACATCGGGGAGGATGGAGTCGTGTGCGCGTCGGAGAGGAGGAAGTTAGGAGTTGGAGAGGGATAAAACACTCAGTTGGTGTTTAGCATTACTAAAAAAATAATGTTATTCGATAAATCAATCAATTTAAAATTTAACTAGATCTATATGAAAGCCAAATAAATATTATTAGATTAATCATAGAAAATATTTTTTAGTAAAGCTATTTATAAATATATATTTTCTATAAACTCTGTTAAACTTAAAAAAAATTAAACTTAATTCAAACCTAGGATTACATTTCATAGGGCAGAGGGAGTATCTAGTAGGTAACTGAGAGAGAATAACTTTTAAGACGTACACATAGATAAGCTGCTACCAATGCCACCACATGACATACGTGATATACATATCTATACATAATATTAAACACAACATATTTAGGCAGTATATCATTCTCTATATGGATTAGAGTAATGTGTGACTGTGTCAATACATGGAGTACATGGAGTTCAATTCTAAAATAAGTTAGTGTATAATGTGATCATTGATTATATAACGTGATCATTGATTAAAATCTTTAAGACTCTCATGCCCATAGAGTAAGTGTAGCACGTGTCTAGACACAGTATAAAAGTCCGGCCTCAACGTTCAAGTCCAAGACAAATTAAAACGCATGGCGTGGTCATTGAATAAATATCCAAGCCATCAGTTCTCATACACGTTATAAAAGTATGCATTCAATATTCTAAAATGAATTGGAACACAAAACTAATCTTAAGTCTCAAATTATTCCCTTAACTACATAAGTTGTACTCTTCCCGTTGCAACGCACGGGCATATTTGGGGAGAGAGGGTTGCGCCGCGTGGGGAGGAGTGCCGAGCGCGTGCACATCGGGGAGGATGGAGTCGTGTGCGCGTCGGGGAGGAGGAAGTTAGGAGTTGGAGAGGGATAAAACACTCAGTTGGTGTTTAGCATTACTAAAAAAAATAATGTTATTCGATAAATCAATCAATTTAAAATTTAACTAGATCTATATGAAAGCCAAATAAATATTATTAGATTAATCATAGAAAATTTTTTTAGTAAAGCTATTTATAAATATATATTTTCTATAAACTCTGTTAAACTTAAAAAAAATTAAACTTAATTCAAACCTAGGATTACATTTCATAGGGCAGAGGGAGTATCTAGTAGGTAACTGAGAGAGAATAACTTTTAAGATAAACAAGGCGTAGTTTTAGATAGCAAGAAAGTGGGTAAAAATGACAAAATAACTCCATGTGAATGACGTGTAGACATTGCTAAAATATGAGCACATACATCTTATATTCTTATCGACGTTCCCTCTCCATCCAATCCTCCTCAGCTCTGTGACTCTGTCCCCTGACGCGCTACTCTGAATCAATTTCTACTCTTACGAGGAGTACATATATAGCTTTGGCATGACGTCTAAATCAGGTGGATGCCAACTCTTACGAAGAGAAGAAGTTATTCTTAGGGCTGGTTTAGTTCCAAAAAATTTTGCAAAACGACACTGTAGCTCTTTTCGTTGTTATTTGGCAAATATTGTCCAATCATGGTCTAATTAGGCTTAAAAGATTCGTCTCGTCCATTTCGTCTAAACTATGTAATTAGTTTTATTTTTTTATCTATATTTAATGCTTCATGCATGTGTCCAAAGATTCGATGTGACGGGGAATCTGAAAAATTTTGCAAAATTTTCTGAGAACTAAACAGGCCTTAGCTGGATGGGGTACCGGAGAGTAGCAACTCTGAAGATAAAAATATCTCGGTTTAGAAAGGGAGGCTTTTATCGGAGGCTAGGCCCATGCACATGGTGGCACTTGCATCCATCCAGCCATCCAGGAAAGTGCCCACATTATGTTGTGATCTCTGCAATAGCAGGGACTAATGTGTACAGTAGCGTGCTAATTTTCACAAGTACATTTTAGCAAAGAGCTGGAAGTATCAGCGTGACAAGCCTTTGCTTTGGCCGCCGAGTATTTCGAAAGGAGCGAGAGCCGTCGCTATAGCTCACGGCAGTGAAGAATCAGAGTAACGCACAGTGAAAAGGTGGAGCAGCTGGAGCCACCTACGACGACGGACGACCCAACCCAACCAAGGCCTGGTTGAGATTGCAACTTTTTATAATCTAGCCTACTGTAGCACTTTCGTTTGTATTTGGCAATTAATGTCCAATCATAAACTGATTAGACTCAAAAAAATTCGTTTCGCAAATTACAGACAAACTATGTAATTAGTTATTTTTTTACCTACATTTAATGCTCCATACGTGCGTCTAAAGATTGACGTGACGAAGTGAGTGTAAAAATTTAAAATTTGAAAGGTAACTAGACAAGGCCCAAGCGAGCGAGCCCGAAATATACTGCACTTGCAAACCTAGCTGATTCGATTACGAGTGCGGTTGATTCTCTGGCGATATTTGCCTATTTGGGCTGGGTTGTTGGGTAGTCAGAGAGCGTACCTTTCTCTGCCTCAAGGCCCTTTGAGGCGTTGCTGACCACACCCACACCGAAGCGAAGCCCTGCCGTGAGTACGTGCGCCATGTGGTGACCCACGACGAGGTCTGTCTACTACTCTGCTACATCTGCAAGACTGCAGCCTCCCGCACACAGTCACAGTCACAGAGAAACACACAGGACCTTCAAATCAACGCGGCACGCAGCACAGCTACACGGAGGATGACGAGTCCCACAAATATCCGTCGGTCTCATTTGCCTTGCCTGTCTATTTACCCATATCCACGCTGGAACTCTGACACGGACATTTCGTTCACAGAGAAAACAGCTGCAGCTCCTGGTTTCCTGAACCTCCAGGTACGTCGTTGCCCCTTTCGTCAGAGCTCGACGTGCGCAAAGGCGAACGCTGGCTTGGATGGCGCAGCAAAGCTTGACGTTGTCCGTGGAGCATGATGAGGACGTCCAGGGTCCAGCATGGTCTGCCGGCTTCTCCAAAGGTGGATGCGCTTGAGCACGTCAGTACTCAGTACTCTCCGCTCCGGGGCACGGCAGACCAGCGACGGATCCATGGTCTCCGGTGGCGTTCCCTTCAACCAGTGATCCCATACCTGGCAACGTCGATCACAGGCTAAACTACTTTAATCACTTATTAATCACACGTGTAAAATTAGTTTCCATGATGTTTCAGGGATATGCATTTAGGGAGAGAGAGAGATTGTTGGGACGACTCACGTGGCCTATCTATATTTCTATCGCGTCGTCTGAGGGCCTCTTTGGTATGGCTCAGGCAGCTCCGGCTCCCACCTGCAAAAGGCACTGTTCATAGAAGCCAAAACTCTCTCTCCGTGATTCTGTCTGGAGCCATACCAAAGAGCCTGAGTGTCTTCCGTGATTCTGTCGTCCATCTATCTTGGCTGGAACTCCGACACGGACATCCCGTTCAAAGAGAACGCAGGAGCAGCAGCAGCAGACACGTTACCCGGTTCATCAGAGCTCATCGTCTCCCCGTACGCAAAGGCGAAGGCCGGCTTCGACGGTGCTGCAAAGCCTGACGATTGGCCGTGCAGCATGACGAGGACGTCAAGCATGGTCGGGCGGTCCACCGGGTTCTCCTGCACGCAGAGCAGCCCCAGATGGATGCACTTGACCACCTCGCTCTCCGTCTCCGGGGCCTGGCAGTCCAAGTACGGGTCCACGGCGTCCAGCGCGGTGCCTCTGACCCAGTGGTCCCACACCTAGTAACACAGGACATAATCATTTACGCACTTGGATCATGTACACAGCACAAGTACAAGTATACGGTGTTTCTGACCCAGTGACCCAGCAGTAGGTGTCTCTGATCCATTTTTGTGTTAAAAAAAAGTGAGTCGTGGAACTCACGTAGCTCAGCAGGATGATGTATTCTCCGGCTGCTGATTCGAACACGTCGGTGTTTTTCCGTCCAGTAACGATCTCCAGGATGAGGACTCCGAGGCTGTAAACGTCAAGCTTCACCGACAGTTGCCCAAGAACCGCATACTCCGGCGCCATGTATCCTCTGCCAAGAGCCAAGCATGAAAACAGCTGAGTTTTCAGATCGCGGAACTACGGCTCGACGAAGAACACAGCACAGTGCACAGAGCAATGTGGCCCGATCGATCAGTTACAGGCTTACAGCGTTCCGACAATTTGGCTCGTGAGGGTGGTAGTCTTGTCGGCGCTGAAGAGCCTTGCCAGCCCGAAATCGGAGATCTTCGGGTTCATGTCGGCGTCCAGCAGGATGTTGCTGGCCTTCAGGTCGCGGTGCACGATTCTGATCTGTGAATCCTCGTGGAGGTATAGCAGGCCTCGTGCTGTTCCGTACAGTATGCGGTACCTTGTCTCCCAGTCCAACAACGGACGCTTTTCAGGGACTGCAAGAGAAGGCCACGCAGACATTAGTGATATAGTAAAGGTCGGAGGTCGAGCACAGGAAGGGCAGTGGTAGTGTTCTGTACCAAAAAGGAAGGTGTCCAGGCTTCGATTAAGCATGTACTCGTAGACAAGCAGCTTCTCCTGTCCCTTCAAGCAAACGCCGAGAAGCTTTGCAAGATTGTTGTGCCGAAGCTTGGCGACCAGCAGCAGCTCGTTCCTCAGCTCTTTCAGGCCTTGCCCTGAAGCCTTGTCCAGCCTCTTCACGGCGATTTGCCGTCCGTCAGCCAAGAAACCCTGAAATTTTAGGCACCGTGTTATGATGTACTAAAGCCCCGGACCTCCCTCACGCCCTCACGCCCTGACCGCCCTCACGCCGCCGCCCCCTCCAGCCACAGCTCCCCCCTTCCCTTCACCCCCCGCGCCCCCACCTCGTCCTCCCCACCTCTCTCCTCCTCCCCGGCCCTCATTCTCCCCGAGCTACTGGCGGCGGAAGTGGCCGGTGAGGAGCTGCCGGCGCCCACCGCCGGATCCGACGCCCCTGCTACCGGATCCGGGGACTCCGGCCACACACGCGCGGGCAGGTGTGCTGGCGCCGTGGCGCCCACCACCGCCTCGGAGCTCGTGACGGCGCGGTCCCCGGCCGCCTTTCTTCCCATCCGTCGGGGCCACCTCCACCCTCCCCCCCTCCGCCGGGGGCGCGGCCGCGCGTGGAGGCTGGCACCACGTTGGGCGGCGCGGCCCTGCAGTGGGCATCGATGGTGTCTTGGCCGCGGGCCCGACCTCGCCGGCGGCTGGCCACTGCGCCGTGGCCGACAGCGGCTCTCCATCGCCGCCGGGGCCATGCACGGCGGAGTCCGCCGCGTGGCCGCGGCCAGCTCAGGCCGCTGCCGGAGTAGCGGAGCAGGATGCCACGGCAGCCGGCCTCGTCTGCCCATCGGCCCCCGCCCCGAGCCCGTCGGCCACCCCACTGGTCGACCTCTCTGACGAAGTGCTCGTCGAGGAAGTCTTCGGGGGCGAGGATGACGATGCGGACGAAGCGGACGCCTTCCACCCGTCTGTCCCAGCTGTGAGCTCGCTGTCCACCTTATCTCCCTATGTCGCACCCTTTCACCCTGTGGGATGCACGGGGGACGGTCCAAGGCCCGTCGGTGGGCGGACGACGATTCCGACTCAGAGATGCTGCCGTCCCTCACGCCTTACCTTGATGCGGTTCGTCGGGGGCCGCAGCCTTGTCAGCCATCCACGGGCCATCCGGCCGCTGTGCGGCGGCACGGCAGTGCGGACGCTAGACAACGGCGGGCGCGACGGCGGAAGAAGCGCAGCCGGCCGCGTCCTCAGCTTCTGCACGGCTTGCCGGTCCGGCCGGCGGACGGTCGGGTACATGCCCGCCAGCGCCTCGGCACGCGACGGAGGATCTCTGACCCTAGTGCCGACGGGTGGTGTGAGGTCCTACACTGGCCGATGGGGGGACCTGCCTCTACTCCGGTTGCGCCTCACTGCGGGAAGATCCTGGCACAGCTCCGCGGCAGGTGTTTCAACTGCATCTCTACCACGCACCGAGTTGCGACTTGCAGGTTACCTTGCCACTGTCTGCGCTGCCGTGATTTCGGCCACCTCGCCAGGAACTGTGGTCGAGGTCGCCTTCATCACTCACGCGTCGACAACCGCCCACCCGCCCAGCGCGACTCGTCCGGCGGCCCGCCGTCCAACAATGGAGTCGCGGTGGGGATCGGGGCGGAGGCGAGCGGCTGTCGACGCCGCCGGAGACGGCGTCGGCGCCGTGGTGGTCGGTGCCAGGATACTAAGCCGGCATCGGCCACCACCACGGCTGTGCCCGACGACTTCACCGAAGACACCACTGCATCAACCGCCCAGCATCATTCCCTTGAGCCAGACCCGTTGGCGGAGGCAATGTGCGTGTGTACACACCCTCTCGTCAGGTTCAGCTCGGTCGACCCGATGTTGGAGGAGCTCGCCTTGCTCGCCGCGGCCCGCCCGGTGGCCGAACAGCCTCCTGATGGCTGGGCTCTGACGGCACCACAGAGCACGGCAGACCTCGAGACGCCTCCGGCGTCACCTGTGTTGGGCATGCCTTTGGCTCCTTTGACGGGCGTGGATTCGCTGACGGAGGAGGACTCGCCTTCCCCTGCTGAAGCTGCTCGGCGGCTGGCCAGGTTCACTGGGGTGGTCCGGGTGGTGAGGCCACCACCCCTCATCACCTCACCACCCAAGCAGCCGCCACCCAAGTCGTTCGTACCCAAGCGGAGCAGGCGGATTGCTGACCAGTGGATGGACCACATCCCGACGTCCAAGCGCGGTGAGGTACTCATGAGGAAGATGGGGTTCCTGGAACCTTCAGCGCCGCCTTCCTCTGCAGCTAAGGATTCGTACGAGTCCTTCTTCGTGGGCGACATTACGGAGGCAGACGCTGAGGCGCTTGACTCGCTGTTCCTGGCTTGTCGGGGGCGGTCGCGCTGACTGTTTTAGGTTGATCCTAGTCATGGATCTCAGGGTTGTTTTAGTCAAAATGTAGCCCTTCGTGGTCCTGGTATGGTAGGGCCGGGATCGGCCACTCTTGTACTTTTAAAACTTCTATCTTCTTAATACAAAAATATGCACACTCGTGTGTATTCGCTAAAAAAAGAGACAAGTGTCTCTACTACTCTCTAGCAGTGGTACCTTGTATACCGCGCCAAAGCCTCCATGTCCAAGCTTATTCTCTTCGGCAAAATTTGCAGTTGCCCTCCTCAGTGTTGCCAGGTCAAAGAGTAGCGACCCGGAATCGTCAGCTTCCTCGGCATCTGCATACACATGTTTACTCTCATCACCATTAAAGTTCCTTTTGCTTTGAGACTCATTTCTACCATCCTTTCCTTTCTATTTTAAGTATATATGTTTTCTGAAATATGAAAGATATATGCAGAACTTGGTCAAGAACAGGGCGCACAACTCACATTGTTTTACTTGTGCTTTTCTCCAGAGATACATCATGAACGTGGACAGAAGGATGACAAGTAGGACCCCAAGAACAATGGCCACTACTGTTGCTGCATTTCCTGCTCCCCTTGTCCCTGCTGCAGATACAAATCCAATACAATACAGATAATGAGAGCGATTGAGGGAATGTTTGGCAAGGATCTCCGGAAGTGATTCAGGTGGGGAGCAGGTAAGAATCTGTTCGCTTGGCTGAAAAGTCATGGATGAAAGTACTGTTCGCTGATTTATTGTGAAAGAAAAACACTGTTCGTTGGTTGAAAAAGTATGACTTATAAGACAAGCGAGCAGGGCCCACTTCTCCGTTTACACTGGTAGGTAGAAGTTAAAAAACCTACTCTCTACTAAATCACTCTAGAATCAATTCTCACATATTCCCCACGTTGCTCCACCATAATCAAGTAGAATCACTCTACTAGAGAATCAAGGAGTTGCGCAAGAGAATCTAGGAGTGGAGCTCTGCGAAACAGACCATAAAGCTTGAGGACTACAGTATCTGCAACTATTAACGACAATTTCATAATTTGTATTTGTGTATGATTCATGGATACCTGCTACCATTACTATGATAAGTTGGTTTTCTATTTTTGTATCTGAAATAATGCAAAGATCTTACCATCGTCGTGGACTGCTGCACCTGACGGAGCAGGCGTCAACGGAGGTGCAACAAGCTTCACTACCGGGCTGCTGTCGTAGAAGAGGAACACCTCGAATCTCAGGTTGCACCACACCGCGTTGAACTGGCCGCCGGTTGAGCCGTTGAACACGGCCGGCATCTCGTCCTTGAGCCTGCCGAGGCACGTCAGGCACGCCTCGGGAGCCTGGTTGGGCGTGCACTGCACCAGCCCGTAGATGTTGTGCACCAGGTTGCGGTCCGTCGTCGTGAACCCTTGGGCGGAGGTCACCACCCCGGCGGCGTATCTCGCCGTCGAGTTCCGCGCCGCCCAGGCGGACAGCGCGGCCACGAGGTCGGCCGCGAGACCCACGAACCGGCCGGGGTCGCCGGTGACGTTCACCTGCAGGTTGGTGCCGTACTGCACCGGCGCCGAGGCGTCGCCCGGGCTGGCCAGGAAGTCCGTGTCCGAGTACCGGAGAAGGCAGCGGTCGTAGTAGATGGACACGTCCCTGACGCCCCTGCAGTTGCCGAAGGCGATGTCCGGCGCGAGCGCGAGGCAGGACGCGCAACCGCTGCCGTTGACGTCGCCGCGACAGAGCGCGAGCCCCCACGTCTGGTCTGGGGCGTGGCCGAGCGTGCCGGTGGCGAAGCCTACGACGGAGCTGGACGCGTTGGCAGACAGGGACCCGAGGAGCGCGACGACGTTGGAGCGGTAGGTGGAGTTGAGGGCGTAGGAGCTGCCGTTGTTGCAGAGGTAGTTCATGAGGCTGAAAGCGTGGCTGCCGCCCGGCCAGTGAACGGAGACGAGAAGCAGCAGTAGGAGGACGGAGGCCATGTTGAGCGTGGAGGGTGCGGCGGCCATGAGGTTTGGTTGCGTGCAGTGCTGTGCTGTGCAGCCTGTTGCACGGCTACTTCCGATTCCGGTAGCGTTTGCTTTTCACAAATAGATTGCAAGTCGGTTATTGTACCCGTTCATCATCTCTGAATGATGCCCCAGCGATTGCCACGTGGACCACAGGTGTTGACCGCTTCATCCAGCTTGCTTCCGGACGCGGTTCTGCAGTTGACGGAGGCCAGGTTGAGCGGCGGCCATGACTGACCATGAGCCCATGAGGATTGGTTGCCCGGGCCCTGTTTGGGAGAGCTCTGTCTTATTCTGATTTTCTATGGAAGCTGATTTTCTGATACAAGTGATTCTGTGGCTGAAAGTGATTCTCTTTGATTCTTTAACGTGAACTCTTGAAATCATGATGGAGAATTACTTCATAGAATCAGGAGAAGCTATTTTTTTCAGCTCTCAGTCTCCTAGTTCATTTCAGAGAATCACTTCACGGAATCAGCAGAAAATCACTTCTTTCTGAAAATCTGTTTGGCAGAGCTCCTACTGGATTCAGCAGAGAATCAGCACCGGGAGCTTTGCCAAACGGGGCCCTACAGTGCGGTGCAACTTCTCAATGCACCTGTGCACGGCTACTGATTTTTTTTTTCTGTATTCTAGTCTTTTTCGAAAACTTTTTTTTACAAAAAGACTTCCCGCCAAATCTTTTCTAACAATGGACCCCGAGCTTGGCGTCATATAACACTACACCGAGGTACATGCCTCGGTGTGCGGTCAGGTCACGCCAACACCCTACCACGCCAATGAGGACGCCGGGCTTGCTTGCCACACAGGATTCAACGTGGCTATGGGCCCTGCGAACCTCGACGTCAAGCCCTTTAATGCCAAGTGGCTGACCTCGGCGTGGCCCGACTCAACGCCGAGCTCTAGGCAACTAAGGCTGAGCACCGCCCCCTTCTTCCTCATCCCTCCATTCTATATGTGGGTGTTGTCTCTTGTCTCCTCTCCCCCCTCTTCCCACGAACCCTAAACATTAAATGCACTCCTAAGTCCTAACGCGCTTGGCAGGCCGCGCGCGGACGCACATGCGCAGGCAGGTGCCGGTGCCCGGTGGGGGCAACGTCCGGGCAGGGCGCCGCGGCTTCTCGTGGCGCAAACGCGCCTGCGCAGGCGAGTAGGCAGGCGATGCGCGCAACCTCGGGGGGTCGATGGAGCACGGGAGCAGCATCGGCGGCTCTGGCGTGCCTGCGTCGGCCGGTGGGGGTGCTACGGGGTGACAACGCGACATTGATGGCTCCCATAGTTAAGTTTTATTGCGTTGGGCATTGACGACGGCGAAGCGGCGGACACTCCGGCACACGCATCTCGCTGACAAATCTTCCCATGAGCCCACGATCTGATCGATTTTTTTTATTTGGTTTTTTTGTTGGTGCATCACGTAATTTATGGTGGTTGTTTTTCTCGATTTCTATTATATTCTATTTCTATTTGGATTCGATCGAATTACTTGCCTGAGGCAGGCGTATCCAAGTTGGTTTTGTTAGGTAGAGTCTTAGACCGAGAAGAGGAGACGGAGAACGAACAAATGCGGAGAGTCGATTAGTTTAATCCATGATATAATGTGAAATGGATAGGCAGACCAAAATCACAGGCAGAAATTTTGCTCTTTATCTTAGACTGAGAACAGGATAAGGAGACAAAACGCGGAGAGTTGGTAAGTTTAATCCACGATTTAATGTGAGATGGATAAGCCAAACCAAAATCACAGTACCAAAATCGCGATAGAAATTTTGCCTCTTCAGTATTAGGTAGGTATAGATATAGATTTTTTTTTTCTGAATAAGTATTAGGTACAGATATAGTTTAGTATTAGGCATAGATAACGGAGCCCACGTGGTCAACAACTTGGACCAATGTTTTGTGCTAAAGCGGCAATGCGTTTCACCAGCTCATACGGCCTCAACTCCACCTACCACTCCAACGTCGTTGCGCTCCTTGGCCGTCCTGCTGGACTTTGCAGAAAGATATTCAGTTAGACTACCTCCAGACTACATTCATTTACAACGCCCGTTACTGACCCTACAGACTACGCGTGCCGGAGACGGAAAATTCCTACGCTAGAAACAGTAGGTGTCGCTGTTTGATGATTTATGCAAATGCGAAACAGATGAGCACACCTAGTTCAACGGAAGTCAACAGTAGAAATCTAAGGAAGGTCCACATCCATGTTGGTTTCACGGGCAGATGGTGTCCTGACTCGTGACTTCGGCCCCGTTCCGCCTTGTTCGCTTGGCTGATAAGTCATGGCTGTAAGTTTAATCCATGAGTTAATGTGAGATGGATAGGCCAAACCAAAATCACAGTACCAAAATCGCAATAGAAATTTTGCCTCTTTAGTATTAGGTAAGTATAGATATAGATTTTTTTTTCGAATAAGTATTAGGTACAGATATAGATTAGTATTAGGCATAGATAACGGAGCCCACGTGGTCAACGACTTGGACCAATGTTTTGTGCTAAAGCGGCAATGCGTTTCACCAGCTCATACGGCCTCAACTCCACCTACCACTCCAACGTCGTTGCGCTCCTTGGCCGTCCTGCTGGACTTTGCAGAAAGATATTCGGTTAGACTACCTCCAGACTACATTGATTTACAGCACTCGTTGCTGACCCTACAGACTACGCGTGCCGGAGACGGAAAATTCCTACGCTGGAAACAGTAGGTGTCGTTGTTTGATGATTTATGCAAATGCAAAACAGATGAGCACACCTAGTTCAACGGAAGTCAACAGCAGAAATCTAAGGAAGGTCCACATCCATGTTGGTTTCACGGGCAGATGGTGTCCTGACTCCTGACTTCGTCCCGTTCCGACCTGTTCGCTTAGCTGATAAGCCATGGCTGTAAGTTTAATCTATGATTTAATGTGAGATGGATAGGCCAAACCAAAATCACAGTACCAAAATCGCGTTAGAAATTTTGCCTCTTCAGTATTAGGTAGGTATAGATATAGATTTTTTTTTCGAATAAGTATTAGGTACAGATATAGATTAGTATTAGGCATAGATAACAGAGTCCACGTGGTCAACAACTTGGACCAATGTTTTGTGCTAAAGCGGCAATGCGTTTCACCAGCTCATACGGCCTCAACTCCACCTACCACTCCAACGTCGTTGTACTCCTTGGCCGTCCTGCTGGACTTTGCAGAAAGATATTCAGTTAGGCCGTGTTTAGATCGGCTGATTTGGGAGGAGCTGATTTTGCATAGTGCAAGATTCTGTACTGTAGCATTTCGTTTGTATTTGTAAATTTTTGTCCAAACATTGATTAATTAGGCTCAAAATGTTCGTCTCGTAAAGTACAACAAAACTGTGCAATTAGTTTTTTATTTCATCTATATTTAGTACTCCATGCATGTGCCGGCATTTTGATGTGACGGGGAATCTTCTTTTTGCATAGTGAAATTTAGGGTAAAATTTGGTATCTAAACAGGCCCTTAGACTACCTCCAGACTACATTGATTTACAGCGCCCGTTGCTGACCCTACAGACTACGCGTGCCGGAGACGGAAAATTCCTACGCTGGAAACAGTAGGTGTCGCTGTTTGATGATTTATGCAAATGCGAAACAGATGAGCACACCTAGTTCAACGGAAGTCAACAGCAGAAATCTAAGGAAGGTCCACATTCATGTTGGTTTCACGGGCAGATGGTGTCCTGACTCCTGACTTCGGCCCCGTTCCGCCCTGTTCGTGGCTAGAAGTGTTGTTCGCTGATTTATTGTGAGAGAAAAAAAAACTGCTGAATGACTGACTGATTTGGCTGATAAGCTCAAGCGAACAGGGTGATACGAAAAAAAGCTAAAACACTGTTCCTGCAGATTTGTGTGAGAAAAATAATATTCCGACTGAAAAAACAAGATAAAAAGTATGGATTATAAGCCGGCTGAACAGGGCCTTCATTGAAATTTTCCTACCCTTATAACTGTCAGGAAACAAAATGGAGAAATCTGCAAAGCTGGCATCATAGTTTACAGCATGAAGTTCATACAAGATCTGCATCCTTGCCAGGTGTTTACCTGCAGCGAGTTGCACATAGTTAGCATTTGGAGGTCATCATCATCTATAATCAAGCAGCTGTTGCTTTGTCCTCTAGCTTCTCGAGACTGGAGAGTGATCTTAAGGGATTCATTGGTCGTCTGGGAAATAAGAGACAAGGAATTTGAGCATTCGTGCATTTGAATAAAAAAACAATCAGATCCCTCGAGCACCATTAGATACATGTTGTGTATTCCAATGGGCGAGTGAACGAAACCCTTACAATTTAGTCCATTTGTACATCAAATTTGTCGATAGAACCTAAGTACGTCCAATGAAGTTCTAATGGATTTTAATTCTCACATCTGGAGCCAAATTAATAGAAAAAATTGACCAAGCAATATCAAGGTGCTAAGCATTTCAGATCATAGAGCTTCTAATTAAGCTGTCTCGAGATAAACATTCTTTGTTATTGTTTAAGTTGTTGTAAGAAGCAACCAATGTTTAATTAGACACTTTACCAGCAAGGAAATGCAGGAATGTTGAATCTTCCCATCGATTCGTTTCACACAAGCGAAAATGCATCGAATATTCATGAGGGAACCAGCCCAAGAGGAATAATTTCTAATGGAAGGAAGCATTTCACAGTCACTGCAGTCAGTCCACATCTTTAAACGCTTCGGATTCTAGAAGTCAGGTGTCAGGTCACAAGCAGACAAGTAGTATCAAACTATCAATTGATTCGAACAAATCTCAAAACTTTCCCAGACCTACTGACACTAGTAACCAAAGAGTCCAAAACAATTTGGGACGGAGTGCGCTACCTTGAGGTAGGAAATATCGCACCAGGAAGTCAATGAAACTAATACATAGTTTACATACAAGCATGAAAAGGTCATCCTCCAGAAGCACAAGTAGCATAATATGAACTGGGATCTCGATTAGTAGCATCAGGAAGTCACACCGAACAAAGTGAGTATACATGCTGGGGACATCCAAGAGTACTCATTGTTTCAGAGTCAGACAACTTCCAGAATTCAGAAGATACTTCAGAAATGGAATTGC